>CM071926.1:132783268-133398915 GCA_016081115.2 Rehmannia glutinosa
GATATAAGAAAAACAAATTCATTAATAATAATATATTGTTCATAGAAACACTCCATAAAAAAGTGAAATAAAAATATTCAAATATAAATAAAGTCTAGAAGTAGTTCAAAAACATCAATCATATATCATTTTCCTTCTTGATAACCACCTTAGTTTTTCTTCAAAGAGCTTGAAGATCTTTGGAGAATTCTGCCTCAAGCTTTCTTTTAACATCATTGTCATCATCAAGATCCAGAAAAGAGCCAACATTCTTTAGTTTGAATTTGTCTGGAGAAGAAACTTCTTCCTCAGATAAATTAAGATGATCTTGTTAAAGTACTATGTCATTAATTTGCTATCTATAAAAATTTCATATAAAAGAAAAGAAATGTATTAAAATCCAATCAACAATATTAAATTAGTACCTTATCACCAATCGATTCATAATGAATGACTTTAGAGTTAAGTTTCGAATCCTGTGATAAAATAATAAAAATAAAAGATACCTATTTGAATATAAAATTCCTGCTCATTATAATCAATTGAAAAATTAATGAACTGTTCATACCTGACTGTCAATAAAAGTTGACTCAAATCTTGATGTGAACTCTAAATCTATAGTCAACTTTACGACTGTAAAAGCGTTTCTCAAACTGTTATTTGGATCTCTTTTACTCTGCACTTTGAACCTTCTTATCTATCAAATCCTTAATATCAGTTAGAACATATCGAGGACCAGTGTCCTGCTTAAGATGTCCTGCTTAATATTGATGGATGAGGAATTAGTTAATTTTAAGATACAGATTGTAAGATAATTAAGTCAAAAATTATAATAAAAATTTGGTAACCAATAACAAAACTCACAATAATTGTTTTGATCTCAGATGCTTTCTTAATATGACGTGAAAGATATGTTTCTCTATTGAAACAAATAAACAATATAATTGATGAAGATATGTTTCTCTATGTTTAAGAAGAACTCACGTATACAATATCAATTATGGTGAAATACTATTTATAATTTTTAAAATCTATATATTATATATAAATAGAATTGATACTATTTAATATTTTCATAATTTATATAATTACAATGATTTTCTTATAATACATTCCTAATATAAGAATTCATAATAATTTACCATTTATGATTTTTACAATTATTTCCTAATATAATAAGTAAAAAGAGCGGGAAAATAAAAGTTCCGGACTTCTGCTATTATATATATATAGATGGTTCTCATACTCTCTGCTAATAAATAAATAATTTCAAATAATTGGTGCTAAAAGAAGTAATAGAAATACTTTTACAGTTAAAACTTGGGTTTCAAAAAAGATTTATCTATCACATTTTTGATAATATTAGTAATTGGGACAGACAAATAAAGATGAGCGCAATAGATATTAGGGGAATAATATCCTTTTTTTTTTTTGATAATATCCTTTAGTTGGAAACCAATAAAATAGATATATTATATATTCAGGTTCTTATTATTTATGGAGTGTCACTGGACTAGGACAGTAGTCATAATGGCGATTAAAAAACTGGACAATGACAAACCGCATTGGATGCCCAAACGGCTATTTATTCCCCCAGTCAAGTGCCACTTTTACTTCGGACTTTTTCTTTGTCCAGTAAAATTTATTTACTCTCAAGTATAACACAGCAAAATAAAAGAGATTTTTCAATTTCAAGTTTCATGTAAAAATTTATTACATATGAATAAAATGATTAAAAAATATTATGAAAACTTAATAATATATGAGGAAGAATATTTCTAGTTTTTAATTGGTCTAAGATTTTATATTAATAACAGTTGATTTCATATATGTTAAAAAAATTGTCTATTACACTCATTCGTGCCTATATTATTCTCACCACATGACTTTTGTTAATTAGATGCTAAAACAAAGCATGCATGCCTTTGTAGATGCAACTCTAGGACTTATATCAGTTCTTAATCAAAGACCACTGACTGACAATTTCTTATTCAAATATTTCAGTCATTTTAATATGTAGAAAATAAATTTACTATGAGTTATCAAAAAGATCTCAAATGGCTAGTATAAATGCAAGTATTTGTACATGCATGATGCAACCAATTAATATTTTATATAATCACATATTATATATATATATATATATATGTACAAACCATTACTGTAAGAGGTGCACCCATTTCCAAATTGTTGTAGTCTTGCGCCACATTCAATGTAAATATGTAATAGGGTGACAACTGACACATAGGCTATGTTCATTGTCAGTAAATTACTAGACCTTCTTTGTCTACAATTGGCATATCATGACAAACTCTATAGAAAAAGAGAATTATATATTTCAAAAAATGATGACATGGGCCATTTAATTTGCAACCTAACTTGATATGAAACTGCCGTTTACAACTCTTTTTTTTTTTTTGGATGAAAATGTAAAAATTCATTAAAAAAGAAAAAAAATACAAATTAAAAGGGGCATACCCCAGTCAGCTCCTTTGTTAAATGGACAGGCCCATTAACACTAAGGGAGCAAAAAGAGTCAATAACCAACAATCGATCAATGATAGGGAAAGAGAACCTAAAACCTCAACAGAGGTTTACTAAAGAAAAACAAGGAAAAAAGCTCCAACCAATTAATCGAAATAACAAGAGGGGAGTAGTAGGCCCGACCTAACGCTCCTACTTGAAATTTCGAAAAAGGATGGCGAGAGCTATACAAGAAAAAATTACACAATGGAGATAGGGCATACCCTATAACTCGGCGAAGGCTTCAGTCAAGACAGACAGCCAAGGTGAATCATGGATCAACCGGGTCCCATCAGAAAATGAAGAAACAACAATAGAAAAGGTAAAACCCCAGGTTGCTTCAAAAATAACTTGGAAACCGAGAAATAGCAACAACAGGCAGATTGGGGATCCAGGCAGAACTGAAGGATCACAAAATACCCGCTGAACTCCAAGAACCGATCATAAACAGAGTGGGGCAACCAATAAAGGCCACACAACCATTAAGTAAGGAGAAACCATCCAATGGGGTAGAACCAATTTTTCAGAATCATTTGGTTAATAAAACCCACGAAAATTAAAGAATTCATCATGTGGGATAAGATCCAAAATTCACAAAAACTGTCCACATGTGAGAGCAAGCAATAATCAGACCTGGATAAGCAAAGCAACATAAGTAGCCAAGCTAAGAATACACAAAGAAAACCAATCACCCACCAACGAATGCACGAGAAAGGGAGGTCATGAGGCGGGGCATTTAGGGGGAGTTCCACTAATACAGTTTTATTACATATTACAGGCCCAAACGAACAAAAGAACCCCACACATGGGTAAACAAAAAACAAAGACAACCCTAACAAAGGAGGGCTAAAAATCAACCAGTTCAACTGGGAAGTGATTAAATACAACCTTGTAGACATCTTTCTGAATTTTGTGAAACACCGTATCTTCAGAGAAATTCAAACCCTCAAAAAACGTGATTCAGGGCCTTCCAAACGATAGATAGTGTCATCAAACCACCAACCGAGCTTTTTTAGGGGGGCAACTTTGTTCTCTTTTAGTCCATTTAAGGGCCCCAGCAATAGTGCCCATGGAATGGCTAAACTTCAGCCATTTTTTAACTCTACCCCAAAGTAACCTGGTAACAATACAATCAAAAAACAAGTGAGATGCATTTTCAAGGTAATTGCCACACAATTTACAATTAGGATCAAGATCTAAATACTTTAAATTATTAATGGTTGCTAGCCTATCATTAATAGCAAGCCACACACAAAAAGGAGTATTTGGGGGGGATAAAGTTTTTCCACACTAGAGTGCCAAAAAGTTTTAGGGCCAGAATCCCTGAAAATGTCATATATTTTGGAGGAGCAAAGGCCTTTGAAGTTAGAAAAAAGAGAGAGATTGGTGATAGCCAAGTCGTGGGAGCCAAACTTAGCTAAAATATCATTTTTGATATCACAAATCCTTTTCAAGAGGTAGGAATCAGATTTTTTGGGGTCCCAAGTCCAAATAGATTGATTTTTTAAGTAGAAGGAATGGACCCATCTGACCCAAAGGGAGTCAGCTTTTGAATGAATATTCCAAAGAATTTTTGCAAGAAGGGCTTTGTTCCAAGAGTGTACATCTCTTAAACCCAAACCTCCCTCATCAGAGGGGAGACAGACTTTGGTCCACTTAATGGGAGAGGTATTCTTCCCCAAAGGAAGACTCGCAAAGTCTAGTAATTACAATAACGATACAGTGTTAGGGAGTGGAAAAATTTGGAGCCAAAAACATTCCACTCCTTGCAACACTGATTTGATAAGAAGGAGCCTGCCAGCATAAGAGAGGGAATTTGCAGTCCATTTATTGATGTAGGAGGCAATTCTGTCATAAAGGGGGGCATAATGGTTAACATTCAGCTTTTGTGCGGCCAAAGGAACCCCTAAATATCTGACTGGTAGGGACCCAAGAGGGAAATTCAAGAGATTGAGGATATTGTCAAGTTTATCCCCAATAATCCCCGCAGTGAAGATATTAGATTTAAACGAATTAACATCAAGGCCGGAGACATTTTTGAACTCATTAAGACAATCAATCAGGATCTTAACTGAAGGAAGATCACCCTTAGCGAATAACATGAGATCATCTGCAAAAGCAAGATGAGTAATTTTGAGAGCTTCACATCTAGGGTGATATTTGAAATCCGAGGTATTAGTTCTCACTTTTAGGAGACGGACAAATATTCCATGCATAGGAGGAATAAGGCGGAGACATAGGGTCACCTTGTCTCAACCCTCTTTGCCCAGGAAATTTACCCCGAAGAGAACCATTAATGCAAATGGAGTACGAAGCACTAGAGACACACTCCATGACCCAGGAGGTAAAAAATAGGAGGAAAGCCCAATCCATTTAGGACTTGTTCAAGAAACGACCAAGAAATGGTATCATAGGCTTTCTTAAGATCAACTTTAATAGCACATCTAGGGATATTCTAGCTCTAGCATAATTTCGATAATTTCTTGAGCCGAAATATATTGTCATGATATTTCTACCACTAATGGCAGATTGAGTAGGATCAATCAATTTAGGAATCACAAATTCAAGCTTAGAAGCAAGAATCTTAGTAATGACCTTATAGACCACGTTGCAACAAGCAATAGGTCTAAAATCAGCTACAGTAGGGGCATGATCCGTTTTGGGAATCAAGGCAATAGAAGTATGATTGATTTGTCCGAGTAATTTTGAAGAATTAAAAACTCGACACAAAGAAGAATCACATCATTGCCAACAACATCCCAAGATTTTTTGAAAAAACCAGAGGAGAAACCATCTGGACCCGGGGATCTCTCATCCTCAATATCAAAAAGAGCCATTTTAATAGCATGGGGAGTGATAGGGTTAGAAAGCAGATATAAATCGTCTTCATCAACGCAAGGCCCCCGGTTTGGAGAGTTTGACGATCCACAAGGCTGGTTTGGCGGTTCCAAAAAGGTTTTTAAAATAGTTCACAAACGCTTTAGAAAGTTCATCAAAAGAGGAAGTTTTGGAACCATCCTCTAAAATAATCAATTCATCATGCTTTTTCCGAGAGAATTCCGTTTAACAATCTTGTGGAAAAACTTAGTGTTTTCACATCGTTGTTTAAAAAATCACATTTTGCTTTTGTGTGAAAGGATCTCTCGACTTTGGCAAGAAAAGTTTCTTTAGCTTTGAGCTCTTTGATTTGAATCACATAAGGCGAGTTAAGAGGATCATCATGAAGTTGGATTTGAGAATTTTTAAGAGCGAGTTTTCACTTGCTTGACTCTAGAGGAAATATGACTAAAATGAAAGTTATTGACTCTTTCGGGGAGGGCTTAAGAGCTTTGAGTTTTTTACAAAGAATAAATTGGGCCTTACCCAAAAGTTAAGATTCCAAGCAAAACTTGCACAATATTAAGAAAATCGGGGTGCAAGGCCCGCATGTTGAAAAATTTGAAAGGTTTCGAGAGAACCAGGTTTTGCTCAAAAGAGAGACAATAATTGGAGAATGGTCGAGACATTCCGGGACGGGATGTCTCACGAGCATCTCCAATTAGAATCGACCAAGCGAGTTAATCAAAGCTGTCAAGTCTACACCAAATGGTATTATTGGTCCAAGTAAAGTAGCACCCCGTAGATTGCACCTCACTAAGACCAAGATAGGCACAAATATCATGGAACTCTTCAACGGATTTATTAGTAAAAGGAGCCCCGTTAAGTTTTTCATCAGGATTTTTGATAGTGTTGAAATCTCCAAGTAATAGCGAGGGAATCAATAAAATCACCCAATTCCAACATTTTGTTCCAAAGTAAACGTCTTTCACCTGTGAGATAAGACCATAGATGAAAGAGGTAATTATGGAGTTTTGAGAAATTTTGCAAGTCAAAGAACAATGAATCGAGTTGGGGATCCGATTCAAGAACATGAAGATCAACAGTAGACGGGTTCCAAAGGATCAAAATCCTTCCATTTTTGACAAGATGAAAATTATTGGTGGCTAGCCAACCAGGGAATTTGTTTTGAACAATAAAATCACAACGGTTGGATTGAAGCACAACCTCAGACTCAAGTTTTGTTTCCAAAAGACAAAGAACATCCACTTTCTTTTTTTTAACAAAAGAAATAATGTTTTTATGTTTGATGGGGTTGTTAAACCCACGAATATTCCATGAGACGACTATCATTTTGAATCAAGATGTTTTCTATTATTATTACCAGTAGAAGATCTAGGAGCAAAGCAGATTTGTTGCTACCTAAAAAAGAAAATTCCCATCAAGTTTGGAACTCAAAACATCTTTACCTGGGCCTGAAGGGTTGGGGCGAGTCTCCTTCAGGTTTACTGGAACAACAATTGAAGAAGATTCAATATCGGTTCATCCTTTTTATTCTTTTTTTCAGCTTTTTTCCTAGCACTTTTAGAGAGTGCCAAGAAAACTCTTCTTCGTTATCAAAGGATGCTTGGACAGAATTTTCATCTCAATCCGAGGGTCAGGTAGCAAGGCGACTGTTTTTTCACAGTAAACAGGCACTATAGATCTCGAGCCCGCATTGACTTGACCCATTGTAGGTTTGAATAGTTGGGTCAAGCAATAACGAACACTTGACTTGCCGATTAAGATCCGGAATTTCTAAAACAAAGAAAAGAGTTAGTAATGAAGGAGGGGGCAAAGAACAACGGCCCCCTTCTTAATATTAGCGAGGATCTTGGAGATCCGGATCAAGAGGGTGCTCCAAGGCAGCCTTAACAATATTAGCGAGGTCAATCTGAAGGTAAGGTATTCCCTGTTTTACTCAACAAAGCATCCGTTGCAACCACGGGTCAAAGAACGTCATATTCCACAACTTTCTTACCTTTATCAACGGGTTTTTTACCACCAGTTTTATTAGCAGTTTTTATTCCACCGCATGCATCAGAGAAGTGCCCAAAGTTTTTACATTTTTTGCAAAATTCAGGAAAAAAATCAATCACAACTTCTTGTTCAAAAACAGAACCATCAGGCTGTTTCAAAAACACAGATTTAGGGGGAGGGATGGTTGGATCAACGTCAACCAATAATTTAGCAAAAGCAGGTCGCTTTTTTCAAAAGTGGGCCTATCACTACAAACAAAGCTTACCAATTTTAGTACAAAGCCTAAACTAAATGTGCGGATTCCAATATTTTCCAGGTAAAAATGGGAATTTAACCCAAATCGACAGAGCCACACTTAACACCTTAAGGTGGATTTTCGAAATCAAAAATTTTCAAGAGGAGTGGTCTGCCAAGGCAGTGAAAGGGACCGCCCTGTAAGATTTTCTCCATGTCGACCAAACGGTCAAAACGAAAGATAACGCAGTTGTTGACATAGGGGAGGACCTCGCAAACAACGTTCCAGAAATTTATCAGTTTTTTAATATTAACCATGCCCGGCCACTTACCAGCAAAGCAGCCCAACAAACAATATCCCCATTCATTCGGAATGTCACATAATTCATCCTCTTCAAATTCAATAATATCAGACACAGTAGAGTCAAAAGGCAGGGGCTTAATTTTAAGTTCGTCACATTGTTGAACGGTAATAAGATCAGCAAAAGACTTACGCTTAAACTTACTTGGAATGTTCGGATTGGAGAACTTAAAAGAAGGCCCAGTGTAGTGACTATTACCAGCAGGTTTCGAAGGGGCATCATCACCATTTTGGTCAGGCTTGGGACCGGTGATATTGTTTCCAGAATCAAGCAGAAGAGTATCCTCTTCAGGGAGGTGCACTTCACCTGAACAAGAGACAGACAAAAGGTCATCATGAGACTGAGAAGACGACGAGTCCGACTCACCCAATGTCACTGAGTCCTCCTCATTATTAGTACGAGTTTTGGATTCAGAGGCATTAGGGTTCGGAGAATCAAAGTAAATATGTTTAGAGCTCCCTGTTTCTTTGGCCACCAAGGACTGTGTATGTTTAGCCATGGAGGAAGAACAAAGCAAACTATAGGACAACTCAAGATCCAGCAACAGGCCGGCTCAGTTGAACTCCAGCAAACCCAAGATCCAACACCGGGATAATGTAGGGTTCAATGGGAAAAATCCAAGCCGCGCAGGGACGAGAGCCACAACAAACCCACGATGCTTTCAGGAGCAGGCAATGAGGGGGTGGCTCAAGAACCCAGATGGCCGGAGGAAACCAACACAGCTCTTTGCGAAAAGCCTCCAAGGTATGATAACCAGAGAGGATTTCGAAACAACCCAGATCTGTAAGCTTGGAAGCCCCGACCCCAACGAATCGCAAAGAAGATCGGAGAACAAGAGGGCCAAGCAAGGAAACCCACAAGTACAACCCCTCTATATTGCAAAATCGATGACTTTCTTGAGAAGAAGAGTGATAATGGTAAAGAGAGGGAGTTTTCGAGCACAGGGAAGAGCTCAGGTGGACCAGTGGCGCCGCACGGGGTCGAAACCCTAGCGGCGCTGAGGAGAGAAGAGGCCCAGAAAACCCTAAGTATAGATATGAGTGTTCTGGAAGAGTGAGGAAATAGAGTAGACGTTGTATGGGTAAATTGATGAAGATTAACTAAAATTAATTAATCTTAATGAAGATGTGAAGAACAATTAGCAATCGATTAAGAATCAGCAAAGAATGAGGCGTCTCTATAGATTAATCTAGAGAGAGAAAATTCTCAAACCCCAGACTTTCAAGACTTACAACTCTTTGATTCACTCCTAATAGGTGTATTCGTGGGTCACATTGAGAAAGTACCTATGGAGATCGCTCTAAAGAAAAGGTAGGTTCTTAAGTAGGCTACAGAGCCCATTGGCCATGGGGACTCTTAGTGAAATTTGAATAAAAAAATATAAAACTATTATTATCTTATAATTCTTAAAAATATGGTGTAAAATTTATGTATGAAGTTATATATATTTATACTAATTAATATTAATTTTTAAATTGACTCTAAAATAGCTCCTAACTAAACCCCTAAACTAACCTAACATAACTTCTACATTAACCCCTAATTTAATTAGTGGTTATCACATTCTACTCTCCTTAAATATAATTTCGTCCTCGAAATTCGATATCTTACCTGGAATTAAAAATTTTGGGTACTTGACACGAATCTCCTCTTCACGCTCCCAAGTAGCTTCATTTCTGCCATGACGTCTCTACTGTACTTTGATCAAAGCAATATATTTATTTCTTAAATGGTGAATCTTGCGTTCCAAAACGGCTTCTAGTGCTTCCTCATTAGTTAAGTCATTGTTGATTGTTAGATCTTTATAATTCACAATGTGACTTGGATCATGAACATACTTTCTTAGCATAGAGACGTGAAAAACATTATGCACACTTAATAGACTCAATGGTAATGCTAGCCGATAAGCTAAATCTCCAACTCCTGTACGGATTTCAAATGGTCCGATATATCTCGGTTTCAACTTTCCCTTTTCGCCAAATCGAATAACATCTTTGATAGGAGCTACTTTTAGAAATACTTTTTCTCCTTCATCGAACTGTATATGTTTTCTCCGTCTATCAGCATACGACTTTTGTCTATCATGAGCCATCTTGATTCGATCTTGTATTATAGCCATCTTCTCAACAGTTTACCAAGTTAATTCAGGCCCCAAAATTTTTCTTTCACCAACTTCGCTCCAATATAATGGTGATCTACAATTTATTTCGTACAACGCCTCGTATGGAGTCATTCCAATAGTCACTTGATAACTGTTGTTATAAGCAAATTCTATCAAGAGTAATAATGTTTCCCAATTACTTCCTAAGTCGAGCACACATGCTCTCAACATATCTTCCAATATTTATATAATTCTTTCAGACTGTCTATCTGTTTGCGGGTGATAAGCCATAATAAAGTTTAGCTTTGTTCTTAAGGCACTTTGTAGACTTTTCCAGAACTTAGAAGTAAAACGCGTATCTCTGTCAGAAACAACTGACACAGGAACTCTATGAAGTCTCATTTTCTCCTTAATATAAATTTGTGCATATCGCTCCATGCTGAACGTCATCGTAATGAGTAAGAAATGAGCTGACTTTGTTAACCGATCTACTACAACCCAAACAACCTTGTTTCCATTGACAGATGGTGGAAGCCCTACCACAAAATACATAGTTATGTGCTCCCATTTCCATTATGGGATGTTAAGTGGTTTGAGAAAATCAGACGGTCTTTGGTGTTCGGCTTTAACTTGCTGACAAGTCAAACATTTTTCCACAAAAGTTCCAATATCTCTTTTCATACTTCGCCACCCCAATACTTCTCTTAAATCTCGATACATTTTTGTACCTCCAGGGTGAGTTGTGTACGACGTACAATGAGCTTCTTCGAGAATTTTTTTCTAAACCCTTCTTCTTTAGGAACGCATAATCTCCACTCATAAGTCAAAGCACCATTATTTGTTATAACAAATCCTTTTACATTCCTTTCACGAGCTTTTTCTTTCATTTTGCTCAAAATTTATCTCGAGGTTGAACTTCTTTTATCTTCTCTCTCAGAGTAGGTTGCACCACCAAAGATGCTAGTACTATCTCTGTGCTTTTTGCTGGTACCACTACTTCAATTCTCATCCAGGCAAATTCTCTCACAAGATGTTTTCGCTCATATCTCAAACTTGACATTTCTCCTTTTGTTTTATGACTTAATGCATCGGCTACAACATTAGCTTTACCAGGATGATAACTGATAGTGCAATCATAGTCATTCATCAATTTTAACCACCTTCTTTGCCTCATGTTTAGCTCTTTCTAAGTAAACAGATATTTCAAGCTTTTGTGGTCACCGAAAATTTCACATCTCCCTCCATATAGGTAATGGGGCCAGATTTTTAATGCATGCACTACATCAGCTAACTCTAGGTCATGAGTAGGATAATTTAACTCATGTGGCTTTAGTTGTCTTGAGGCGTAGGCAACCACTTTACCGTGTTGCAGTAGTATGCATCCCAAGCCTTGTTTTGATGCATCACCATAAATAACAAAATCTTTAGTGGGGTCAGGAATTGTTAATACCGATGCAGAAGTTAGCCTTCACTTCAACTCCTGAAAGCTTTCTTCGCATTTCTTATTCCATAGGAACTTCTCCCCTTTTCTTGTCAGTCGCGTCATAGGCGCAGCTATCTTTGAGAATCCTTTAATAAATCTCCAATAGCCTGCCAAACCTAGAAAATTGCGAACTTCATTAGCATTCGTAGGTGCACTCTATTCGTTGATCGCTTCAACTTTAACCTAGTCCACTTCAATTCTTTGAGCAGTGATTACATGTCCAAGAAATACCACTCGATCTAGTCAAAACTCACATTTCTTGAATCTCGCGTATAACTTTTCCTTGCGAAGTGTTTCTAGCACTATTCTTAAATGCTCATTATGTTGCTCTCTATTATTTAAATATACAAATATATCATCTATAAAGACTATGACGAATTGGTCTAGATATAGATGAAACACTCTATTCATCAAGTCCATGAATATTGTTGGTGCATTACTTAACCCAAATGGCATTACTACAAACTCATCATGTCCATATTGAGTTCTAAATATCGGTTTTGGGATATCACTCTCTTTAATTTTAACTGATGATATTCGAATCTCAAATCAATCTCAGAAGGTGATGGCACCTCTCATCTGATCGAACAAGTCTTCAATCCTCGGCAATGGGTGCTTGTTCTTCACTGTGAGTCGATTAAGTTCTCTATAATCGATACACATCCTAAATGACCTGTCTTTATTCTTGACAAATAGAACTGGTGTTCCCCACGGTGATACACTAGGTCTAATGAATCCCAAATCCAAAAGCTTTTTTATTTGCACCTTTAACTCTTGTAATTCCTTTTGTGACATCCTATAGAGTGCCTTAGACATAGGTGTTGCCCCAAGTACCAAATCTATTCCAAATTCAACCTGACGAACTGGAGGAATTCCCGATAAGTCTTTTGGGAATACATCCAAAAATTCTAGCACAATTGGTATGTCATTAGGTGTCACTTCAGTTGTCGAGGTATCTACTAAACTCACTAGATATCCTTGACAATTTTCTTTTTCAACATCTTTCTTGCCTTCATTGCCGATATCACTCGTGGTACTGCCTTAGAGTTAATCCCATAGAATTTTATCTCATCATTTCCTGGCAGTTTGAATATTATCTCTTTCTCGTGATACTTAATATCTGCCTGATATCTACTAAGCCAATTCATACCTAAGATTACATCAAAATCCTTCATCTTAACAATGTATAGACCAGATATTTTTCCCCTATATTCACTTCAACATCCTTATTTACCGAGTCAATTGTTATCAAATTTCCAGATGGCAATCGAACCTTAAGGGATTCACTCACTCTAGTACTCTTATGTCCTAATATAGCATGAAATTTGGCAGATAAAAATGAATGTGTGGCACCAGTGTCGAAAAGTACAAGAGCAGGTATTCCGAGATGGTTAGCATACTTGACATTATACCCGGGTTTTGATCAGCTACTTCCTGAGTCATAAGCATACATTCGAGCTCTACCTCCAAATGTTTGTTCTCTTCTTTCCCACTCAGCTTTCAAGAGAGGACAATTAGAGACTTCATGTCCTGACTTCTTACACTTGAAGCATTTCCCTTGTCTAGCTAAACATTCTCCAAAATGATTCTTCTTGCATTTTAGGCAAGCTGGCTTGTCTGTTTACATAGTCGAGCGTGCATTTCCATCAGTCTTTATTTGTTTATTTTGATTTTGATTTTTATTATGTTTTGTCCCATCCTATTTTTTTCCCCATGTAAAACGACCAACTTTTGCTCCTCTTTGTCCCTAACAAAACTTGCCTCCACCTCATGAGCCCTTCTCACCATCACAGAGTACTCTAAATCTCGTTGAGCTGATAGTATTCCTGATAGTTGTGCTCGAAGTCCCCTTCTGAACCTCAGACCCTCTTTCAAATCAGTATACACTAGGTGTGGAGCAAACCGACTTAGTTGATTGAACTGTCTCTCATACTCTTTGACAGTCATGTTTCTTTGTTTGAAGTTAAGGAATTATGTTTCCTTCTTGTCTAAATATGATTGTGGGAAAAACTTTTCCATTACAATCACCTTGAACTCATCCCATATTAAAGCATTCTGCTCTTCCTCGGTCTTAGTCCCCCAATACCCTTACCACCAATGACCAGTGTCTTCGGTGAGTTTGAAGAAAGCACATACGACTCTATGTTTGTTTGTGCGGCCCATAAGTCGAAAAATTCTCTCTAGCAATTGAAACCATTCTTGTTTTGCAGTCGGGCTATCATGTCCGTTGAATATGGGTGGACGATAGTGGCAAAATTGTTCCATGACTCGTGCGTTATTGTTGTTGTTGTTGTTGTCCCTATTACTCTGCACACCTCTGATGAACTCAACAATTATATCTCCAACAGTAGCAATGGTTTGATTTCCTGTGTTAGTGGAGTTCTCAGCATTAACTTGGTTTCCACGATGGGGAGCCATATTCCTAAGATCATATGTAATGTATTATTATTATTTACCCCAAGTTATTAGTGGATTTTGCATGAAATATCTAACTTAAAATCTAAATATCATAATATAATGGTCAAATAAATTAGTATCAATTGAAGGACAACTAAGCTTTATATATAATAAGAATTTATTTATCAATTATTACAATACGTTGACCCATCTATCTCTACTGATCCATGTCTTCATCTTTCTGTGGATCTTCTTCTGGGTCTTCTTCTGGATCTTCCTCCAGATCATCTTTCAGGTTTTCTTCCGGTTCCTCATCTTATGTCATAACCTCATTGTTCGATAACTCAATCCATTTACAATATAACCTAGCAGTGAATGTCTCGTAGTTGATTTTGGGTCGGTCATCATGCCCATCATACTCCAATAATGAGGCATAAAGCTTTTCTGCCTTAACATTCCAAAACGAGGGTAAGCTATCAATCACTCTACGGGAGGCAACACGTTCGTTTAGAGCTCTAATGACATTCCTCACATTATACCACAACTGGTGAATTTTAACTATATATTCTCTAATGCTATCCCTCTCCTCAATTTGATAGTTGAAATAATATTGAGTTGGTTAATGAGATGGTTCGAACCCCAATTATTATTATTATTATTCTTTCTTGCAGTGTGGCGAGTTCCTGCCATCTATATGTATGTGCATTTGCAACCAATAAGTCTATTTTTTAATTTTTTTTTATGGAATACAAGATTTCTATTCATATAATATTTAAACTGGTATTATATTTCTAAAGCATAATATAGTAACATGGAATCATAATAAAATACATCATGACATAAATGAGCATACTGATACAATTATATAATGTAACTTGCATTGATAATTCTCATACCTTGAGGAGATCCGCAAGATATGATGGAGGTGGATGTTATTACACCATTTATCTTATACAAAGTTTGACTTTTATTAATTTTTTCCTAAAAAACTATACATTTTAATTTTTAATTTTTTTATAACAAGCCTACAGAAACGTAAACCTGCTCTGATACCACTTGTAACGACTCAATTTTATAAATTAAAAGTACTCTAAAAATATTATTAGGAAAACATGAATAATAATAATAATAATAATACATCTTCCAAATTAAATATCCAACAATTATCCCAAGCATAAAAAATATTAAAGTCATAAATCCAAAATTTAGTTCGATCATAATTATTTAACATATAAATATAACATGATTTATTCCACCATCCACAACATGATATCTTCAGTTGGAGTCATCAACCTGAAAGTCATGATAATAATAGGGGTGAGCTTCATCTCGCTCAGTAGAGATATACTATCAATATTTTATATAACATGAAAATGATTCACATAATTACAACAATAAATTCATTAATTTGCTTTTTTTCCTCTGACTGACCAGTTCTTGCATATAGCATTGCAGGTTCACCCCGAAGATACCTTTGATCTCGGACCCTTTTCATGGCCCCTAGCTTATATGCATTTATTTCCTCTTGACATATATTGCAATTAATAAAATACAATCATGAAACATTAAATAAAGACAAATAATATAGAAATCCCTACCTTAATAATCGCAGATATTCGATGTAGAAAAATAAACAATAAAAGTCATAGTCCTCGACCCCCTTCGTTTTCTACATTAAGTAAAGTTATATAATTAATATGTGATTTTAGTAAATCGAACTAATTAATGAAATAATTTGTAAAACTTTGAAAGAAATTTTATGAATTGGAAATATATATATATATATGTATGAAATTTGAATAAAAAAAATATAAAACTATTATTACCTTAAAATTCTTAGAAATATGGTGTAAAATTTGTGTATAAAGTTATACATATACTGATTAATATTAGCCCTTATATTGACTCTAAAATAGCCCCTAACTAAACCCCTAAACTAACCTCTAACTAACCCCTAACATAACTCCTACATTAACCTCTAATTTAATTATTGGTTATCACAGAAAAAAAACTATCAATTTGTATTAAGAGTTCCGAGTCTAAACTCTTTGTAAGGGCAACGAATGCTTTTCTACATTCATCAATAGAAGAAGAAGTTGTTGTCTATCGCTTAGTTTCGTGTTCATACTTTGATTCATTCCAGCTCTTAGGGAATTTCCTTGTCTTTCACTCACCTACAGACTAAGAATAGGGAACTTATTAACCTCTGTATTTTTTGAACTGATATCCTGAAACATAAGCCCAATTTCATGAACATTGTCTCAATCGAAGCAAAGCCAACTAATATGCAAGCCCATATCCCAATACATGAAACACTCCCGCAAATTACCTTTCACTTATCTTGGTGCGTCACTTTTTAAAAGGAGCAGAATGAAGTCATTGTTTGAAGACATTTTGAGTAAGGCCAAAAAAAGAGTTTTCAGGGCACTCAGTAGTGGGGGATCAGGCGATACCCCAAGTAGAATTAGCTTATAATAGTTCGAGAAATGGTCTACTAGGAAGTCCCCATTTTAGGCCGTGTATGGCAGATCACCTAACAGTATGTTAGACGCATATGGTTCAATGGATTCTAATGAGAATTAGTTCTCTCATCGCTATCATCCTTTTTAACCATTTCGAACGATTTTTTCATTGAATGTTTGTGAAAATATTCGAATAATTAACTAGTCACTCATTCTCATTTTTTTCAATCATCAATCACATTCATTTAAAGTTTCAGCGATAAAAAATCACATCAACTATTATCATTGCACAATGATATCACAAAACCACTATTTACTTTATCTTACTTTTTAAATCGCCAATCACGTTTAATCATTATTACACTAAAAAACTTATCACATCAACAACCATCATCACGATTTTCTTTTATATTCTTTTATCCAGTCAGAATCTCAAAAATTATTTATATTTTTTTAAATAACTTTTCACACTATTCTCTCCAAAAATACAAAAGAACGAATAGATTTGTCAAGCAATCACTTCCTCAACTTTTTGCAATTAATTAATTAAATTGTATAATAGACTCAATAACTTATTTATATTTTAGGTGGTGGTTACTATTTAGGTAGATTCCATTTGAATTTAATAGACTCAACAAATTTTAAGTTGTATAATAGACTCAGGCATTCATTTGGTAATAAAGAAAAACAAAGAAAATCATTTTCTTACTTTAATGTCCCATGTATCAAGTATGGCCTTTTGACCCAATAAGTTATCAAGAATGACCTTTGACCGTCATTTATTGCTAAAAGAGAAATAGAAAAAGGTAAAAATTGTACACTTCCAGAAATGCTCATCTTAAAAGACGCAGAGTCAGTTAAACGACTATTACACAACTCAAATTTAATAGGTCGTCCAACGGTCATTTCAACGACCACATGGGTCGTTGAAATTGTTGAATGGAATATGTAGGGTCGTTTCAATCGACTGTTGAGTGACTCAAATTTATGTGGTCGCTCAACGGTCATTTCAATGACCAATGTGGGTCGTTTAGAATTCTAGAAACCCTCTGTAGGGTTTGTTAACCTTCAAATCGACTCTAAACGACCTATCGTTCAAATCCTCCCAGCTACCTTATTAACGCGACCATCGTGCAGTGGGTGTCGCTGCCTTCATTGGAGTTGTTGTATATGCGATTTCCGTTGATAAAGTAAAAGTTTTAATTTTTTTTTGAGTTAGTTTTTTTCATTGCATTGTAAAATATGTTATAGGGTTTAGGGTTTTGAATTAATTGGTTTTGAATTAATTGAATTGAATGAATGTTAAATATTGAATGTGTATTACATTGTTTGAATTGGATGTTAATGTTATTGGAAATGTTAGACTTGTATTGTATTGTGTTTGTTGGGAGTGTTTGCAAAAACCCTGGGAGTGTTTGTTAATTGTTTTTGTTAATTGGGAGTGTTTGCAAAAACTTCTTCTTTTAGAAAAAAAATGATTAATGTCCTATCTTTTGGAGAGCGTTTGCAATAACTAAACAAAGTGCTTTTTATTTTTTAGCTTAAAAAAAGCACTTTTTAGTGTTTGCAATTACCAACTTGCAAACACTAAAAAGTGCTTTTTTAAGCCAGCCAAAAAATGAGAAGCATTTTTTTAGTTATTGAAACCCTCCAAATGAAGAAAGTAATGAAAAACTGTTTTATAACCTAACTGCTCAAGAAAGACTGTAATGATAAAACCTCATTTGCATGTTAAAAGAAAACTACCATTTTAGATGATTGCATTTTGTTCAGTTTATGCCAATAAGAATTCCATTCACTTCCCATTAATTTGACTTTTCTGTTTCAATTATACCAGACAATATGGCATTCCTCACCCCCATTTCAGATAAATTTGATTCACGAGTTACATGTCGATGTAATTTAAACATGTTAAATGAAGTATATAATAAGTTACACACCAAACGCAGAGAGATGTTGGTGAACTCGTGCTTCAGAGACTTACACAAGATGCATGATTATAGTCAAATTTCCTGTAAAATTCTCCATGCTCTCTTATTTATGAGCAATAAATCATCAATGGCAGGTAAGATATGGTTTCGTATTGGGGATGTAAAAGTCAGATTCGCATTCGTGGACTTTACTCTCATTACTGGATTAAACCCCGGGATTGAGAATGATTACATAAAGGACATCCCATCTGACAAAATAATTAGCGGAAAAATACTTTGATGGAGGGAAAAAGGTTGTCAAGCCAAAGTCTTTGAAGGATGCTTTTGAAAATCGTGCAAAGAATGAGGACGACCGATATAAATTGGGATTGGCCCTCATATATGAGTATGTGTTGAGAGCTAAGGAGCCTATCACTTCGATTGACTTGAAGGTTTTGTAAATTATTGATAATTTGTCGCTTTTCAATAAATATTTATGGGGAAGACTTGCTTATGACACGTTTCTACACGGATTGTCAAAAAACAAATTAGTGGTCCAGTTGCCCATCACACCTTTTAGGGCTTTACACACGTAGTACAGGTAAATAATCAATATTAATTGTTTTTACTTCATTTAATTAATGTAATAATTTCTTTCAACAGTGAAGAATTGATCCTACATGGGATCAAAATCAAAAATCCTAAAAGCTGGTTTACGTGTATTACGACATTTGGGTCTTGGCTTGAAGATGATGAAAGTCATGTTTAAATTATTGCATGATTAATTTAGTATTATGTGAATCTTATACCGTAAACTCATTTTGCTGCACATGGATTTGGCGATGATATTGTTACGGGAGAGACAACATATATATCCGATATCCTTCGGTAAGTACACTCGAACCATCCTAGACTCCAGGTTCTATGTGCAAATGATTTTTGCACACTTGTCTAACAAGAAGGACCCAAAAAAAAGTTTGATGATCTTTTGGTTTAATACACTAAAAGATCTTGGAGTAAGTTTGGGAGGTCATGGGAGGGGTGTAAGCACTTGTACTTTCTGGTATGCCAAAATAAACATTGGGTTACAACCGAAGTTGATTTAGAAAAATCGGAGTTAAATGTCTATGATCCCGACAATAGTTGCCTAACAGAGGGGCAACTTAATAAAGGCATTGAATCTGTTACTGTTATGCTCCCGTTACTTGCACAACAAGTTGGGATTGCAACAAACAGGCCCCTCAAAGTTCTCAGATGTGAGAGCACATCAAAATAGGGCACGTCGTAAGTGATCTATCTTACATGTGTTATTTAACTTAATTTTATACTTATATAGCTAATTGTTGTTTTAACATATCATATGGGTGGTTGCGAAGTCTTTGTGATCAAGTTTAAATGAATTTTTGAGTGGTGGACAACCAACAAATCTCATAAACGACCATCATATGCTCAAGTAGAGGGAGAAGTTGGTTGCTGACATATATATTTTATACTATGATCCTTGAATTTGTAAATGATGTATTTTGAATTTATAACTGATGCATTTTGAATTTTTACGTGATATAGTTTTGAATTTACATAAACATAGTACAAGTTTGAATTTGCATATATTTAGTACAAGTTTGAATTTGCGTATATTTAGTACATGTTTGGTATTGCATATATTTAGTACATGTTTGATATTGCATATATTTGGTACAGTTTTGAGTTTCTAAGTGTATTTCCGTCTTTCTACGTAATGATTCGTTCATTGGTCGATTTAATCAATCAATACACGCTAGATTACATGTTCAGCAGAAAACAATAACATCTAACACCATCAAAACAAAAACAAACATCTACATCATCAAAATAAAAACAAACATCTATACCATCAAAACAAAAACATTACAACAACAGATTAAACCATCAATATAAATTACACAACATATTATACAAGAGAAATTGTTCAAGGACAACCATCAACAAAAAAATAAATTTGTTCAAGGACAACTATTACCATCAACATAAATTTTTAAAATTGTTCAACACAAACATAAATTTAAAATCGTTCAGGAATTGTTCATCAAAAGAAATTTAAACTTGTTCAAGGAAAACCCGATGGACTATCCTCATCACCACCATCGACCCCTGATGGACTAGCCCCATCTTCACCCCCGAATCCCGATGGACCAACCCCATCTAAACGATCAAAACCTGGCAGAACATCATCATCTCCACCATTGCCATCATCTACAATGTAAAATGGATTGTCAGGATGGTAGCCGGCTTCGTTGGATAAGTTAACCTGGGCGGCATTTGATTATATGAAAATATTATTGGTGATTTTGAAGTATTTGAACTCATTCATCCTGAAGAATCGATGCTCAATGGTCTCCTAAATGAATAAAAAAATAAAAAAAAACAAATACTATTATGTATAATTAATTCAATATGAACAAATTGATAGTGGAGTATGAAAATTAAATATTTGTTACACTTCTAACATGATCCCAGTAAACCCCAATAACAAAAACTACGTTGCGGTCTTGATCATAGGTCACACCAGGAGTGTCAATGAACTTCACAAATGCCTCGAATTTTTTTCAGAACACTTGAATCTGACTCTTAACCATTCCCGGATTAAAATATTTTGAGAAACGTGCACTGAGGTCCCAAGCCAAAAGTCGCAATAATGAGTCGAACTCTCTAGGTTTGGACAATATGAGATCATGAGTGAAACAGTTCAAATGTTCATAGAGGAATTTCTCTTCTTCAAGTGTCCAGTTGAGTGGTTGGACCATATGGCGAATTATTTGTTTTCTTATATGAGACATATCTATGCAAGCAAAATGATAGGTGATGTTTGAAACAAACATGGAAACCTAAACCTAAATTACAATAATTATTTATTAAAAACCCTAAATTTGAAACAAAATGGAAACCTAAACCTAAGTTAAAGTAATATAAAACAGTTGATTAAGAAAATCGATATATTAAAACCCTAAACCTAAACTAAAATCGATATATTAAAGCAATATGAAACAAAATATGAAACAATTGATTAAGAAGATCAACATAATATAATATAAAACAAAATGAAATAATATTTACCTCAAGATATGTTCGTTTGTCCCATTCTTCTCCTTTCGCTCGCTTTTTTGGAAAGTAAAAATGAAAAATGACTCAAAAACATCTTTTTTACGGTAGGGTGGGGTAAATGAAGATTAAACATCTCATTATAAGAAAAAGTCATTTTAATGACCATTGAACGACTGACGTTCAGTGGTTGTTTAACCCTATTTTTAGGGTTTTTAGGATTTGGGTTTAGGGTGCAGGGTTTAGGGTTTAGGCTTGTACTATTAAATCATATCATACTGATATACTACATTATATCATATATTATAAGATTTTATATAATTTAGTACTGATCGGAATTACAATAGTCACGGGAATATAAATCACGTTGCGCTGTATGTTACACCGTATCATATGTTAGCAATGTTTTGCCGATTTTTCACCGTAGCTTGTAAACTATATCATACTATATGCTACATTATATCATATGTTATACAATTTTATATAATTTAGTACTGATCGGAATTACAATAGTATTGGGACTATAAATCAGGTTGCACTGTATGTTACATTGTATCATATGTTAGCAATATTTTGCCGATTTTTCACTGTAACTAGTAAAATACATTATATCATATGTTTTAAATTTTATATGATTTAGTATTGATCGACAAATGAATGACTACATGGTCGAGAATAAGTAGTTTACACGACCATTAAACGACTATATGGTCGATCACAAGTCGTGCAACCCAACTCATGAACGACTATATGGTCGATCACAAGTCGTGCAACCCGACTCAGAGCGACTACTGAACAGTGGTCCTTGATTTTTTTTTTGGTTTTTTGACAATACAGAGAGGTTTGTCCAAAAATAAAATACAACAATTACTAAATTTGAGATGAAATAGAACAATTACTAAATCTGTGATGAGATACAACAATCACTAAATATGTGATTGTATATTGTTCATCGGTCTTTAATCATGACAATTCAGTCGGTTGCGCCCCGATTGTTGGCACCTACTGCATTTTTGTCTTGAGGAGAACTCTCCTGTTGTGGTATTAGTGTTGTTCTACGACATCCATCTCGTTATCGAACAATAGGTGGCAAGACAATCATTTCCTTAATGTTATTAGGAATCTTCTATTCATTTTCGTTGGGCACAGGGAAAATAGTCTTCGCATATGCGTTCCTCCAACAACCAATGTAATAGTACGATGAACACATGGGGTATATTGAAAAACCTCTCTTCTTGGCCGCTTCTATTGCATGACGTGGTAGGTGGTCCAATTGAAATCTTCTGCAAGTGCAAGTGTTCTCGACAAAGTTAACAGCGAGATTTGTGGCCCCACTCCTCACCACATATAAAGCTTGATCGAATGGTTCAACCATGAACTTCTTGGCCTTTTCATGAGACTTGCATAATTTTTCTTCCATTGCAGGAGTTAAATTTCCTGTACAGCTTTGTGTGGCCTCACGCCTCTCATAAAACCAGAACTACAACTTTTTCCCAATACTATCAAACAATATAAGTATAGGAGTTTGTTGGGATTTTTAAAACACAAATTCAGAGACTGTGCATTGTTTGACGTTATGATATTATAACGGTTTCCCTGAAAATATGACCTAGCCCAAGTCGCAAATTTTTTATCATTAAGATACTTCCAACCTTTCTCGTCAAGATAGCTTCAATTTAGGACATATACTTGTGAAATTCTTCTATTATATATGCCTCGCCGCTTTGTTAAAAAGGAGATAGTATCAGTCTTTCGAGTTACACTCCTTAAGTTGCCTTTGATATGATAAATACAATGAGCATGACGTGCATTTTGAAAAATGGTTTGGACTGTACTGATAAGAATCATGTGTTAGTAAAGTTGTTAGAAAATCCGGATCCACCAATCAAAATTGGAAGGGTCTTTCTTTATTTTCAGAAGGAAGAATAGATTCCGAACGAAGGACAAAATATTTAAAATATTTATTAACTAAAATTGTAATAACAACAAGTAGATCTACGCCAGGAGAATTAGTAATGTGTCAGGAGAAATTAGATATCACAACAAGGTCTTTTTGGTCACCTGTTATTTATTTCAAGTTCATAAAAAACCAATGCCACGAAGCATCATTCTCAGAATCAACAACGACAGATGCTAGAGGATAAGTTTGCATATTTGCATCCTGACAGGTAGCGATAATAAACGTTTCTTTATATCTTTCAGTTAAAAATGTTCTATCCACAACAATTACTGGGCGCATTGAAGAGTGAGACCCACGAATGCAGGGCCTGTGTGCCAAGAAAAAGTACTTGAAGCAGTTTTCACTATAAACCTCTAAAGAGTATTAGTTGCTCTCAAAATACTCCTCTTCCATGAAATAGCTTTCCGGTCGAACTCCGCCGTGAAACCTGCACAAAGAGGGGCCAGAGGGGTACTCTGGCATACCCTCTCCGATGCTTAAGTCAAAAACTTGGAAGAGAAGCAAGAGGCAAAAATATAATGTGAAAGTAATAATGTGATTAGGTCACGAATGAACCTGGACTTGGGCTTTTATACCTTGGCTCGGATTAGGGTTTCCATAAAATCCAGGATTCTGTTACGATTTGGTAACAGAATCATGATTAGGATAGGATCGGATCTTCTAAAACCCTAATTTGCTTTAGAGGTTTAGGATCTGATCTGACCTGTAACACCTCAGATCAGCATACTAATGTCCATGTTTAATCCTTAAAACATCTTAAAGGCGCGTCCTCAGAGCACCTTTACTCATGGAGCTGAGCTATAGCCAACTAGCCCAGGCGAGTCAACATAATTCAAACCAAAGCCTCAGTAGGTCAACCTATTGAATGGATCTCGATAGGTTGGTTAAATACATGGATCCTAGCATATCAACCCAATACCTCAGGACTTAGCGAGTTAACTCCACTCAGGTCTTGACAGATCAGCCTAATGTTTAAAGCTTAGCAGATCGGTCCATTGCATTTGGCTTAACAGATCAGCCAAATAGACAAGCCTTAAGAGATTGGCCCACTGCGCTGAGCTTAACAGGTCGGCCCAATAGACAAGCCTTAAGAGATCGGCTAACTGCGTTGGGCTTAACAGATTGGCCCAATAGACAAGCCTTAAGAGATCGGCCCAGTACTCATTTATCCCTTTTTTTTAATAAATGCGATAATATATATGAAAATGAAAAAGAGTCATCCTGATCACAGGCTGATCAGGTAGCCAAAGTAAAGCCTGTAAACAAAGTCAACGCAGATAACATAATGGTCACAAGCCACTGTGATGGTCAATGGTTGGGGCCTCGTTAAAACCTTCCAAGGTAAAACCCACCTTGTGGGAAAACCCTTAGAAGGAAAAAGAGTACCCCCATGAAGAAAAATAGTCCAAAGCAGAGCAAACTAGAAGACCAATCGCACTAGCTAACAAATCTATAATTGGATTGGCCAACATAATCCTGTGTAAGGGATGAGATAATGGCCGTTGGGGGCGCCCCCCACCACGTATCCTCGTGAGACGTCTTGCTAAGAATATCCGCTGCCCGGTTACCTTCCCTGAAGATGTGCGAAACCACGAAGTTCATCCGAGAGAGAGGAGGTGCAGAGTGTATCGCCACATGCTCAAATGTCTCCAAGTAACCGCTGTGGATCTCTTCCGCAGCAATTCCACCACATAAACGGAGTCTGACTCCAGCCATAGATGGTTCCAGCCCCTTTCAGAAGCGTAACGGATTGCTCACATTGCTGCCATCAACTCTGCCTCAAAAGCAAAACCCGAACCACATCTTTCCACAAAACATCCACGAAAGAAACCCCTGCAATTGCGAAAGACTCCGGAAGCAGTGAGACGCCCGGGCGAACCAGATGCAATGCCGTCGGTGTTCACTTTAATCCAACCCGGCAAGGGTTTCTGCCAATTAAACTTCACGATCTTTGGGGCCTGTCTAGGGCGCCTAGGGACCCGTAGTCAATGGAGAATGAGAAGGTTCCTTTGGTCATTATGCATGCAACCTCTGTCTAAGGAAGATGACTCAAGAATAAGAACACGAATGCGTAGGATGGCCGCCTCAAGTGTCCAGATCTTGTCATGGAAGGTCAAGTCATTTCTGATTTGCCAGATTAGCCAAATACAGGATAACACCGCAACCCCCCAAAGAAAAGAAACCTGCTCACTGAAATGAAAACTCATTAAACGCACCAAGAATTCATTGAAACTATAAGCCCTAAAGTGATGAATTTCGAAGGAGTCGAAAATCCACTTCCATAGGGCCCCTGCAAAAGCACAAGAAACAAATAAGTGATCAACAGATTCCGCGTCAGCACAACAAAGAACTCAAACTGAGGGGCCTGTAAAGGAACCCTGGGGTCACAGAGCATCCAAAACCGACAGCCGATTGTGAATGGCGCACCAAGTCACAATTGATCGTCTTTCCGGAATGTAAGGTGACCAAATCCAGGAACCCTATCTAACCACAGGGGAGTGAGGGCACAGAAATAAGTAAGCCGCCTTCGAAGAGACGGTCCCATCATCAAAGTGTATCCAAGTACGCGAGTCCGACGAATTCGGGGCAATGGGGATTCTAACAATATCTCGGACCATATCCAAGTATGCCTCTATAAACGATAGAGTGAAGTGCCATGTCCCATCATAAAAGTAATCCGAGATGCGTTGCCGAAATAAATATCTGTACTCTTGTGGAATACCAATCCTATCTGCAATGGTGTAACCCAGCCAATTATCCAGCCAGAATAAGATGCTGGAGTTGCATCCAGGAATCCAGCGGCAGTCCTCCAAGAATCCCGTGATCCCAGGCCGAACCCCCCTCCATATGGAAGAGGGGATGTACGATCGACGTGGTAAACCCTCAGAAGTGAAGAAGCGCTTTCTGAGGGTGCTGTAAACCAAAGAGTTTGAAGTCATAATCTTCCAACCCATCTTCATTAGGAATGATTTGTTGGAAACAACGATGGAACGGACTCCCAAGCCTCCTTCCGTCCTTGGCATACAACAACGATTCCAATTAACCACCACTGAACCCTTAGCGTTCACATTCCCAGTCCAAATGAAATTACGCATAGCTTTCTCCATTTGCCGAAGCAATGTTTTAGGCCACTTGTAAACCATCATAGTATGCACGAAGGAGCTGGTAATCACCGAATTCACCAAGCAAATGCGACCAGCAATAGATAACGAGGACCATTTCCACCTCCTGAATTTAAAGATAATCTTATCGAACACTGGCTGAAGATCCGCCACTTTAGGCGCCCCTTTGAAGATTGGGGCGCCTAGATAGACCGTAGGAAAGACGCCCAAATGCATCCCTATAATCGTCTGGATACGCCCTCGCACATAAGTAGAAACCCGACTGCCAAAGTAAACTTTAGATTTATTCGGATTGAAGATATGCCCCAAAATGTCCGCATAAAGATTGAGCACCTGAATAATGGAACGTGCATTGCTCGTGGATGCCCCACACATAATCACAATATCATCCGGTGAACCCCTTATGTATGCTAAAACAGTTTCTCTAGACCTCCTCGCTTTTTGATAACTTATTTCAATGCCAAAGTCTTGGCGAATTTCATTCACAACATCAGCAGGTTTATATATAGTGTTGCAGTCTTCAAACCTTGACATGATATGTTTTCCAATGATCCACGATCTTGCTTGTCTATGATCATTGGTGGACAAATTTAGAGCACAAGTATGTTATAGTGTATATTTTCTAATATGAAAATAACCACAGTCTGAGAACTTTGTTGCTCGCAAATGCCATTTGCAATTTTCATCAACACACAATTGTGTACACATTCTTGTTCGATTTTTTTATTTTGAACTAGAAATTGTATTTCAATGCGATCATGTGCATAATTTCTTGAAGCTCTTTCTCGGTATTGAATACTTGGTTAACATTCAAGTCAATATCTATGGGTACAACTTGTATGTACTTCCAACCGAAGAAAGAAGATGCTCATTTGTGAACTAATTTTCTTCTCCAGTGCCTTGATTAAAATCAGGTCTCAGCGGTGTAGTAAACGCATCACCGTTATAATCATTGGAAGGCAATTCTCAAATTACCTCCAATCTATCCCAAATATCATTCACATTTTGATCATCGTCACTGTTATTATTTTCTTCCACCTCAAAATTATGATGTTCATCTTCTTGTTGCACGTCACGATCAACTACATTATGCTCGTCTCGTGGCATGTCACAATTATTTTTCATCACAAGGGTTGTACAAAAGGGAATAATTGAACCTTTTTTATTGAGAGTCAAGTACTATTGCACTCCCTCGTCTGAAGTAATCCGAACAGGAATTTGAAAAGACTGTATGCTTGCTAGAGAAATAAATCCCATCTCAATATCATACAAATTGGGATCAACTTTGCAAATTTTTTGTACCTTAGAATACAACTCTTCATATGAAGTTTATGTAGTTATTGGAACACCTGATGTATGCATGTCATCACTAAATACCCATTGCCATTTTTCATTATTATTAACAAAATGTCCAAAATAATATACGGTAATCCAAAACGGTGAAGACATATCATGTGCAATTAAATTGAAGATAAAAATATTAAATATTAGAGAAAAAACTATAGTGAAGTTTCTGTTTGATTTTAAATAAGTTGATCAATCGACTGCTGCGTATTGTAGACTTGGGTCGCTTAATCGACTCCAATGAGTCGTTCAACCGACCAACGATAATGGGTCGATTGAACGACTTATTATGGGCAACAAGAGTCGATTAACTGACATAGTCGTTTAATCGACTATATGAAATAAAAAGAGTATTTTAGGGTTAATCGACTAATATGAAATAGAAAGGGTATTTTAGGGTTTTTTTATTATGACACAGTAGGCGCCAGTCAAATTGGCGCCTACTACATATTTTTTCTTTTTTTTCAAAAATTAATTTTAAATATTAAATAAATAAACAAATTTTCAGATAACTAGAATGTGAAAATATTACTGAATGAAAATGTGATTATATAATAAAGTTTACAACACATAATTAAAAAAACAACAAGGAAATTACACATTAAAATTGAGTTTACGATCCCAATATACACCCGACGTACTTATTATTTTGGTGAACAAAGTGTTAGATGTGTGTAGGCGCAAATTATTTTATAGCTAAATACTTTTTACCCTACGAACTATGCCTCATTTTCGACTTCACCTACCAAACTTTATTTTGTTTCACTATGCCCCATGTACTATGTGAATTTTCACCCCTTACCCTATATGGACAATTTTGCCCCTAGTTTTTGCAAATTTAATTAATAGTTTTTAAAAGCCCATCTAAACTCCAATTTGTTGCATTTGACCCCCAAAATTTATAAAATTATCATATAATCTAATCAATTTGATTTTAACTCCTAAGAATTTTTGGTTCCCAGATTTATCGAGGCAATCCGGACCAAACTGGGTTTTTTGATTTAAAATTGGATATAGTCCATTACGACCATATCAGACCCAACATGCTTCCGTAAAATTAATAAATCCCTTAAAATTCATACCTTCTTTGACCGAAACAGCACCGGGTGAGATGGTTCACAACACCACCAGTCAGAAAATTATTGCCCCTAGATCGTTTGACAAACAGCTCCTCACTGTTCAACCTCACCTTCAGGGAAGATGATCTGTAAGTTATCCGACTCTGTTCAGCACAGCCTTGGTTCGTTTCCTACTCCAGACGTATAAGTAATTCTTAAACGGGATAACTTAATAGTACATTATGAACACATGTTGAAGCAGAAAGCCCCTTTTTATTAAGAACTTATAGATATATTTATTACATTAGTAATCTCCTTTTGGGAGGAGAATATTGGTTTGGCCTCTCATAGATGAGGCTTGCACTCGAAAACACATAAAAATTTGAAAACTAAAACACTCAAAATATTACAAATTTTTCTCTCAGACTTTATTATAAGAAAACTAAGGAAAATGTTCGATGTCCTCAGCTTCCTTCAAATCTTGCAATTTATAGAAGTAAGTCCGGACTTGAAAGGCGGACTTCAAATCTCGTTGAAACTTATGACGTCACTGCTTACATCATATCCTACATTATTGCCTCGCCAGCTGGTTTTCTTTTTCTTTCGTGTGACTCAGCCCATGTGATAGTTGTCGAGGTATCTTTTAAAAAGTTGGTTTGCGTGGTCCCCGAGGAAAACGAGTCTTTTGAGCTGGACCCTTGTCTTTTCCAGCTGCATAATCTTGTCGGTCGGGTTTGGGTCAGAATCCTTTCCCAAACTCAGGTTTCTTCTGTTCGGGGCATGCCTAACTGATCCGATCGATCCAACGGCCAACATGCGCCATGTTACTGAATTTCGGTGAGGTTTCTTTGCTATAGGAATCTTATTCTCCCCGAGTGCATTCTTCTCTTTGTTTCGAAAAGCTCTTCTGTGAATTCTGTTGTTGATCCAGTCATCGAATTCAATAGGAAAGATCCATTTGCTGAATTCTAGAAAAACTTGAATGGATATTTGACTTTGTCCATTTCTGTTAGACAAACCCAAAGACCCCATGCTCGTCTGGTAGAAGCTTCGTCTTCAGAAAATGCTCCTACTAACATTGGTACTTCTTCCGGTGAAGCTGCCTTAATGATTTTAAAGGATTTCCATCCGGTCTTCTTAGCTTGATGAAATGAAAAGCCTCATTAAAGCCTTTCTTCGCTGGTTCGGGAGCTGCATTGATAAAATACAGTTCCAAAATATCCCATCTGGCCAAGTGTGGATTGTTTGCCCAAGTCTCGTATACTGCTTCCCCAATCCATTTTGGTAATTTTGATATTTCGGGGAATCCTGGTGATACGGTATAGATTGAAGCTAAAGCCCCAAAAGTATACCATTCATGTACTTCATTTGGATGACTTCTGGTTTCATCCAAACTCGGGATACTTGCCGAGATATCAACCATTGTTTTTTCTGGGTTGATACCTTGTCTTGTAACTAATTTCTCCCATTGTCGTTGATATACCTGCATAGGAGAAATCTTAATCTCGTCAGTTTGAACCTTAGATTTGCCTGTCTGTGGCCTAAGATTCAACTTTCCTTTTACCCCCAGGTCTTTGGGTTGACTTGAAGACTCGGGTTTTGACACGGAGCTTCAACATTAAATTCTGATTTGTACATCCTCGGGGGATGCATCACCGCAACACTTGTGATTATGGTACTTGAATCCATAACCTCCGGGTTAGAGCCCGTTCTCTTCGCCCCTTTTGCACCGTAGGAGATGCGGCTGGAAGAGGGGCCCTTGCGATGCTAAGAACAATTGTCCTTGAGTGAACTGGCATGCTCGTATTTGACTAGAAACGGATTTTGGTCAGCACTGTTGAAGTCGTCCAACAACACGCATTGAGACATAACGTCCCAAAATCTCGTTCTAGACTCTCCAGGTTTTCCCGAGATGTCTTACTCGTTTAAGGACCTCATCAAAGAACGCGTCCTTCCATCTCGTGTCAAGAAATGCGCAAGAATATTTTCATGAGATTTTATAATGACAATATCATAATCATAATATTGACATTGACTTGCCATCTAAGTAATTGAGCCTTCTTTGGTTTTGATTCAATTTTGTTTTTAGAAAAGCCTTGACACTTGAATTATCAATTTTTAAAGTAAACTTTTAGCCAAGTAAAAATAGAGGCCATTTTTTAAAAGCCTTTACGATCGCAAAGAATTCTTTCGTTGATATGCCATCTGTTTGCTTCATTGGGTGTGAATAAACCGCAAAGATTCTGCATGGCACTTCTTCATTTGGTATGACTTTAAGTAGGCCGCGCCCACCAATCATCATCGGGGCATATAAAGAACCAGTTCGTCTTCATCTTAGGGAATCGCAAGCTTTGGAAGCTTTTTACAAACTTCTTTAAGTTGCTTAATTCCTTCTTGATGTTCATCTTCCCATTTGAATACTGCATCATTTTTAAGCAATGGGCTAAACACCTTCCTGTAGTATGATAGATTGTTAATGAACATCCCAGCAAAATTAATAACTCCAAGAAAACTCTGAAGCTGCTTCTTGTCTTTCAGTGTATCTGGAAATCCCTGTATCTTTTCCACAATATGACTTTGTAGGATGATTCCAGATTCATCGATTTCAATTCCTAGGAATTCAATCTGTCTTGTTGCAATCACTGCCTTCTTCTCTAAAAGCACTAATCCTTCCTTATGACAAACATCTGAAAATATTTTCAAATGTTTAAGATGCTCCTTCATGTTCTTTGATGCGACCAGAATGTCATCGATATATACGAACATGAAACTGGAATAATCTTTGAAGAGATTATTCATCTTCCTTTGATATATCTGGGGTGCGTTAGCCAATCCCATAGGCATCACGTTCCAAATATAATGTCCTTGTGGTGTGGAGAAAACTGTGAACTTCTTGCTTTCTTCATCCATCTTAATCTGGTAAAATCCAGACTTGCAATAGAACTTTGAGAATATCTTGGCACCTTTAATGCAATTAACCAAATGTTCTCTGCTTGGGATATAGTATCCGTCGAATTCCAAAATGTTATTAATCCCTTTGTAATATATAACAAGTCTTGGCTTTCCTATTTTGATTTCTCCATGATTCCTGACTAAGAATCCTGGACTGCTGTATGGAGAAACTCCTGGTGAAATCAACTTAAGGTCAAGATGTTCTTTAAGTATCTTCTGCATATCCTCACGATCCTCTTGGTTCATAAGGATTGGTTTAAATCTCACGAACTCGTACTCCTTTCCTGGTTTAACTTTTAAGGAAGCTTTGAGCTCGTTCTTATCCCACCATGCCAAAGGATCTTCATTATAATTCCTTTGGATCTTCTTCTTGATGTCCTCGAGTGATATTTGATCTTCTATGGTAACATCACTCTGTGGCTTCTCCATCAGGCTTATCATCAATTCTGCAATAGCCTCTGGAGGTACTCGTTTTTCTCCTTGTATTCTGAATGAATACAAATTATTATCCCATTGTTTTATATATTTTTGCTTCGAACCATATTGTCGAAAGGATAATAAGGCATCACCAAATCTTCTTTTATCCGCCATTTTTGGATTTCGAAGTTTGGCTTCATCACCACGCTTGTTACGAAAAGTAATAGGCATTTTTCTATAAAATGCTTCTCGCAGTCTCTGGACGATGATCTTATGATCACATAATGTTGTGAAAATAAGTCTTCTTGTCTCATTCTCCTGTGTAAAGTGCTTAAATATTTGTAGGAAATTGTTTCCTAGCAAAACATCTGCTCCTGTATCATGGAAATATATTGGTGGCGTCTTTACTTTGTACCATGGGGTACCGCCCGCGCCTCCGATCATGATTTCTGCTTGTTTTATTCCTCTGTTAAGAATAATAATTCTTTTAGAGAAATCTCTTCCTGCAATAGCTAGTAAATCTTCTCCAATTTCTTTAGGAAAAACATTCGGCTTTGCAGTACATATTCCGGCGCCTAAATCAATATAGGCAGCGAAATACTCCGCCTTGTATTCAACATATAACATTCCGATAGAAATGTATATGGAGAATGGGCTAGTGGTCATCTTATTCTGTACCTTTTGTCAGCCACTGTGAACTCCATTCCATCTTGTAATCTTTCCCAAGGTTTATGATCCTCAAGAAATTCAATTCCCAGTGTTAATTGCTCTGGGATGTTTCCTGCCGTTCCTGTAATTGTTAGCTCAATTTCACCCATTTTCAGGCTTCCTTGATACCTTCCAACTATAGGTTGTTGGAGATAATATAGAACATCACAAGGAAAAATATTATCCTTTTAAGTGATGTCGAATATTACTTCCACTTCTCTCCATCCTTCGGGACATTTCAGCTCTTTTGTGTTTTGAAAACATCTGGAATGCGCTGAACTGTACTTGGTCTATTTTCTTCCCAACGACTGCTACTTATCATTCTGTCTTGTTGGAAAGACATCCTCCTTGGCTCAACTCTGAGACTTCGACTTTTGTTAAAGGCTGGTTGATCTTGAATTTTCATATCAATCTCCTTTATAGTTGGAGACTCAATGATTTCTGGTAGAACCACCCTGGAAAAGTCCTCAAAGATTCTTGGGACTTCAATAAGTTCCTTTCTCAAGAATACTTCTGAATGATGTGTATTCGAAAGAGCATAGGAAATCTTGTATGTGATCGAATAAGGTCTATTCCCTTCTTTCATCAAATCTACTCTTTTGAAATCTTGATGAAGGGTTAGGACCCTGTTGAAATCTCGATCTCCCAAATTGTATGCAATTCTAGGATAGACATTAAATGCCAATTTTCCTGCATACAAATTTCCTGTAAATGCCCCAAGACATGAATCCTTGAGATTTGATATTCGCTTGTCAAAGATAGCAAGGTTGAGTGGCGAATCTATTCCTTCTTTGAATGTTGCTTTAATAATAACCCTTATGGCTCCGATATGGATCCATGAGAGTGTGTTAGCAACTTCTCTCTTGACTGTGCTTTTGATCTCCTGGACTTCTCGGTAAGGGACCAACTGCATCTCGATCAGGTTACTAGTGAACTCCACCGGGATGGAAAATTCTCCGGTAGTTACTCTACGGATAATTTAGTGTTTTCTATTACGAAACCCAAACTTATCCAAAGCCTTTTCCATAACTCCAATCATAAAACCATCGTATATCTGAAGCTTTGGATCTTCCTTCATAATTCTCATAAGAGTTTTATGAGCGTAGTGTGAGAGAGGAATCGACATATCCTCCTTGCCGTCTGTTGAAGAATTTCTTCTTCACTCCGGTCTGACTATGATCACTTCCATCGTTAGAATATATCTCTTCTTCATAGATGCTTTCATCGGGGTATATCCTCAAATTGATACACTGTATAAGATCTTGATAATAGAGACTTCTTCAATTTGTCGCGATGTGTCGCTTTATCGACTCGACTCGTTTCAGTTTATGCGGGCAATCGGTTGAGATATGCCATCTTGCTCGCATGTCCAACAATTCTAGTCTTTGAAACTTTCATTAGCTCTGGTGTGAGCTGCTTTGAAAGTTCTTCTCCTGCGTGGTTCTCTGGTACTCGCTTGATTTGAACCCGATGATGAGGCTCTACTCCGCTTGGTCTTTGGTCTTTGCCCGATTTGTAACTTCAGGCTTTTTTGTTTTGACCAAAACCTTCTAGGTCTCCATGAAGACCTTTTGCTGCTGCTTCCCCGGCGGTATAGATGGCTTCTCTCCTTCTTCTTCTTGTGCCGCCTTGGTTGACCTTCCACCACTGTTGGGATATCATCGTCTACGCAACATAGAGGAACTGATTTATTAATTCCTCTTAATCTCTTGTAATTCCGGTATAGAGCTGCTTGGTAACACCATTCAGATAACTTGGCCTTTAAAAAAGACATTCTTCCGCCTTTGTATCTAATTCTCCGCTCCATCCTTGTATTCCCGATAAGCATTTCTCTCCGGGGACTCGGAATCTTTGCAAAGAATAGCTGTGAAGCTTCCTTTTCTACAATCTTGGATTTCCACCGGTATTCGGTGAACAATTTGATATATTCGTCAATATGACAAATATCATGTAACTCAAAGCTATATAGGGCTTGTTTATATCTTTTTCTTTTCTCATCCTCTAATCCCTCTAAGTAACTTTGTCCGATAAATTTGGATTTTGAATAGTTTTGCCATATCATCGACAATTCCTTTCAGTGATTCTCCTGATGTGACCGCGCTCTTCGTACTTGCATCGATCATATCCCATGCAATCTTTACAGATCCCTCAATACTCATTTCAAGGAGTAAAATGAAGGAATCTTTCATAAGATCAAGGGTACCTGTTGCAATCCTCATTGCTGATGCCCATTCAACAATAAGGACCTCTCGATTTTTGAAATATGGGATATCCAGATTTAGCATCAACCTATATGGATGTATCAGATCTAGATGCGATCTTCCATAAGGCGTCTGGTGAATATTTGGCCTTCTAGGAGGTACTCGAGTTCCTACAAGAGGTGGTCGAGCTCCTATTCCTGAAAGTGTTTCATTCCCTGTGGTAAAATCTCCAATGTGGTGCATTCTCTCGTCCTGGGTTCCATGATTTGAACCTGCACTTTCTGCAACATTGGGATTTACTGGTGGCAGTGGTGGAATTGGCGGAATTGGTCTACCATGAGGGTCATATGTAACCAAAGCTGATCCATCTCCCGCGTTCATCTTTAAGTCTACAATACCTAATCCTGCGAAGGATTCTGCCAGGCCATGTAGATCTTTAAGATTGATATTCTCTATATCCATCACTTTTAGTTTATGATGAATTTTCCTTTGATGATGGCTATGAGCTTTTCATCGTCAGTCATCTTTCGTATAACTTCGGTTGGTTTTTATTTTTGGTGTAAATAGGATACTGTCCCGAAATTAATACGTTTCTTTTCTCCGGATGAACTTGGTCTGTCCTTCAGGTTCTTGACTCGTTTCTGAATATCATGAAGGATTTCAAGAGTTTCCTTCTGATATTTCACCATCGTCTCCATCTGGTTGAATCGATGTACTTGTACTGGTATATGAATATGGCGGTTGCCATAATTCTGCACCGTCTTCTGGATCTCTCTAAGATCTGCTGAGATCTTAGATGTATCTGGAAGTATCTCGCTCCACTCCGGTACTCCATCAGGAATCATGATTTTGATGGGAATTTTCATGCATCGATTCTTGGAGATTCATCAGCTCGACATATAAAGTTTGGTTCACTGTCCAGAAACTCATATGATATGCCGCTCGCATTTCGCATTGCCTCAAGGCTTCCCTATCGGCTCCTGCGCGTTCTTGTATCTCATATTGGTGATTTCAATATGCGATCTTATCCTGGTGTTCTTGTGCATACATCGTCAGAATTTGACGATATGTCCTGTAGGGTATACATCTCGGACAATTGTCCGGATCCATATATTCGGAAATAATTCTCCTCACTAATTGTTAATTACATAAATATAATAAATATAACTAAAAGTTTTTAATAAACCTAGGCTCTGATACCATTTTTAAGGATCGCAAAACCCAGTAGGAGTAAATATAAAAGATATAAAGATTTTATAAATTAAGAGGTAAGACGCAACGATTTTGAAGTTCAGGGGGTAAATTGGAAACAAACTATCACATACAGAGGGATATTTTGGTAAATTTAGGCAAAGCGTAACAATTTACAAAGTTCAGGGGGTAAAGTAGAACAATTCAAAGTTAAGTGGGCTAAGTAGAAAAACACCTATAGTTGGGAGGGGCAAAGTAAAGTTACCCCATTATTTTATGAATATTCAAAATTATTTTTACAAATTATAAAATACACATATACACCATTTCCGCTATGTTTGCTGAAAATTTGGAGAAGAAAAGTTGTAGAGAATCTTATAGTATTACATATCTTGTTCGACTATTCTAGTGAATGGAATATTACTATTAGATCAAATAAATCCTAGTCATTGGTTAGAGAATTGTCTTTGTATAAATAAGTGTTAATGGTTTTGTACCTTTATACCAGTATGCGAAGAACCGGAACTTCTCCACTCAAGCAACATGTCGGCTCACCTTCTACGCTACTTGCCACCACCTAATGCTGAGCAAGGAAGTTCTTTGCATTCTAGTTATCTTGAAATTATGTATTTATTTTAATATTTAAAATTAATTTTTGAAACAAAATAGGTAGTAGGCACCAATCAAACTGGTGCCTACTTGTCAAGAAAAAGAAAAGATGCAGCAGGAGTCCTTGGGGATGGCGCCGCTTTGTAGGCGCCAATATAATGTGCACCTACACATAATATATCAAAAAAAACCGAACCCACCCTGGTTTCGCAAACGTTACTATCAAATAACTGGCGCCTATATCTGACATTAAGAAAAAAAATCTATTTTTGTAGGCGCCCTTCTTATTGGCGCCTAGCCGCCTGCACGTCATTTGGAATGGTGCCTACACTTAATATTTCCAAAACCCCACAAATACCCAAAAACACAAATTTTATTGGCATTCACAATATTCTGTTAAATATCCCGTTTAGACCTTTTAAAATAGAGCATTGTTGGGATGTCAAAGTCAAGAAAGGGTAATTTGGACATTTTACATGCAAGAAGGCCTTTAAAGAAAGTTTGGATAAGTAAGGCATTTCTTGAACAAACCTCTTTTGACTAGGCCAAACTTAAACAAACCCCTACTTTAATCAAGTCCAAGACCCAAATTGATCTTGTGTATCAGGATATGCTTGTCTGTTTCTAAAAACTTTTTGGGTTTTCCCCTTCGTTTGTCTTTATCTGTCAGTAGGGGTGGCCACAGTTCCGGAATGGCCAGTTCCGATTCCTCATTTTGGAGGAACCAGAATCAGAATCATTGTTTGGCAGTTTCGGTTCTGGTTTGGAACCCGATTCCTCCAATGTTCTGGTTCCGTTTTAAGTGGAATCATTTGTTTCTCTTGATAATTTTTGATTTTTTCAAAATGGTTTATCAGTTTTTGTTGAGACGGAAAACGATTTCATTCATATGTGTTGGAAAACGCCCAACGGTGATTCAACAAGAGTGGGAATATCCCAAGTAAAAATATCAGAAACCATGTTCTTAGCAAAAAAATGCTAAGTCATGAGCTAAACAATTACAAGATCTATGGGTCCAAAAGAAACCAACAAAATCAACAGATGACTGGAGATGCGAAACATCAAAGAGCAAGTACTGACAATCCAAGCTGCAGGAAGCCTCTTGATGGGTTGCAATGGTCACAGCCAGAGGCATCACCAATGATCGAGCAACGTTTCAGATTGAGCTTTTTGGCAGTGGCCAAGGCTTCATGAAGTGCAATGAATTCAGCTTCCTCCGGATTCAAAATTCCCATAAACTTCATAGAAATGCCATAAATGACCAGTTCTGTTCGTCAAGGATAGATATGCCAATACCAGCGCAATTATGTAAGGTGGAGATTGCACCATCAAAGAAGAGGTGAGGGCCATGGGAGATAACATGGGGGAGGGTCGGGGATGACATGGAGGGTGAAGGGCACTCAGGGCAGATATGGGAAGAGAGGTAGTCCTTGAGGATGCAACCAGCGGATAAGGCGACAGCATGTGGGTCAGGGGAAATTCCCTCATGCTTGGAACGATTTCTGTGGTACCAAATTAAGGAGCAGGTAATGGCAATAATGTCCATAGGAGCCAGAGTTTCCAGGAGGGTTGCTGGTATTTTTCCAGGAAATGAAATAAACCAGATATTTGCCAGACAACTTGGGCAAAAGGGCAAAAGGGCAATGGAAGAAACCATGGGGGCTGAATTTTCTGGATGGGCACAAAGAGGACATGGATCGTGAGAGTGGATGCCATGGCGGGAATGATTCTCGAGTAAAAGAATGCCTTTTTTACAACACGGGAGAAGAACTTAAATCTTGGAGGAATTTTTAACTTCCAAATATATTTCCACAGCAAATTTGGACCTGAGCTAGCGTTGGCAGAGGCTATGTCATGAGTTTGGGAAAGGTGTGAATCGAAGAAATCATGGTAGGCGGAGCGCACAGTGAACTTGCCATTTTTTGTGAAATGCCAGCATCATAAGTCATTATTTGGGATTGAAAGGAGCCGGATAGACAAAATCATCTGAGCTTCATCCAAATTGAAATTCGATTGGATGAAGTCCGAACGCCAGGTGAGAGTTGAGGGGTTGATGAGGGAGTAGATGAGAGCATTATGGTGAAGGCTAACAGGGGGGCTACGGGCCATAAAATCAGAGGGACGGGGTAGCCAAGGATCACCCCAGATTTTCGTGGATGTAACTGAACGGATGAGGCGATGGGCACTGTAGGTCCCAAGGGGTGTGAGTAAGGTTTAGAAGGGAGGGTTCAATAAACCTTAGCAAATTTCGATTTAGTCCTTTTAAAGAAATTACAGAGTTAACACAAACAACTAAGTCCTTGAGGGACAACTAAATTGGTTATTCAGCAGAGTTAGCCACTCAACAGACTCGATAGAGCTGTTGATAGAATAACTCAGCTGTTTAACCTGAAACTTAACTTGGATGTGTTGGTTTTATCAGCCAAAGACTTAACACCCTTTAACTTGTTTTAACTCTTGATTTAACACTTGATTTTAGCACTAGGTTATTAATCAGTTTGGATAGCAAATAAGTTTATCAACAGATATAATGCAAATATGCAGAAATATAAATGTGCTGAAAAATAAATGACACAGTTATTTTTATAGAGGTTCGAAGATGGGGTAATTCTTCTAATCCTGTCTTCTCCAACTCCTGGAGGAATCCACTAAGTAACAGATCAGATTACAGAGTGGTGAACAGTCTAGAGATAGCCTTAGTCACACAGATGGCTTCTCGTCCGACTCAACTTCTTCATAGGGCAGCTGCCTTGCTACTTCAGCTCACTTTCTCAAGCTCTTGGATTTGATCACGAAGCCCTCCAATAACTTGATACTGGTTCGACCTTGAACCTTCCTACAATCCTCCTTGGAAAGTAGACCCCTTTTGATTCTTCAAAAGTTTCCTCTTCAACAGTTTGAAGTTGTCTTTCCTTCACAGCTTTGTGTTGGATCAATTTCCTTCGAGTTTCAGGCTTGAGGATTTGCTTGAATATCTTTGAGAATATTTTCAAGTTTACAGCTTGAATATTATTTGCTTGTTCGTAGTTCAGGTAACATCTTCTCAATGAGTTTTCTTAGTCTTTTATAGTGAACTTTAAAAAATCTGCCCGTTGAAGAGATAGGCTGATTTTCAAAAGACACTTATGTTTGTTGGCTTGTCTTTTCTTGGTCTTCAATCTTGAGATGTAGACCTCTCCTCGTATTAAATGAATGTGCAGCTTTTCAGTTTCTAACACGAGGTGCAGTGCTTCCCATTGGTTTATTCCTTTTGCACGCTTCTGGGATGAGCACTTTATTGGCAGCATGGAAGTATTACTTATTTAAGTAATGTTCTTGACTTCTGTGCAACGGATTCCTTTCAGTTAACTCTTCTTGGCTGCTGCCTATTTCCCCAGGTGACTTGAGTCTGCTCCAATCATTTAAAGACTCATCTGTCACTTTCAACTTATGACTTGTCTTCTTGAGATGACTTTGACCGACACTTCACACAGTTGTTCCCAGCTGATAAATCTTCAGTCAAGTTCTCGATCTTCTTTCTTGGCCGTACTCAGCTGTTCCACAGCGGAGTCATCACTTCTGTCTTCAGTTGACTTCTTGTATTTTCAGGCTTAGCTAACTTGACTCAGCTTTTCCAGCCTTATCTATTACAATGAGAATTACAAGGAAAATGGGGTGCCAACTTTCTAGTCTAAGTTTTACATGGCATTCATCAACATCTATAAAATAAATTTCCCAATAATTTCCCCCTTTTTGATGATGCCAAAACTTAAAAACATTAAACAATATGTAAACAGGAAGGATACATACAAACAATGCAGTAACAAAGAATGTATGCGTTGAATAAATTATTTTATTGATCATAGCATTCTTGTCCTTTACACAGCTATTTACAAAGTGTATCAGAGCATACTATATCAAAGCAAAACACATACATCTATGCTAGGATACAAATACAAAGTGAAAAACTACAGAAAAACTTCACTAAGTACACAGATGACTTACACAAAAATGTATTTACAGGAGTAAAATACATGAAGGGTTCGCAACAACACTTCATCGCCTTCGCTGCTTCCTTCTTTCTTCTTCAGCTCTGTCAAAGTCATGAGCTCTTCTTCTCTTTCTTTATTCTTCAGCTGCTTTCTTCTTTTCATAAGCTCTCTTAGAAGCATCATCCTTCCGCTTCCTCTCGAGCCATAGCTCTGTTTGTCTTCTGTTTTCCTCTTCTTGTCTTCTCACAGCTTCAACATTCTTTCTAGCCACTTCCAGGTTTGCTACTTCAACATATCCGGCCCAGTAGAGTCTCCCTTTCTTTCCGGGATCCACATATTCGATGTTTATGGGTCTTGGGACGAGGTTGAAAGCCTCTTCCTCCACCACTTCTTCTCTCCTCCTACGGGTGTATATCTTTTGACAGAGTCTTACTTTACCGGTGAATGGCTCTTGGTAGTCTCGTTTATCGCCTTCTTCGCACAATTTAAGACCCTTCTCCCAGCATGATCCCAGGCTTGGGCTACGGACATCTTTTGGAAATAGCCTTCGGATTCGAACGTCTTGAATTCTTCAACTGATCTTGGCTCGGGTCCGTTGTCTGGAATAACATTTTGATCCTTCCCTGCTGGAATACCACCGAATTGTTTCATCACTTCTTCAACGCGGGCATCCGTCCTCTTGTCGAACTCTTCCATCCCTGCTTCTACGATTCATTTTTTCTCCGACATTGGCATAGCAGAGTGTTCGATCGACAGAGTCACTGGAAGTTTGCTAATGATTGAGGCCGTGACATGACCCTGCTGAGGGGTTTCAACTATCATTAACGTCAAATCCTTTGATCGTTCCCTCTTAGCTGCTTTTCCCTTCTTTTTCTCAGCTTCCGATCCTTTCAATTTTTCTTCTTTTAAGCTCCTTAGGGACTCCTCTTCCCCCTTTTTGGCATCATCAAAGGAGAGAGGAACCCCAGGGAACATGCCAGCGAGCATGAAGTCGAGTCGGCTGAGAGTTGCGTTCTACTTGGAGTCTGCTACGTTATAAGCTGTCCGAAATTCTGAACAAGTGGCTTTTTACTCGCTGCCTCTAGTTTCATTTCAGCCATGAGAAGGCTGAATTTAGCATTCATGTTCTCCTCAAGATGTAGAACTTCTTTTCGTTGAAATTCACGCAGCAACTCCATTTCTGTTTTGTGAGAGGCATGCAATCTCTCAATATACGCCTGCATCCCCTGCTTTATATCAGCATTGTCAGCACTCCAAACGAGCATCTTATTGTATAACGCCTTGAAATAGCGAACTTGCTCGTATCGCATGTCACTCTGTTGTTGAGACCACTCCCTGATCCTTACCTCTATCAATCTCAAATCTACTGTGAGAGTGGCATCTCTATTGTCCAAGCGTAAGTCAAGTGAGGCTTGGTGCCGTTTGATATTCTCAATCTCTTCACAGATCTTCTTGAAGACTTCACGGATCTCAGCTGTCACACCTGATTCAGCTGCCGACCATTCTGCATTGAAATCAAAGTTTGTGGCACAATGGAGTCGGTAGGGATTACCGAATCTTCTCGTACAGTGAATTGTTGCTACTCTTTAGTGGGCTCTTCCTCTAGCTCAGCCAATTCGATGGAAAATGGAAATAATTTCTCGTATACATCATCTCGCACATATGGGATTGTTTGTGCGGTTTGTGCATGTGATGTTTCTGGTGGAGTCGTTAATCTGCGGTGCGGGAGCCTGCTGGCGAGATGATTTCGGTTTGATTGGGGCTTTGGGAATGTGTTGCCCGGTGGCGAGCCTCAATGTCTTAACAGCGGTTTCTTCGGTTTGATGGAGATTTTTCTAAATGAAGTACAGGATCCTCTGCTGCACTATCAGCATCATCGGATGATGATGAAACCTGGGGGCTTGATTCATCATCGAAATTGAATGATTGACGAGCAGCTTTGAAACTCGACTGACTCGTGTTCTTGAGAACATCCTCAGCTGGGTCCTTTTGATGTGCAACGGGTGTGGACTCAGCTTCATCTTCAGATCCCGAGAAATGATATGTCGGGATTCTCCGGGAGTCATGAAGTGCACTAATCTCCTTCCAGTCGATTGTGAGCGGGAGGAAAGTTACGAATCTCTTGAGCTTTACCCGGGGAAGTCTCAACCTCCTGGGCCTTCAATACCTCCGGCGGTCTCAAGCAATGAGCGAGGCCTTCAACATTCCTTCGACGCACAGAATCGTCTAAGGGTCTCAAACATTGGCATCCATAGAGTCTCAACCCGTTGGATTGCTCTTTTCATTGCCCCAGTGTTAACTCCGGGCATTTCCATCATGTGCCTCTCGATCGCAACGGTGTCGCCGTCATCACCCCTTCAAAGCGGCTCACACTTTAGCTGGGATAGACTCAACTGTCCGAGCTTCGTCAATGTCAATCTGCTGTGGTTCTTTCTCAGTTCCCACTTTGCCACCTTTCTTCAATGTAGAGTCATCTGCAGCATCCTCTGACCTTGCTGCAGTGGAGTGAGTTTCCCCCTCAGCTGGCACACCAGCTGAGTGACTAATGATGGGGTCACTCTTCTACAAACTCGTGGTTGCTTCCGTTTAGTGCTCAGCCGTCGGAGCAGGTGGTAAAACACGTTCAGTAGGGGTTGGCTCAACTTGGGTGCCCAAAGTCCCAGTCTCATTGCCAAGTCCCTCGGACCCATCCTCTGACTGGACCGGGGACGTAGTTGCAGCAACGACTGAGGCAATATGTTGTGCCATTCCTAAAGGGTCGGTCTGCAGGAGAGATTGAGACGACTCTCCTGGTCCTTCAAATAGTTTTTGCTCGTGCATTAGCCTGGATTCCCTTAGAGCCTGCTGCATATCTGACTTTTCTACTGTAGCAATGGGATCCAAATCTTCATCACTCTCTGAGAACACATCCAAATGAGGGTGAGAGTGTTCTAGAGTTCCAGTAAGCGGGCATTTTTTGGCTTTCTCCAATGCACGGGCCTCCTCTTCAGCTTTGTCTTTCTCATCCGCCTTCATAATGCGGAGGATATCCAGACAGTTCTCTTCGTCGAGGGCCTGTTGGACGATATTAACGCCTAGAAGACGGAGCAATTCTTCCTCTTCTTCAATGTACTCATGGTGAGTGAACTGTATCCTTGAGTGATCAAGCTTCCATGTTCTCCATTCTCTGAGACGTCTCTAGATATCTGGATACAGAGGAGAGTACATAATGATATCATCATCATCATCATCATGTTCACCTTCTTCTCCTCCTTTTTCTGGAATAGGAGGTAAGCCCGTCTTTATTCTTCTCCTCCTTCAAGAAAGATCGATGGCGGTGGAGAGACAACATTTTCAGGTGGATGTTCTGTTGTCTCAGCTGCTACATTACCCTCAGTTGTCTTCTCCACAGTTGGGTCTTCAGTAGGCCTCTACTGATCATCCTCAGCATACTTGGCCGTTTCATCTATAACTTTAGGAGACTGCACTTCCTGATTTTCAGCAGTCTCTGGTGTTTTCTCCAGTTGAGAGGTAGATTCATCTGTCTTTTCAAGCTATGAGAGCTTGGAAATCCTTCGTCTTTTAGTCTTAACCAGAGGAATTCATGGTTCTGTTTCTGCTTCTGATTCTTTGGAGGCGGGGGCCGGGGCATCCTTCTTAGGCAGGCGGAGCCTTCCAGGTTTGGCGAGTCCTTTTCTTGCGTATAGTGGAGAAGGATTTGGGCTTCCTTCTCACCTTGGTATGCGAGCGCGGGAGACATGGTTGCAGGCGGGCGACTCGAGTGCAGGGGCGCATCCTTTTTCTTAGCTGCAGGGGCAACCTTCTTCTTCGCAGCTGTAGGGGCAGCTTTCATCTTGAGAGGAGGGGTAGCAGTTATGTCATCGAGGTCAGCTGATTTCTCCTCACTTGTATCCAACCTCTTCGCGTGGGCTCTCTTCTGGGCTCCTGAGAGATTCGCTCTAAACATCTTCTTATTAACATGGAAAGGTTTTCCATGTCGAAGTGGAATGACCTTCACTTCCATAAGGTGGCCAATCACTAGGCCATAACCAAGAGATCCTCCAAAGGATCCGTTGTCCTTGAATGACTTATTTACAACATTCTGGCAGAGTCTGCTGTACACGAACTCAGCCCAGTTAATTTTCTTGCCCTGCATGATCATAGCCATGACGATCAACTTAGTGTTTGACAGCTGGTTGAAGCTGCCAAACTTCATGTCTACACACTTGGAGACGACATCCATCAACTTGTGAAAGTCGTCTTTCAGCAATTTCTTCTCAGCTGTATAGACCACCTTAGCAGCACACTCCGGTTTGGCTACCTCTTTCCACGCAACAATCAAATCAACATCAGCTTCGTTTATCTCCTTCATGCCATCAGACGGCAATAAACATTGCTCCGCAAGGTCCTTAGCAGTTATTATAATGTCCTTGCGGTGGACAGAAGACTTGATTCCTTCGTCCTGCACTTCCGCATTGACGTAGAACTGCACCACCTCTTTGAGGTAGGTGTGCAAGTATTCCAAAGTCAGGAAGGCCTTAAGACCTGATTTCTCCAACATCTCTACAATCTTTTTCACCAGGGTTTCATCAGAACCCTGCTTTACCATGCCTTCGAAATCCACTGACGATCCTGAGTGGATTTGCTTCGATAGTTTGACGAAATCAAACTTAGGTGCCATTTTTAGAGATTTTTACGGATCAAAACTTGAAGAATTGGTTTGAGGACACTTAGGTTTTTCGAGAGAGAGAAACTTGCTTTCTTTTTGCTTGAAGATGACCAATTTTCAAATGAGAGAGAGAAAACTGAAAAAAATGAGTATTTAAGGGTTATGAAAGGACATGTCTTTGGATTTTGAAATTTTGATCAAGATCAACGGCTTAGATTTAGCACGTCAAACCGTATTTAATTTCTCGCATTTAATGCGACAATATTTATATCCAATCATATGCTTACTGTGCAACTATTGACTGTACCTGCCATTATTATGTTGACGTCATCCTTAAAAACATTCGCGCTCATTTAAAACGACTGCGTTTTTGTCACTTAGTCCATAAATGACTCAGCTCTTATCAAGAATAACTTAACTTTACTTCTCTCCTTTGATTTAGTAACTCAGCTGTCAGCTAACTCGATACAGCTGACTTCCCGATATAGCTGTTTCAAGTGGTTGAATCATGAAACTTGTTCAATTTTCATCTTCTCATCTTGCATCTTATCTGATTGAGTCTTCTGAGTGTTAATTCAACTCAATTAACCCTAGCTCTTTCTTAAGCTCTTCAAATCTTGATTCACATAGAGGCTTAGTGTATATATCAGCTAACTGTTTATCAGTTGAGATATATTCCAAAGTGATGTCTTTCTTTTCAACATGATCTCTTATAAAGTGGTATCTGACATCAATGTGCTTTGTTCTTGAATGCAACACAGGATTCTGAGTGATTGCAATAGCACTTGTGTTATCACACATAATTAGAATCTCATTTTCTTCAATCTCATAATTTCTTAGTTGTTGTCTCATCCATAAGACTTGGCACAACAGTTGCCCGCAACTATGTACTCTGCTTCAGTTGAGGATATGGCTATTGAGTTTTACTTAAACTAAACTAGGAAACCAATATGTTTCCAAGAATTTGACATGTACCTGAAGTACTCTTCCTGTCAACTCTACACCCAGCATAGTCAGAGTCTGAATAACCAATAAGCTTGAATCCACCTTCCTTTGGATACCATAAGCTAACTTCCTGACATCCCTTCAAATATCATAGGATTCTTTTAGCTGCAGTCATGTGGCTCTCCTTTGGTGCAGATTGGAATCTTGCACATATACCTACTGCAAAGGAGATGTCTGGTCAGCTTGCTGTTAAGTAGAGCAATGATCCAATGAGTGCTCTATATCTTGTTTGATCTACAGCTTTACCATCTGCATCTATGTCCATCTTGACTGATGTGTTCATTGGTATTTTCACAGAAGACTTCTCTTCCATACCAAATTTCTTCATTAAATCTCTGGTATACTTTGTTTGACTTATGAAGGTTCCATCCTTCAATTGCTTGACTTGAAGTCCTAGGAAGAAAGTCAGCTCTCCCATCATGCTCATTTCAAATTTGCCTTGCATGAGATTTGAGAACTTATCACACAACTCTTTATTTGTGGATCCAAAAATGATGTCATCAACATATATTTGAACAAGCAGTATACTCTCTCCATCTTGAATTCTGAAGAGTGTTCTGTCCACTTTTCCTTTGGTGAATCCATTGTCAGTTAGAAATAAAGACAATGTATCATACCATGCTCTTGGTGCTTGCTTCAATCCATATAATGCTTTCTTGAGCTTGTACACCTTATCTCTAATGGTCTTCTGCTCAAAACCTGGAGGTTGTTCAACATAGACTTCTTCCTCTAACAGTCCATTCAAGAATGCACTTTTCACATCCATTTGATATACAGTGAAGTTCTTGTGTGCAGCATAAGCAAGAAACATTCTTATTGCTTCCAATCTTGCAACATGAGCAAATGTTTCATCAAAATTTATTCATTCTTCTTGGCAATACCTTTTGGCTACCAATCTTGCTTTGTTTCTTACCACAGATCCTTCCTCATTCATTTTGTTTCTGAAAATCCATTTTGTGCCAATAACTGATTCAGCTCTTCTTGCATGGCTTGAATCCAATGTGTGTCATCCAATGCTTGAGATACATTTTTTGGCTCTATTTGGGAAATAAAACAAGTGAACATTGCTTCTTACTAAGCTCTGGATCTGGTTCTTACACCATCTCTAACATCTCCAATGACTAACTCTGGTGGATGGTCTCTCAGCCATCTCACATCAGGTTGGAGCAGGTTAGCTGGATTCAGCCATCTCACAGCTAAGTTGTCTTGAACAGCTTCTTCATTATCATTCAGCTGCAGACTTTCCAGCTGTCTTTGAGATTCAGCTATCTCATCTTCATCTTGGTTGATTATTCTTACTTCAGCTTCAACATAAGGACTCTTCTGCATAGTTGGTTGATTCAGCTTATCAGCTAATTCTTTAATGTCTTCTCCATTCACATTAGGTTCATCAAAAATCACATGGATAGACTCTTCTGTGACCATAGTCCTCTTGTTCAGCACTATAGAGTCTTTGCTCTCTGCTGAGTATCCCAAGAAGATACCTTCATCAGCTTTAGCATCAAAAGCCTTTAAATTATCTTTGCCATTGTTGTGGATAAAGCATTTACATCCAAATATTCTAAAATATGCAACATTTGGATTTCTCCCTGTCCGTATCTCATAGGGAGCCTTGGTTAATAGCCTATTTATCATGCATCTATTTTGAGTATAGCATGCAGTGTTGATGGCTTCAGCCCAAAATCTCTTAGGCAATCCAGCTTCAGCTAACATGGTTCTTGCAGCTTCCTTGAGAGTTATGTTTCTTCTTTCCGCTACTCCATTCTGCTATGGAGTTCTTGCTGCAGATAATTCATGAGCAATACCATTTTCAACACAATACTGAGTGATTATCCCATTGACAAACTCAGTTCCTCTATCATACCTTATTTTTATAATGGTTTGGCTCTTTTCATTTTGAACTCTTTTTATCAGCTGAGGTAACTTCTGCAAAGTTTCCTTCTTTCTGCACATGAAGATTGTCCATGTATATCTTGAGTAGTCATCCACCACTACCAGTGTGTATTTCTTTCCACTTATACTGGTTGGTTCAACTGGACCAAATAAATATATATGCAACAGATGCAATATCTTTGTTGAAGATGGACTACGTTTCTCCTTGAATGAAGATTTGATTTGTTTTCCCGTCTGGCATGCATCACATACGCTTTTCTTTTTTTACACTGAGTCTGGCAATCCTTCCACAAGATGACTCCTTGCAAGCTTGTTGATAGTATTGAAGTTCAGATGACTCAGCTTCTTGTGCCATAGCCAAATTGATTCGGTTGTGCTCTTTGCTAGCAGACAAGTGCTTGGTGTGGAAGTAGACCAATCTACCACATACATGTTCTTTTGTCTTGATCCTTGAAGCACTACTTCATTTGATTCAATATCTTTGATCTGGCACACTCCCATATTGAATCCAACAATGTAGCCCTTGTCACAGAGTTGGCTGATGCTTAACAGGTTGAAGTTGAGGCCTTCAACATAAGCAACATCTGTGATTTCCAATCCATTTTTCTTGATAGATCATATGCCTTTGATTTCCCCTGGAGCTTCATTTCCTCCAAATATGACTTTTGCACCTCTAATCTCCTTGAACCTTGACAGATTTTTCTTGTTTCTTGTCATATGTCTGTAACAACCACTACCCATGTACCAGGTTCCTTGGCACTCAGCTGTTCCTTGAACCTGCAATCAAGGAAATTAGTTTTTAGGTACCCATACTTGCCTGGGTCCTGAGGGGTTAGTGTTGTAAGATGATCCAACCAACCTATAGCCAAATGACTTGACTCTAAGAGGTTGCCATCTATCTGTGCCATAATCATAATTCACTTTGGCAAATTGCTTGGGGGTTTTAGGTTCATACAACTGTCTCTTTTGTCTGTATGCATGTGTGTGTGTGTTTTCGCAATTGCCTTCTTTGGGTAGTTGTGATATTTCTGAGTGTAGTGTCTGGTGCATATGTGTGCTGAAAATAGCTCTTTTGCCTTTGGAATGATCTTTGCTGAGGTTTAGGTCTTTGCCATCTAGGCTTGTATTCTATTGGTCTTTGCTGATATTTCACATTGTTCCAATCAGCTTGGCTTGGGTAGTTTCTACCATTCCCATCATATGTGTTTCTTTGATAAAATTTTTGGTAGCTCTGTTTATTCTTCACAGAGTACTTTCTATTTGGAGTTTGTTGAGGAACTCTGCTGGATTTCTTCTCAGTTGTCCTCTCAAAGATACTCAATGGTTGTTTCCTTTTCCCTTTATATCCAAGGCCAGTTTGTTTGTGATTGTGCTTTGGGATGAATGTGGGTGCAACATTTGGTGTTTTGGGTTTTTGAGATGCTTCACTGCTTGAAGATCCTTTTTCCAAAATCACTCTAGGAGTTTGATTGTGCACAAGGGAATTGAATCATATGCCTGTTTTATCTCCACATTCTTTTTGTCTCAAGATAAGGTCATCCAATGATTTTGATGCCTTTGTAAATGAGGCAATTACATTTTTGAGATCATTTTCCCTCTTTCCTATAGCAGTTATCTCTGTTAATAGTTTAGCATTCTCAGCCCTCAGCTCAGTGTTCTCATCAGTTATGTGACTTAGAGTACTCAGTTCCTTAGTCAGCTGTGAGTTTTGGCTTTTGAGCTGCTGTTTTTCTCATTTAGAAGTGTGTGGGAGGATTTAATGTGCTCAAAGTCTTTCATCATTTTTCCTAATGAATCATAAAGATCAGTGGGTGATGAAGTGTGTGTGTCACAATCACTATCACCCGAATCTGAATGAGATGAGTTAGAGTGTACCTCATCATCTTGGTCTGGTTGATCTTGTTCTTTAGCCATAAGACAAATCAAGGCTTCTTCTTCAGAATCACTTGAGTAGTCAGCTTCACTACTCTCCGAGTCTCTTTGCTTCTTGACTTCGATGCCTTAGCTTGATCTCAGCCTAACATAGCCTTTTTCTTTTCTGTCTTCTTTCTCTCAAGACCTTTCTTTCTTTCTTCATTTCGTATTTATTGGTGGATAGGAATAAAGTCAATTGAAAAATGTCCTGGTTACGCAATTCCAACACGGGTTCTCAACCCTTTGATCGACTCTTCGTCGTCGGGTTGGGTTATCACTCGATGTTCAACTCTTTGATGCTCGGCTCTCTTGAGTGGCCTATCTTCCCTTGTTTCCTGTAGGTTTCACCCTTGTTTCTTTTGTAGTTCTTATTGAAGAACTTGTTGAATCTTTTAACCATTAGGGTTATTTCCTCCTGGTCTATGGCTTCCTTAGGTTCAGCTCTCTTTCCATCCTTGACTATCAATGCAGCTGTCTTGGGTACAGTTGTCTCCGCTTGATCTTTTCTTCTCAGCTCAAACTCATAGGCTTTGAGGTTCTGAGAATAGCTCATGATTGGATGTTTTTATAGGTCCATTGAGTGTCTTAGAGCCATAGTTTTCATTTCCCATTCAGCTGGGAGACTCCTCAAGATCTTCATACACATCTCCTTTTGTGTGTATTCCTTCCCAAGAGCTAAAAGCTCATTTGTGATCTCAGTGAATCTTGCATCCAGCTGATCCATAGATTCTCCTGCAAACATTTTGAAATTTTCAAATTTTTTAATAGCAACAGATAATTTATTTTCTTTAATTTGCTCTGATCCTTCACAAATTAAAGTTAGTTTATCCCAGATTTCTTTTGCTGTTTTGCAGGATTTGACTTTATTGAACATTGCTTTGTCCAAATTTTTGTAGGGTATGTCCTTGGCCACATTGTCCAAGTTGTATCTCTTTCTGTCATCATTAATCCATTCAGTTCTTGGTTTTTCAACCAGGGGTGGTCTTTCTTCAACAGCAGCCTTCTTCTTCTTGCGCATTTGCTCTCCTTCAATTTGTATTCACTTTCAATATTTGTAGTTGCCCATCCTCTATCACAAGCCACATTTCATCTTGTAGAGCAGATAGATGAGCCTGCATACGGATTTTTCAGTCATCAAATTCCTCAACAGTGAACATAGGAATACGTGTCAAATTTGCTTCCATGATAATAACTTTTCCAAAAAAAAAATTAAAATACAAGTGTTTGAAACCTTTTTAGAAAAGATAGAGATCTAGTTCAGTAACCAGTGCGGAAGGTTCAATGAATCAACCGCTCTAATACTAGTTGTAGGTCCCAAGGGGTGTGAGTAAGGTTTAGAAGGGAGGTGAATAAACCTTACCAAATTTTTGATTTAGTCCTTTTAAAGAAATTACAGAGTTAACACAAACAACTAAGTCCTTGAGGGACAGCTAAGTTGGTTATTCAGTAGAGTTAGCCACTCAACAGACTCGATCGAGTCATTGATAGAATAACTCAAATTGCTTAACCTGAAACTTAACTTGGATGTGTTGGTTTTATCAGCCAAAGACTTAACACCCTTTAACTTGTTTTAACTGTTGATTTAACACTTGATTTTAACACTAGGTTATTAATCAGTTTGGATAGCAAATAAGTTTATCAGCAGATATAATGTAGATATGCAGAAATATAAATGTGCTGAAAAATAAATGACAGTTATTTTTATAGAGGTTCGAAGATGGGGCAATTCTTCTAATCCTCTCTTCTCCAACTCCTGGAGGAATCCACTAAGTAATGATCGGTTCTGAGTGGTGAAGCAGTCCCAGAGACCTTGGTCACACGGTGGCTTCTCGTCCAACTCGGCTTCTTCACAGGCGGTAGGCTGTCTTGCTACTTGACTCACTTTCTCAAGCTCTTGGATTTGATCATGAAGCCCTCCAATAACTTGATACTGGTTCGACCTTGAACCTTCCTACAATCCTTCTTAGAAAGTAGAGATACAGTGGTTGATAGGGTCCAAACAGAGGCTAAGGTCAAGACGGGCATGTTGGGTCTTGGGAATAGGTTGATAACTGTTGCCAGGTGAAGGGATGCCCGTGAAAACCCATGTTGGATAGTGAACAATGGGAAAGGGCATCTCGAAAAGCCTGAATTTGCCACTCGGCTTAGGAGCCCGAGCCTTAGAATTCGGATTGTGAGAGAACTTCATTAAAATCACCACAACACAATCACGGATCATTCTGAAGAGTCAAAATATTTTTGAATTAGTTCCAAAAGGAATGGCGGAGAGAGAGACATTAGGTTTACCATACACACCCGTGACCCAAAACGTGGAATTCTGGAAAGTGACATCAACATCAACGAACCAATTGGAGAAAACACAGAGCGGCACTTGAATATTATTCCGCCAAAATAAGGCTAGGCCTCCGAAACTACTCACTGCATTGACAGACAAACCAAACAGTCCGAGTTCTGCTTTTAATTTTTCTATCAACTGTGAGTTGCACTTAGTTTCGCATAAAAATATCAAGTGGGAGACTTTTCGTGAATTAAATCGCGTAGATCACGAATTGTTCGGGGTTCCAAGCCCCAATAATTCCAACTTATGATATTCATGGTGATCGGCGGGGTTGGTTATCCGAACCAACCTCCGCCGTTATTATATCCAGAGACTTTGACTGAGAGTTAGTGGCTGCATGGTGGGGGAATCAAGAAGTTGAAGTTTGGAAGAACTGTTAGAGGAGATAGTGGCTTCCAGATCAACATTATCGAGGGTGTCACTAGGGAGCTCAGAGAGAACGAGTTTACGTTTGGTGCTCGGAGGGGGAGTCGGTTTGCATGAGGGTGTATTTGAGTTTGTGATTTTTCATATCCGTTGGATTTTGTGAGCGATTTTACGGGCAGGGAAATCCAGAAGCATGGGAACGTTCATAAGGAAAGGACTTTGGATAGTTATATCATGGGGTGAGGGGAAATGTGCATGTTTAACTGAGGAAGAACTGGGAGGGAGTGGATAATGGCCGTGGGGGAGGATGGAAAATTGTCGGATGAGGGATGGTGGGGTGAGGTTGAGAGAGGGAGAGTGGGAGTTGAATGTGCGAGTGGAGGGGGGGCAGTTATGACGTGAGAGAGAGTGGTGGTTTGTGATGTTTCTGGTAACTTTGAGGGAGAAATAGTTGGGGAGTTGAGGTGGGTATTAGATGATTTTGGTTGAGAGGGTGTGAGGTTGACAGGTGCAAGGGGGAGGGTGATGGGGTTAGAGGCAGGTTTGTGAAACATGGTAGGAATGGAGGTTGTGTCAGAAGTATTGGGGTTAGAAGGGGAATATGAAGGACGGTTATTTTGCCGAATGGAGGAGAAAGGGTTAGTGGAAGTAGGAGCATGGATCCAATTACCAAATTCGAAGTAATCTTTCTGAATGGGAGCATTGAGGATGTGGTTTTCACAGTCTTTGATCACATGTTCGATTCTTCCATAGAAGAAGCAAAATTCCGGAAGACGTTCATACTTGAGTATAGCCATGATTTTATGTTACTGAAAATCAACTTGTATGATTCTCCGTAATGGCTTAGATATATTGATGTCAACACGAACACGATGGAATTTGCCGATAATTGAACCCGTTGTGTCACAATCCACGTCAATAAATGATCCAATAGAGTTTCCTGCAGTTCGAGCAAAATCCTTCGACATGAGGCCCAAGGGGAGATCATAAATCTGGATCCAAAATGGAGATCGCTTGGATTCGAGGTTGGATATAACCATATCCGATTTGGCCTCCTCCAAAATCATAAGGTATTTGTCCAAAAGCCAAAGGAGCCCCAAGTTGAACCTTCCTCAGATCAATAATATCTCCGGAAGAAAATAGAACTATATTGTCCTAGAGAGGTTTACACGAGAGTGTTCCCTTGGGATTCCAAAGTTTTCGGAAAAGTGACGCGATTTGATCAAAACTGATGACTCGTGGAGCAAGAATCTTACCCACGAGACTGTGGGAGATGTGAGGTTACCATCGATGCTAGTTTTTTCGTCGTCGGACAGGGACAAGCCGGCATATAGGGAGTTAAGGGATTCTTCCATGGAGTGCAGAACTTGTTGAGAAGTAGAGAGAAGCTGGGTTCTAAAATAAGAATAACCAACGTGCAGCCTGTGAGGGGGATGAGATCTGCAAAACAAACAAAAGATAGAAAGTAAGAAAGCAAACCAGGAAACGGGATAAAAAGGATCTAACGGGGGACAGAGAGAGGGGAGAAAAGGGAGTGAAGCTAGAGGAGAAGACGGTCATGGATGGGAGAATCCATGAAAGACGGATTATGAAGGGAGACCAAGACGGGCCGCTCAGTGTATTTCTCCAAGAGAGAAAACCCTAGGACTAGATTCAACAAATTTTGACTAGTAGTGTTTGATTTTGGTTTATCAGTTTTAGTTAAAAGGGAAAAGAAAGAAAAAGCTTGGACTTAATATTCAATTAAAAGTTTTGTACTTAATATTAATAATAATAGTAAATTGTCTATATATACTTTTAGAGTATAGATGAATCAAAGTTCACGTAGTTCGTTTACAACATTTGGTTTAAAGCGTATCTCATGTAGTTACGAATATAAAACATCATAATGAACATTTAACATATCTTCTAGCATATTTTTACCCAAAAAAAATAATAATCGTTAATTTTAACTTTGAAACCAGCGATTTTATCAGTTTCACGATTTTTAAGATCGAAGAACCGGTCTATACGGTTCTGATTTTGGAACCGTTGACCACGGTTCCGATTTCAATTTGAAACCCAGTTCGGTTTCATTTGGTCACCCCTATATGTCAGTTCATTTTATCTGTTTGTGATAAATGGGCTTATTTCTGTTTTATGATACTATTCAATCATTCATTTCAATCATTCATGCTTTGAACTTTTTCTTACAACAGCCCTTTTCACATTTCTTTTCTTTTCTTTTATTTCCTTTTTTTATATCACAATTACTAGCAGCTTTTAAAATTTAAAAAAAAAATGTTGGTCTTGACTGCTACAATTTTTTGATCGATTGTACTTGGAACTTGTAATAGATATGTTTGGTATTATATTGAAGTACTTTCAGTCTTTCACTCTAGTACAATTTTCAAAAAAAAATAAAAATCTAATCCCAAAGGTAATCTTTTTTGTTCTCCTAAAAGTATTTGAAAAGAAAAAAAAAACTTAAGTGATATTACTCCTAAAATATTATTCATTGCAAATTATCACGCACGTTCCCATGCTTCCAAACCAATATGAACAGCAAAAAATAGAAACAATATAGGTATAGTTACCAAAAATCCTGAGATTAGGGCTACTTCAAAAAAAAAAAAAAAAACTTGCGTTTAGGTCTAATAACAAAAAAAAGCCCAAATATTTTTGAAAATTGCAAAACAAATCCTTGAGATTTGATTCGTCTTATATTTACCCCCTTCATAAGAAAAAAGCATTTCAAAAATACCCCTAATGTTTCTAGCAATATTACAATTACCCCTTAAATTTAAGACATAATCAAACTTGATGGATAGTTTTGCAATTTTATAACATCTCTGCAATTTTTTGGTAATTAGCCCAAACCTGAGTAGGTCTTTTGTAACTATCCCAACAATATATTGTCTCAAACAGGCAGTAGCAGTTGTATCAAGCAATAATATCCATGATACAATATATGATGTAGGCGGAAGCTACGTATTTACAAACAATGAACAAAGTAATATATTTTTTAAAAGAAAACATATATTACTTGATGAAGAAATCTCCAAATTTAATAATAATTCAACCGCCCTAAAAATAACAGCAAAACAATTATTATAAAATCAAACTTCTACCACAATAAAACTCCTAATTTAACTAGGAAACATTAGAAGATAAACTAAAATAGAAGATTCCTAACACACAAATCACTTCCTAAAATATAAGATATCTGTAAAATTTAAAAAATAATGAAACAAGATATCATATTTCCATCACAGTAGTCACTGAGACGTTGAACTACGATAGTATCACATATATTTTCATCTTTCATGAGTACCGAGTACACAAGGCAATATTTTGAAGCAAGAAAAACCACGAGGTAAGAATATTAAGAGAAACAGTACAGATTATTTGCTGAATTTTGAGGTTTTGCTGTTAAAACTGCCCAGTAATGCACAAATCATCATACTGGGATCCCAGCCAATGACCATGGAGGGATGTCATATAATTATATGCCCCATACTGTAAAGAGGTCGATAATACTATAAAACAGCCATAACATTTTTCGTCTCGGGACAAAATCGTATATAGCTACAACGTTCCATTATTTTCTTCTTCCTGTGCCAATTGTTAAAAGCTCAAAGCTCCGAAGAGTTTCGTCTCGGACACCTCTTGTAGCAGAAGGGCGAGTAAAAGATGATGATTTGGACTCAAATCCAGGTGGCAGTTTCTGAGTGGACGATAGTCGACCAATGCCTGAGCCCAGCTTAGTGTGACGATTTTCGCTAGGCTCGCCTGAAGAGCTGGGCCTGCTGCTTGACAGGGCTGGCCTCTTTGAGGTACTACCGGTCCGAGACACCCGGCCTCTTTCAGAATCGGGTTGCTGGATAATCAAGAAGCAAAGAAAAATTTGTCTGACTTATTTTGGAAACAAATCTCTTTTACAAATGCATACGCAGAAAAATAAATACCAGAACCCTCAAATAAGGTATAAATAATTAGAAGGGTTAATTACAAAAACTACTCTTGAGGTTCAGTCTAATTACAAAATAAAACACAACCATCTTTCAAAATTACAAATACCCCCTTAATATTTGTTTCTATGTTACAATTGCACCCTTTTGAGGATGTATTTGTTATGTAAATACAAACCTCAAGAAGGTGTTTGTCATACCATAAGGAAGTATTTGTAAATTCGAAAAATAATTAGATCCTTTTGTAATTATGCTAAACCTCGGGTAATTTTTGCAATTTACCCTAATTAAAATGATTTCATCAATTATTGCATACCACATCTTTAGACGATGGAACATCCTCTGATCTGTGTCTCGAGTGATCTCCGTGCCAGCCTGCACCAGAACCTTTCCTTCTTGCAAATGCCTCCACTGCACCAGAGAATCTGTCTCGAACTTCTTGCTTCACTAAGGGCACAATAAGATTTTATTGATCAAAAAACAAAAAAACACAAAACACATAATAAGAGTTCCACTCGTCAGCCATTGAGATAGACAACATTGAAACCATAAACAATATGTTTCCAGCTCATGTCTTTTGACTTTCTTTTCATATTGCAAAATATCAAGAATTCAATCTCTTAGCACCTAAAGTCATCATATGGGGGCTTCTAATTTTCTTCTTTCTTTCCTTGCAGGTATATAGGAAAGACAAAAGAACACAACTGTCACCGAGGGTTCAACGTATCTACACTAACAAGAAAAACCATTTTTTTTTTTACGTTCCCTCGTCTTTTCATCTGCAATAATGGTCATAGGTACTTTTCATCTCCACATGATTTACCACACAATGGTAAATGCAGTATCATGACAGCAAAAGTCATTTAATCAAAAAAAAATTGCATCGCACAAACTGCTAGTGGTCTCATTGCTGCAGGGAAAAGTAAGCCTAGTTCAAAATGTTCGAAATTCTAATGCAAAAAATACAATAAGAATATATAGGTTTATTCATGCATGTACTTGCAGAATCAGTGAATACAATCTTGATTTTTCCTTTTTATGGATAAGACCTAAGTAGAGAACTAATTGCAATTCTAAATTATAGAAGTGAAGTTATCTAATCTATTCAACTTAGATATCGGGAAAACAAGAAACAACAGATATTCATAACCCCAAGCAGACCTGGAGTTTTTTCTGCTCTTTCTGCAGATGGTCCTGGGTTTAAAGTTATTTTCCCTGTTGGCTGCTGACAGAAACAATCATGTAAGATTCATAGCTATTATTGATATATACACTAGGACTGATCCAGAACAAATGAAATAAATACTAACTCGTGTTCTAGAACTGGAGCCAATTTGTGGATACTTCAATATAGTCCAGTCAAACACATAATCAAACTGATAACCTGTTCCATTGGTACATTCGAAAAAATTACTACTACAACATATTAAAAATCAATTTTCCTGAAACTGGCATGAAAGGAATAAAGAAAAAAGATAGATACAAGTGAAAAAAGCTCTAAACATATTTACCTTCTCGAATAAACAGGTCTCGGAACAATCTCTTCAAGTATGAATAATCAGGTTTATCTTCAAATCGCAACGATCGACAATAATGAAAATATGAGATAAATTCAGATGGATAAGATTTACAAAGCACCTGCCAAAAATACAAATTATTGATTAATCCACCTGCAAGATAAATGTCATATGATTTACACAAGGTTTAGCAAGGTGTAGTACTTCTATGGGTGTAAGCATCTTCTTCTCGCTGATTTTGTCATATTTCTGCTTCTTTGTGCCAGCTTTCAGTCCTTGCCAGGGAAGACTAAAATGAAATAAGGAAAAAATAATCAGCCGATTATGTCGGAGAGCGATAAGGAATGATAAAAAATATGAAATAAAGCTTTTGTATTCAACCTTCCCCTGAGGAAATACATCATGACATAGCCAAGAGATTCTAAATCATCCCTTCTGCTTTGTTCTGAAATAAGAAATCAGAAACATAGGTGAAATTAAAAAAAGAGTGTCCTGCAAATTCTCCATTTTTCCTTTAAAAAGAAAATCACAAAGCAAGATGGTCATCTTTCAGTCACTAAGTGCAATCATGATGTCCACTCACCAACTCCAAGATGGGTGTTTACACTAGCATAACGAGCTGTACCGGTGAGATTTTTATTTTCCCTGTGAAACAGTAAGACATGAGAAAGTATTCAAGACAAAATCATTAAAGGCATAAGGCTGAAAACTACTTGACATGTCATTTTTGTTGACTAAAATGCACAAGAATTATCTTTCAACAAACAATGCCTGATTGACATTGTTGTATCATATAATTATAAACAGAGGATCTGGAGATTAATTATATCAACTACATTGCATGCAGTAAGAAAAGTCTGTCATCGCATAGGTAAAATGAGTATCGATGGTTGCCACAAAATACTCACAACCATTATCATATAAAAAAAGCATGGTAACCAAGGTTTACAGGCATCATAATTGCACTCCATGAGATAATATCCCTATCCACCAGACTACCACACCCCTAATTGCAGAATCGATATGATTGTGGTTCTCTCTGCACTATCTAATAAACATAACCTCACACCTTCACTCAAATAAAAATGTGTGCCCCTCCCTTTTCTAAGTAAAGGATTCATAATTCAACAGAAGTTTATTGTGAAAAATCAGTTTCAACCAAATATAAGCTCATGCATTGTTTACACTCTGCTCAATACAATCATGTGCATCTTCCTAGGTAAGAGATTCAAAGTCAACATAAACCTCTGATTCAAGGTTAAAAATATTTCAACCAAAATGATAGTATTAAGTCAAGTAGTCAACAAACGATATATATTTTAAAGTTCAATCCAGTGTTGAGGAGAAAGGCAGAAATGAGGTAAATGTATTGTGAAAAGCAGGATATTCTCACCAAGACAGACAAGGACATTTCTATAATCTATACCACTATTGAGAGACCTAGGTGGATTTGCGACATAAGTTGTCCTAACCCATGGTATACATAAATATGTCACTAGCTCAGCTAACTCAAACAAGGTAAATGGTGCAAAATGAAATTGTAGTAGTTTAAACAACATAGACATAAATACAGACTATACAGTACAGAAGTACAATCCTCCAGCTAAGACAGTATGGTCATTACAGCTTCACTAATAAAACAAAGGTGCAACACAGTTCCAGAAAATGGTAAAATTATACCCATGTCACCAAACATCCCAAACAAGGCCAAAATGCAATTTAGAAATTAGAAGTTCAAACCAAAAACGCATCATTAGCTCATAACATATTGACTAAATGAGGTTGGCTATAGAGATGTTTGGAAGCTGAATGCAACACCAAAAACTAACTTCCAACAATCAAAAAAAAAAAAAAAAAAAAATTCTAGAATTCCTAGCTGCTCTGAGCCAACCAAGTTCTCTCTTTGTTCTGGGAGGGCAGGGGTGTTGCCGGCCTTCGGGCAAGGATGAGAAAAAGGTACAGTAAAAAACGGAATGCTGATCTAATACTAATACCTGTATGGTATATGCTTATGAGTTTGAAGATCTCTGTATTTCTTTGCAAGTCCAAAGTCAATGATGTACACCTGTTATAAATATAACAATGGTTGAGTTACAGCAGGTCCCAGGCAAGTAAATTTTCTGAAAACAAAATACTTCATCACAGGAATTCTGTCACATTTTCTTATTAAGCCTTCCAGTTTAGCATGTTAAACTCGGATCGTCGCATTTAAAATTTAGAATACTAAACATAGGAGGTCAAAGTGAAATCAAATGATGATCTGGGGATAAAATCATGTATAAACAAAAGAATAACTATGCAGACACAACTCGAAGCAAACACTATAACCTAAAAAATAAAGGAAAGATACCTGATTTGCTTTGCGTCCCAAACCCATTAAGAAGTTATCAGGCTTTATATCACGGTGAAGAAAACCTCTGGAGTGCACGTATTCCACTCTATTTATCTACATGTGGTATATGGTAGTAAGCAAAAAGGCAACAGCAACAACAACAATGTAAGGAACCTTATTATAATGGACTCATACTTACCAATTGATCAGCTAGCATTAGAACTGTTTTCAATGTGAACTTTCTATTGCAATAGTTAAATAAATCTTCTAAGCTTGGTCCAAGGAGATCAATAACCATGGCATTGTGCTCACCTTCAACCCCATACCATTTAAGATGGGGTATCCCAGCTTCATAAAAGAAACAAGAACTTAAATGAGCTTGCGTGTGAAGTTGATACACACCAAATATTAACAATAGGAAACACTCACTTCCTCCCTGAAGAAGCATGTACAACTTTGATTCATAATAAAGCTGAGGGTGTTTAGTCTTAACAGATTCCTGGAAGAAAGAATTTTTTTGCTTCAATAGATCAAGATATGATAATATTCAACATAAGATGAAGGCATAATTTTTATACCACCATCAATCGAAGTTGAGAATATAAAAGTCTCATTTCAGTAACTAAACACCTAAAGGCTAAAGCCGAATTCGAAAATATAGAAATATCTGTACTTGATATGTTGTTCCATTGAACTAACATAAAGCTCATCATTCATCATCCTCCACAAAAAATGAAACCTCTTTTTCTTTTTTAAAGTTTGGGTTCAATTCTTTTCCAGATGTTAATTTTCATTGAGATACAAACAACTCACCATCTTTACAGCAACTTCTTCGCCACTTTGTATATTTACTCCTGAAAAAAAAATTGAAAGAGAAATACGTATAAATGTTTGTACAGAAATCACCTGAAACAAAACTCCCAACAAAATTAATAGAGATAAAAATGATGATAAAAATTACCCAAATAAAGCTCCCCAAAAGATCCGGCACCAATCTTCCTGCCCAGCTTAAACTTGTTTCCGACAACACGATCCATAATGGATTTCCCAAAAGATTAATTGAAACCCAAGAATAAGTAATCTTTATTGATATTGCAATACGCCTTTTTAACGTATCGAGAATACCTCACATTTCAATAAACAATCACAAATTTCCTGGAGCACCCTTCAGATTCATTTCAAATTCATTGAGGAAAATGCAACAGAAAACCCAACAAAATCCATTCCCAGTGGCAGAACAAAAGAAAAAAACCCAGTTAATTTATTTCCAAAGTGTAACTTCAATCAAAACAACATATAACACTAATCGGGAAAATAAGTTGGGGTTCTTGAATAAGTTAGAAAAATAATGGGATTCAATAAAAGAATCAAATAACCCAAAGAAAAAGAAATTACACAAATTCAGATGAAGAAAGTCAACATCTGGGACTATGAAGAGGCTGGAAATGGAAAAGCCAGGCTTTGTTTTGCTTGGTGGGGCAAAAATTCGATGAGAAAAATATTTTATTCAAAAAAAATATGTCCTACATAAGTTTTACTATATATACATACATACTATTAAAAGGGGAAAATGGAAATGAAGGGCACGAATTAAGAGAGAGATGAAGAAAATCTGAGGGAAGACAATAAGCTAGAAAAGTTTGGGTAAAGATGATTGTTAAGAGGGGATCTGTTTAAGAAAAGAGAGAGCGAGAGAGAAGGTGAAGAGCAAAATGAAATAGGGCTGGGGAACACACAAGGATAAACTATAATTTTGGGTGTCTTTTTTATAAATATTACTAATTTATTTAATTTTTTTCTTTTTTGACCCTTTTCACTTTTTCTAATATATATATATATAGGAATATGATCAAATGAGACCACATTATTAGACAGTGTGGACTAATCTTGTCCACAAATTTCAAATTTAGATGGATGACATTGCCCAATTTAATGGCCTTTTTTAATTTATTTTAAATCAGTAAAGGGTAAGATTGTAATTGTATAATTAGACAGTTTCAATTCATTTAGTAACTGCTCCTAATCGATTCTTATCCCCCCAAAATCGCTCCTTTTGCAGCCACTTCAAGTTGATCGACGGTTTTCCTCAGAGAACCGTATTTCAGAAATCCAAATCCCTGGATTTTTTTTTCTTCAATGGCTTTATCGGAAAAGTGAAAATTGCGGGGGCCAATAGCAACGCCGTGAGTGTATGTGCCACTAGAAAAATCGCGGCGGTCGCTAATAAGCCGCACGCCGCTGTTGCGCAAACGCAAGACGTCGTGTTGAGGCATTTATCAATTTGATTATTCTCGCCACGCTTCTTCGTTTCGATTTCAGGCGATGTAAAATCGAGGCATGTTTTTCGTGGATATGTTTGAAATCCTGTTTGTTCAGATTGGGGGAAAAATTAGGGTTGTTGAGAATGATGGTACAGGAACGAAGCTCAGAGGAGTAATCTCGACGATCGTCGATGGATTTGATGGCTTGATGGATGGATATGTTGTTGTATACTTATATGTAGTTTGTTGTATACATATATTTGTTGAAGAAGATGGTTTATGGTTTTGAAAAAATTAGGAGATTTTTGTTGTATGCATATATATGTTTTGATGCTTATTTAGTTAATTTTTACCGTATGTTTTTTTATATATTCTGCACTGACACTTTATTTTTGGTTTTTTGTGCCAGGGACTGGTGTTTTGTTAATCATGGCTAAAAGAGGTAGAAAAAGTGAACAACGCGTCGAGAGCGACTGTATACATAGTCTGATGGCTCAAAAGCTACTCTAGAAAACCGTAGGCAAGTGCACCTATCGTTTTATAGTATAGATTATTGAGTACCGAGTGTCATTCCCACGAGGATTGTAAGTACTAATAATTACCGTCTTTTTGTTATTTAATCTAACAATTTTCAGAGTTTTGTTTGTTAAAATGGAAAATGAAAAATAGAGAATTTAAAATAATTGCAACTTACAAAAGATCAAATAAAAGTAGATTGTAGAATTAAGAAATCAAGAGCTAGAAATGTGTTTGAATGTAAATCCCTCTATAATGTTTTTGTGATTCAACAAGATAAAAATACAACCATAAGCCCTTAAGCAAAAACCAACCTCTTTTAGTAAAATCTCATATTTCATGGATCGTAGAAATTTCCGATTTAAGTTAAACCTCTATCGAGCGAATAACTTCTAACCTCAAGTTGATTAATCAAATCTCTTTCTAGTTAAAACTCCCAAGACAACATTATAATGATTTGTGAATTCCCATATTAGTTTTGACCCTAATCCAGAAGATTTATGTCGTCCTATATCTAGGATTGCATGCAACTCTTTTCACTTATATAGGTTCTATTTCACCATGAATCTCTCGATTTCCCGGATGAAAAATAAACTTCAAATCAATATTGCGCATATACCAATTCGAATGAATAAAACATAATATAAGTGAATCACACAAAACACGAAGATTTTATTAAAAACATTCAAACCTTAATCACAAATTCATTCTAGAGTTCATTACATTCAAACACTAGAAATTTAGCTACACATGACTTTGACAAAAGAGTATACTACACATGAAGATTTGAATAAAATGAACATGGTGTACTTAGCTCTTATTCAAGATCAATTCAAGACTTCCTCCTTGGTTGATTGCAATGATGTTGAGCTCCAAGCCTTCTCATCTATTGTCCTTCAACTTCCAACTCTACCTTATTTTATCCTCTCAATGTATTTTGCTTTGAAACAATGAATATACAATGAATCTCTCTATGAATGAATGAAATTGAATGGAATATAGAATGGAATCCTCCAACCCAAACTCTTGACTTTTATAGACATTGTTGTTGTGAAAGAACACATTAACAATGTCATCTTTTGGCAAATAATTGCTCCACTTCCATAGTTGGGTTGTTGAATCCTTGTTTTCATATGATAATTGAGGGAATAATGGGACTTAATGCAGCAACATGAGACGTAAAAGTTGTACAAAAGTTGTCCAAAAGCAAAAAGGAAAAGTCTCCATAATTTTCGCCAAAAGAAGAATTGAGCTGGAGAGAAAACACGGTCGTGCTTAAAAGCACGGCCAGGCCGTGTTTTACACGCAAATTGGTAAGGTGTGCTTTTGAACACGGTTTGGGCGTATTTTTCTTGTCGTCAGGCTGAACACGGCCGTGCTTTCAAAGCACGGTCTGGGTGTGTTTTTCTGCTTTTCTTGTTTTTCTTCCCTTTAAAGCATAGCTATGTTTTCCAACACAATGGGGCGTGTTTTGCACGAGATTGAGTCTTCTTGCCTTCTTTTTGATCAATGTTAGACTTCATTTTTGTTCGTCTTTTCTTACGAGATTCATGTGGATTTGCTTCAAGTCTTTACCTTCATCATTCAAAACAAGTCAATGTGATTTTTCTTGAATTTATTGATTTATAAACTAAAAAGTTAAAGAAATTATCAAAAAAGAGTTATAAAAATGTGAACAAAAATGCACTTATCAAACCGCCTCCAACTTGAAAATTTTGCTTGTCCTCAGGCAATTTTAAAACAAAGAGTAGGCTTGAAAACAAAAGGATGTATTTATTTTCACAATTTCGACATAATTGAAGTAAATCGCTAACCTTTTTATTCCCAATTGAGCCAATAGATTCGTTCTTCCAAGTCAACCAATTTGTTAAAAAGAGGGTGACTTAAGTAATTGGAATTGTTTAAACATCATAGTTGTCATATCACATAATTTGTTGATCATTCGCTTAGACCAAATACAAGAATGTAATGATAAAAGGAGATGTTCAAAACTCGGGGTTTCTTTTTTTTTCATGCATATAATTATAAAATTAGGACATTTTTTAGGCAAACTTCCACTAGGTTTAAATTTTGGATGACTTTCCAAAAGCTCCTAGGGTGGTGTCCCATACTCATATTTGTGCCGCCGTTTTACGTAAAAGACAAACATGGGGCTCATGAATGCTCCTAGTTACTAAGCAGCAACAAACAGAGGAGTAACCTCGATTTGTCCTTTTTATAAAAATATAAACACAATTTTTTTTTCGATTTTTGTTTTGTTTTCTTTTTTTTTTATATATAAACCCGAATTATGATTTCTCCAGTGATCATGACACAAAGTATCTATATTTAAGCAAAATCCAAACTTTTTCATGACATTAAACTCTTTTGGCCAAATTCATCCTTTTACTAGAGTCACACGGTTTTAAAACATTTTGGCGATTTGAGTTCTCAAAAAGATGACTTTTTCGGAAAAAAAAATGGTTAAAACAAATCCACAAACAACTTATCTAATTGTAAAAAAAAAATATCTCAAATTTGTTTGCAAGATATTGATAAAGTGCATAAAAATAAAACATCCACACAAAATAACTAAAAACATGGAAAGCTAAAGTAAGTCTAAAAAGAAAATCCACAAGTATCACCACCTCCAACTTCAAGGGTCACATTGTCCCCAATGTGAAGAAGGAGATGGGATACAGTACGAAATAAAGAAGAAAAAAAAAAATACGACCTTTATTGTGGTGGAGGTGGTGGAGGAAAATGGCCTTGCGAAATATGCCATTGGTGGATGTGATCCATCATGGCAAAGTAGGACTGTTGTTGGTCGTATTGTTGTTGTTGCTGACGTTGAAGATTCATGAAATAATGTTGTTGTTGTTCTTCAATTCGAGCATAGTGTTGCGTCATCCTTTCCTCGTGGCGATCCAATATAGCTCGCTGCTCCATTTGCTCCAACCGAATGGCGTGGAGAAGAGATCTAGTATCATCCATGGGGGGTGGTGGTTGCCTTGGTGGTTGAGAAGCCGAGGGAGCATCAATATCCGGTTCCTCACTTTGATAGGCATCCGTGTCCGAGGCTGGCGGTGCAGGTAATCGGAATGCATCCGGGTTATCACCCTGCGGGTATAGCATCTTCCAATTGTCCGGATCCCGAATCGAAGTGCGAGAAGGGTCCGACAATAGATGCGTGTAGTCGGTATTTTTGAACTTTAAAACATAACCCATACCGTTCCATTGAATCATTCCCATAGTGATGCAAGAATCAAAGTCGATCCGAGTCGGTCCCCGGGCTTGCTCGAGTCCGGCGAGGTCATAACCATAATGGGTGGCAATAGTAGTAATAAGGCCACCAATGACGATTTTACCTCGATCTTTCTTGCTGACTTTGAGAAAATGCTTTGCTGGATAAGAGCCCGTGTCGACCAAAGATGAATATGCCATAGACCATAGAAAATATAGTTCATCAAGGCGGACGACCCCCTCGCTTTCACCTCGGCCAAATAGTGTGCTTGATAGCACCCGATGGACATAGCGGAACACGGATTGACTATACATGAAGATTTTGATGAGGATGGATTATAGTCACGCTCTCTTGTAATAGCCTTCCAAAATTATAGATCACGGAACCCCAATGGCTTTATGCGCAACCCATTTGTGGGAAAACCATAGATAGTATTAAATTCTGCCAGAGTGAGTTGGTGATCATTGTTGAAGAGCCGAAAGGTGATACGTCCTTCTTCGTGTACCGATGTGATCTCGGCGTTATAAGAACTCAGAAATTCTAATGTGAGACGGAGGTAGGTGGGCATGGCTAAATTCATGAAATAGCCCCACCCAAGCTGATCGGACATCCAATCCACATCTGCACGAAGCCCGAGTCCATCCAATGTAAGGTTGTCTGAGAATCGTGTGTTTATAATTTGGCGTTGGGCTGACGATGATGATCTGGGCCTCTCGATCAAGCATCCCGGAAAGAAATGCCATATGGGTTGGCAGTGCACGGCAGTGCATTGGCGCGAGCGGTTCAGCGACCGCCGTGTGCGGGGGCCGTGGAGGATGAAGCATCACCGGTACGACTGCGCTTGGACCTGGGATTCCTATGTCACAGCGTGAACAAATCATTCTAATAGACATAACAACACCCCAAGCATGAAGGATCACCAATTTATCCAAAATTTCGCCATATTAACACAATTATTCAACAAGAACAATCTTCAAAAGCTATAAACCCCCTTTGCAACAATGATTCAACAATATCCCATCTTCAACAACAATTCGACAATAGCTAAAGAGCAATTCAACAAGAACAATCATATCTCCTTTGCAACAACAATTTAAGAACATCAATCATATGAACCCAAGGATAATTCTTCAAATTTGCTTCATGAATATCAAGAACAAATGACCAATTCCTTAATTTAGCAAAATGAACATAACAAGAATAATTTCTCACCATTACCACAAACAAACTCAATTAAACTCACAAAAATCACAAAAAATATGTCATAAAAAAAAATTCATGATTTTACCATTAAGCCACAAATATCCAATTTTTAATTTCCCTAAAATTCAATTTCTAGGGCATGAAAAATTGGTAACAAAAATTCATGAAATTCCTAATTACAACATGGGATAACCTTCACTACAACACACAAAAGAATAAGCATACCAATTAAACAAGAAAAATTCGAAATTGAAAGCAAAAATTGAAAAAGAAAAGAAAAGAACACAAATACATACCTTGAAGACATTGTGGAGAGGAAGAAGTGAGAGGCTTGTAATGTGAAGGTGTGTGGTGTGGTGAAGCTTTTGAGAGAAGAGATGAGAATTGGGGATGTGAGGGAGAGATTTTAGAGAAAGAAAAGGTTGGGGAAGAAGAAGAAGTGTTTTGGGAGAGAAAATAAAGAAAAAAAACGGGTACCAAGTTTTAAAACGGTACCGAACACGGTCGTGCTTTGAAAGCACGGCCTGGCCGTGTTTGGTATGTCTTTTGCAAATTCAGCCCCTTTTTTTTGGTATTAAAAACTCGGGCGTGTTTGGTACGAATTTTCATCCTCAAATTTTTTTTTTTGAATTAAAACACGGGCGTGGTATTGAACACGCCCAGCCCGTGTTTCGTATTCAAATCCCAGCTTTTTTTCATTTTTTTTTGGAATTCTGGCCGTGTTTGGTACGAATTTTGCGAACATGGCCTTGGATAGCTGAGCACGGCTGGGTGTGTTCGTGGAAGTAAAAGAAAATGCACAAAAAATGACGGGTTGCCTCCCGGATAGCGTTTCTTTAACATCGTATAGCTGGACCGTTTACCCGATTTTGGAGATTAGTCGGGTGGAGCCTTGGACTTATGAAAATTCTTTGGGCATTTAGTAGCGTTACCTCCAACTTCAAGCTTCAAAATGTGCTCTTTGACCTTTCGGGTCTCTATTTTGGAAATAAGTCTCCTAAGGAGATTATTTTTCATGGGTTGGCCTGCATTTTGATCAAATTCTTTCTCCAAGAGATTTTTAGTTTTCACTTCACTCAAAGAAATTGAGTCAACAAAAGAACAAGTAGTACCCTTATCAATTTCAACATGAATTTTAAAAATTACTTGTTCATCCCCCACTCTCAAAGTTAATTTTCCCTCATGCACATCAATGATAGATTTCGCCGTAGCCAAGAAAGGACGCCCAAGAATTAGAGGAACATCAATATCATCATGCATGTCAAGAATAACAAAATCAACTGGGAACATGAATTTATCAATCTTGACTAACACATCATTAATAATACCTCTAGGATGTTTGATCGATTTATCGGCTAAGTGAATGTCCATCCTAGTAGGTTTCAGTTCACTTAATCCCATATGCTTGAATGTATCGTAAGACATCACATTGATACTAGCTCCTAAGTCTACTAGTGCATTAAACTTTTGTGGTAATTCATTGGAAGAACATTTATCATTCAATTGCACATTTGGTAATTTGTTAAGCTTATTTTCATTAGGAATGATGTCATTTAGATCCCTATCATGCTTTGAAGGAGGTTGAACAAATGGAATATTGGTATGTAATTGCTTGAATGAATCAAGGTACTTACCAAATTTGTCTTCCCTTCTATCTTCTTCAGTCAAACTCAGGTAAGGGATCTTGGGTTTGTATTCTGCAACCACCTTTTTCACGGGTTTGTCATCCCCCACATATTTCTGCATGGGAGTGTTTTGCTCATGTGGAACATTGATGGTGATTGCCTTTAGGTGCTCTCTTGGGTTTGGCTCTGTGTTACCCGACAAACTTCCTTGTTGCCTTTCGGAAATTATTTTTGCAATCTGTCTATTTGGTTTTCCAAATTATAGATAGATGCTTTGTTGATTGCACAAACTTTGTTATGAGTTCTTCCAAGCCAGCTTACCTTGATTTGGGTTTGAACTCCGGAGACGTGTGTAGATTAGGATTGGGGTTAGGTCGTGGTTGACCTTGATTTCCCCAACCGAAATTTGGATGTTGTCGCCACCCAGGATTGTATGTGTTGCTGTAAGGATTATTTGGGTAATTTATGGCTTGATTCCCAACGTAATTGGCCTGTTCAGCTTGCGGTATTGTGTGTGGGCATTCCTGATGATTATGCGATCGTCCGCAAGTTTCACAAGATAAACGTTCGGTGGTGGTGGTTTAGGAGCCGCTAGATCGTCGATCTTTTGGGTCAAAGCTTCGACTGTGCAGCTAGTGTAACTCTTTGATCCGCATTATAAACACCCACTGCTCGTTAGGTTTACCTCGCACGGATTGCCATTGATAGCCATTCATGGCCATTCCTCTATCCGGTCTTGGGTGGCTTCGTGTTTTATTGTTCAATGTTCCTTGCCGTGATCGGGTCATTTGCTCGTTGACGCAGAGTAGCCCATTGTAAAACGTTTCGACTTGCATCCAAATAGGGAGGCCATGATGTGGGCATTTTCGCAACAGTTCTTTGAATCTATCCCAAGTGTCGTACAAGGTCTCATCATCTTCTTGAGTGAATGAAGAGATTTCATTCCTCAATCGTGCAGTTTTGGCCGGTGGAAAATACTTCAAAATGAACTTTTCGGCCATGATGCTCCATGTTGTGATTGTTCCCTTTGGCAAAGTATTTAGCCATTGTTTAGCCCGTCCCCGAAGAGTAAATGGGAATAGGCGCAAACGGATGGCATCGTCAGAGACCCCATTGATTTTGAATGTATCGCATATTTCGAGGAAATTTGCGATATGATTATTCGGATCTTTGTCTGGTAGGCCGTCAAATTGAACAAACTGTTGCACCATTTGAATGACATTTGGTTTTATTTCAAAATTGTTGGCTGCAATAGCGGGCCTCACGATACTAGATGATGTGCCGTCCATGGATGGTTTGGCGTAGTCGTACATAGTTTTTTGTTCATCCGCCATGCCGAAATCTTTGCTTTTGTTAATATCTTCTTTGTGGTCCAGATTAGTACTTTCCTCGTGTTGCTACGGCGGTGTCGCGCTTCCAAATTCGACGACGAGTAGGCATGCACTGCGGTAAATTGAGAGGATAAGTGTAATCCAAGACTTACAAAGATAGATAAAAAGAAAGATGGTAAAATAAAAATAATAAAAATAAAAAGAAAATAATTAAATTAACAAAAATAAAGCATTCTTAATATTACAATCCCCGGCAACGGCGCCAAAAACTTGATGGCTCAAAAGCTACTCTAGAAAACCGTAGGCAAGTGCACCTATCGTTTTATAGTATAGATTATTGAGTACCGAGTGTCATTCCCACGAGGATTGTAAGTACTAATAATTACCGTCTTTTTGTTATTTAATCTAACAATTTTCAGAATTTTGTTTGTTAAATGGAAATTAAAAATAGAGAATTTAAAATAATTGCAACTTACAAAAGATCGAATAAAAGTATATTGTAGAATTAAGAAATCAAGAGCTAGAAATGTGTTTGAATGTAAATCCCTCTAGAATGTTTTTGTGATTCAACAAGATAAAAATACAACCATAAGCCCTTAAGCAAAAACCAACCTCTTTTAGTAAAATCTCATGTTTCATGGATCGTAGAAATTTCGATTTAAGTTAAAACCTCTATCGAGCGAATAACTTCTAATCTCAAGTTGATTAACTGAAATCTCTTTCTAGTTAAAACCCCCAAGACGGCATTATAACGATTTGTGAATTCTCATATTAGGTTTGACCCTAATCCAGAAGATTTATGTCGTCCTATATCTAGGATTGCATGCAACTCTTTTCACTTATATAGGTTCTATTTCATCATGAATCTCTCGATTTCCCGGATGAAAAATAAACTTCAAATCAATATTGCGCATATACCAATTCGAATGAATAAAACATAATATAAGTGAATCACACAAAACACGAAGGTTTTATTAAAAATATTCAAACCTTAATCACAAATTCATTCTAGAGTTCATTACATTCAAACACTAGAAATTTTGCTACACATGACTTTGACAAAAGAGTATACTACACATGAAGATTTGAATAAAATGAACATGGTGTACTTAGCTCTTATTCAAGATCAATTCAAGACTTCCTCCTTGGTTGATTGCAATGATGTTGAGCTCCAAGCCTTCTCCTCTATTTCCCTTCAACTTCCAACTCTACCTCTCTTTTATCCTCTCAATGTATTTTGCTTTGAAACAATGAATATATAATGAATCTCTCTATGAATGAATGGAATTGAATGGAATATGGAATGGAATCCTCCAACCCAAACTCTTGGCTTTTATAGACATTGTTGTTGTGAAAGAACACATTAACAATGTCATATTTTGGCAAATAATTGCTCCACTTCCATAGTTGGGTTGTTGAATCCTTGTTTTCATATGATAATTGAGGGAATAATGGGACTTAATGCAGCAACATGAGATGTAAAAGTTGTACAAAAGTTGTCCAAAAGCAAAAAGGAAAAGTCTCCATAATTTCCGCCAAAAGAAGAATTGAGCTGGAGAGAAAACACGGTCATGCTTAAAAGCACGACCAGGCCGTGTTTTACACGCAAATTGGTAAGGTGTGCTTTTGAACACGGTTTGGGCATGTTTTCTTGTCGTCAGGCTGAACACGGCCGTGCTTTCAAAGCACGGCCTGGGTGTGTTTTTCTGCTTTTCTTGTTTTTCTTCCCTTTAAAGCATGGCCATGTTTTCCAAAACACTGGGGCATGTTTTGCACGAGATTGAGTCTTCTTGCCTTCTTTTTTATCAATGTTAGACTTCATTTTTGTTCGTCTTTTCATACGAAATTCATGTGGATTTGCTTCAAGTCTTTACCTTCATCATTCAAAACAAGCCAATGTGATTTTTCTTGAATTTATTGATTTATAAACTAAAAAGTTAAAGAAATTATCGAAAAAGAGTTATAAAAATGTGAACAAAAATGCACTTATCGTAGTCTGATTTTGTTGTATAGTTAGACATAGTTCACTGTATAGGTAGTCTGATTTTATTGTATAGTTAGACATAGTTTTACTGTATAGGTAGTCTGATTTTGTTGTACAGTTAGACATAGTTTACTGTATACATAACTTGATTTTATTGTATAGTTAGACATAGTTTACTGTATAATAATTTAGTTAATTGATTTGTGTTTATTAGTTGTTGATTTTTTAATTATTGTTATTTGGTATACCGTAACTATTGGTCTGCCTAGAATAATCTTGTTAATTGATTCCTTAATTCACGGTCCTCATATGTTTTTTTAGGCAATTGTAATATGCAGTACAAATATATTAAATATACAATATAATAGTGTTAAATATACAGTAAATATATGTTAAATATAAAGTACAATAATGAGTGTGATTTTTTCTCTCTATGTTTATAACTGATTTACTTAATTTACGGTCCCCACATGTTAATGAACGTGATTCTCTCTCTCTCTAACTCGATTCCTTAATTCCATACTATCTCACCATAAAATGTGGTTTTATTGGATCCTCCCCCCTATATATATATATATATATATATATTGACGTGAATTTTTTTAAAAAAATTACTTTGTGTGATGTGTGCCCAATTTCTGGATATTATATGTTATTTAGATTTTTTTTTGGAAAAGATGTTATTAAGATACTTAGTATTGGGATTATGGGGTCCCAACGATCACCCTTAGGATTCGTTGTACGCTTACTGCTAAATTGATGATGTGGCGGCCAACTTGCCGATGATCCATATGGATTCTTGCGAAACCCTTCATGTTCGTCCACCATCCGTCCACCGCTTAATGTAAGGTTCTGCGTTGCCGTTGTGAACTGTATGGTGTGCCCTCCAGAAATCAACTTTGGATTGTACAGTTAAAGTAAAGCTTTAAGGATTATATATGTACTACACATAGCAATAAGGTACATCTTCTTTTCTGATGCTCATCATATAAAAACTCTATAGTTAAATGTGTTCGGAAAACATTTTCGGTCCAACTCTTAGAGAGTTGTGAACCAATTTTTTTTAGACCTTTATCTTTTTATAATATACATATATATTGTATGAATTGAGGCTTTACTATAATCATGCTTTATTCAAAAACACGAATCTCAGAACTTTTCCATAATATTTATAATATGATTTGATAATATCAAGGATTTTCAAATTGATTTGCATAGTGCTGAGATCAATAAATTATTGCAAAAAAGAATATCCCTTCAAATTCAAGTTTTTTTTTGGTTTTTTTTTTGGGGGTGGTATTATAATTATTAAAGGTGGGCAAGATAAGCATGGAGAAAGGCATAATTGTAGTTTTAGTCATGTAACACTTAAGGGTTAACAATTATTAAAGGTGGGCAAGATAAGCATGGAGAAAGGCATAATTTTACGATTATACACTTTAGTCAAAATAGCAATTTCAATTCTATAGCTTTCATCGGTCATACGTATTTTTGGTATTTTGGCTAAAGAACGAAGGTACAATATTAGAGGAACAAATGAAATATTAAAGACAAAGAGGCTTGGGTGAGACCATCTGACGGGTATTTCCTGTTAGACGAATCCAACTCGACCCAGTTTTTTTTTTTTTTTTTGTAATTTCATGCACTAGTGACATTTTGTAATATTCTGGGGTGGTGTCATATAATCTCCGGACCGGTGGCATTTTTGTAATATTATGGGCTTTTAAAAGTATTTGTATTACATCTGAAAAGTATTAATAGTACATTTGAAAAGTATTAGTAATCCCCTTGAACAATATTAGGCAGTGATTAATATTAGACAACCTCAAAAATATTAGTTTTTCCTTTGAAAAGTATTAGTAATACCTTGGAAAATTATTAGTAATCCCCTGGAAAATTATTAAATAACCCCTTAAGTAGTTTTTTCAGTTATCCACATGAAAAGTATTGATTTTATTCTGGAGCGGTGCCATAGGATCTCCGGACCAGTGATATTTTTGTAATATTATGGGCTTTTAAAAATATTAGTTTTTCCTCTGAAAAGTATTGGCAGTACATCTGAAACTATTAGTAATCTCCTTGTTCGCAGTGAACGAAATACTAGGCAACCTCAAAAGTATTAATTTTTCCTTTGAAAAGTATTAGCAATCCCTTGGAAAAGTATTAGTAATCCACTGGAAAAATATTAGTAAACCCTTGAGCAATTTTTTCAGTAATCATCATGAAAAGTATTGGTTTTTCCCGCAAAAGTATTAGTATTCCCCCTAAAACGTATTAATAATCTTATTAAAAAGTATTAGATTTCTCGATTAAAGGTATTTTAGTATTTCTCCTGAAAAAGTATTAGTAGTCCTCCCAAACAATAATAGTATCCCTTCTAAATAGTATTAGCAGCGGTCTGCGGATATTATTGTTGTATTAGTGGTTGTGCGGGTCAATAGGCGGATTGACCGTATGCCGGGTATTTGTATCCATCTAACGAATTAGATCTGTTAGACGGTATGACATGAGACTAACTCAATATTGAAACACCCATTTAAAATAAAAATCGCACAAAATCAGATTTTGTATGATCAAAATTGAACAAATTAAAAATTGTGTAACCAAAATTGCATATAATCAAAATCTTACCTGACTAAAATTGCTAGGTCCTTATAGTTACGGGAACAAATTTGCAATTAAGCCCATGGAGAAAACCGAGAAAGAAATAATGACTTATGCATTGATGAGGAAATAATGTGATCAATCAACTACTTAGAGGTCTATCCTATCTATTTAAACAAGTAGATTTGCAACATTTGCATATATGACGGGAAAATATGTGACTTTCCATGATAGGACATGATTTGTATATATGATTGGTTGGGCACAAGTAAAAATAGATTAGTTAATATAGATAGTCTTAACCACCAGTGGTCCAGTAGAATAAAAAAAATTACAAATGCACTACAATTATATTTTTTAGAAATGCTAGGCAAGAACTCAATCCAACATTATAATGAATACGATATAAAATATGACACTTTACTTATTTTAATGTGAGATAAAAAAAAATGAGATGAATGCGTTTATTTTATTGTATGTAAATCATTATTCAATTTGGATGAATAAAATTCACACTCTATGGTGTTCACAAAAAAAAAAAAAAAAAAAAAAAAAAAAACCATTATTTTGTACATTATCCACCAACTTGATTAGAGGAAGTCAAGACTTAGCTCTCCCTCTTTTCTAAAAAAAAAAGCCCCAAAAACAATCTCTTTTCCTTTTCCTTTTCCCTCCCCCACCAACCGCCCACCCCTCCTTCCTGCTTTCTTTTCATTTGAGATGGAAGCTTTAATGGCTACCTGATTTGTCTACTTTGGCTCATGCTCGGCCACAAAGGCCGACGACGGTTGGAAATTTCCGGGTCGCCGACCAGAACCCCTATACGATATTTTTCTTATCTATTTCAAGATCTGGGCTTTGAGGTTTTTTTTGTAGTGGCGGGCCAACTATTAGACGGCAGCAGATTTGCGGGAGCGGTGGTGTCGAGATGTGGCTGTGAATTTGGGGGAGGGAGAGACCCTTTGTTTCTTTTGATTGCTAGGTTGTTGTTTTGTTTCTTTGTTTTTTATTTGTTGATAGGTTGTAGTTTTCTTATTTTGTTTATGTATTTTCTTTTCCTGGTTGATTTGCGAAACTCGTAGCAGATCAATTTTATCTGTTATGTGTTATGTAGTGGTTGATCGTGCACGGTTTTGGTTTTTTGTGTTTTTCAGTCTCCATTAAGGAGTGATGAAGTCTCCCAGCGTGGGAGTATTCTTAGTTTTGGGTGTGGAGTTTTTATTTGTGAAGTGGATCTGAATTGGTCTTGTCGATTCCCCACTTGGCTTTTCTTTAGTCAAGTCAGCCCTTAGCCAGTTGGCTACATTTGTGGTTGTAATTCCTATTTTTGAGTTGCTCTAATAAAAAAACTATCGTTCGAGAAAGAAAAAAAAAGATTAGAGGAAGTCAATAGTAGGTCTCTCACGGGACCGTCTTATGGGTCCTCGTTTGTAAGATGGATCTAATGATCCGAATCCGATACTGAATTCGTCAATACACAAAAAAGAAAAAAGAAAAAATTCAGAAATTTAACAGTACGATGTTGTCTCTTTCTCCCTCCCACTTATTTTTATTTTTCCTCTATTCCCCATCTCTCTCGCTCCTTCCTCATTTTTTTCCTCTTTCCTCGATCCCCTAATTTTTCAGATTGTTGTTGAAGTATAGATCTTTGTCCTTTTCGATTCTCACACAAACACACAATCACGCTTTATAATAAATAACTGGTTCTTTTCATCTGAAGATGAAGTAAAACGTTTTTGATTCTTCAAGTCCTAGGGTTTCTTTTCTTGAATTTATGTTCATCTATTTATAGTATTACTTTCTTGGCTTCGCACTTCTTCTTCTCTAAGTTTTTTCAAACTGGAACTCATAAGACTCCATCCCCTACAAGTGGATATACATTTTGTACTATTATGATAATTATGTGACAGAAACAAATATTTAGTTCGTGCATGAAAAAACAAACATTTTTTCGGGTTCTGCTGATACTTTTTAAAGAAAAAGCTAATACGTTCTCGGAGAACTACTAATATCAATTTTGTTAGTTTGAAAACATATACTTTGTAGAATAAAAGTGATAATTTTTTTAACAAAAAATAATATTATTAAACAAGGTTGTATGTAGGGGTGGAAATAGGTCGGGCCGGGCTAGGCTTTGCGTCGGAAGGCCTGGGCCTATTTTACGTGTATTCGGACTAAGTCTGGCATGTTATACATATTAGGCCTTTTTTCCACCTCAAGTCTGGCCTCTTTAATAAATAGGTCTGGCCTGAGCCTATTAAAAGCCCATTAAAAGCCTACAAACCATATATATTTTATTTTAATATATAATGTATCGATTAAAATAATTAAACCACTATATAAAAATAATAATATTAATAAACTATATAATATATATTGTGGTATTTAAATTTATAGGTCTTAAATAGGCCGACCTATTAGGCTTGAAAGGATTTTTTAAAAGCCCAAGCCTAGCCTATTTATATAAGTAGGCTTGTTAAAAGACCTGAGCCTGACCTATTTAGTAATTAGGCTAGGCCAGGCCGTAGGCCCCTGTCGGGTAGCCTGACCTATTTCTATCCCTAGTTGTATGTAACTTTACAAGTAAATAATCAGTTTTAATTTGTTTATTTAAAAACGTATACTTTTTAGAATAAAAGTGATAATTTTTTTTTTAATAAAAGTGACACTTTTCGACTCTAAACTAATACATTGTTATGGGAACTACTAATGTAATTTTGTTACTTTGAAAATATTTACATTTTAGAGTAAAAGTGATAATTTTTAATAAAAAGTGATACTGTTAAACATGTTTTATATCACTTTGCAATAAATAACCAGTTTTGTTACTTTGAAAATATATATATACTTTTTCTTTGATACATGTTTTTATCTTAATTTTGATGATTTTATGTTAACACCAAAACAATGTTTTTAATTGTTGTCCAAATACTTCTAAATGATTTAAAATGGTTTTAAAATTTTCGGAGTATTTCTTGAGTTTTATTTTCGACAAATATTGGACAACATTTCTGTCTCGAGGTCAACCGGTCGCTGTAGAGGGCAACCCGTACCTGAAGATGAATTTTGGAACAGAAAATGAGACGGAGGAGAAAATAACCAGGTCGATCGGTCGACCAAGACGTCGACCGGTGATGTCGACCGGTCGACACCTGTCGATCGGTACTGGGAGTCACGCCTGAAAGCAGTAACTCCTGCTTTCTTAAAATTGGTTTGTGCGACCGCCAACATAGGGGACGACCTGGCCGAACCCTACATCGGCCGGCCGCCTGTGTAAATTGTTGATACGTTTATTTCAAACTCTATTTTCGTACGACCCGGTCGCCTCTAGTTTGACAAATTTCTAACCGTTTGACAGCAGACAAACTTTTCTTAAATTGTGGGATTGATTTCTAACAGCTATATTCTTGATTTTAATTGTATTTTTCTGTAGATTTTCAATCCCCAAAAGGAGCCTATGCTTGATCAATCATCTCCTATAAATAGAGGAAGTTTTGGAGCAACCAATACAACAATTGAGATACAACATAACAAGATACACTTCAAGCAAACACTTGTTCTTCATAGTTATTATTCTTGTCGTTATTTTGCCTAGCTTATCACTTTCACATCCTTGAGGTCTAGGCTATTCTTGATTACACTTTGCACTCATATTGTAATAGTCATTATTGAGTTGTAATCTTGATTTTTGGTCATCATTCAACACAAGACATCCTTGTGAGTATTCTTGTGGTAAGAATACACTTGGGTGATCTAGGTGATAGGTGTTTCAAGATTGTGGTGCTCTTGAGGTGTTGAAGAATTTGGTATTCTTCAAGATTGAAGATTGTGGTGATCTTCAAATGTGCCGTAGAAGGAAGATTGTGGTAATCTTCAAAGGGAGATTGTGGTAATCTCCAAAGGTGGTGTTGTTGAAGAGTGTGGTGCTCTTCAAGGTGTTGTAAGTTGAAGTTGTATTAATTTTGGTAATTAATAAAATTCTTTTTCTTTTTGAAATCCATCCCGGATATACTGGGGTGGTAGAGGATTAGGCCCTAGGTGGGTTGGACTTCTATAAATCGACGTGTGTTATTTATATTCCGCACATTTATTATTGTCTTTGAGCATTCAGTTCGAAAAAGAGGATAAAATCGAAAAGATGGAGATAATCTATTCACCCCCCTCTAGATTATCGTAGCCGCTTGGACTTACAAGTGGTATCAAAGCCAAACTTTTTGGCAATCTTGTTTCACACCGCGAGTGAAGAGGAACGATCGTCGGCTACGAACGAAGCTCAACTTTCCGGCACCTCCACCACCAAGCCACCTCTATTTGATTCCAAAAATTATATATTTTGGAAAGAAAGAATGGAATGTTATTTACAAGGTTGCGGGTTCGATATTTGGAACATCATCATAAATGGAGAATCCATTCCGATGATAGACACACCATACACCTCCAAAGCTTTCAAAGAGCTCAATAATGAAGAGAAGAAAATCATCTCCTTAAACGGTAAAACTCTCAATATTTTGTATTGTTCACTTACTAATTTGGAATATGAACATATTGTAGGAATTCGATCGGCACATGAAGTATGGCAAAAATTAGAAGCTATCTATGGAGTATTTGCAAATGAAAGGAGTCAAACAAAAGCATCTACTTCTCAAAGGGATACAAGTTCAAATCTAAGGAACAAACCTTTTACAACTTCCAACTATGAAGTAGTCGAACAATATTTTATGGTCATCGAAGAAGAAAACGAGGTATGTCTGAAACCCTCTACTTCCTATGATATTGTTATTCAAAATGATTATAGTGATTTGCAAAATGATTTTGATGATTTTCAAAATGAATTCCAAAATTTACTTGTTAAGTACAAAAATTTGAAAAAGGAATTCAATGTTTTGAAAAATGAAAAGGATAGTTTATTTACTTCCTATGAATCACTATCATGTGCTCACACCACCACACTTGACAAGGTTAGAAACCTTGAAAAACAAAATAGTACTCTTGTTGAGGATATGAATTGCATGAAAAATGATTTATCAAAATCAAAATTGAGTACCAATAAATTGCCCAATATTGTGAATGTTAATGGTTGTGATAATTTGAATAGTGAACTTGATCATGAGCCTAATATTGTCAAGCATATGAAAAAGAATCGAGTTCCTATGCATATTAGTAATATTACTTGCTTTTATTACGGTAAGAAGGGACACGCCGTTAATACTTGTCGGGCTAGAAATAGCTCTAATTATTGTTGGAGACCTAAAAGTCTCAAGACTAATCCCAAAGGACCCAAACACTTGAGGGTACCACAAAACAATGTCATATTAGGTACCCGGCGGAATAATAATCGAAAAAAATTCATATCGCCAAGAAGAGATCAAATGACCATCTCATTTGATCAAAGAAAAAGACATCACCAAAATGAATTTCCAAGAAGGAAATACTATCAACAAAAGGAAGGATATAATCCTTGGAGATGGAACAATTGGAACAATCATTATCAACAAGAAAACTTTCAAAGGGGAAGATATCATCAACAATGGGAACGACACAACCCATGAAAATGGCGTAATTGGTAAACCGTATCTCCCTACCTACATATGCATTTTTATTTAGTATGCATGTTTTTATTTATGAGTTTTTATTATTTCAAAATCAAGGTCTTCTATATATATTTGTGTTTTTAAAATTTTTGAAAATGAGACCTTACATGTTATTCTTAAACTCTTATGGATTTCTATTACATAAGCATTTTATTGTGATATCTCTTATTGCTTGGCCTACACTTGTGCTATTATATCTTGTGCAAAATTTATTTAAAGAATTATGTAGGTTATATGCTTCATATTCATTGGCTATCGTCTATTTCTTCATCAAGAGATTCTTAAACCATCGAGGTATGTTCACTCGTACTTTTCTTAATACTCGATATTGTGTTCATGTCATGTTTATGCACATATCTTTCAAAATATTTCATTTCAACCACTTAAGTGCCTCTAAATGATTTTGTAAACTTTTCTCAAAAGGGCACTACTCGCAAAATCTCGTTTTTCTAGAATATATGTTTTACCAAAACTCGTATTCGTTGGATTTAGTCCTCGATTATATTTTTGCAAAGTTTTAAAAACTTTTGGGGTGAAAAATCAAATTTTGGAAAAATCTGGAGAATGAAAAATTGCCTGGGACGGTCAAGGCAGGGCCGCCGGGCCGCCGCGACGCCGACCGGTCGCACCCTTCCTCAACCGGTCGTCCAGGCCAAATTTTTGGTTAAAAACCAGTCTGTTTTCATTTTAAGAAACAGAACAAAAAAAAATCTGCCAAACCCTTACACAGCGCAAATCACCCCTTTCTCATAAAATCTTCAATTCTTCATCAATCTTTGTGATTCTTGTTGCTAATCCACTTCTTTTTGCAAGAATTTTACATATATGGCACCTCCAAGAAATTCTACCGGTCGAAATCCCACCTCCAAGCGTAGAAAAGGCGGAGAGGGTTCTTCAATAAATCGGCAAGAGGAAGCCGAACAACAGAATATTCGAGCTACCCATAGGAGTGTAGCTCAAGAAAGCGATGATATTCAAAACCCGGTACTCTCCAATCCTCAAATTGCCGAACTCCGCGGGACGATTTCATTCAACAATTGCCGTTGGGCAAAAAGTAAGAAACCTTTTATACCTCAAGCTCCTCGCTCTAATAATGTTTTAGATTTTATTAACAAATATGCGGAGTGGTACTATGAAAATTTGAACATGGGTGCAAAATCGATAGCTCGTACGAAAATTTGTCGATTTAATTCGTTTACAAATGAGTATCCCACTATCAGAGGATTCTTTGAAGAGCAAGGTTGGATGTATTTGTGGGAGCATCCGTATGTTTTATATGATGATGATATTATTCTACACTTTTATGCAAATATGTGGGTGCAATATGATGATAATAGGAAGCCTATTGCGTTAAATTCGTTTGCAAGGGGTCGTCATTTTAGGTGGACTCCTAATGAAATTTGTCGGCTTTTACACGTAAGAGAAGGTGGTTGAGACTATTTTTCTTGTGCAATTTGGAATGATGAGATGTTGGGGGTTTCTATGAAAGAAGTCAAGACTTATTTGGGCGTATGGCCAAAATATTCATTGTTGGCGATGGCTCTTGAGCACCAGCTTATATCCGTTATTGTCGCCTATTGCATATATGGAAAAGTGGGAAAAATGCCTAGCAACATGGACTATTTTTTGACTTATAAGATTGCTATAAGGGAACCACTTAATTTTGGCGCTATTCTTATTCAATGTCTAATTGAGTCTATTACTCAAGGAAATAAGAAGTTTGTTATGGGCAATTGGATTTGCAAACTTCTTATACAATCGGGACTACCTTCGTCGGAGTGTAATTCGGAGGTATTTCAAAATGATTTTGACATTGATAGCATATCCCAAATGGTCACTATGCGCAAAAATATGGACATCCGACCAACTAAAATGGCTAGAGGAAGAGGCCAAGGTTCCCCAGATCCAAACGACTTCTTTGATGATGCCGAGGCCGTGAGATTGGTGGAGGAAGGCGAACCGAGCAATCCGGAGGGTAATACTGGTGCTCAACCGCCTAGGAGGTACACCCAAGCCGAGTATGATGATCTAAGAACATATCATGAAGCTAGGTATGAGGCTTTGGAGCAAAAGACCTCCAAAATGCAAAAATCAATCGGCAAGTTGAAGAAATTCATCAAAGATCTTATTCCCGGAACTTACTTCTCCTCGGACGAGGAATGATGTCCCCACCCCTTTATTATATTAGCATTTGTCCATATTGTTTTGTATTTCTATGAACTATCTTGTAAAACTCTAAATTGCACTAATGAAATTTGCTTGTTTTCTTGAAAGGGTTAAAATAGCAAGTTGAAAATGGCTTGTGGATGATCATGATATTGATGGAGTATTTGATGGTAAAAATACTCTAGTTTGGCATTGTTTGATAGTTGGTATGAAGTACTTGATGGTAAAAGTACTTCTTTTAATTTTTTAAATGCATTTGAGATGCCTTGATCATTTTGTTTAGATGGATAATTTGGGACATTTGTAATGTCTTATTTGTATGCACTACTTGATGGCTCTTTAATTTTTGCTTGATGGCATTCGTAATGCCTTGATCTCTTATTTGGCTAAAATTATTTCAATTGGGTCGAACCCTTGAGAATTTACTTTGTTAGGCCTATTATTTGTTGCATATATGTTGAAAATTGTTTTTGGTGATGATATGAAAAACTTGGCTAAATTTCTTTTCCAAGGGCTATATACATTTTCTTCAAATTTTGACGCCCGCCAAGTGTTCGATAAAACGTTTCAATGAAAGATTCATCACCTACATGATTCTCTTATTTTCAAATGTCTTAAATTCTTATTGAGATCATGTTTTTGGCTAACAAAAATGAGCTTATGGATTTCTTATGATACATCTCTCCAAATTTTCTTTGGATTCTAAACCTAATTCTTTCAATGGTTGATAAATCGTATTGTTGGCGCACTTTGACAAACTTGTATAATATTTTTATCATCCTAACATTCTTTTTGATGATTCCAAAGGGGGAGAAACAGGATATTGGCTCGTTAGCTCAAAGAAGCTAATAAAAGCTTGTTATAAAAACTATAAGTTATGGTATCTTAAAAGCCATAAGTTGTGAATTATATTTGGTCCAATTGTTGCTTGATGGACTTATATACTTGTCTAATGATGTTTTGTTGACAGGGGGAGCTTATAAGCCTTGAACAATATGTAAAAGCTAAGCTTTTGGCCTATGGTTAATTGCTTTTACATTATTCTTGATGTGCTTCTTGATAGGGGGAACTTGTGCTTATCTTTGGATAATATTTACTCCCTTTCTTGGTTGCCTATGTATTTTGGAAATTTTGGTTGCTTCTAAACGGTTAGATGTTTTTACCGGAAAATCGTTTTTAAAATTGTCCTCCTAATATTTCTAAAAATTGTTTTGGTTTGTAATCATCAAAAAGGGGGAGATTGTTTGATACATGTTTTTATCTTAATTTTGATGATTTTATGTTTACACCAAAACAATATTTTTAATTGTTGTCCAAATACTTCTAAATGATTTAAAATGGTTTTAAAATTTTCGGAGTATTTCTTGAGTTTTATTTTCGACAAAAATTGGACAATATTTCTGTCTCGAGGTCAACCGATCGCCGTAGAGGGCAACCCGTACCTGAAGATGAATTTTGGAACAGAAAATGAGATGGATGAGAAAATAACTAGGTCGACCAGGGACGCGACCAGCCGACACCTGTCGGTCGTGCACTGGGAGTCACGCCTTGAAAGCAGAACTCCGCTTTCTTAAAATTGGTTTGTGCGACCGGCCAACATAGGGGCGGCCGGTCGAACCCTACGTCGGGTCGCCTGTGTAAATTGTTGATACGTTTATTTCGGACTCTATTTGCAGACGACCGCCGCCCTCTAGTTTGACAGCAAATTTCTAACCGTTTGACAGCAGACAAACTTTCCTTAAATTGTGGGATTGATTTCTAACAGCTATATTCTTGATTTTAATTGTATTTTTCTGTAGATTTTCAATCCCCAAGAGGAGCCTATGCTTGATCAATCATCTCCTATAAATAGAGGAAGTTTTGGAGCAACCAATACAACAATTGAGATACAACATAACAAGATACACTTTAAGCAAACACTTGTTCTTCATAGTTATTATTCTTGTTGTAATTTTGCCTAGCTTATCACTTTCACATCCTTGAGGTCTAAGCTATTCTTGATTACACTTTGCACTCATATTGTAATAGTCATTATTGAGTTGTAATCTTGATTTTTGGTCATCATTCAACACAAGACATCCTTGTGAGTATTCTTGTGGTAAGAATACACTTGGGTGATCTAGGTGATAGGTGTTTCAAGAGTGTGGTGCTCTTGAGGTGTTGAAGAATTTGGTATTCTTCAAGATTGAAGATTGTGGTGATCTTCAAAGGTGCCGTAGAAGGAAGATTGTGGTAATCTTCAAAGGGAGATTGTGGTCATCTCCAAAGGTGGTGTTGTTGAAGAGTGTGGTGCTCTTCAATGTGTTGTAAGTTGAAGTTGTATTAATTTTGGTAATTAATAAAATTCTTTTTCTTTTTGAAATCCATCCTGGATATACTGGGGTGGTAGAGGATTAGGCCCTAGGTGGGTTGAACCTCTATAAATCGATGTGTGTTGTTTACATTCCGCACATTTATTATTGTCTTTGAGCATTCGGTTCGAAAAAGAGTGTAAAATCGAAAAGATGGAGATAATCTATTCACCCCCCCTCTAGATTATCGTAGCCGCTTGGACTTACACTTTTTAGATTAAAAATTATATATATTTTATTAATAAAAAGTGATACTTTTCGAGTCTAAAGTGGTACTATGTCAGCGCCTAATAATACAATCACTTATTTTGAAAACGTACACTTTTCAGAGTAAAAGTGATATTTTTCTAATAAAATGTGATATTTTTCGAGTCTAAAGTGATACGTTACCACCACATAATATTACAAAAATGCCACAGCCCCAACAAATTACAAAAATACCAGCGGGTTTTGAGTTGGATACATCTCACAGAATTTGACCCGTGAGACGATCCTATATGTGTTTTTGGTGTTTAACATAAACAATGTTAAGTGGTATATTATATTGCAATATAAAATTATGTAAATGTTATGTTTAACTATTCTAATATGACTGAAACAACAAACTCAAATTAAGAAATGATTTTTCCCCTAAATATGAGATTGAACTTTAATGAAGTAATCGTTTAAAAGAAATCATTTACTTAAAAAAAATGTTGACGTTTTGTTTCGGTCAACAAACAAGATGTGCGATAAAGTAATATGTGTAAATGTAAAGGAGTTTCTATTTAAGGGCTAATTCTGCTTTTTTTATATATTGCCGAGCCGAAATGTCTGGTCGGTCTTTCTTACAACAGCCCGTTTACCAGCGTTTTTTCTCCCTTTCTCCTCTTAAAATGAAGTTTTTTATACTCTTCTAGTAAGTGGATTTTCAATAATCATCTTTGCACTAATTAGTAAAAATAATATAAAAAAGGACACATGTCCCCTCTTAATCACGCATGCCAGCCAAGTTTTTTGCCACTTGGTGACTCATCTTGATTATGCTCTGACACGTGGTAGCTTCTGGCGCTAATGGAGCATTAAGTATGGGCAAATGACTATTCTTTTGAATTTCCCGCGCACGCGCTTCCCGGCAAGATTCAGCTTGGAGGTCGGGCTCGGTAGTTGGGCTCGGTAGTTGCCGAGCCCAACTAATGATGTGTCACCAGGCACTCCAGCTGATGTCACCGGCTTGGTTCGCGACGTCATGTGAGCCACTCATATGTACTTACTAGATGGCCACATGGGATAATTTCTTTCCAGCTCGGCTCGTGTGTCATCAATGGCCCCCAAGTTTAATTCCGGGAGAAGAATATCTGAAGTCAGAGTTAAACTTTAATGCTAATCATGAGTTTTTAATGGGGGAGAGGAAACCTCAAAAGTTATCCTTTCCCTGACACCAGTCGTGTAGTAGTTAATGGCTGAAACGGCGCATTAATTGCGACATTATGATGACAGACACGTGGCAGTTCTTGGCTGGACCAACTTCACGCGGGAACCGAAGAGGTGTGTCAGTCCTATCAACGGGCGTGGGGACGTGACGTTTCTGACACCTTTGACGGCTTTTGAGAGTGAAAAGGCGTGTCTTTTCAAGTGGGTGTTTCATTGTTCGAGAGAATCACACCTATAAATACCCCTTTCCTTCTTCATTCTACACTTTCGTATCCCCTACCTTCCAAGCTAAATTCGTCAAGACCAAGCAGAAATTCCGGGTCGACTTCCAAAGTTCAGAGACTTCAGAATTAGGTATTTTCTCAAAAATCATTTCTTTTCAAATTCAATGTCTTCTTTTGAAGATAGCCGGAGTCGTAGTTATAGTGTGGAGGTAGAAATTGAAGACCCCCCTTCTGAACCTTCTGTTTATTTTTCTCCAGCCCATCAAACTCCGCCTTCCAGCCTGAGTGTTGTCCAAATTTCAAGTTCGAGCCACACTCCGCCGGCTGAGACTCCGTTAGAACAAACATACACAATTTTCAACCTGGTGCCGGTGACTGTTTTTCGAGAGGGTGTGGTGTATCAGCCTGGATTAGCGCAAGAAGATTCCAGCGAAGGATTTCCAAGTACCGAACCCCAACACCATCGGCAAGAAGAAGATATGAACCCATCGGAACCTGAGCGTGATAATGCGGAGAGGGTAGAGGAACCCTCCTAAGATTCGAGGGCCAAGAGGCCTTATGGGCCAGCGGGCCATCGTGATGGCGATGGCAGGCGGGGAGGGGGCCCTCAACTACGGGTAGAACCTGGGTGGACTCCATGTGATTTGAATGATGTTCTCAGCATGCTGATGGTCCCGGAGATGAGGGAGCTTCAACGGAAGTATCAAATTCCGAGCGGCATAAAGTTTTGGGTACCAGATGGTATGGAGGTTCCCCAGCATCCACCGGAGGGGTGCGTGGCCATACACATCTCCAGTCTTTTGTATGGGTTGCATTTTCCACTGCCGGTTTTTCTTACGCGGTGGTTTTGTAAGTGGGGCCTTCCCCTAACACAAGTGCACCCCATCTCCTGGGGTCGGATCATTGGCTTGTTGGTGATGTTTCACCTGGAAAAGTTTTCCCGCCCCAAATTCAGAGAAATGAACGAGCTTTTCGTCTAGCGAGCGACTCCTGCATCCCCGGGTCGGGGGCAGCCGTCGGGATGGTACTATGTGCAGATCCGATCCGGTTACCCGGACAGCCTAGTTGAAGGCCTTCCACAGTCTTTAAAGGAGTGGAAGGACAAATGGCTCTGGGTGAGCGGGGAGTGGCAAGCTCGCGTGGGGGTTGGAGCGGAGGAGACTGTCCTCTACCCCCTTTCAAATTTTACTTTTGGTTATAGTAAGTTCACCCTTTTTCCTTTATTTCTGACCTCTTCCTTATTTCATTTTTCTGGGGCTAACTTCGCCTATTTTCTTCTCTCTTTTAGGGAACCGACCATCCAAAACGCCTTCGTCCGCAGGCTTGAGAACGTCCAGGCCAGGGGCACAATGGATAGGCGGATAGAAAGGTTGGCCACCGAAGTTAACCTGGTTGCGGCCGGTCTGCGGTCGCCTTTGCCCACCGATCTCGAGGCCGAAGAGGAAACCGAGGGTCGGGCGGCGGTGATGGAAGAGGGGGCTATGGGCGAGCGCCAGGAAAGCCCACCGCAGGCTGAGAGGAGCCCTCCCAGGGCTGAAAGGGAGCGGACCCCAGAACAAGTACAACCCATGCAGATGGAGCGGGCGGCTGGGCAGGTGCGAACCCCTGAACCGCCTAGGCCAACCGGTGTCCAAGGTATGCGCTTCCTGTTTCTGACATTCCTTTTTCCTTCAATCTTCCTTTTATTGGTTTTTTACTTAACTGGTGCTTTTTGTAGGGCGTGACTTTGATCTTTTCACGCGTCTTAATCGTGTGAGGAGTACAACCACCCGCCAGACAAGGGCGGTCAGTAGCGAGCCCGGCCGATCCGAGGCAAAGACAGAGGAGGCGAGCGTCGTCCGGAAGCGTCCGGTGACGAGTCCCCCAAGCAATGGAGCCCCCACTCCAAAGGAGGAGGGAGAGGATTAAGACTGAGGAGCCCGGACGGACAGAGTAGGTCGGGCGCACACCACTGGTGCCTCCAATGCAGACCCCTGTAGGCGGGGTCCCGAGGACCTTTTCGGATGACCTCGGCCGGGAGGGTCATTTTATTCCCCCGAGCCAAGTAAGAGATGAGGCCTGCAAGGGGATGACCGGGTCACGCCCAATGGTTCGTTGAGTTCGTGAGGTGTTCTACGCCCACGGATGAGCAAGTGGAGAATTTGCCTAACGCGGGCGGGGCGGCTAGGGGACGTGGGCAAGGCGTGGACCATGGGATAGAACAATTTTGCTTTAAATTGATGGAAGGAAAAGGCCCGTCGTCATGGGGCTGTCGGACGCATGATGACCGGGATTTTGTGGCATATGATCGGCGGGATGGAGGGGTTAGAGAGGCGCCATCAAGACCTTTCAAGAGGCTCACGCCCTTTTTAAGGGGTGCAAGAGTCTTTGAAGACTCAGCGAAGGAAGCCGCATCCGAGCCAATGTTGAAAGGGAAGCGGCCGTGAAGGCCGGCAAGCGGGATCGGCCCGTAAGGCTTGAGAACGCCAGGCCAGGGGCACAATGGATAGGCGGATAGAAAGGTTGGCCACCGGTTAAACCGGCTGCGGGTCTGCGGTCGCGCTTTGCCCACCGATCTCGGGCCGAAGAGGAAACCGAGGTCGGGCGGCGGTGATGGAAGAGGGGCTATGGGCGAGCGCCAGAAAGCCCACCGCAGCCGAGAGGAGCCTCCCGGGGTGAAAGGGAGCGGACCCCGAGAACAAGTACAGCCCATGCGAGATGGGAGCGGGAGGTCGGGCAGTGCGAATCCCCGAACCGCCTAGGCCAACCGGTGTCCAAGGTATGCGCTTTCCTGCTTTCGACATTCCTTTTTCCTTCAATCTTCCTTTTATTGGTTTTTACTTAATCGGTGCTTTTTTTGTAGGGCGTGACTTTGATCTTTTCACGCGTCTTAATCGTGTGAGGAGTACAACCACCCGCCAGACAAGGGCGGCCGTAGCCGAGCCGATCTTTGGAGGCAAAGAGAGGAGCGATCGAAGCGTCCGAAGGCCCACGACGGAGTCCCCGGAAGCAATGGAGCCCCACTCCAAAGGAGGAGGAGAGGATTAAGCGAGGAGCCCGGACGGACAGAGTAGGTCGGGCGCACACCACTGGTGCCTCCAATGCAGACCCCTGTAGGCGGGGTCCCGAGGACCTTTTCGGATGACCTCGGCTGGGAGGGTCATTTTATTCCCCCGAGCCAAGTAAGAGATGAGGCCTGCAAGGGGATGACTGGGTCACGCCCCCAATGGTTCGTTGAGTTCGTGAGGTGTTCTACGCCCACGGATGAGCAAGTGGAGAATTTGCCTAACGCGGGGCGGGCGGCTAGGGACGTGGCTGCAAGGGCGTGGACCACTGGGATAGAACAATTTTGCTCAGAAATTGACTGGAAGGAAAAGGCCCAGTACGTCATGGGGCTGTCTGGACGCATGACTGGGATTTTGTGGCATATGATCGGCGGGATGGAGGGGTTAGAGAGGCGCCATCAAGACCTTCAAGAGGCTCACGCCCTTTGCCAAGGGGTGCAAGAGTCTTTGAAGACTCAAGCAGAGGAAGCCGCATCCAGAGCCAATGTTGAAAGGGAAGCAGCCGTGAAGGCCGAAGCCAAGCGGGATCAGGCCCGTAAGGCTTGAGAACGTCCAGGCCAGGGGCACAATGGATAGGCGGATAGAAAGGTTGGCCACCGAAGTTAACCTGGCTACGGCCGGTCTGCGGTCGCCTTTGCCCACCGATCTCGAGGCCGAAGAGGAAACCGAGGGTCGGGCGGCGGTGATGGAAGAGGGGGCTATGGGCGAGCGCCAGGAAAGCCCACCGCAGGCTGAGAGGAGCCCTCCTAGGGCTGAAAGGGAGCGGACCCCAGAACAAGTACAGCCCATGCAGATGGAGCGGGCGGGCAGGTGCGAACCCCTGAACCGCCTAGGCCAACCGGTGTCCAAGGTATGCGCTTCCTGTTTCTGACATTCCTTTTTCCTTCAATCTTCCTTTTATTGGTTTTTTACTTAACTGGTGCTTTTTGTAGGGCGTGACTTTGATCTTTTCACGCGTCTTAATCGTGTGAGGAGTACAACCACCCGCCAGACAAGGGCGGCCGTAGCCGAGCCCGCTGATGCTGAGGCAGCACAGAGGGAGGCGATCAGGTCCGGGAAGCGTCCAGCTGACGGAGTCCCTGAAGCAATGGAGCCCCCACTCCAAAGGAGGAGGGAGAGGATTAAGACTGAGGAGCCCGGACGGACAGAGTAGGTCGGGCGCACACCACTGGTGCCTCCAATGCAGACCCCTGTAGGCGGGGTCCCGAGGACCTTTTCGGATGACCTCGGCTGGGAGGGTCATTTTATTCCCCGAGCCAAGTAAGAGATGAGGCTGCAAGGGATGACTGGGTCACGCCCCCAATGGTTCGTTGAGTTCGTGAGGTGTTCTACGCCCACGGATGAGCAAGTGGAGAATTTGCCTAACGCGGGGCGGGCGGCTAGGGACGTGGCTGCAAGGGCGTGGACCACTGGGATAGAACAATTTTGCTCAGAAATTGACTGGAAGGAAAAGGCCCAGTACGTCATGGGGCTGTCTGGACGCATGACTGGGATTTTGTGGCATATGATCGGCGGGATGGAGGGGTTAGAGAGGCGCCATCAAGACCTTCAAGAGGCTCACGCCCTTTGCCAAGGGGTGCAAGAGTCTTTGAAGACTCAAGCAGAGGAAGCCGCATCCAGAGCCAATGTTGAAAGGGAAGCAGCCGTGAAGGCCGAAGCCAAGCGGGATCAGGCCCGTAAGGCTAAGGAAGAGCTCTGTGCGAAGGTCGCGGAATTGGAGCGTGCAGCTGCTGCTCAAGTTGAAGAAATGGAAAGGCGCGTGGCTAAAGTGCACCGGGAAGCCGAAGAAGCCTACATTAAACAGGTCGAGGACGCTCGGGTAGGTGCCGTCCGGGCGTATAAAAACTCAGAGGATTATGCCTTTATGCTGACTTGCGGACACGCAACCAGTATCAAGGAAATTCTTGAGGATCTCAGAGTCGGCCGGACCATTGAGCAGCTCGAGGGAGACCTTGCCTTATTGGTGGCTGACCTTGACGTCCTTCGCCCGCAATTTGCTGATGCTGCCGGAAACCAAAGCCCGCCTCCTCTAGAAGAAGAAGTAGCTTCCAGTAGGCCTAATGAAAACCCTCCTCCTGCCAGGGTTTGACGTTTCCCTGTCTTGTTAAAGTTTCTTATGTTTCGCTAGTTGGCCATGAGCCTCTGAATGTAGGGGCTCCGGCCCCTCAGTGTAAATATTTTTGGTGGAATGGAACCACTTTTTCAGTTACTCGTGTATGCATTAGAATTCATGTTTGTCTTATGCTCATTTTTTCCTTTTTGTTGTGAGGCTTTTGTTTTGTCTGCCCCTTTTTTTAAGTATGGGGCTCGATTTTTTGTGCTAGAATGAGACAGATAGTGGGCTTCAACTGCCTGTGTTTGTTTTCTAAGTTTTATTGCTCAGAGCTTAAGCCGAGTCTTTGTTTTTAGGATAGGTCCGCCTTTTGGGCGAGCTTCCTTTAATTGACGTGCAAGGGACGTACCCGAGACGAGCAGTCGGCGCTCGGCCTTTGGCCGAGGCGATTTATCCGGCGCTCGAATCTTAGCCAAGGCGAAAAAATTGTTCCCTCCTTTAAGAGAGCTCACAGAATATCAGATGAAAGGATAAACTCTCAGAATTGTATCTGAATCGTAGACTGAGTCTTTATTGATAGTACCTTTTAAGGTATATTACATTCCATGGATGTTCAAACTTCCTTCCACTTAAGTATTCCAACTCGTACGCCCCATTCAACAAGACCATACTGACCCAGAACGGACCGTCCCAGGTTGGTTTTAGCGGGCTGGGCTCGGTCCCCATTACTCTTTTCAAGATGAGGTCGCCGACCTGAAACTTTCTTTCCTTCACTTTTAAGTTGTAGTACCTCTCGCTTCTTTGCTTATATATAGCATTTCTCATCTCGGCACTGCATCTCTTCTCTTCCAGTAAGTCCAGCTCGGCTCGAAGCGCGACACCATTGTTTTCTTCGGAGAAATTTGCAACTCTAAAGGTAGGGGCTCCAATTTCAACAGAATAATCGTTTTTGCATCGTAAGCAAAGAGAAAGGTGTTTCCCCCGTGGCCGATCTATGTGTCGTTCTATACGACCATAGCACGCCGGGTAGCTCTTGTGCCAATTGCCTTTAGACTCCTCCTACCTTGCCTTCATAGTATTATCAAAGATCTTGTTAACTGCTTCAACTTGCCCATTGGACTGAGGGTGATATGGAGTCGAAAAATGATTTTTGATGTGAAATCCTTCACAAAATTTTTGAAACCTCCAGTTATCGAATTGCTTCCCATTATCCGAGACAATTGAGTGCGGTATCCCGAATCTGCGCAGATAATGGACTTCCATAAAAAATTGACGACCTTTTCCTCGTTTATCTTTGCGGAGGTTCGCCTCGGCCCATTTTGTGAAATAGTCTCATCGCACAACAATGGCATACTTCACGCCCCTTTGCGGTGGGGAGTGGTCCAATGAGATCCATGCCCCATTTGGCAAACGGCCAAGGACTGTAGACTGAAGTAAGCTTCTCAGGGTGGTACCTAACCTGCGGTGCAAATTGTTGGCACCTTTCACATTTCTTGACAAGGTCGGTTGCATCCTTCTTCAGGGACGGTCAATAATATCCTTGTCCTATTAATTTGTAAGCCAAAGTTTGGCCCCCGACGTGATTTCCACAGATGTCCTCGTGCACCTCCCGGAGCGCGTAATCTGCATCTGTTTCGGATAAGCACCGGAGGAGTGGGACGGAGTACCCATGTTTGTACAGAACGCCGTCTATCAACGTAAACCGAGCATCCTGAGTGCGCAATGTTTTGGCTTCGATCTTGTTTTTAAGTTGCACTCCTTTCTCTAAATACTGGATGATAGGGGTCATCCATCCGGTCGAGTAGCCTCATTAGCATGTATCTTCTTTGTGTTAAGCGACGGGGAAGACAATCGAGTAACCGTTACATCCGCAATCACCTCGGTGCCTAGACTAGAGGCTAACCGAGCCAGAGCATCTGCTTGCATGTTCTCTGTTTGGGGAATATGTAGGACTTCTACCTTAAAACGCGTCAATTCTTTCTTGACCAAGTCTAGATACCGGGCAATCTTTTGTTCTTTTGCTTCATACTCGCCATTGACCTGATGGACGACCACCTGCGAGTCACTATGTACTAATAGCTTCTTTAGCCCCATTGATGCAGCCATTTCCAGTCCTGCTAGGAGTGCTTCGTATTCGGCTTCGTTATTGGTCGCTGGGAATTGGAACCGCATGGCCGAGCAGTAGCACTTGTGTTTTGGATCGATTATCACGATCCCGCCCCCTGCTCGGCTTTCGGTGGAGGAACCATCGACAAACAACTTCCATTCCTGATCTTCAATCACCTCCAACTAGATGGAAGGTGTGAATTCAGCTACAAAGTCAGCCAGTGCTTGTCCTTTGATTGTCGTCCGGGGTTCATATAGAATATCAAACTGGCTGAGCTCGACAGCCCACTTGATCATCCGACCAGAGGTGTCGGGTCGGTGTAGCACTTATTTTAGAGGGTAGTAAGTAAGGACCAAGATCTGATGCTCTAAGAAATATGGGCGGAGTTTTCGTGCTGCAACGACCAATGAGTAGGCCAATTTCTCCATTGGTGGATATCGAAGCTCGGCGTCGTGTAGCGCTTGACTCGTGTAATAGATAGGATGTTGGATTGAGTTATCCATCCCGATTAATAACGAAATGATAGCGTGCTCGGAGATGGCAAGATATAGATATAAGTCCTCCCCAGGATGGGTTTTTGTAGTAAAGGTATGGAGGCCAAGTGTGTTTTAAGTGACTCAAAGGCAATTTGGGCGTGCTCGGTCCATTCAAAGTTTTTATTTTTCTTTATAATCTCAAAGAAGGGTTTGCACTTGTCCGTGGACTGAGAGACAAACCGATTAAGAGCAATAACCTACTGTTAAACTTTGTACTCTTTTAATCAATTGGGGGTTCAAGATCAATAATAGCTTTTATTTTATCTGGGTTGGCTTCAATCCCCCTTTGGCTGACCATATAACCTAAAAATTTACCCGAGTCGGCCCCAAAAGTGCATTTTCTCGGGTTTAACATCATCTTATACTCCCTCAAAACAACAAACATTTTATTAAGATCATTAAGATGATCAGATATATACAGAGATTTTACTAGCATATCATCCACATAAACCTCCATAGTACGACCTATCATTTCCTCAAACATTTTATTAGCTAACCTCGTAGGTCCAAGATTCTTTAACCCAAAAGGCATCATCTTGTAGCAAGAGACACCGCGAGCGGAAAAGAACGACGTATTTTCCTCATCCTCCGGTGCATTCGTATCCTGGTTTATAGCAAAGCACGCGTCCATGAAACTCATCAGCTCATGTCTAGACGTGGCGTCTACCATATAATCGATATTAGGCAAGGGATAACTGTCTTTGGGGCATGCCTTGTTGAGGTCGGTGAAATCTACGCAAAGGCGCCACTGGCCGTTGCTTTTCTTCACGAGCACGGGATTGGCCACCCATCGGGAGTAGAAGGCTTCTCAGATAAATCGGTTGTCAAGTAATTTGTTAACTTCGGCTTCTAAGGCAACTTGCCTATCGGGGCCGAGTTTGTGTCTCTTCTGGATCACCGGGCGGAATGTCAAGTCGATATTCAGCCAATGGCAGACGTGTTTGGGATCAATTCCTGGCATATCGGAATGTGTCCATGCAAAGATATCGAGGTTTATGACAAGAAATTCTATCAACTCTGTTCGAAATGGCTCTTGGAGGTCGTGGCCAATACGTAATTGGCGTCCTCCATTCTGGCCTCCAATGTCGACCGTGTCGACCTGCTCAACAGGTTCCGCGTGCTTTCTTTTTTTGCTTTGCACCTCTTTTTTCTATAGGGGCAGTTCATTGTCAGTTGCCGGTCTATCACCCGGCTCCACCTTCTCTTGGTTCTCTACCATCGGTTCCTTTCTAGGTCGCCGACCTGGATCATCCTCCGAAACCATCATTGCCTCCTGCTCGGGCTCACTTTCTGTTCTTGGGTCGTCTTTTACTGTCCCACTGGTTTCACCTCGTTCTACCATATTAATTTCAACGGGTCGGAGTTTGAGAGAGCACTCCCGCGACTCCCTCTGGTTCCCCTTATGGATGGCTTCTCCATCCGGGGTCGGAAATTTTATACAAAAATGGAATATTGAAACAGCCGCTTTTAAATGATAGAGCAACGGCCTTCCAATGATCGCATTATACTCCGAATCGGCATTAATTATCTTGAACGTGGTCATGACAGTCCGTTTATGCGGCCCCTGCCCCATTTGAATGGACAGGTCTACTTCCCCGAGCGGGATTATTCTTCCTCCTCCAAAACCCAGAATACTGTCATTACATGGACGAATATAGCTATCATCCACGTTTAACCTCCTAAAAGCTCGAACGTAAATCACCGATGAATAACTTCCTAAGTCGATCAAAATCCTATGGACTGGAATACCCAGGATCGGTGCAGTGATGACCAGGGGGTCAGAGTGTGGGTGAACTACCTGGTCGGCGTCAACGTCTGAAAAAACTAAGCGGCCTGTCGGCTGGCCCTCCCTGATCTCAGCTACCCGAACTTTCCTTTCTGCATGGGCAGCTTGCCTAACATCGGCTTTTCTTTTTCTATTCGAACGGATATCCTCAGCCGTGTTAGTATTGATTCTATTTACACTAGACATCATCAGGATCTCTCTATTTTGATTTTCATTATGTGGCAGTGGTAAGGGAGCTGGATTTACCAATCATTCCGGATTTACACCTGGGGTAATTGCCGGTGGGGGCGGTACATCGTTAATGTATCTTCTCAATCCGCCCTTCTGAATGATGTGCATGATCTCCCTAATGAGGTCCCAGCATTCGTCAGTATCATGGCCTATCGATTTATGATAGGCACAATATCGTCGAGCATCCAGCTTGTCCGGCTCAAGCCTTAAAGGCCGAGCCGGTGGCAACAAATTCAGACCCTGTATCTCATTACAGATGGCTGAAGGAGTGTGGGTCAAGGTACTTCTCAGCGCAGCAACTTCGACTCGTACATCCTGGCGAGCCTTGTACCCGATTGTCGGGTTTTCCGAAAATGGCCGGGAACTCGGCCCCGGACCTGAAACAAACTCTTTCTTCCCATCCTTTCTCACGCCCCCAGTCTTCTGTTTCGGGCGTTGACTTGCCATAGCCTCCTCAGCGCAGATATGACGTTCGGCGCGGATCAACAATTCCTGATACGAGGTCACCCCCGATTCGTGGATAGAGTAGTTAAACCACGTCTCGGGCGAGACCGCCATAGCAAAGAATCACGATAGCATCATCCGACACCTGGTTCCATCTCGGACGTGCTTATTGAATCGATATAACTTTTAAGGACTCATTATTCCCCTGTTTGATATTTATGAGGAATCCTTCGGGCGGCTCGGACTTTACTGGTGAGAAAATATGCACGGTGAACGTGGGGGCCAGTCACCAGATCGGATGGACCCTTGCGCGTGGTCTCGAACCAACGATGGGCTTGGCCGCCAATGTCGTGAAACGCCTACGAGGAGGATGGCATCACCGGGCGTATGCGGTAGCCCATCCATGCTAAATACTTGTGGATGTGCGTTGTAGGGTTGGTCTCGCCATTATACGCCACCGACCGAGGGATTTTGAGCTTGGCGGCAGTGGAGTGGATAGAATACTTGCGGCAAAAAAGTGACACAACGGAAGGTGGGTTTATTACCTGATATGGTCTTCGGTATCGGGTCTCTTCGGGGCCACCTTCCAATTCATTTAAACGGCGGCGGAGGCGCAGAATTTTTGCTTCTTGTTCCTCCATCAAACTAGGACCTTGGGTTTGATTGGCCCTAGCTGGCTCCCGCTCATCCGGAAACCAAAGTCGGGAGCTTATTGATCGAACTGGGCGAGGAGGATTATTTCCTAGTTACTCTGCAATCACAGAGCGAGCGCGGTGGTGGTGCGCAGGCTCCGGCTGCGATTCTTCCACACGGCTATGCTCCTCGTTATCTTCGCACGGTCGCCTCCTATCATGGCGACCACGCAACTCGTTACCTGAGTTGGCTTCCTGGCCCCCTTCATGGGGAGGCACAGGAACACGGGGGTCAACATGCACGTTTATTGGGGGAATATTTAGCGGAGGATTAGGTGGTTGAATATTTACTGGTGGTGGAGGGGGCACTTGTGAGTTAGTGGTAGCAAGCGTTTGAGAAATTAACTGGTTCATCTGTTGAACAAAAACGGGGTTAGCAGCTATAAGCTAGGCCAAAGGGAGTAAATTCGTGCTTCCGGCTTCAGTCGGGGGCGCATTCTGGCCATTTGTCGTTTGGCCAGTTTGATTATTCACTGGTGGATCCTCAGTAATATGGACGTTTCGGGTTTGCTGACTCATTTTTTTTTTAACTTTTGGAAGACTAAACACAAATTTTACCTGACTTTACGCGATTTTGTCTGGAATTTGGACTGGACCAATACGGGGCCCTCCTTCTAGCGTCAATTTGTTGACGTTTTGTTTCGGCCAACAAACAAGATGTGCGATAAAGTAATACGTGTAAATGTAAAGGAGTTTCTATTTAAGGGCTAATTCTGCCTTTTTTATATATTGCCGAGCCGAAATGTCTGGTCGGTCTTTCTTACAACAGCCTGTTTACCAGCGTTTTTCTCCCTTTCTCCTCTTAAAATGAAGCTTTTTATACTCTTCTAGTAAGTGGATTTTCAATAGTCCCCTATTTGTGCGACCGGCCAACATAGGGGACGACCGGTTGAACCCGACGTTGACCGGTCGCCCTGTGTAAATTGTTGATACGTTTATTTCAAACTCTATTTCTGTGTGACCGGTCGCCCTCTAGTTTGACAGCAAATTTCTAACCGTTTGACAGCAGACAAACTTTCCTTAAATTGTGGGATTGATTTCTAACAGCTATATTCTTGATTTTAATTGTATTTTTCTGTAGATTTTCAATCCCCAAGAGGAGCCTATGTTTGATCAATCATCTCCTATAAATAGAGGAAGTTTTGGAGCAACCAATACAACAACTGAGATACAACATAACAAGATACACTTTAAGCAAACACTTGTTCTTCATAGTTATTATTCTTATTGTAATTTTGCCTAGCTTATCACTTTCACATCCTTGAGGTCTAAGCTATTCTTGATTACACTTTGCACTCATATTTTAATAGTCATTATTGAGTTGTAATCTTGATTTTTGGTCATCATTCAACACAAGACATCCTTGTGAGTATTCTTGTACTAAGAATACACTTGGGTGATCTAGGTGATAGGTGTTTCAAGAGTGTGGTGCTCTTGAGGTGTTGAAGAATTTGGTATTCTTCAAGATTGAAGATTGTGGTGATCTTCAAAGGTGCCGTAGAAGGAAGATTGTGGTAATCTTCAAAGGGAGATTGTGGTAATCTCCAAATGTGGTGTTGTTGAAGAGTGTGGTGCTCTCCAATGTGTTGTAAGTTGAAGTTGTATTAATTTTGGTAATTAATAAAATTCTTTTTCTTTTTGAAATCCATCCTGGATATACTGGGGTGGTAGAGGATTAGGCCCTAGGTGGGTTGAACCTCTATAAATCGATGTATGTTGTTTACATTCCGCACATTTATTATTGTCTTTGAGCATTCGGTTCGAAAAAGAGGGTAAAATCGAAAATATGGAGATAATATATTCACCCCCCCTCTAGATTATCGTAGCCGCTTGGACTTACACTTTTTAGATTAAAAATTATATATATTTTATTAATAAAAAGTGATACTTTTCGAGTCTAAAGTGGTACTATGTCAGCGCCTAATAATACAATCACTTATTTTGAAAACGTACACTTTTCAGAGTAAAAGTGATATTTTTCTAATAAAATGTGATATTTTTCGAGTCTAAAGTGATACGTTACCACCACATAATATTACAAAAATGCCACAGCCCCAACAAATTACAAAAATACCAGCGGGTTTTGAGTTGGATACATCTCACAGAATTTGACCCGTGAGACGATCCTATATGTGTTTTTGGTGTTTAACATAAACAATGTTAAGTGGTATATTATATTGCAATATAAAATTATGTAAATGTTATGTTTAACTATTCTAATATGACTGAAACAACAAACTCAAATTAAGAAATGATTTTTCCCCTAAATATGAGATTGAACTTTAATGAAGTAATCATTTAAAAGAAATCATTTACTTAAAAAAAAATGTTGACGTTTTGTTTCGGTCAACAAACAAGATGTGCGATAAAGTAATATGTGTAAATGTAAAGGAGTTTCTATTTAAGGGCTAATTCTGCTTTTTTTATATATAGTGCCAACTTTCTTGCAAAAAGTACAGGGCCGAGTAGGGCAATTCAGAATTAAATGACCAAGCTGATGACAATATTTGCATTCCTGCTTTGATGGATCTTTCTTTGGTGCATTAGTAGGGGTAGCAAGAGCTATATCAGAAGATCGAGATCTACGAGAATGAAGCCGAGTTTCTTCTGAGATAAGCTCTTGAACAGCTTGGTCCAGTGTAGGGAATGGACATCGATGAAGCAAGGAAGCACAAACAGGTTCGAAATCATCATGAAGTGCCATGAGAAACTGGACAAGGCGGCTACGGTCTCTCTAATTTTCAAACTTTTCAGCATCTGCATTACACTCCCAAGCAGGTTCTGAGGCTGTTAGTTGTTCCCAAATAGTATGGATTTGAGACAGAAAGTTGTGAATAGGTTGTCCAGCTTCTTGACGCATGTAGTGAAGAGTAGTGGCTAGTTGGTATTGATGAGCCCCATCGGCAGCGGAATACCGCTTTGCTAGAAAATCCCAAACCTCTTTTGCTGTATCAAAACGTCCATACTGAAGGCTGATAGAGGTAACTGAGGTGTTTCGGAACCAAGTAATAATCTGATAATTTTTACTATCCCAATCTTCAAGTCGTTCAATAAACTTATCCTCTGCTTCATCTTTCTGTTGCTTTGGCTCCATGAGGCTACCAATGACAATTCTCCACAATTTTCGACCTTTTAGAAAGCTAGTCATTGCTTGAGCCCATGGAACATAGTTTGATCCATCCAACAGAAAATAAATTGGTTGTGAAACATCCCCTCGCTCCATTGTATTTCCGAAACTTTAATCTAGAGTGTGAATTCCAAGAGACAGACTAATTTGAAAGATATTGGTGATAATTAATAATGACGATGACGACGACAATGGCACAGGCTACCAGGATGGTAGCTCTGATATCATGTTGAAATATGAAGAAGACATAGAGATGTCGAAATATAAAGAAGACATAGAGATAAAATATAAAGGACTTATATTTTGATTGATGTAAATTTTACAATACAATACAAGACTATATATAATCTAATAGCTTGGTGGCTAAGAAATCGTATAGATGGTAAGAGGATAATTACAACCCAATCTGTGGTCAATCATATCAATTATAACCTAATATAGCGTCAATCATATCAATCACATAATTACAGCCTAATATAGCTCAATCATATCAATTATTACGCAATACTTCTATGCTAAGATATTATTATAAAGTACACACCATAATTTCCTCAACTCTCATCTAAAATCCTGGACCGAAATCTTTATCTGACGGCAGACATAGTAATTTTTATTCTGTGAGGGATCCAAGTCATTGATGATGATTTCTCGAGTGCATTGTCTTTAGTAAGAAATTTAACTACGTGGTAATTTAGGATGAACATAAAACATAATTCATGTTGACGTACGTTTTGATCAACAAGCAAAAGTGTACAACAATACAACACATGGGAATGTAAATAAGTTCAAATTCAGGGCTAATTCTGCTTTTTTGTATATAATACCGAGCCGAAAGTTCCTGGTCGATTTTCTTTCAAAACAGTGATTTTACAAGCGTTTTTCTCTAGTATTTCTCCCTTTTTTTCTTCCTCATAAATGAGGCCTATTTATACCCATCTCATTATTGGGTTTTAAGTAATCACTATTACACTTAACACTAAAATAATCTTAAAGGGACACATGTCCTTTTCTGAGCAATATGCATGTTGGCCAAGTATTTGCCACTTGTTGACTCATCTTGATATTATGCTGACAAGTGGCAGCTTCTGGTGCTAATGGAGCACTAAATTCAACTGGATGATTATCCTTTAAATTTCCCGCCATAAGTTTCCCACCAAGATTGAGCTCGGGGGAGCCGAGCCCAATTCGTGATACGTCATCAGGTCAATTATCAGGTCAATTGTTGACGTCATCAGCTCGGTCTGAGTCGGCCCGTGGGTCCCACATGTCCATGTGCTGAATGGCCACGTGGACTGATTTGCTTCCAGCTCGGCTCGGGTGTCATCAATTCAAATGTCCATGTTGCTTTCACTTGACAACAAACATAGGGAGTGTGAAGTGTTTGCAATCACTAAAAAAAATGATTCTCATTTTTTGGTTTAAAAAAAACATTTTTTACTGTTTGCAAGGGGATTTTTGCATGCATGGTCATATAATTAGAACCCAAAAGCAAAGAGATTGTTTTAAATTCTGCTTCTGTTTCTGATTTGACTTTTACTAATAAATAAGCACTTTCACAATTTTTTTTACCAAACATTCTCAATTTCTAATTCTGAACTTTTGATTTTATTTTCAAACACTACCAATTTTTTATTCTCAAATACTTCTATTTATGATACAATAAGTTTTTGCAAATATTCCCATCAAACGAATTGTAGGTGTGATTAGATGCCCTAGACGTTGCCACTTCGTACAAGTTTGTCTATGGTCGCCGTTGTTTCTCTATTTTCATATCTATTATCTATTATATATGCTTATAATAAGGCCGACAACACGTTGCTGGTGAGAGAAACGGACTGTTTTCCAAAAAAAAAAAATCGATTTTTTTTAGTTAATGTGTTATTTAAATGACTATACCTGTTTATGAGTTTATCCATTGTTACTGACAAACTTTATTAGTTAAGCTTGTATAAGATGCATGCATATCGTCAAATCACTTTAATTGTTGGAAATGGTACTTTTTGGGGGATTCGAATTGTTAAACTTAAGACCATCTTACATTCTCTCTTTGTGGGGTTGTGGGTGAGGGGTTGCAATTTTCAGATTTTTAAACCAATATTTGGTTTATATGTAGCATAATTATGGGTTGTGCATGATCATATAAATAATAAACTCATTTTCATAGATTAATAAAAGTTTAAATAATTGGGCTTTTGTGTGTCTAACAAGTTGTAATCCTTTAGGTGTACAGATACGTACAATGGAATTTTTGTTTTAACTGTGCGCTAAAATAGAAGTTGCAAAATATAAGTATTAATGTATTATGGTCCTTAGATGATAGGTCTAAAATTCTTTTTTGAAATCCCATCAAAAAGAAAATATTCTCCAGTGAGAGAAACACGCAGGTCAATCATACAAGAGTAATGTTATGCTTTCTATGAGGTTAGTGCCATTAAACGTTGTACTTGTAAATATTTAAAAAAAAAAGAAAAAGATTGAGTGATTTTATTGTATGAATATAATTTAATTTTAAACGGTAGAAATGTTATGGGCCTTTATTTACCTGCACTGATCTGATGATGAAATATAGGAACCTTTGAGCAAACGGCTCTCGTAGCTCAGTTGGTTAGAGCACCCGTTTAGTAAGCGGGAGGTCTTGAGTTCGACTCTCAACGAGAGCATTATTTCCTCTTTATATTTTTGATATTTTACTTTCCCCGACATTATTCACTCTAGCCCAAACTTAGATTTTTAGGTTACTTCAACAATCTTAATCTTAGTTCTTTCTTTCTTTTTTTTGAGAAAAATCTTAATCTTAATTCTAAAGTAGCAAAAACGTGGTAATATTCTCAGGATAAATATTGGCAATTTGTATAATCAATTAAAAAGTGAAAACCCTATCCTTTAATATTTGGCAAAGAGAGTTTTACGTTTAGAGGTGGTCTCATATGAGATTTAAGTTGATAAGACAGATCCTACAAAACACAAAAAAATATTATCTTACTTTTTGGTTTGAGTTTTGGTTGTAATTCTATTTACATATAGGATCCGTTACGTGGATAATGCTCATAAAACTGTCTCATACGAGTTTTTGTCATTTATACGTCGTCGTATAGTTGAAACCCAAAATTCAAACCAAGATATCCAATCCTCAAAATTCTTTTTCTTACAAAATTCAATGACGACAATTACATGAAAAATGAATTAGCCTCTATTTCTTGACAAGGAAAACGGAGTTTACACATCACCTATGAGAAGAGTGTAAAAGAAAAATGAAATATGTACAATCAGCCATCATGATATGATTTACACAAAGCTCAATCAAAGTACATCTACATGGGAAAAACTGCCTTCATCACAGATACTTTACAGTTCAAGCACAACCAGATGAAAACAGCCCCAACAAACCCTATTCACTTCAAAACAACTTAAAACCTCATTTTCAACCCTTTAATTCAGTCGTCGGATGCTATCAACAGATTCGTGGGTATTATGTTTCGCCTGGTTTTGAGATTTCTAATTTGGGAGGTAATAAACTAAGAAAGCTTCCTTGTGCAGGTTGAATGGATGCTGAATTTGACTCCTCATCTGTTGCATATATAATGAGAGTGTTAGAGAAGATGCGTACCCTTGTATTTTTTATGGTTATTTATTCAATGCTCATCGCATATATAAAAAGATATGCTGGTAGCAGTGAGAGGAAAAAGAATCATACTGAAGAGAGACTTCACAGTAGGTCTCTTTGGTTTGGTGTTCTTCTTCTTCAGTTCGGCTGGTATGCAAAAAAAGCCATTTTGAAACCAGTCAACAACGATTAAATATAAACTTATCGAGGAAAAATTTGAAAATTATAATAACACAAAGAAAGAACAAAAAAAAAATTTATATCACATGCTATGTTAATGGAAACACTAATGATAATCCAAGATGACAAGAAAGGGCCACATGGAATGTGAAAAATTATAAGGTACACATGTTTAATTTGTTTTAAGAGCAAAGCACTAATGATAATCAATGATAATAACAAGGGGCACATTGATGTGGAAATATTTCCTATTTTTTAATTGACTGTGCACATGATTAGTTTGCTCAAAGTAAAAGCAGGACACCATACCTATTCCAGGAACTTCATGTTCATTCACAATTTCAAAGTTCTTATAGGTGTAGCCCATAAAGTTGACATCCTTGGATGAGAGCATCTGCATCATGAAAGAAAAATTCCTCGAATTGATGACACCATCAAAACCATATTCAGCAATCAAAGTCTTGCTTCACCAATGACGATGAAAACCTGATGTAAACTAGTGGATAATCTATGTTTCCAGGCCAAAGGGGAAAATTTGCAATTACTCTCGTGTTTTTATTATTTTGATATCACAGTATCGAGAAACACAACGTACAGAACATTAATCTTAGTGGCTGGGACCTGTTTCCCCAACACCCAATTATCATGCCAACTCCGCAGAAGCTTGTAGCAATTAAATTCAGAGGATTTTGATGAAGCTTCACTTTTCTCATACAGTTGTACTATCAACCAAAAATTATCCTTATTTTTGGGGTGAGGTGACAAATCGTGTAACCGTGTCGTGTTTCGTGTCGAAACGATAATGACACAACACGATAAGCTCAAACACGAACACTATACGATAAGGGACTGTACCAACAGAACACGAAATTTTTCGTGTTGACACAACACGACACGATTTAACATGATAAGTTAAAAAAAGAGAAATTGATTTATACGGCAGCAAATTACACGATATGACACAATATTACACGACAATACACGATACAAACTATAAAGTGTCCAATAAAAACATACAAAATATCAGGTTATCGTGTCACTAATAGGTAAACGTGTCATTATTGTGTCACTAACAGATTAACAAGTTGTTAGTGGGTTAAAGTTATATCCGTGATTTTTTATCATGCTTATCGTCTTTACACGAACACAACACGAAAATATCGTGTCCTTATCGTGTCGACACGAACACGTGTCATGCTATCGTGTCGTGTCAAGAATTGCCGCCCCTACTTATTTTCGGTCGTTCCTAATGAGTCGTTTGGCAAAAAGGAGTACCATGGAAAAGTCAAGATATCAGACAATCAAAACAGATTGTTAGCATGAGATGTTAATGGCAGCAGATACCAACCTTCCTCCAGGGACCTGATTTTGTCGATGACGGGACTTGGTTGTCAGACTGAAAAAACGGCACAAGAATGTGAGGAAAAGAACAACAAAAGCCCAATTACTACATAAGGTCTAACTGAAAATGGAGAAACCTCATCAAACTTTTCAAAGTTTTGAGTATCCAATTCATCATTAACTTCTGGAATGAATGCAGCTTTCATTTGATACAACCTATCCCACTCAATGCCTTTGAACCATGGGTGAGCCTGGGAAATGGTGAAACAGGTAACTTGAAAATTTTTTGGGCATTACAAACCATTTTTAAAAATAAAATTAGACAAAAACCCAAAAAAAAAAGACCTTTATTTCATCAGCGCCTCTTGTTCCAAGCCTTCTCTCTACATTACACAAGAGTTTACAGATAAGATCCTTTGCTTCCGGTGATATTTTTGCCTCTTCAGGAAATTTTAAATGAGTTCTCCAGTTTACTATCTGCACCAAGACAAAAGAGAAATCATAGAGACTAAGACATGGAATGAAAATAGAACAAAGGTAAAGAAGCCATCAGTAAAAGAATTACATGAAGTCTAAAATAAAGAAAGCTAGATCTTGTCATTTCTGTTTCTTGTCTCAGACAAGAATAAATATCACACCAACATAATGAAAAGTATGATTACAAGCTCAAAATGGAGAAGAAAGAGAAGAAAGAAAAAAAAAATCTGTAAGAGCATTCTTTGCCATATTCAACTTTTCACCCATAATGAGGTGAACTAATAAACATTATATCAGGTTTGAACAGATTGGGTTATGATTGTAGAACATGTTCAATGTATGCCCTATTTACTGCTACTTATATCCCCAACCTGACGCGGCACCCATAACTCTAAAAGGGAAAGTAAGACTATGAAGGTCTATAAACTGATTCAGCTTATAATGATGAAAGTTGGAATCTGGCTGTGATATTTCAAATCAATTTAATAAGTCAAGAAAGAAAGGCAAGCACTTAGACAATAACAGATGTATTGGTGAATCCCACAATTACCTTTCTGCATGTAGACATGGGTTCATCTGAATAGAATGGTGGATATCCCACAAGCATCTCGTACATGATAGCTCCTAGAGACCACCTAGCGCAAAGACATGTCCCGGACAGTCTCAACTAGACAAATAAATAAAGCTTGCTGCGAGATGAAAAAGAACAATAAAGACAACCACATACCAATCACATTCCATTCCATATCCTTTCTTGAGCAGAACTTCTGGAGCAATATAATCAGGCGTACCAACAGTTGAATAGGCCTACACCATTAAAATGTAAAAGAGATTCAGAAATAATTGCATGCATACCTCAATATTAACAAATTCTCTTTAGGAAGAGTAAGGGAGGGATTAGGATCTCCTACATTTCATACTTGAGATACCAGGGAGGAAAAATCTCACAGTACATCCCCCCCCATATATACCTCTGAATATATTACTAAAGTCAGGTCCATACATATTAGTTCCAATATTTTATGTGTAAGTCTCAAAAACCATTGAACATTTGAATCATTGTAAAAATGATCTATGAAATCACTAGTTTGGCATCAGGTAGATTTCCTTTGCAATGCCAGAATTTAATAATAGCTAGGCAAGAATATTTTGGTTCCCAGGTACAGGACCCTTTACATGTAAGACTTATTTAATAATGGAATCTGACTGTATCTCTATTCATTCAGTAAACTTTACCAACTCTTATATGGTTATCTTGAAGCATTTGGTTAATCAGTCGCAATGGGGAATAGGAATGGGAATAAAATCATGTAGCGATTTGATGCTTACAAGCATCCTCCTGTTCCTCTGCCAGTGTTGCAGTTGCTCTTGCTGAGTGCGCTTTGGTGCTGCAGGCCGCCCATCACTTTGAAGAGATCCGCTGTAGTTATTTCCTGAAAAATCCTTTTCTTGAATATTACTGCAATCCAGTGGTTTGCATAATCCAAAATCTGACAACTTCATGTGTCCATTTCGGTCAAGAAGCAAGTTATCAGGCTTGATATCTCTGCAAATTATAAATAAACGCATGTAACATCAGGTGGCCTAAAACAAAGTGTCATGACAAGTTGTAGCATTCCATCGAACCATCAGTATTAATACGAACCTATGAATATAATTACGTCTGTGTATAGATTCGATTGCAAGAACTGTTTCCCCAACATAAAATCTGGCTTCGTCTTCCGTTAATGTATCTTTACGCATCAGCAGAGTCATCATATCTCCACCAGGGAGATATTCCATTATTAGATATAGATATTCTTCATCTTGGAAAGAACAATACAGTTTGACAATGCAATTGCTGTCGACTTCTGCAAGTAGATTCCTTTCTGCTTTGACATGTTCAACCTAGACAAACAGAATGAGGATAGTGAAAGGAATACGCACAATAAAGCAGTCCAGATAATTTTTCATTATTTGGAATTATAAATTGATTTCTACCTGGCCCCTTCGAAGCATTTCTGACTTCTTAAGCTTTTTCATGGCATATACATGACCAGTTGATTTCTCCCGACAGACTCTAACCTGCAATAGGGGCAAACATTTCAAGTCAGTTTATGCAAATAAGAAAAGACCAAAACTAATACAGTAGAAATTAACATCATCGGCTTAAACAACTCCTATTTCCTACATGTTTCTCTCTTCATAGGGACATTGAACAGGTAGATAGCACACTCAGAACTGAAAAGGTGCAACTAATGACCATCTTTCATGCAAATAAGAAAAGACCAAAACTAATACAGTAGAAATTAACATCATCGGCTAAAACAACTCCTATTTCCTACATGTTTCTCTCTTCATAGGGACATTGAACAGGTAGATAGCACACTCAGAACTGAAAAAGGTGCAACTAATGACCATCTTTCATGCATAATCAATTTGACTTGTCTCAAATGAAGGGTATATTTTCATTCAAGCAGGAGCAATTTCTACATGAGACTGAAAGAGCAATAAGTGAGAGCAGTGTCCTCCATCTTTCATTTCAACTTATCTAGTGAATGTGAGAAAAAATAAAAAAAAAAACATACAAATCCAGCCAATCTTATATAAGCAGAAATTTATTTCGGCTTCACATGAGAGAGCGGGGAGGGGGCAAAAAACTTGCTGTCCTTTCTTCATGTTCGCTAACCTTGTATATAAACTTATCAATCGAATAGATGATAAATTAGGTTGTTGTTATCTTTCATCAAACAAGAAACTTAAAGGAAAGGAGGGCTTCGAGTCCTCCATTTTCCAGTTTGAAGATACAAACACAATACTCCACCACGAGTTGCAAAGGAGTGGATGTTATTTTATGGTGGAGCGAGCGAGCGAGTGAGAGAGAGAGAGAGAGAGAGAGAGAGAGAGAGAGAGAGAGAGAGAGGGGGGGGGGAGGGAGGGAGGGAGGGAGAGAGGGAGGGACACAGAGAGAGAGAGAGAGAGAACCTCCCCAAATGCACCCTTTCCTATCATCGTTAATGGCTCAAAATCATCAGCACCCATTTTATGCCTTTGAAGGCGCATGTATTCTGTTTCCTTTTTCTCGAGGTACTTCAAAATGTTGTTTTGCTCTTCCTCAGATACCTCAGCATCAGCCAGTTTCCTCTCTAGCACATTACGCCTACAATGTAACCCACAAAATTACTAGTCAGCATTTCAAGCACAGCAATTCAAAGAAAATTAACAAGGAAAACACTATTCTATAAGAATAAATTGCAACAAATGTACGAAAATTGAGGAGTTTTTTTAAATATAATTTCCTTGTTGCTTTATGCATGTTCCATGATGTACATATTGATTTTACAATATCAATCATGTAATGGGACATGTCTAGAGCAACTATCTCAACTCATCGCCGTCTCATGATATTTTCCATGCATGTTGGAAAAACCTATGATGATGATGGTTTTGGAACTTCATCTCATTTCTCCTCTGTATGAAGGTTGCGACAGGAAGGGCAACTGGCGTAAAACTTTGTCACTTTGCTTTTTGCATGAATTTATAGTGTTTACTAATTTTAGACAGTTAATTGAAACTATAAACTTCACGCCACCGACCCCACACAGTGGGATAAGGTGTAGTTGATGATGATGATGATGATTTCCTTGTTGCTTTTAGGAATGCGACAGGATGAGAAAAAGCCCGTAGGGAGAAACTGAATTTGAAGGATAAATTGGAATGAACATCAGAGAAGTATCAATACTTTTAAAACTAACTAGGAATCTGGAATTTAATCTTATTTTTTATGCTATTTCTTTGAGGTATCTTAAGAGAGTAGTCATAGCTAAACAACTGTATTAATTATTCTGCTCCTTGATTCTTGAAGATGCTTTATAAACCCAAGAACATAAAGAAACAGATTATATTGCCAGAGGATTTCATCAGAAGGGCAAACCTTCGTAAAAGCTCCGTTTAGCAATCTGATATGGTGTGTGGTCTCAAACTAATTTCTCGATAGCTAAACAAATTTGTTTCAAGATGGAAGGTGTTCAGGATTTTTTAAGGTGGGAGGTAGAGGTAATAAACAAATGTGCCTTTGTTAACTAGTTCAAGTTTTACTATCTTGTTCACAAATGACATCAGTCTTGCATTTTTATCAACACTATATAGCTATCTCCTACGACTGTTCTGGTAATTTACCGGAAACAGGAAGCTTAATTACGAATATATATGTGTGTGTGTATATATATATATATATATATATATATATATATAACATCCAGCAACCTGATATAGACAGAGTGTCAATCCTACAATTGGAGTGGCATACAAACTAAAAATGCAAAACACATAATGTAAAGATTGTTCGTGACAAGACAAAGGTCATACCGCTCCCTCCTTTCTTGCAGGCTCCTCATCTGCTCCTTGTAATGTTTTTCTATATACTGCTTGGCTGCAGCTACCTTCTGCTTAGTAGCATTTGAAGGAGCCTCCTCATTTGATGGTGTTTTTGAAACTTCTTTCCCATTAGGTGTAGGTTCCTTCGTCTTGCTTGAAGTCTTAGATTTCTCTTTTGATCGGAATTTTCCAAACCAACGCTTAGCAGTTTCCATCTACTTACCACTTTTTCTTGTCAAAACACAATTTCCAAATGGCACAATCTAGTGTCGTAAATAATTCTCTTTCTTCAGCAGCAAGCTTCCAAAACATCAGTTACTGAATCAAACCCACAGAGCGCAAGGAAAAAAATGGAACAAAATCTGGTGCTGCATAGGGAAACAAACAAATTGTAATCAATCGAGAAAAGGGCAGCAATCTTCTTTGATAGTCAACAAATCTCTTTTTGGTTGGGAACACAATAATCAATTTCTGGTACAGCTTATTCTTGTTTCTACTTTCCAAATTCTATCCCTAATCTTAAATTCAAATTTGATTGCGCAATCATTTCTTTATAAACTCATAACTTGTCAAACTTCTCCATTAACCCCCTCGGTAAAAATCTCCAAAAGGAAACAATATAGTAATTTCCAACTACTAAGTTTGTGAAATGGAGTAAAGACATGTTATTCGTAATCAGAATTAATAATAGTCTCGAAAAGTTATAAATGACTAACTCTACCCAAAGAAAAAGAAAAAGGAAGGGGAAGAAAGTTGAAAAACCTATGCACATCGATAAACAAAAAGCTACAAATGACATAACGCAACAACTCCCATTCTTCTGCATACCACCAAAACGGAAAAGGATCTTCAAAACTCTCACAAGTAACCACATGTTCAAAAGCTAACATCATTGGAAGAAAAAAAAAATGGCAACCATTCTGAGCAAAACTCAATCACCAAAATCAATCATGCCGATCCAGAAACACGATTTTCACTAAAATCCTAAACTCCAAAAGCAACAAATTTCAAACACGCACCTGTAAACTCAATCGACAAACTGACACTGCGTAACCCTGTCGTTAGCCGTATCAAATCCAGCAAAGTGATATTTTTAATGATTTAAGAGCAACAATAATAGGATATTCATTTAACCCTAACTTTCTAGAGAGAGAAGTTAGTTGAAGAAGAAGACTGTGATGCAAACTTTATGCTGTGAGTGGTATCACTCGCCATTAAAAGTTCAGAGATAGAGAGAGAAGTTTTTTTTCCCCTTTTTTTTGGGGTTTTGCTTTTTAGGCAATGGGAAATCTTTGTCCAAATAAGATCTTTCTTTTTTTTCCTTTTTTTGGTTGTTTAGCACTAATTGCAACAATTCTTGTTAAAAAAAAAAGATGGCGCGTTTCTGTGTCCTTTTTTTTTTTTTTTTTCCTTTGATTTCCTTTCTTTTTCTTTTATTTTTCATAAATAAAATTAGTGTTGTAAAAATCGGCTTAGGTCGATCCAATTTTGATAAAATCACCCAAAAAAATCGTTCAAGACAAAAATCGGCTTAGGCGCCCAGAAATCGGACGCCTTCGTCTGCCTAGGCGGCCTAGATGGAAAAAATCGGCCAAAATGGTAAAAATAAAAATAAAAAACCAAAAAAAAAAGAGAAAAACAATACTATTTTAGGCGTCCAGGCGCTACTGAACAAATTTTAAAGAATTTTCGCAACTGAATAAAATACAGTAGCAGCTTTTGTACTCAATAATAATTGATTTTTGTTTTAAAGAAAGTGATATTTTTTATGTTCATATCAAAGATTAAACAAATAAGATTACCTTTATCTAGTAATTTTTCTGTAATAATGTATCTTTTAGGTTTTTTTTAAATATGTATATTTTAGTTAATAATACATGAACATTGTTGAACGACATAACAAATATCAAAGTATAAATGTTTATAACACGAAAATTTTGGATGATAATTATTACGACAAAGTAGTTAAATATAAAAAGAACGTTTTGCAACAAACTGAGCATTGTTTTGGGCATAGAATTTGGTTGAGATAACTTGATTGGAGAGAGAGAGAGAGAAAGAGAGGGGTTGGATAAAGACTCTGATTGGATATAGAAGAGATTTTATTTTCGTTCCGTTGAAGAATTTTTTTTGATTAAATATGCGATTGTTTATGAAAATTTTCAGAAAGTATATTATTCTCCCACTTTCACTTTTTCTCATTTTTTTTCTTATCAATCACATATACACATTTTCCACAAAAAAAACTAATCATTATTACACATTCTACCACAAATTTCACTATCCACTCACTCGCACATTTCTAACTATCAATCACATCAAATCATTATTTTACTATTTTTAAATCAAATCAACTTTTATCATTACTTTTTTATCTCACACCCAATCACACTCTCAAAATTCATCTTTTTTCTTCCAATTTTTTTTACCACTATTCTCTAGCAAAATAAAAATTTTCAAAATGAAAGTATATCCAGTCACGCCCTATAAGCAACTCAAATGCTGAGGCTGCAATTGAATATGAGATTATTTTCATTTTCATTCCGTTAGATAATTTTTTTCAACTCACATGATTGTTTATGAAAATTTTTAGAAAATATACTATTCACTCAATTTTATTTTTTTTCTTACCAATCTGTAGGTCCCAAGGGGTGTGAGTGTAAGGTTTAGAAGGGGGGTTTGAATAAACCTTACCAACTTTTCGATTTAGTCCTTTTAAAATCGTTCAGAGTTAATTCTTCACAGTTAAGTCCTTGATGGACATCTAAGTTAGTTAACCAGCAGAGTTAGCCACTCAAATGACTCGGATCGAATTTGTTGATAGAATAATTCACCGCTTAGTCTAAAGCTTAACTCAACGTGATATGTTTTATTAAGTCTTAACACCTGAATTTGGTTTAAGATTGTTTTAACACTTGATTTAGACTTTGTTAAATGTCAATTGGATAGCAAATTTATCAATGAGATATAAGATAATATGCATTGAAAATCTTGAAATTTAAATGACACAATAAATTTTATAGAGGTTCAAGATTGGGTAACTCTTCTAATCCTCTCTTCTCCAACTCTGGAGGAATCCACTAAGTATTGATCGAGTACAAAGTGGTTATCACCCAGATGCAGCAGTTTTGATCACACAACCGACTTGATCCTTTGGGACTCGGTCCCCGAGATGCGCTTGGTCACACGGTGGCTTCTCGTCCGACTCACTTATTCACAGGACAATCGCTTTGTTACTACAGCTCACTTGCTCAAGTTTCTTGGATTTGATCACGAAGCCCTCCAAGAACTCAAGACGGTTCGACTTGAACCTTTCTACAATCCTCTTGTGGAATGTAGACCCTTTGATTCTTCAAATATTTCCTCTTCAACCGATTGAAGTCGTCTTTTCATTCACAGGTAAGTGTTGGATTGATTTCCTTCAAGTTCGCCCGAGGATTAAGTTTGAATGACTTGAGAATATTGTAGGTTCTGACTCAAATGATAGCTTGAATGTTCGTAGTACTGTAGTCAAGGTAACCCTTTCTCAAATTGATTCTCGATCTTTTATAGTATTCTTTTGAAAATCGCCGTTGAAGAGATAGGTTATGTTTCAAAAGACACTTGTGGTCGTTGGCTTGTCTTGTTGCAGTCCTTGAAATTGACATTTCCTCGTATTGAATGAACCTTGACTTTTGAGTTCGACACAGGTGTGCAGTGCTTCCCATTGGTTTATTCCTTTTGACGCTTCCTGGATCGAGCACTTTAAGAAAAGCGAGATGGAAGTATTACTTTTTTAAGTAACTTTCTTGATTTACGTAACGGATCATTTTCGATTGTCTTGACTTGATCATAGTTCCTTAACTTCCCCGTGATGACTTGAGTCACTTTCCAATCATGGATGACTCATCCATTCACTTCAACTTGAGACTTGGCTATCTTGGGTTGACTTTGACCGACACTTCACACAACCGCATCTCAACTAATACTTCTCCGGCCGAGTTCTGTCTTTCTTCCTTGCCATACTCGGTTGATCACAAATGAGTCTTCATTCTAGTCTCCAGTTGACTTCTTGCAAATTTAGCATAGCCGACTTAACTCGGCTCGAACAACCCTATCTATTACAATGCAAATTACAAAGAAAATGGGGTGTCAACTTTCTAGTCTAAGTTTTACATGGCATTCATCAAAATCTAAAAATAAATTTCCCAACAATTTCCCATTTTTGATGATGCCAAAACTTAAAGCATACATACAAAATGTAAATACCAAAGATACATACGAGATAGTGCGAATGAGAGAATGTATGCGCAGAATCAACTGTTTATTGATCATAACATTCTTGTCCTTTACATGAGTTGTTTACAAAGTGTATCAGAGCAAACATCTATGTCTACGCAAAAAATAGAGAAATTACAGATTTCTTATTCAATGCACAGAAGACTTACATACTTATGTATTTACAATAGTAAATTACATGAAGGGGTGGACAACAACACTTCATCTCCTTCGCTGCCTCCTTCTTTCTTCATCAGCTCTGTCTTCTTCTGACCTTTTTCTCTTCTTCTCTTCTTCAGCTGTTGTCTTTTTTCTCATAGGCTTTTCTGGCAGCTTCATCTCTTCTTTTTCTTTCTTGTCTTTCTTCCCACAATCGAGTTTGTCTTTTATTTTTTTCTTCGATTCTCTTTACATACTCAAAGATTGTTCTTGGCCACTTGCAAGTTGGCTACTCACAAACCCCACCCCAATAGATCCCTCCTTTCTTCCCCGGATCTATGTATTCTATATTTTTGGGTAGAGGTCTGGTGTCCGAAACCTCTTCCTCCATCGCTTCTTCCTCTTCCTCCGGGTATGTATTGATCGGGGCCTTCTTCTTCCGGTGAGTGACCAACAGAGTGATCAGCAGAGCGACCGCCGATGGTCCGCGCTTTTCGCCTTCTTCGCATAGCTTGAGGCCTTTTTCCCAATACAAGTCCCAGGCATGGGCCATGGTCATGTTTTTGAAGTATCCCTCGGATGCGGCGTCTTGAATTCATCAACAAATCTCAACTCGGCCCGACGTCGAAATGGCATCAATGTCTCTTTCCTCCGGAATGCCTCCATATTGTTTCGTGATGTCCATTGCACGGGCATCCATTTTTCTTTCAATCTCCGTCATCTCTACTTCTACTATTTTCCTCTCTTCTCGGACATGGGCACAACAAAGTGTTGGGCAGAGTCACCGAAGTTTCTTTGATTATGTCGGCCAGACAAGTCCTTGTTGAGGGGTTAGCAACCATTAAGGTCATATCTTTTGAACCTTCCCCCTCAACATATTTTCCCTTCTTTTCTCTTCTCTGTTCTTCAGCTGTGTCCTTCTTCTCGGCTGCGGATTCTTTCAACGTCTTTAGGTATTCCTCTTCCCCCTTTTTGGCATCATCAAAGGAGAGAGGAACCCCTGGAAACATGCCAACAAGCATGAAATCTAGACGGCTGATAGCTGAGTTTTTCTCGGATTCTGCTACGGAGTATGCTGCTCAAAATTCTGAGCGGGTGGCTTTCGATTCGGCTATCACCAACTTCATTTTAGCCATAAAAAAGCTGAATTTTGTATTCATGTTTTCTTCCACCCGCAGAAGTTCTTTTCGATGGAATTCGCGCAACAATTCCATTTCCGTGGTATGAGATTCATGCATTCTATTAATGTTTTCTTGCATTATTCTCTTCATATCAGCGTTATCGGCGCTCCAGATCAGTATCTTATTGTACAATGCTTTGAAGTATCGAACTTGTTCCACACGCATTATTTACTGTTGTTTCCACCATTCCCGGATCCTGATTACAATCCCACGCAGATCGTCCGTAAGATTAGCATCTCTGTTATCCAGCCTCATGTCCAGGGAAGCCTGGTGCCTTTCCATCTTCTCTATTTCTGCAAAAATCGCCTTGATGACTTCTCTAACCTCAGCTGTCACCTCCGTCTCGGCTGGAGGCCAAGCAGCGTCAAAGTCGAAATCTGCTGGAACGATGGTATCTGTGGGAAGAACTGGATCTGGTCTATGGAAACGTTGTTGATCTCTAGCTGATTCATCATCAAGAGCAGGCAACTCTAGTGAGAAGGGGAACGTTTCTTCAAAAGCATCATCACGGACATAGGGAATCTGTTCAACGGTAACTCATGGCCGTGATGTGCCTGGTTGTGTCGATTCTGCTGCAGCTTTGGGAGCCTGCGCAGTTGACTGTGATTCAGCTGGGGTTTGTTGTGGTATGGACCCAGTTGGCTGAGCCTCAGCTGTCTCAACAACTTCGTCGTCTCAGCTGGTGCTTCCTGTTGAGTTGTCTGGTCCTCGGCCATATCAGTGGCGTCCTCGGAAGATGATGAGATTTGGAGAGGTGGCTCATCATCGAAATTGAAAGTTTGGCGAGTAGCCTTAAGATCGGACTTACTCGTGCTTGGGAGAACATCCTCAGCTGAGTCTTTTGGATTTGCAGTGGGGGATGACTCAGCTTCATCTTCACCTTCAGATCTCAGAAATGTTACATCAGGATTGTCTTGGGAATCGTGAAGGGCACTTATCTCCTTCTCAGATGCATCAATGATAGTAGGAGGGATGTTCTGTGCTTCTGTCTCTTTACCCCGGGAAGTCTCAACCTCCCGTTGGCCTTCACTACCTCCTGCAATCTCAACTACAGCAAGGCCTTGGACAATCCCTTCGACAGACTCAACTGTCTTAGGGTGTTCAGAGGTGGCATCCACTGGAGTCTCAACTCCATGGATTGCACTTTCACTGCCCATAGTATTAACTCCCAGGGCAGATCCATCATGTGCCTCTGCTACTTCAGCAGCGTCATTGACCTTCAGAGCAGTTGGCACTTCAGTGAGACATTTCAATGTTCGAGCCTCGTCGTGACAACTTTTGTGTATCTATTTGTTTTTTCTTCTCCACTTCGCCTCCTAGATTCCTTATGGGGTCACCTGCAAAGATTCTCCGACCTAGCTGCAGTTGAGAGAGTTTCCCCTCGGTGGCACACGGTGAGTGACTTGGAATGGGGTCACTCTTCTCCGGACTCCGGTTGTTTCCTCGTGAGTTGTCGGTCGTTGGGGCGGTGGTAAAACACCTTCGATGAGGGGTTGGCTCGACTTGGGTCCCCAAGTTCCCGGTTTCATCGATTCTTTAACGCCTTCATCGAGTGAGCAGGGAAGTGGTAAGAAGAATAACGGTTGCAATCCGCCGCACCACTCCCATAGGATCAATCTCCGAGCCTATGATTTGGAAGATTCCCAGGGCCTTCCATCACCGTTGCTCATGTAGGATCCCGGATTCCGCACGGCTTGCCGCATCTCGATTCTTGAAGAAGAGCAGCAGCAGGTTCGATCTTCATCACTCTCGAAAGCATATCAAGGTGTAGATGAGTATGATCAATGGTTCCAGTTAGAGGAAAATATCTGGATTTCTCACGAGCTTCAGCCTTCCTCCGCCGATCTCTCATTCTCCTTATCTTTGAAGATCGCAAGATATCGTGCGATTTTTCTTCATCCAGGTTTGGACCATCGCGTGGTCAAACCGGGAAATTCATCAGTTCTTCTTCTTCTTCTTCAATAAACTCAGGTCTTTGGAACTGTTCTCTGGATATGGTGGGGATAGTATCATCACATCATTATCTTCTTTATCATCATCTCCCTATTGCCCTTCCTTTTCAGGAATAGAAGGCAACATACGCTTTGCTCAACTCATTCAAGAAAGATCGTGACAGTGTGGAGACACGATCTGTCGGCCAACAGGGATTCTGTTGTCTCGCTACTCCTTGTTCCTCACTGGTCCTTCAACTTGCCTCATTGATCGGCCTCAAGAGGCTTGGCTATTTCATCTACAATTTCTGGAGACTCTATTTCTCCGGTAGTCGCCTCAAAGCAATCTTCTCTAGCTGAGTGGCAGACTCAATAGTTTTCTCAAGCTCAGAGTGCTTGAAGATTCTTCTTCTTCTTTTGGTTTTCACCAGAGGAATATCTGGTTCCACTTCCTCTGGTTCGTCGAAGGTAAATGCCTTCGCAGTTGTCTTAGAGGTAGTTGCCTTCCTTGTTGTGACAGTCATATTCTTTTTGATTACTGGAGAAGGTTTTAATGGTTCATTCTCCATTGTGGCTGCAGGGGCAGGAGACACGGCTGCAGGGGCAGGTGACTCGGCTGAAGGGGCAGGTGCGGTTTTCTTTTTCTTCGCTGCAGGGGCATCAGTCTTCTTTGCAGCTGCAGGGGCAGTCTTTTTCTTTAGAGGGGAGGAGACAACTGTTTCTTCAGGGTCAGCTGAGTCCCCCTCACTTGTGTCTGTTCTCTTGGCATAAGCTCTCCTCTGTGCTCCGGAGAGATTTGATCGGAACATCTTTTTGTTAACATGGAACGCTTTTCCATGTCAGAGAGGAACACTTTTCACCTCCATCAACCAGCCAATCACCAGGCCATACCCCAAGGATCCTCCAAACGATCCATCTGCTTTGAAGGACTTATTCCCAATATTTTGGCAGAGTCTGCTGCATACAAACTCAGCCCAGTTTACCTTCTTCTCCTCTATGATCGCAGCCATCACGATCAGCTTGGTTTTGGACAACTGATTAAAGCTTCCAAATTTGATATCTACGCACTTGGCGACAATATCCAACAACTTGTGGTAATCTTCCTTCAGCTGCTTCTTGTCAGCTGTGTAGACAACCTTCGCAAAGATAGTCGGGTTTGACCACTTCCTTCCATGCAAAGAACCAGGTTTACGCGTCGACCTCATAGATCTCCTAAGACTTCCTTCCGCAGAAGCAACAAAGCGATGCTCGCCAAATCCTTGGCATGATTGTGACTTTTTCCCGTGAATAGAGGACTTGATGCCCTCGTCGTGAACTTCAGCGTTCACATAGAACTGCGCGACCTCCTCCACGTAGGTCATTTGAAACTCCATTGTGAGAAAGGGTTTCAACCCAGATTTCTCCACTTTCTCAGCTATTTTCTTCACAATGGTTTCGTCGAACCCTTGTTTGATCATTCCTTCAAAATCCACGGTAGAACCAGTGTGGATTTGTTTTCCCAACTTGACAAAATCATAAGTAGATGCCATTTGTTGAGCTTTACCGAATGAAATTTTGAAAAAGTGCTTTGAAAATCTGTAGGGTTTCGAGAGAAAAATTTCTTTCTTTGCTTTGGCGAGAGATGAACAGTTTGTGTAAAGTGAGAGAAAAACGGACGAAATTGTATATATATGGGTTATGAAAGGACGTGCGGATGGTTTTTGAAATTTGATCAAGATCAACGGCTCAGATTTTGCACACCGATTAACATTTAATTTCTCGCATTTAATGCGGCAACATTTATATCCAATCATAAGCTTGGTATGCAGCTTTTGACTGTACACGTCATAATTATGCTGACGTCATTCTTAAAAACATTCCCGCTTATTAGAAACGACTGCGTTTTTGTCACTTTGCTCATAAGCGACTCAGCTTGCTTCTTAGCTGATTCAACTCTTCTTCTGTCTATTCACATCGTGACTCAATTTTGTCACCAACTCAAAACGGTGACTTTCCGATGGTCGATTCATTTAGTTATTTCAAGAGCTCCGCTTTTTTCCATCTTTTCATGTTCCATCTCTTTTCCTTGAGTCTTCTGAGTGTCAACTCAGCTCAATTAACCCCAATTCATGCTTGAGTTCTTCAAATCTTGATTCACATAATGGTTTTGTGAATATATCAGCTAACTGCTTATCAGTTGAGATATATTCCAAGGTGATGTCCTTCTTTTCAACATGGTCTCTTATGAAATGGTATCTGACATCAATGTGCTTTGTTCTTGAGTGTAACACAAGATTTTGAGTGATTGCAATTGCACTTGTGTTATCACACATAATTGGAATTTCCTTTTCTTCAATTTCATAGTCTCTCACCTTTGTCTCATCCATAAGACTTGGGCACAATAGTCGCCCGCAACTATGTATTCTCGCTTCAATCGTGGATGTGGCTATTGAATTTTGCTTCTTGCTAAACCAGAAATTAACCTATTTCCAAGCATTTGACATGTACTGGAAGTACTTTTTCCGTCAACTCTACATCCAAAGATAGAATCAATAACCAATTAGCTTGAATCCACCTTCCTTTGGATACCATAAGCCAACTTCGCTTCCCTTTAAATATCTCAATATTCTCTTGGTCAGCAATCATGTGACTTTCTTTAGGAGCAGATTGAAATCTTGCACATACACCTACAACAAAGGTGATGTCCGGCCTACTTGTTGTGAGATAGAGCAGTTGATCCAATAAGTGCTCAGATCTTGTTTGATCCACAGGCTTTCCATCCGCATCCATATCCATTTTGATCGATGTATTCATTGGTATTTTTACGTAAGACTTCTCTTCCATACCAAATTTCTTCATTAATTCTCCGTGTACTTTGTCCGACTTATAAAGGTTCCATCCTTGATTTTGTTTTACTTGGAGTCCTAGGAAGAATGTCGCACTCTCCCATCATGCTCATTTCAAATTTGCTTTGCATGAGGTTTGAGAATTTATCACACAACTCTTTTTGTTTGTGGATCCAAAAATGATGTCATCCACATATATTTGAACAAGCAAAGATACTCTTCCCATCTTGAATTCTCAAGAGTGTTCTATCTACTTTGCCTTTTGTGAATCCGTTCTCGATCAGGAATTGTGATAATGTATCATACCATGCTCTTGGTGCCTGTTTCAATCCATATAGAGCTTTCTTGAGCTTGTACACTTTATCTCCAAGAGTCTTCTCGCTAAAATTCTGGAGGTTGTTCAACATATACTTCTTCTTCCAATAATCCATTCAAGAATGCGCTTTTTACATCCATTTGATATACAATGAAGTTCTTGTGTGCAGCATAGGCAAGAAACATCCTTATTGCTTCTAATCTTGAAACATGGGCAAAGGTTTCATCAAAATCTATTCCTTCTTCTTGGCAATACCCTTTGGCTACCAATCTTGCCTTGTTTCTTACCACAGAACCTTTTTCATTCATTTTGTTTCTGAAGACCCATTTTGTGCCAATAACATTTTGATGGGTTGGTCTTTGAACCAATTCCCTTACTTTGTTCCTTTCAAACTGATTCAGCTCTTCTTGCATGGCTTGAATCCAATGTGTGTCATCAAATGTTTGTGACACATCTTTTGGTTCTATTTGAGAGATAAAATAAGTGAACATAGCTTCTTGTTGAGCTCTGGATCTGGTTCTTACACATTCTCTTACATCTCCAATGATTAGATCTGGTGGATGGTCCCTCAGCCATCTTACATCAGGTTGGAGTAAGTTAGCTGGATTCAGTCTTCTTGCAGCTGTGTTGTCTTGAGCAGCTACTCTATCATCATCACTTAGCTATAGATTGTCCAAATTCTTTGAGATTCAACTATCTCTTCTTCATCTCTCGGTTAATTGCTCCACTTGACTTCAACGTATGGACTCTTCGGTTATCGATTCAAATTTTATCGCCTAACTCTTGATGTCTGTCTTCTTCATTTTCCTTGGGTTCATCAAACACCACATGGATGGACTCTTCAGAACCATTGTCTTCTTGTTGAGCACTCTATAGGCTTTACTTTCACCGAGTATCCCAAGAAGATACCTTCATCGACTTTGGCATCAAAAGCCTTTAAGTTGTCTTTGCCATTATTATGGATGAAGCATTTGCATCCGAATATTCTAAAATATACAACATTTGGCTTTCTCCCCGTCCAAATCTCATATGGAGTTTTTGTCATTTGCCTATTTATCATGCATCTATTTTGAGTATAACATCTTTGTGTTTATTTCTTGACCCAAAATCTTTTAGCAGCTCTGCACCTAACATGGTCATTCTTTCTTCTTTGAGAGTTCTGTTCCTTCTTTTCGCAACTCCATTCTTTGTGGAGTCCTTGCCTTTGCAGATAGTTCATGAGCAATGCCATTTTCAATACAATACCGAGTTATTATTCCATTGACAAACTCGGTTCCTCATCGATCTTATTTTAATGATGGTTTGACTTTTCGATTTTGATTCTCTTCATCATTTGTGGTAGCTTCTCGCAAGGTTTCTTTCTTCTTACACATGAAAATTGTCCATGTGTATCTTGAATAATCATCTACTACCACCAAGGTGTATTTCTTTCCACTTATGCTAGTTGGTTCAACTGGACCAAATAGGTCCATATGTAACAGTGCAATATTCTTGTTGAAGATGGACATGTATTTTCTTTAAATGATGATTTGATCCGCTTTCCCATCCGGCATGCATCACATACACTCTCTTTCTTGTATATCGAGTCCTGGAAGTCCTTCTACAAGATTACTCCTTGCAAGTTTGTTAATAGTTTTGAAATTCGGGTGACTCACTTCTTGTGCCACAACCAACTTGATTTAGTTGTGCTCTTTGCTAGTAGACAAGTGCTTGGTGTTGCAATGACCAATCCACCACATACATGTTATTTTGTTCCGCATCCTTGTAGCACTACTTCATTAGATTGTTGTCCTTGATTTGGCATACACCCATGTCGAATCCAACATTATAGCCATTGTCACGAGTTGGATCGATATTTAGCAGATTGAAGTTGATTCCTTCAACATATGCAACATCTGTGATTTCTAATCCATTTTTCTTGATGGATCCAATGCCTCTTATTTCTCCTAGAGCTTCATTCCCTCCAAATATAACTTTTGCACCTCTAACCTCCTTGAATTTTGATAGATTTTTCTTGTTTCCTGTCATGTGTCCGGAACAACCACTATCCATGTACCAGGTTCCTTGGCACTCGCTTGTTCCTTGAACCCGCAACCAAGGAATTTAGTTTTTGGTACCCATACCGCCTCGGGTTCTCCAGGGGTTAGTCTTTGTGAAGATGATCCAACCAACCTATAGCCAAATGATTTGACTCTAAGGGGTTGCCATCTATCTATGCCATAATCATAATTTACTTTGGCAAATTGCTTGGGGGTTTTGGGTTCATACAACTGTCTCTTTTGTCTGTATGCCTGTGTGTGTGTTTTAGCAATTGTCTTCCTTGGGTAGTTGTGATACCTCTGTGTGTAGTGTTTGGGTGCATGTGTGTGCTGAAGATAGCTCTTTTGCCTTTGGAATGGCCTTTGCTGAGTTCTAGGCCTTTGCCATCTAGGCATGTATTCCATAGATCTTTGCTGATTTTTCACATTGTACCAATCAGCTTGGCTTGGGTAGTTTCTACCATTCCCATCATATGTGTTCCTTTTATAGAACTTCTGGGGTTTTTGGTAGCTCTGTTTCTTCTTTACAGAGTACTTTGTGTTTGGAATTTGCTAAGGAACTCGGCTGGATTTCTTCTCAGCTGTCCTTTCAGCATACCCAACTGGCTGTTTTCCTTTTCCTTTATAACCAAGGCCAGTTTGTTTGTGGTTGTGCTTTGGAATGAATGTGTGTGCACCATTTGGAGTTTTGGATTTTTGAGATGCTTCATTACTTGAAGATCCTTTTTCAAAAATCACTTTGGGAGCTTGACTTAGCATAGAGGAATTAAATCATAAACCTGTCTTATCTCCACATTCTCTCTGGCTCATAATAAGATCATCCAAAGATTTAGATGCCTTAGTGAATGAGGCAATCACATTTTTGAGGTCATTTTCCCTCTTTTCTATAGCAGCTATCTCTGCTATTAACTTAGCATTTTCAACCTTTAGTTCTTTATTCTCATCGCCTATGTGACTCGTGAGTACTCGGCTCCTTAGTCATTTTTGTGAGTTTGGCTTTTGAAAGCAGCCGTTTTCCTCATTTAGCAGTGTCTACGAGGATTTAATGTGCTCAAAGTCTTTCATCATTTTGCCTAATGAATCATAAAGATTAGTGGGTGATGAGGTGTGTGTGTCACAATCACTATCACTAGAATCTGAGTGAGATGAGTTAGAGTGTACCTCATCTTCTTAGTCAGGTAGGTCTTGTTCTTTGGCCATTAAACAAATTAAGGCTTCTTCTTCAGAGTCACTTGAGTAGTCAGCTTCACTACTCTCCGAGTCTGCTGCATCTTTTGGCTTGCCTATCTCAGCAGTTTCTGCAGCCAACATTGCCTTTTTCTTTTCTTGTCTTCTTTCCCTGAAGACTCTTATTTCCTCTTCATTCCTGTATTTGTTGACTACAGGATATGGGCAATCAATGGCATAGTGACCTGGTTGCCTGCAGTTCCAGCATAGATTTTCAACTTTTTGTTCAGCTCTTTCCATTCTCGGATTGTCAGCTCTTTGGTACTCGACCTTTTGATGATCTGCTCTCTTGGGTGGCCTATCTTCCCTTGACTTGGACGGAGCTAAGTGTCTTATGGAGGATTCACCTTTGCCTTTCTTGTAATTCTTGTTGAATAACTTGTTAAATCTTTTAACCATCAAGGCAATCTCCTCCTGATCGATGACTTCTTTGCCTTCAGCTCTTTTCCCATCTTTAACTATTAGAGCAGCTGTTTTGGGCACAAATGTCTCTTCTTGGTCTTTTCTTCTCAACTCAAATTCGTAGGCCTTGAGATCTGAGAATAGCTCATGGTTGGATGTTTTTTGATAGGTCCATGGAATGCCTCAGGGCCATGACCTTCATTTCTCACTCAGCTGGAAGACTTCTTAGAATCTTCATACACATTTCTTTCGTGTATATTCTTTTCCAAGTGCGAGATAGCTCATTCGTAATTTACGCGGAATCGAGCATCCATTGATCCAGGGTTTCTCCGCAAGCATTTTAAAATTTTCAAATTTTTGTACAACAACATATAACTTATTTTCTTTGATCTGCTCAGAGCCTTCACAAATAAAAGTTAGCTTATCCCAGATTTCTTTGGCCGTCTTGCATGATTTGACTTTGTTGAACATAGCTTTGTCCAAAGTCTTGTAAAGAATGTCTTTGGCCACATTCGTTTCAGGTTGTATCTTTTTCTATAATCATTGGTCCATTCACTCGGGGTTTTTCAACCATAGTGTCCTGGGAGCAACATCCTCTCCTCCTTTAGTCGCAGCAGACTCTCTCCTTACAATTTGTGTTCACTTTTAAAATTTGTAGTGACCCATCTTCTATTACTATCCATATTTCATCGTGTAATGCTGATAGATGAGCCTGCATACGAATTTTCCAATCATCAAATTCCTCAATTGTGAACATAGGAATGCGTGTCAAATTTGCTTCCATGATAGTAACTTTGCCGAATAAAAGAGTTTTGAATGATCAAATGCTAAAGCAAGCTTTGAAAGATTGGAGATCTAGTTCAAGTAACGGTGCGAGAAGGTTCAATGAACCAACCGATTCGATACCACTTGTAGGTCCCAAGGGGTGTGAGTGTAAGGTTTAGAAGGGGGGTTGAATAAACCTTACCAACTTTTCGATTTAGTCCTTTCAAAATCGTTCAGAGTTAATTCTTCACAGTTAAGTCCTTGATGGACATCTAAGTTAGTTAACCAGCAGAGTTAGCCACTCAACGACTGACCGAAATTTTGTTGATAGAATAATTCACCGCTTAGTCTAAAGCTTAACTCAATCGTGATATGTTTTTTGAAGTCTTAACACCTGCTTGAATTTGGTTTAAGATTGTTTTAACACTTGATTTAGCACTTTGTTAAATGTCAATTGGATATCAAATTTATCAGCAGATATAAGATAATATGCAGAATTAAAGTGCTGAAATTTAAATGACACAATAAATTTTATAGAGGTTCGAAGATTGGGTAACTCCTGGAGGAATCCACTAAGTATTGATCAGTACAAAGTGGTTATCACCAGGATGCAAGTCTTGATCGACGGTGACTTGATCCTTTGGGACTCGCCGGAGATGCCTTGGTCACACACGGTGGCTTCTCGTCAGACTCGGCTTTCTTCACAGGGCAACCGCTTTGCTACTACAACTCACTTGCTCAAGTTTCTTGGATTTGATCACGAAGCCCTCCAAGAACTCAAGACTGGTTCGACCTTGAACCTTTCTACAATCCTCTTGTGGAATGTAGACCCATTTGATTCTTCAAATATTTCCTCTTCAACTGATTGAAGTCGTCTTTCCTTCACAGGTAAGTGTTGGATTGATTTTCTTCGAAGTTCTGGCTTGAGGATTAAGCTTGAATGACTTGAGAATATTGTAGGTTACAGCTCAAATGATAGCTTGAATGTTCGTAGTACAGGTAGTCAAGGTAACCCTTTCTCAAATTGATTTCTCAGCCTTTTATAGTGTTCTTTTGAACATCTGCCCGTTGAAGAGATAGGCTAATTTTCAAAAGACACTTGTGGTCGTTGGCTTGTCTTGTTACAGTCCTTGAAATTGACATTTCCTCGTATTGAATGAACCTTGACTTTCGTAGTTCGACACAGTGCAATGCTTCCCATTGGTTTATTCCTTTTGCACGCTTCTGGGACTGAGCACTTTAAGAAAAGCAGTATGGAAGTATTACTTTTTTAAGTAACTTTCTTGACTTCTGTGCAATGGATCATTTTCAGTTGTCTTGACTTGACTGCAGTTCCTTAACTTCCCCAGATGACTTCGAGTCAACTTCCAATTATTGGATGACTCATCTGTCACTTCAACTTGAGACTTGGCTATCTTGGGTTGACTTGACTGACACTTCACACAACTGCATCTCAACTAATACTTCTCCAGTCGAGTTCTGTCTTCTCTTCCTTGCCATACTCAGTTGTATCACAACGGAGTCTTCATTCTAGTGTCCGGTTGACTTCTTGCAAATTTAGGCATAACTGACTTAACTAAGCTCGAACAGCCCTATCTATTACAATGCAAATTACAAAGAAAATGGGGTGCCAACTTTCTAGTCGAAGTTTTACATGGCATTCATCAAAATCTAAAAATAAATTTCCCAACACAATCATATTTACATATTCTTTTCACAAATAACTAATCATTATTACACATCCTCCCACAAATTCCACTATTCACCTACTCACACATTTCTAATTACCAATCATTATTTTATTATTTCTATATCAAATCAACTTTCATCATTATTATTCATCTAATATCCAATCACTCTCTGAGTATTATCTTTTTTTTTTCCAACATTTTTTTCACCACTATACTATAGCAAAAAGAAAATTTTCAAAATGAAAGCATATCCAATCGCACCCACATCTTTATGGAGTGCTTGCCTGTGAAAATGTTTTCGCCTCTTCCACTTTTTGGACAAAATTTTGCACGAACATGTGATTGCTTGTGAAAATTTTCAAAAAATACACTATTCACTTTTCTTATTTTTCAAATCATCAACCACATCCACTTATAATAAACATAAAAATATTAAATCAACTATTATTATTATACAATCATATCCCAAATACACTATTCACGCTCTCTTATTTTTTAAATCACCAATCACATCTAATCACTATTATACTAAAAAAACTATCACATCAACTATCATCATCACATTTTCATCTTATATCCAATCACACTCTCAAAATACAGTCTCATTTTTTTAAAATAAAATTTTCACACTATTCTCTCTAAAAGTAAAAAGAGCGGAATGAAAGGTCAAACAATCACTCCCTTATATATTTGGTTTCACTTTTTATATTTCATTTTCATCTCTTCCAAATAAAAACTGATTTGGAATGTATAGTTTTGGAGGAATGGTACTTTTATTTACGGAAATATTTATATATTTGTTGTTGCCTATGTTTGGGTGCAATTACGAAATAAAAATACATTATGGAATGAACTTTTAAATATAGATTTTTTTTCTTTTTTTTTCTCTCGAAGATAGAATTTATAAAACCAGATCGAAATGCCGAACTGGGAAGAAAAAGTACAGGCCTACGGGCCACTCAACACCTCCTTAAGATCACATATTAATCCAAGGAGGAAAATTACAAAGCCAATCATGGCAAACAAAACAATATGAAGCAGCCACTGCTAATTTAACACAAGCAACATTACGGTAAAAAACAGAAGCAACAAACAAACAGCTATCGAAGAGATTACACAGAAAAAAGATGTATTCGGCTATTGTCAAAGAGAAACCTGGGGGAAGAGCCCCACTGTTTAATATTTTAGCAATATCCTCATCATCAATTTTGATTACAACTCTTCTCCAACCCGCTTGTGAGGCACGCACAAGAGCATGACGAATGACCAATAGCTTATCCTCCATTGGATTGAAAAGACCATCCCTAGAGATCTTTCAAGCTCTGAGCACCACCCATTTAACATCAATAGCCACCCCCAAAACCAATAAGATTCCCCCGGAGAACGCCGCACTGACTGATAAATACATTAGCCCTACATCAGAAACAGTTAACCCATTCTTCAAGGCCACCTCTTGCTTCCCCACCTCCGAAATTCTTTCCACTCAAGCACAACCCCATCCACCACCTCCTGATCTGATTTCCAGATCTTTTGGAAGACCCAAAGATTTCGAGTCTTCCACAACCACCACAAAATATAAACAAACAACTCCACCCTCTCCCTCAACAACTTACCCCCTGCCTAGCACAAATATATCTCCACCATAGGTTAAAGGAAGCTTGCTGGGACGGAATATCATCCCAACAGACCGGACTGAGCTTCCAAACCAACACATCACTTGGACAAGAAAACAGCAGATGATCAATCGATTTAGAAATCTCACCACACATGCCACAAATGTTATCAACAGCCACCTTTTAGAGTTAAATTGACAGCAACAGAAACCAAGTTATGAACACATTTCCAAACAAAGAACTTGAGCTTTCTTTTAACATTGAGCTTCCATGTGTTATTCCACACCGCAAAGCATCACACATCTATTAACACTAGTTTCAGGCACATCCTCCAAGAGCAATTTTCTATGAGTTATAGGTAGGCAGAGTTGACTGAATATATCCCATTTGTTGTAAAGTGCCAAATCAAATTGTCTCTCTGGCCCTCCTGAGATATAGGGATCTTAAGGATTAACTCAGATCCCTGACTACAAAATAACTCAAGAATAAGAGCTTCATTCCAAGCTAAACCATTCACGTTCATTAATTCTCTAACCCAAAACACATTACCATCCCCATTATTCTACAATTGAGGTTTGAAAGATGACAGATTTGGAAGCCATGAGGATTCCCAAATCCTAACAGATTTATCATCCCTAATTTGATATCTAATTCCCAAAAATAAAGTATCTCTCGCCTTAGCCCAACACTTCCAAAGCCAAGAGTCGTTATTATTGTCGATCAGATGCAAGCCACCGCTAAGATTGGAAAATATTTAGACTTAATCATTTTACTCATAAGCAGATTTGGATGAGTCAATACTCTCCAAAGCTTCTTAGCAACTAATGCCAGATTAAAGTCTTGAAAATTTTTAAAACCCAGCCCACCCCTCTCTTTGGCAACACACAACTTATTCCAACTAGCCCAATGAATTTTGTTCCCCCCTTCCCATAACTGACCCCACCAAAAGTTGGAAGTCAGCTGACTCAAAATTTTACAAATCCCAACAGGGAGAAGGAACACAGACATAATATAAGTGGGAAGAGCATTCACCACAGATTTAAGAAGAACTTCCTTCCCAGCAGGATTTAAAAAATTATTCTTCCAATTATGAATCCTACTTCTAGCCACCTCCACGACATAATTAAACACATCTTTTTTTGATCTACCAATAACCATAGACAGTCCAAGATATTTAGCATTACAATGCTCCTGAATCCCCCCCCCAAATCTGACAGATATTAACCTTACAATCCCCCTCAATGTTCTTGCTAAAAAAGCAAGAAGACTTATCAAAATTCACCAATTGGCCAGAGGCACCACAATACCTATGAATAATATCTTTAACAATTCTAGCTTGCTGAACATTGGCTTCACATAACAAATAACATCATCCGCAAAAAACAAATGGGAAATAGTAGGAGCATTTTTACAGATTTTGACACCCTTGAGGAAAGAAGACCTACATGCCTGATTGATAAGACTAGAAAACACTTCAGACATGATGATGAACAAATAACGCGAAATAGGATTACCTTGCCTAATACCTCTAGTAAGAGTAATATAACCACAAGCTTGGCCATTCAGATTGAAAGAAAAAGACACAGATTTAATACAGGCCATGATCCAATTCACAAAAATATTGTCAAAGCCCATTTTTAACAAAACAGAGGCTAAAAAACCCCATTCCACCCTATCATACGCTTTTGCCATATCAAGCTTAAGCCATAAAACCTTTCACCCCCTTCTACAATTCTTAATGAAATGAAAACATTCATGATAAATAATCACATTATCAAGAATCTGTCTCCCTGGAATAAAAGCAACTTGATTGTCACCATTACACCTCTGGAGAACCATTTTTAGTCTATTCGCAATGATTTTAGAAATAGCTTTATAAACCACATTGCATAGACTAATAGGTCTATAGTGAGAAATCAAAGAAGGATTTTTAATCTTGGGAATCAAGAAAATCAAGGTATGATTGAGATTTTTAGGAATTTTAGAACAACAAAAAAAATTCTTAATAGCAAGACAAATATCTTTATCAATAATAGGCCAAAAGGATTGAAAGAAGAGAGGAGTCATACTATCTAAGCATGGGGCTTTGTTAGGATTGAAGCCAAAGAAAGCTTTCTTGATCTCTTGATCTTCCACAACTCCAGTCAAAAACTGATTCATAGTAGGAGTGACAGAAGGTGTGATACCATCCAAGATAGAGTGATCAATGTCTGGAAAAGATGATTGGAACAAACTTGAGTAGGCCCCAGTCACTTCATCCTCAGTTTCTTTGAAAGAATTACACATAGAGCCATCCCTTTTAAGAAGTCTTTCAATAGCATTCATCTTCCTCCTACCAACAGTACAAGAATGAAAGAATTTTGTATTCTTGTCTCGACTAATGTTCTTTAGTGTTGGATAGGTTGTGTAGATCAATGGACAACTTTATCAAGAAGTCCAAAACACACATAAGTGGCTGCCTTTTGGCCTTGCAAATCATATACTTTCATCGTATTAAATGGTAAGGTAAATCTGAACCTTCGAAGTTGCCGCTTGTTCAACATTGGACGATGGAGAAAATACGAAAAGAGCCAAAGAGGAGAAAAAGGCTGGTGATTTTGGACAGGGTGATGTTGAAAACATCTATCCTATTTCTGGAAGCGTTAATTTGAAAAATGTTGAGAAAGGTGGCGTGGAGAAAGTCGGTGACGTAAAGAATGTTGGAGAGAAGCTTGATGTTGGGAAAAGGTCGACTGGAGGCAAGAAAAAAAATGGGGAGAGATATGGGATTGAGGAAGAGGGGAAAAATGATCAATCTTCAAGGTTGATCCAGTTTGAAATACCCCCGGGCTACCCAACCAATGCTGAGGTTGAAAGCCAGGCAAAAGATGTAAGTATGTTCAAGTATCCAGTTTACTATTAAACAGTATCATTTTTGTTTGAAAAAGTATTATTTAATTTTGAAAAAGTATTAAGTTTCATTGTGTGATATTATTCTTTTCTATGCTAAAAAGTATCTCTTTTTATTATAAAAGTATCACTTTTGAGCTAAAAAGTATTAGCTTTTAGCAAAATAGTATCACTCTTTAGATTGCAGCAAGAAATATAAAAACTGTCACTTTTTTCTTGCAGGGTGTCGATAAAGTGTGCTTGCTGCTCAAAAGGGATATGGAAGTTATAACCCATGTCCACTTGGAACGTTTGCGTCTGGAAATGCAGCACAAAGAAGCAGACCCTTCATCTTCACCGAACAATGAATTCTTCTCCAATGCTAAACTTCACGAATACATTGATGAAGTTGTGAAGAACTTTCAAAAAATGAAAGGACGGAAGGATTCAATGCCTAGATTTGATCTGCTGACCCCTGAGCCAAAGTCGCAAGAAGCAATTATCGACAAACCGTTAGGTGATGATGCCCCTGATAACGAAATGTTTGGAAGTCAAGTTGAAGGTAATTCAGGTGATATATTAGAAGTATCAGATTTTCTTAGAAAAGTATCATTGTTTCTCAGAAAAGTATCATTTTTTTTAGAAAAGTGACATTTTTTTTGTTTCTGTTTGGAACAGATGATTGGCCAGTCAAGAAAACTGAATTTCATTGTGAATTTATGAAAAATAACAATCGGTACTTGTCTGGGATGACACAAAAACAGAGAGATGTCGTTGACTTCTGTTTTTCTGATCATAGTGATATGAGAGAGTAAGTAACAATGAGATTATATATTAAAAAGTTATTATTTCATTGATTTGTTACTCACATACTACTATTATTTGCGTTTCAGTGAAAATGTTTTTGTCCACGGAGGGCATTCATTTATTGCCTTTGGTGATGGAATTGATTCATTACATGATGCATATATGATTTTTTCAAGTGTCATTGATGTATGGACATTGATTTTAAACAAATCAGTTGGTCGGGCAACGAATGCGGGACATTTTTATTTCAATACTCAACATTCTGTAAGTTATGTTTTAATCAAATCTTTTTACATTTATTTCAGTTTTTTTTATCTTTTTTGTTTTTCTTGCAACAGTTATATCTTGAAAATTATTTTGATGGGAAAAACTCTGGAAGCGAAGTTAGAGGCTGTTGGAGGACGTGGATGAGTATCTTGAATAAACCAAATTTGAACATTGTTGATCGGGTAAGATTTTAGTATTTGCTTTGAAAAGTATATCATTTTGTTTGATAAGTTTCTGATTTTTGGTTGAAAATATGTTGCATCATTTCCCATATTAATCTTTATTGCTCAAAGTATCAGAAATTGCATCGAAAGTATCATTAAATTAGCTGAAAAGTATCAGTTTTATGTTAACATTTGAAAATTTGTTTGCACTCTGCATGTTATATATCTGATGCTCAAAGTATCAGAAATTGCACCAACAGTATAAGAAATTATCTGAAAAGTATCAGTTTTATGTTTAAAAATATGATGAAGTTTCTGTTGTTTCAAATCATGTAGATCTTTGTACCATATTGCTACCAAGGCCATTATATTGCCACTGCCATCAATTTTGTTGACATGAAAGTGCAATACCTCGATAATATGGTGCATGATGAAGAGGTTGTTGATCAGTACGCCAGTCTGTCGAATTTGGTGGTAAAGCATCATATGTATTTGTTATCTTTTTGTCCCAGGGAAGATCTATGTGAGGAAAGTATTCCAGCAGAAAGAAATCTTTGCTTACGGTTGTGCATCATTTTTCCTTTATCTCATACAATCTTTTAAACCATGTTTGATCCTCTAATCTGTACGTTGAAATCATGTTACTCTAAGAGTTCTCAAAATCAGCTTCATCCGTACAACCTGATAAGCATTTCCTAAATGCATTCTTAAAGGAATTGTTGCTTTTCAGTTGTCCAAACCTGCTTATTGCATTCTGGTAAAGATGCCATTGACATAGCCTATGTTTTGTCCTAGGGAATATCTGCATGAATAATTCAGGGTTAAAGTAATATTTTTTCAAGTAAAAGTATCTGTTTTATGCGATAAAGTACCATTTGTTGAATTCAATCACAAAAACAGGGGTCAGTAAACTGGATGAAAAATAAATATAATATAGTCAAAGTATCAGTTTTGCAAGTAAACGTACCTATTTTATGTGATAAAGTATTATATTTCAATTCAGTTACGTACCTTTTCTATCGCGTTAGAAATCGCTTGGTCTTGGTCAGTGAATATAGTTATAGGACACTTTTCTCCCATGGCTTTTTTAAAAACCTCAAAAAACCATTCAAATGTTTCAGTCTTTTCGTTCGATAAGAACGCACAACCGAACATCACATTTTTCCAATGATGGTTGATGCCAACTATTGGAGCACATATCATATTATATCTGTTTGTGCGATATGTTGTGTCAAAAATGACAACATCCCCAAATATTTCATAATCTTCTCTCATCATCGAATCTCTCCAAAAACATTGCTCAATTTGGCCATCTCCACCTCATTGGATTGTTGTTGGTACAACATTTCAACAAGTGTTTGTGCATCCCCACCTTCTATTTCTTTCAATTTTGCATTTATTCACAAAATTTAGATGATCTTTTTATAGTGTGTCCAACACTATAATCTCCTCCAGCCTTCATGTACCATATAATCAGAAGAATCTATCGGTCTTATTCCAGAAGAGACCATATCTTCTATCACTTTGCCCTTTTCACTTGTAATCTTTCTCTCAGAACGATGAAGGTGGTTCCACTCTTTTCTTGTAAACGGATGATTATGCTCCGTGACATGACTCAAGACTTCATAAAGACTTTCGTCATTTAATTTCACCCTCAATGAAGCATTACATCCAGTACGTGTGATAGGGAATTTTTTCTTTTTTTTTTTATTTTTGGAATTTATGTCCAAATTTCCCGATCTCCTAAATCCTTCACAAGAGCATACAAATTATTTTTCTGTCACAACTCCATTAGCTTGAGTTCGAGTTGTTGCTTTACTTAATGCTAAACCGAGTGCACGGCTATGGTCCCTATACAACTTATGCATGTCATCAATTGTCTTCCTTTTCAACCCAACAAGGGAACCCGATACATCCACACGCTCATTGGTGTAGTCTAGAAACATTTAAAAAAATCACAGGACAGATTAATAGACGTTGGTACTTTTGGAGAAAATAGTAATACTTATGCAAGAAATGTGATACCTTTCAGATCTCTTTGTGTGTTTTGGTCTGTAGTATCTCTTGAATCCAGATTTTCACCTTCAATGACTTCTATATCATCTTTATCACTAGAAACAATAAGTACCGAATCCAAGTTTTCACCTATATGTATAAATGAAATAAATTAATACATCAAGATATCTAATAGAATATCATTTTTATTCAGTAAATATAAATTTATAAAATTTAAATGCTCATCGTAAAAATATCATTTTTTCCATAAACAGTATCACTATTTTCAGCAGAAGTATCATATATAATATCAAGAGTATCACTATTTCCAGTAAAAGTATCATATTTAAATACAAAAGTATCAGTATTTCCAGCAAAAGTATCATATTTAAATACAAAAGTATCAGTATTTCCAGCAAAAGTATCATATTTAAATACAAAAGTATCATTTTTCCAATGAATGAGTACATTACCTTTCTTCATCAATGAGATGTGTGCATCGTCATTCTCCATTAAAGAGATTATCAAAAATCGCACAACAACAGGTCGAAAATCGCACAACAACAGGTCGAAAATCGCACAACAACAAGAGATTAAAGAGATTCTCCATTAAAGAGATTATCGAAAATCGCACTAACAATGGATATTATTTCTTACAGATTTTAAACTTTTTGTAGAAAATAGGTGAACGTCGACTTACCAATGGAGCTTTTGTTGTTAGGAGATGGCGAGCTGAGCTTTTGGAGGAGGAGGTCCTGTTCGATTCTCAGGGAGCTGCGGGTTTTGTTTTGAAATTAGGTTTTTAATTTTTTTTTCTATTTTGAGCTGGGTCATTGGGCTTTGCATGTGCCAGCTGCTATTGGGTCAGGAGGCGAGTCAGGAGGTAGCCGCGGGTTGGGGCTTTGCATGTGCCAGGTTTTTTTTTTTTTTTTTTTAAAAATTGACAGCTATCAACGTGGGTTGGGGCGGGTCGCGGGTAGGATCTGTCTTATGGAATAGGATCCATAAGACGGTCCTATATAACTTAAAAGATAGTGGAATTTCCATGCGCAAAGCGTTCAAGTGTCATGAATTGTAGGAAATTGCAATACCAAAATGTCTTTAATAGCTTATTGTTGTTAAGTTGGCTTATTACTTTCCTAAAAAAAAAAAGTTGGCTTATTACTTCCTGGTTTTGCTCAAAATAATTTATATCATTCAATTTGCATTGTTAAATAACTTAGGAAATGCATAAGATGAAATTTATCTTTTATGTTTTAACATAGTAAGTAACTTGTATTATACCTATATTTGTATTACTTTTTTTATAAAACGAAATTGTATTTTTATTATCAATACGAAATAACCAATATACAAAATCCTAAAGCTAAACCGAATAATCCCAAATAAACTCTACATTTCAAACAAGGAAAAATAGGGAGGCAAACCAAAATAAAAATAAACAAATACAATATATCATAAATCACCCAGATTAAAACTCAGTAGGTTGTGATTCTTGGTTGATCTTGGATGGTATTTTATTTTGACTTCCAATCTTCAATGATATACTATCCATACCAAATTCCTTTCTGATTTGTAGATCTACCTATAAGAATAGATCTACTAATATCTGAATAGATCTAAAAAAAAAAAGAAAAAAACAATGAAAAAAAAAACGAAAAGGGCAAACCAACTCCTACATGGGGGAGAAAGGGCGGCTAGGGTTGAGAGAAAAAGGTTTTTACCTATATATGTATTGCTAATTTATATAAATTATAAATATTTATAAAATATATATAAAAACTGCGCCATGTATCTTAAGTTTTCTTCAAAATTAAATGAATCCAAATTAATAAAGCATGATTTTTATTGATTGCATGGTTAGTAAAAAAATTGTTGACTGAATAATAAGAGAAAATAATTCACTTTCCACGATTATAAAGAGAAGTAAAAAAAAAATTAAAGTTTGAAACCTCCAAAAACCGAAAAATATACTACGACTACAAATAAAGACGTGGGTGATATAAGTAATACATTGCCCTTCTTGACTTATTCATAATGGGATAAAATTACTATGCTATCCTTGAAATAAATTTAAAAAAAAACCAATAAAAAGAAGTTTTAAACCTGGGCCATCAAAAATAACTCCCCAACAGTTCAGATTTGTCCTTACGTACTCGCCCTAATAGGTGAGTCTCATTTGATCCAAATTCTCTCTCTCTCTCTCTCTCTCTCTATATATATATATATATACACACACACATATATGTAGACAAATCATGAGAGGGGATGGGTGATAAGAAACATCTAGCCTAAGATAGTCTTTAACAATTGAACGTACCACTATCTGATTCTCAATGCATGGTGATTGGTGAATATGTAATTTAGACCAATCTTATATTCTATAAACATTTCCACACAGAAATTGCACTATACTGTCCTTCTAAAATTGGAAAAAAAAAAAAAAAGAATGCACCTCCGAAATCAAACAATTAAGTTTCACAGAGCCTCAATGTTGCAATTTTGGCCATTGATTGATCCCTACTTTCAAGGCTCTTATCTAAGAATTTGTAAAAAGGAAAATTGATAGTTAAGCACAGGCAACATGTTCAATGGTCAACATCTCATTCCCAATTAATAAGAACATTATTGATAGTAGTTAAAAAACAATTGGCCAATCATAAATCATCATTTCTTAATCAATTATTTTCATATACGTGTTCAGGTTTTCAACAGTGTGAGATCTGTCTATGTTGTTTAACTGAAGTTGTAAAAATATAAAAAATTATAATTATTATGAAACTCAAGAAAAAGAAGAAAAAAACGAATTACCCATGTTAATACACGGAAAAGCCCTCGAGGCTAAATTGATATATTTAAATTTGGAGTTTAGAATATGCATTGGGATCAGAAGTGTTGTCCCTTTGGATGATGTTTGGTTAGTAAATGACAAAGCTCTCTGTACTAGGATGCTACTCTGTGCTCTGTTCCAAGCAGTAAAATGTTCCGATATCCATTCCCAATCAAAAGAATAATCATGTCACATTTTTTTTCCCTTTAATTATAAATTGTATATGACAAGAATAATATTGAGAAGTAATTTACATGAAACTTGTGTGATATATTTATTGAAATTTTTATTTCACCATTTACGTAGAAATATCGATAATAAGTAATATATAGTTAGTTTGATAGAATCAATTAATTAAATACCCCACCTACTATTAAAACATTATAATACGCAATATATAGAAACGATTTTATCTCACCTTTCAATGATCGTTGTTCTTGAAATGTAACCTATGATATAATTTATTCAGTTTCAATGGGTATTAATTTGTTTTGAACTAAAATTTAATGTGTAAAATTTATTATTATGTCTTAGTACTACACTCAAAAGGGAAAATATAAATGGAAAACAATTTAATTTCAAGTCGTTGTCATCATGTTCAAGAAGGTGACATATGATCAAACCAATTTACACTCAGCACAAGCTGCCAACTAGAAACTCCCTTATGCATTTGTTATTTTGATATTGATTTTTGCGTTACATATAATTAATTTTTATATTTATCATCGATTTTGTTGCTCTTATTTTTTTTTAAAAACACTTCAAACATAAATTAATTCCTTAAAAACGTATAAGCTGCTATTTTAATAATATAGAAACATAATGAAAATTTACTTTTATTTTGTTCGAATTTTTTTTGGTAGATCAAATTATACCTATAAATATGATTCGCAACTAGTAATGCATATTTACAAAATAAACAAAAAATAAAAGTCATAATAAATAAACGAGAGTGATGAAAAATTGGATGAAAAGGATATGACTAGTTGTATTCTATCAGAAAACGCGCTTGATGAGTTGGACCACCATGCCACCATATATCTGCATATATTCAGAAATTAAAGCCGTTTTCTTCCATTTTTGAATAATGGGGAACAAAAAAGTCAATAAATCTTTGTTCTTTCATGTGGGATAAAGGCAGAATGTGAGGGATTAAAAGGAGCTTCCACCCAAAAGTGATTTTTGTTTAATTGTACTATAGTTTAGGGATCACTTTTGAATAATTTACTCACCAAGTCTGAGACAATATAATATTTTATAATACTTATGCTTTTAGCATATTTTATTTTGTCACTAGGCCTTATAGATTCTAGAAATTTTACTATTGATTTCTTATGACTAAATTTAAAGCAGGGATGAGAAAAATTGACAGTTGAAGGGATTGAGATATATATATTTGTGCGTAGGTATGACAATGGGTCATGAACCAGACACATCTCACTTGAGACGGGTTTGGAATAAATAAATTGGTTTGGGAACGATGAGTAGCGAATATGAATATTTAGCTCCGAACGGGTCTTCTATGCCAAGTAACAGGTTTGGTAGAATCTGATCTAGACCCGCCCATATAATATATACATAAAATAACCAAGTCATTTATAAATAGTAATCAAAAAAATTTCCACCTAAATTATCCTTCCAAAATAAAATATAATTGCAGCAAGTAACATCAATTTTAGTAATTAGTGAATTAATTCTGAAAAAAAAATATATATATATATATATATATATATATATATATATATAGGGAGAGGGTTATATGAGACCACCTCATAGGGTAAGTCCATAGGGACCAATCCTAGCCACATATCTAGATTTTTCAATGGTTGTGATTTTAGAGCTAAAAATTCAGATTAAATGTTGGTAATTAGAGAAAGGGGTAAATTAGTCATCCTATAAAATTACCCAATATTCATGGGATTCTGTTCACATTATGATCACACAATCTATCCAAATCTCACATCAAATTCAACGTGAACAAATCTCATCATCTTTCTTCTTCGAACGTTGTTCACGAGAGAACAAGAACCAGTCACCCTCAGCTTGTATAGAACCAGACACTCCTTCCAAATCTCATAGCAATTCAATGTGAACAATCATCCTCCTTCTTCAACTCACTACTTGAGAAATCATTCATCCTTCTTCTTCAACGCACTATTGTATGAAAAAAGTTGCAGACAATTTGCCATAGTTGCTAGAGCTTGACTTCAGTTCGAAGTTTGCTTATGAAGATGTAATTTGTTGCTTGTGTAGATGTGTCATGGTGTTTTTATATACCATTAACTACGAAGCAAGTCATAAACAACAAATTCATACTACATAAGAACAATCCTATACTACATAAGCAACAAATATACACTACGTATGCACCACTTAATACATTAACTACATAAGCAAGTCATAGAACAAACCCATACTACATAAGCAACAAGTCTATACTACATAAGCAATGAATATACACTACGTATTATGCACCACGATACATTAACTACATAAGCAAGTCATAAGCAACAAACTCATACTACATAAGCAACAAGTCTATATTACATAAGCAACAAATATACACTACGTATGCACCACGAAGACATTAACTACATAAGCAAGTCATAAGCAACAAATCCATACTACATAAGCGATAAGCATATACTACATAAGCAACGAATATACACTACACATGCATCACATATACATTAACTACATAAGCAAGTCATAAGCAACAACCCTACACTACATAAGCAACAGAGAATTTTTTTTGAAACTGAAACGCTGGAGAGAGAGTATGCGTGAAGAGTTGGTGAAATCGCGTGAAAGAGGGAATGAAATCTTAGTAACTGATTCTAAAGTGCCAAATTACCACCCTACCCTTTTTAATTCTTTGAAACAAAAAATAAATACAAAAAAAAGCCCTAAAAACGGACCAGAAAATTGTTGATCTATGGTTAGGATGTGTCCCCATGGACTCACCCCAAATAGGAGGACCTATTTGATCCATATCATATATATATATATATATATATATAACAACATATTATACAAAAATTAACTTTCCAAATCTGTGTGCGTACTACATTATTTATTATATTTGTCTTTTTCTTTTTTATTTTTAAAATTTAATAACTTTTTTGACATATAATATATCAAATTAATCGTCTTTTGACGATCATCAGTTTGACACCCATATTGCATATACAATAAAAATAAAATATAAGATATATTTACTCAAATTTTATTTTATAACGGGCTTATGCATTCAGGCGATTGGATATCAATTTGTATATTCATGTATTTTGTTATTTGTGATATATATGTATAGTGTTATATGGGCTTAGCCCATTTCATCATAATTATATAGAAGAGGAAATTACACAAAATACCCTGATTTTTAGAAAAAAGACAAAAATACCCACCCATAACAAAAATACCCTACCCACTCTATCCCATCACAAAAATACCCCAACAACTTCATCACTTTGTCCTCCACATTTTTCACGTGCGCGTCCCACTCCACCACCGCCTTCCAGCAAATCTCTGGTATCTTCTCCGCCGGCGCCGCCTCCGGCTCCGTCCACACCTGCAGCGAGTCGCCCGCTGGTTGCCTCCACCCTGTTCAAGTCGTCGTTGTACGCGCCAATTCAAAACGAGAGAAATCAGAGCAATAGACTTCTCTGATAACGATCCATTTGGATATTGAATTTAGGGTTTTATGTAAGTTTTTCCCCATATACTCTTCATTTTTTTTTTGGTCATCCTTGTAAATGTTGATCTTGCTTCATTTTGATGTCTACATGCCTAATCTTGAACTAAAGATCTCACGCATCGCAAAGCAAAGTTGTTACTAGTAGGTCTTTCGCTTCTCAGATTGATGCGTTCAATAATTCTACGATGTTGGAAGTCAATACAAAGTATTTTTTGGTCTGATAGTGGAGTCGTGAACATTTCTCGTAGCCGATGATGGACAAGTAAGCTCAAATTTTCTGAATTGAATTTGTTGTTCCAAGATTTCTTTTAGGGTGATGAATGTGCGATCCATTGGAATCGATATTCTTGTTATCTCAAAGTTGGTGTACTCTTCATTTTCTTCCCATTGTCCATTGTGGCATACCACAACCGAAATTTTCACCATGCAACTGTGGAATGCAATGAAAAGTTGGCTAAGTGAAACATATAAGAAACATAAATGAAACAGGTATGAAACAACAAATATGTTTGAAAGAACAAAGAAACAAAAAAGAAACCAACGCAAAAAATCAGCGGAAATTGGTATTTTTGTCAAAAATCAGCGAAAAATGTGTATTTTTGTCAAAAATCAGCGGAAAAGGGTATTTTTGTCAAAAATCAGCGGAAAATGGGTATTGTGCAGGGATTGGGTATGGAAAATGGGGTATTTATGTCCTTTTCCCTAAAATGGGGTATTCATGTCCTTTTCCCTTCTATATAGGGAAAAGGACATAAATACCCCATTTTCCATACTCAATCCCCGACAATGTCCATTTTTGGCGATTTTGGACAAAAATACCATTTTCCTTTGAATTTGGACAAAAATACCCATTTCCTGATTTTTGCGTTGGTTTCTTTTTTGTTTCTTTGTTGTTTCAAACATGTTTGTTGTTTCTTTGTTGTTTCATTTATGTTTCTTATATGTTTCACTTAGCCAACTTTTCATTGAATTCTACTGATTGCATAGAAAATCTCGGTTGTGGTATGCCACAATGGACAATGGGAAGAACATAGAGAGTATACCAACTTTGAAATAACAAGAATATCGATTCCAATGGATCGCACATTCAAGACCCTAAACGAAATCTTGGAACAACAAATTCAATTCAGAAAATTTGAGCTTACTTGTCCATCATCGGCCACGAGAAATGGACACGACTCCATTGTCGACCAAAAAATACTTTGTATTGACTTCCAACATCGTAGAATTATTGAATGCATCAAGCTATGGGAAAGACTTACTAGTAACAACTTTGCTAGAGACGTGAGATCTTTAGTTCAAGATTAGACATGCATACATCGAAATGAAGCAAAGATCAACATTTACAAGGATGACAAAAAAACAAGTCAAGAGTATATGGGGAAAAACTACACTATTTCTCTAAATTTAAAAGCAATTTACTACAAACTTTTATCACATGATCCCCTGTTTCACAATTGTTTCTTACATGTTTCATTTATGTTTCTTATATGTTTCAACTGATTACATCATCATTAAGATTTACATAACAACAATTCTCTAAAATCATTATGAATCAATGTTGTTGTCATCGTCATCACCATTTTGCAGCTTCAACTTAGCATGATTGTGAAACAGATGACTGAGCCTTGCTTGTTTATTCTCTATCTCAAATGCTTCGACGTCCATAGCCTTCCCACCAATAATAACAAGCAACAAAAAATCCCCATTCACTACAAAAAGAAATAAAAAAAGATACACAGTCAGATACATAACACAACAAATCAAAAACAATAAAAAAGAACAAGTAAATGGAGATACAGAAACATAAAAGAAACAACTTCGAAACAACATCGAAACAAACGAAAAACTTCAAATCACAAAATAATAAAAAAACACAGAAAATTGGGTTTAACCTCTGAGTCTTCGCTCGACATTTCATCAAACAGTTGCAGAGCCTCACCTCGTCGGATGAAAACTCGAAATCAACCACAAAATCTTCACCCCAATCCTCATTATCCCATTCGAAATATTCATCATCTTCTTCGACGGTGAGTCCCCGGCGCGAAAGGAATGTACGGAGTCGACGACGCCGGTGACGTGGCGTGGTGCGGCGAAGACATGGTGCTTCAAATCAAAATCTAAATTGTGGGAAGGTAAAAATAAAAATTAAATGAAAAAACCTAAAAATCATCATAAGCATCAAATGAAAAAAATGGTATTCAATTAATTATGCAGTAAATTAAAGAAGAAACAATTAATTTAAATGGCAAACATATATATGATTATCATATCCTCCCCCAAAAGTGCAAATGCTTACACACACAGTACACGCACTGAATTATATACTTACATACCTATATATATAGATGTCATGAGCAGGGATAAGGCGGCCCTTACAGAAGGAACAAACCCTTAAGAAATTAGCAGTTTCAACAAAATCCGCCGAGTTACGGTGGTGCGGTTTGCGAGAGGCCACGGTGGCGGAACCTGAGAACCTTGGATCCAGTCCATTGAATGGGTTGTGAGGATCCAATGGCTGATAAACACCTTCAGCGTCGACGCCGTTGAAATCTAAGGTGAACTCCGTCATGCTTGTAAAAAATCGCGGAAACATAGGAAAGCTGGAGGAGGGTAAAACCCGATAAGAAAAGTAAAGGGGTGGGTATATTTGGGAAGTTTAGGACCGGATGGGGTAGATTAGTGATAGGGTGGTTTTTTTGTCTTTTTTCAAAAACAGGTATTTTGTGGTATTTCCTCTTTTTAATTTGAGTGGATCATCTATGCATAATTATAATATTCGACGGCTATACAAAAATTCCAAAAACATTACATGCAAAATATTGACAATTAGAAAATTTTAATATACCTCTTGATTTATGCTTTATTAAAATGAGTAATAATATATTATCTTTTGAAAAATCTGAATTGAATTATCAAAAAGATGGATAATGAACCCTAATTAAACGTAAAAATAATATAAAAAAATTACTACACCATTCAACACCGAATTATTTAAGAAACAAAAATACCCCAAAACTAATATTAGAAAATAAAATCATCTAATAATGTTACAAAACGTACCAAATAATGAAAACAATTAATTTCTTTAACTATTCTCATTAGTTCTCCTATAAAGAATTCACGAGTCACCAACCGTAAATGTTTGAAAATATGAGTTTGTTATGACGATAAATCCAAAAACACGCAGGCGAATAATGTTGTGTACTAAGAAGTATTCTAAATTTACAATTTTAAAATGTAGTGATATAACTTGATTTATTTCAATTTTGTATTATACATTTTTATATTCATTAACATTGCAACTCTTATATGAATGCAATTTATGTGCTTTGACACAACACATCATGTGCATTGCACGGGTAAAAGACTAATTAGTATATATCTATAATTTGGATCAAAAAGGACTCATATTATGGGGTGACACCGTAGAGACTGATCTCAGTCGTTAGAAGATTAGTTTAAATAGTTGAGATTTTTTCCATTATTTTAGGAAATGAGATAATAATTGATTGACATTAGTGATAATTTAGTAAATTTTCAATCTTATGGATAAGCCGAGAGGACAAATAGTTGGCGATTTTCTATTCAAATTAGTAAACTTTAAGAGTTTTTTCAGAGTTTTTCTTATTTACGCTATTGATGCCAAAAAGTTTTCCAAGTTCTTACGATTTTTTCGCTTAATTAGAAGAATAACACCGCATGTTTTATATAATGTTGATGCATATTAGTATCACTACATGTTTTATGTAATGTTGTTGCATATTTAGTATTGGACCATTGCATATTTTATGTAATATTGTTTCTTAATTAGAAGGATATTCGCATGTTTTATTTAATGTTGTTGCATATACATTACGATAATTTTATTTTTCTTTTAAATTTACATATATTACTTTGTATTGGATCACAATTTTATTTATTTTAATTTTAATTTTTTTTTTTGCATACACAGTTGAGAAAGCGTATTTTTTACCCGCTAAGATAAACGAAAAAGAAGAACAAAGAAGGAAGAAGAAATCTATTTTGGGTTGCTTATTTTTCGTGAATGGTCAATTTAATTAAGATTCATTCCATAAATTGTATAACTGGTTATTTTATGGTTGTTATCTATTAGTATTATTTTACAAAATTACCCTTATTGTTAATAAATTAATTAAATTATAATTATTTTTGTTCCTTAACTGTGCCATTAAAAATTATCTTCCGGTGACTACAATCGTCTATATGGTCTCACCCGGACATTGGTCTCATTTGATCCATGCCCTATATATATATATATATATAACAACACCCGTGAGTCGCACGGGATTTGTCAAAATATTTATTATAGTTGTAGGAGATCTAAAATACTAATTCAAAATAAATTATATTGATAGGATCTTTAATTTACAGAAAAAAATTATATAGATATAATCCTTGATTTTTGGATTATTTGTTATCATTTAGATTATATATGAAAAATAAGTAGTTATACAGTTGCCACGTAGATCAATATGAAGCTGCCATATGAAAATGAGAGAATGAGGAATTGACACATGTCTCATGATAGTGAGGTGAAGACACGTGTCATATTTTTTTTAGTATATAGGGTTGGTATATATATATATATATATATATATATGTGTGTGTGTGTGTGTGTATGTGTGTGTGTGTGTGTGTGTTGTGTATATTGTTGTTATAGAGCTTTTGGTTTATATGTACTTTGTTGGTGTTTATTTCATAATTCATATAATATCTAACCTATATACTAAAAGAAAAAATAAAGTTGACACATGTCACCATCTCATTAATCTTGGACATTTGTCAACTTCTCATCATCCCAATTCCACATGGCAACTTCACATTTATCTATGTGGCAATCCTATGTACAAAATTAAAAGAAAACAAATTTAATGATAATAAATTTAATCAAGATTTTAAAAGATAAAATATAACCCAAAAATAAAGAATTTGCTTACAATTAGTTTGGAAAAATCGATGCTGATCAAATCTATCCGAAGATATTCTTATTGAGAAATACTCTATCAGTTCAGAATATATATTTTTTGAATTTAAAAGATAACAAAATTAAGATATAAGAAATAATTCAAAAACCAAGAATTCTATCTACACTATCTTTTAAAATTGTTATCTTTTAAATATGTGACACTAAAATTTTATTTTTGGACAAATTACTGTAACACACGGGTGTTATTCTAGTTTACATATATATATATAAATATCACATTTGACATAATTATGGTAGCAATATTATGAGTGAACATCATACAAATTTGGCCAACTATAAACTTAATATTACTTCACGTTCAAACTAAGAGGGTGTTTGCCGAACTTATTTAAAAGATCTTATAAGCCCCTACTGTTGAAATTAATGTCATTAAGTGACCCATATTAATGAATGTGGGGCTTTAACTTGAATGCTCCTCTTTGATGGCTAAGAGTAGATAAAAGATGTTAAAATCGGGAGATAATAAATAATCCTTCTTCCTCTGCCATAAATGAGAAAAGGTGATAACTCCTCTCTTTAATCTAAAAAGAAATAAACGTATGGGATATTACTATAAAAGTGAGAGAGTTGTGGAGTCTTATATCCATCAAGAAGAAGTGAAAAGTAAAGGCAAGGAGGAAGATAAAACTTTTACAGCAAATCTCAAAGAGAATTAAGACATGGATCAAGGTAAATACATATACCAATTCTATGTACTTTCTGCAATTGTGAAAATTATGAGTTCTAAGATTTTGAGCATTATAGAGAATTTGATGAATTTCATGAAAGATGAAATTTATTAAGGTTACATATAGTATCAGAGCCCTGTTTAGGAACTCATAATTTTTCAATTAAAGTTATTAACTTTTCTTGATGAACCATGTTTTATGTTCTGCTGCAAATCACGTGAATTTGGTCGTACGCATATATTTAATATTCATGGATTATGGTTCACTTTGAAATATTTTGAATGCCAATTATATTTTAGCATGTTTGATTTATGTTAAATCATGACATAAGTCTAGAATGATGTGTTGTATAAAATAATGAATTGTTGACTTACGGATGAAAAGTCATGTAAATTCATATCCATTTGTTATCTAAAGGATTATTATGTTTTGATAAAAGATAATGAAGGATGGTGTTAAGGAATCGATCATGTACCTTCAAAGTTTAAAGCGTTACATTATGATTGATTTAAAAAAAGGAATAATGAATTGTGGTTCATTATTAAACAGGGATATGTATGTTTGTCCAATATAGGCTTCATTATACACCAGTTAATATGTTGGAAAAAAAATTACATCAGAAGGCAACACCAATTAAGAAAATAAATATATGTGGTTATAGCTACATTTTGTCGATATGAAATTTATTGATTGGTGTTCGAGAAAAAAGACCAAAACTTGAGTGTTTTATTCTTGAGTTTTAGTTTTAGTCACTTAAGGCATCATATGTTATGAATATATAGAACACATGGGTATTATTGAAGAGTAATAAATTGAAAAGAACAACTTGAATACGAATTCTTGATTTTTTTTTATTTCCATGCTAGAAGGTTGTATTGTGCATCTATTTTGTGTACTTAAAATATGTTATTGTACAGTACATAAATTAATGAGGCTTTATTATATATGATGTTATACATATTGAAAGGAATAACTTGATTAAAGTTATTCAAGTATAAAAGTATGACTTTCACATTCATGTAATAGATAGATGTTAGTCACCAAAGTGACCTAGCTGAACAGAAAATTGTAACACTTATATTGAGTGTGATCCAATTGTTCATAATTGTAGAGATGCCATTAAAGAATAACATGATTGGTGGATTGAACAATTGTGATTATAGATTATTTTGCTATGAGGTTACCCAATGATGGACCATTGCATATAGTCTATAAATTTAAAGAGATCAATCTTCATATATTAATTAGATAGTGTGTATATCCAAAGATAACATGCTTTTTGACTAATATATGTCCTGATTATCTATTAAAGCACCTTTATTTGGCATCAATTTTAATATTTATGTATTTAAGTGTTGCTCAAAGGTGAACTGAAATACATGTTTAAAGTCTTTATATAAAGGTTTCTGAACCAACTAAAGGTAACTCAAAACACTAATAGGTGATGATGTATAAATGTTTTGTAGCATCTTTGAACCTCTTAGCATTACGAAATACGGTCGTAAAATTCAATGGGCTGAGTTATGCTAACTGGTCTGAACAGATCCATTTTACTCTGGGTATTATAGATTTGGACCTTGCTATAGTAACAGACAAAAGGCCCGCAACTGTCACTGAGACTAGCTCAGAAGCTGACAAGTCTCTATATGAGGCTTAGGAGCGGTCTAACAGGCTGAGCTTGAACTTAATGAGAATGACCATTGCTGAAAATATCAAGCATTAGATGTGAAAGACTAACTGTACAAGGGAATTCATGATGAAAGTCAAAGAATATTCCCAGTCGGACTTGGCAGACAAATCCATTGTAGGCACTCTTATGAGTGAGCTGACTACGAAGAAGTTTGATTGGTCTTAGCCAATTCTTGATCATTTAACAGAAATGTCCAACTTAGCAGCAAAGCGTAAGACTATGGGGATGGATGTGAGTGAGACGTGTTAGATAAATGTTTTTATCAAGATTTTGATGATTTTGTTTAAATGAGTTTTTACACCAAAACAATGTTTATAAATATTGTCCAAATACTCCCAAATGATTTAAAATATTTTTACTAATTTTTGGAGTATTTTTTGAAGTTTATTTTTGACAAAAAATTGGGCAACACTTCTGTTTTGAGGCCAACCGGTCGCCCTATAGGGCATCCCGTATTTGGAAATGATTTTTGAAACAGAAACGAGAAGTTTGCAAAATTCCAAAAGATCGACCGGTCGAAAAAGAGGTCGACCGATACCTGAAAAGAACGCAAAATGAAACAGAACACTTTCTGTATTGAAAAATAGGGAGGCCAACCGGTCCACATGGGGGGCGACCGCTCGACCCCTGTGTCGATCGGTCCAACCCCCCTGGACCGGTCCAACCCTATGTCATCGTGTTCCTGCATCTCACGATCTACTTTATAACGTTCGAAATTTCTACATAGCGTCCGGTCGCTATATGTTTTTGACAGCAAAATTCAAACCGTTGAACATCCATTATCAGCAAGATTTACTTTATCAATTTTGTACATTATTTCTACATCTTGTGATCTTCTTTTTGTAGACGAAAGTGAAGAAGGATGAGCCTATGTTTGTGAAGACTCTCATATAAATAGAGGAAGACTTGAAGCAAACAATACACAATATACAAGCAAACAATACAATAAGAAATCTGCAAAATTCTCAAAGATTTCATTTTTACATTCTTGTTGTAATATACTTAGTTCTTGCACTTGCACAATCTTGAGGTCTAGGCTTTTTATTCTTGATTACACTTGCACTCAAAGTTTGTATACTTCATTTATTGAGTTGTAATCTTGAGTTTGTCTATCATCCAAAACAAGATATCCCTGTTAGTGTTCTTGTGGTAAGACAACACTTGGGTGATCTTAGGTTTTGAAGAGTGTGGTACTCTTCATAGGTGTTGAAGGAAGATTGTGGTAATGTCCTTGAAGGTGTTGTAAGAAGATTGTGGTAATCTTCAAAGGTGGTGTTGTAACAATTGTGGTAATTGTTAATAAAATTCTTTTTCTTTTTCGAAACGCATCCCGGATATACTGGGGTGGTAGAGCACGTAGTCCCTAGGTGGGGTGAAGCTCTTAAAATCAATGTGTGTTGTTTAATTTCCGCATTTACATTCTTGTCTTTGCTTGATCATTCGAAAAAGAGGGTGAATTGCGGAAAATCGGCATAATCTATTCACCCCCCTCTAGATTATCGTAGCCACTTGGACTAACAAGTGGTATCAAAGCCAAACTCTTTGGCAAGCTCATTCCACACCGCGAGTAAAGAGAAAAGATCCATGGCTACGAACGAAAGCTACCTCACCACCGGCACCTCCACCAACAAGCCACCGCTTTTTGACGCCAACAACTACGCATTTTGGAAAGACCGAATGGAGTGCTTTCTTCAAGGGTGCGGGTTGAATATATGGAATGCGGTTATTGAAGGCATAGCTTAACCAGCAAAGAAATTGGAGGATGGCTCCTTGGCCCCCAAAAGTTTCAAAGAATTCGATGATGCCGACAAGAAGGCTTTCTCTCTAAACGGTAAGGCTTTGAATATTTTACATTGTTCACTCACCGCCACCGAGTACAATCGCATAAGAGGAATAAGGTCGGCACATGATGTATGGGAAAAACTGGAAACCATCTATGAGGGTACTAAGAAAGATAAGCAAGCAAGAAAAACCATGTTTGTTAAAGACTTTGAAAATTTCAATATGCATGATGGTGAAAGCATATCAAAAATGGTGGAAAGGCTTGACAACATTGTCAATCCTCTTGTGGCACTTGGGAAAGTCATATCCGAAGAAGATAAAGTGACCAAAGTCTTGAATGCTCTTCCCGGGTCATGGTCCGAGAAAATAACGGCTATCACGGAAGCACAAAATCTCGAAACACTCAAATTCGATGAGCTCGTGGGAAATCTTCTCATTTATGAAGTCTATCTCAAGGAGAAGAAAAATCCCCAACCATCCACCACTAAACTGGGTATGCAAAATCTTCCTAAAGGTTTAGCATCTTCTTCTAATATTTTAAATTATGCTAGTGACGAAGATGATGAGGAAACGACGGCTCTTGTTCGAAAATTTGCAAAGTTTGTTAATAAAGATAAAGCAAGAAAGCCAAGAGACAATTCATGTTTCAAATGCGGAAAATCCAGGCATTATATAGTCGATTGCCCGAAACTTGCGGAAGAAGAGCAAAAGAAGAAAAAGCCTTTCCTTAAAAAGAAGGCTCTAAATGCGGATGTCAAATCTTGGAATGAACTACTCGCCACATCCGCCGAGGAAGGAGAAGCCGAACATGGTCTTATGGCCATAGGCGATGAAAATAACGAGTGTACGCTCTAACTCCTCAACTTTTCCTTAGTTGATGAATTGCAATGTGATTTTGATGAATTGCAAAATGAATTTCAAAATTTGATTGTTAAATACAAGACTTTAAAAAAGAAGCATAAAGAGCTTAAAATTGAAAAGGATAAATTGTTTACTTCTTATGAATCTCTTGATAAAGCTCATGATATTACTCTTACTAAAGTCCGTACTCTTGAAACCGAAAAACAAACGCTCACAAATGATACTGAAAATTTGAAAAAGGATGTGCATCGTTTTAACTTAAGTACGGATAAAGTTACAAAAATTTTAGATGCACAAAGAGGTGAGCATTCTAAATTAGGACTTGGCTATAAACCTTTTCAACCTATTTCAAACAAAAATGACCAAGGTCCGACTTTTGTATGTGCTAGTAGTGCCCATAATCTTATTTGCTTTTATTGTGGTAAAGTTGGTCACTATGTTAGTCATTGTAAATTGAAGAACAATGTTAACTATTTTTGGAGACCCAAAGGTCTCAAGGCTAACCCCCATGGACCCCAAAACTATAGGGTACCTAAAAATAATTCTTTTGTAGGTTATAGAGGCTATAACAACATTCAAAATGGCTCATGGACAGCGGATGTTCGCGCCATATGACCGGAAGGAGAGAACCTTTTACCAACATCAAGCTCCAAGAAGCCTATGGTCATGTTCGGCAATGGCAAAGGAAAAATCATTGGCAATGGAGACATTGGTAACTCTTCTTTCTCTCTTAATAATGTTTTATTAGTTGATGGGCTAAAGTTTAATTTGATAAGTGTAAGCCAACTTTGTGATTCTAATTATGATGTTGTTTTTAATAAAGAAAAATGCCTTGTTCTTAAAAATGGTAAAATTATTTGTGAAGCTAGTAGAAAAGGCAACCTTTATAAAATTTGCACAAGTGACTTGGTTAGTCAAAATGTTTCTTGTCTTGTCGCCAATTATGATTGAACTAGCTTATGGCATAGGGCACTTGGACATGTTGGATACAAAAATTTGAAAGAGATTTACAAAAATCAACATGTCAAAGGACTACCCAAGTTAAATTTTGAAAACCTTGGCTTATGTGACACTTGTCAAAAGAACAAATTAGTTAAGAGTAGTTTTAAGCCCAAAAAATGAAATTTCCACAACCAAGCCTCTACAACTTCTTCATTTAGATTTGTGTGGGGATATTGGTACGGCTAGTCTAAGTGGAAAATATTACACTTTTGTTATAGTTGATGATTTTTGTAGATATACTTGGGCTCTTTTTCTTACAAATAAAAGCGATGCCGTTAATGAGTTTGTTAAGTTGTGTAGACTTATTGAGAATTAAAAAGAAGATACCATAAAGTCTATTCGAAGGGATCGAGGTGGAGAATTTGATGGAGAATTTAGAGTCTTTTGTGAAACCAAAGGATATAGTCACAATTTCTCGGCTCCAAGGACACCTCAACAAAATGGAGTAGCCGAAAGGAAGAATCGAACACTTCAAGAAATGAGTCGGTCCATGCTCAATGAATTTTCACTTCCAAAATATTTTTGGGCCGAAGCCGTTAGTACCGCTTGCTATGTCATTAATCGAGTTTATATTCGTCCTAAAATGAATAAAACTCCATATGAGCTTTGGAAAGGAATAATTCCAAATATTAGTTATTTCAAAATATTTGGATGTAAGTATTTTATTTTGAATACTAAGGATCAATTGGACAAACTTGATCCTAAAGCCGATGAAGGAATATTTATGGGGTATTCAACCAAGAGCAAAGCCTATCGGGTTTACAATAAGACTAGTATGGTTGTTGAAGAATCCATCCATGTAAAATTCAATGAAGCCTCATTGTTGAAAGGATACCTAATGATGATAGTGATGAAGAGGATGTTGTTGAACCAATTGTCCAAGATAATGCTCAAAATGATCAACCTTCAAGCTCAAATGTTCCTCAAGAAGACAAAGGTGATACTTCGGATCTTCCCGTAGCATTGAAATTTAAGGGAGATCACCCAAAAGATCTTATTATTGGTGATCCCCTTGATAAAGTAATGACTCGAGGAAAATTTGCCGAGAAAGCTCTTATATCTCAAAAAAAGCCTAAAAATGCTAAGGAAGCTATTGAAGATGATGATTGGTTTTTAGAAATGCAAGAAGAGTTGAATCAATTTGAAAGAAATGATATTTGGGAATTGGTACCTTGTCCTCCATCTCAAACAATTATTGGTACAAAATGGGTATTTCAAAACAAGCTCGATGATCAAGGCAATATTGTTCGAAACAAAGCAAGGTTAGTAGCTCAAGGGTATTGTCGAGAATAAGGTATTGATTATGATGAAACTTTTGCACCCGTAACACGTTTAGAAGCTATTCGTATTTTACTTGCCTATTCTTGTTTTAAAAATTTTAAGCTTTACCAAATGGATATTAAATCCGCTTTTCTAAATGGTAATATTCAAGAAGAAGTCTATGTAAAACAACCTCCGGGGTTTGAAATTTTTTCTAGGACAAATGATGTTTATAAACTTAAGAAGACCTTATATGGTTTAAAACAAGCACCCCGTGCATGGTATGATAGACTTAGCTCTTTTCTTTTGCAAAATGGATTTACAAGAGGTAAAGTTGATACTACTCTCTTTGTTTTTGAAAAAGGGCAAGATTGCTTATTAGTGCAAATTTATGTTGATGACATTATATTTGGTGCTACTAATGTGCAAGAAATTTTCTAAGCTTATGCAAGGTGAATTCGAGATGAGTATGATGGGTGAGCTCAATTTCTTCCTTGGACTTCAAATAAGCAATGCCAAGAAGGAATATACATTTCACAATCAAAGTATACAAAAGAACTTTTGAAAAAGTTCGGCATTGAAGAAGGAAGAACCGTCTCTACTCCTATGGCAACTAATATCAAGATTGACAAAGATGAAAAAGGCAAGTCGGTTGATGAATCCAAGTATCGAGAGGTATGATTGGTAGTATACTTTATTTAACCGCAAGTAGACCGGATATTCTTCATGCCGTATGCCTATGTGCTTGTTTTCAAAGTAATCCCAAAGAATCTCATATGAGTGCAGTTAAAAGGATTTTTCGATATTTGAAAGGCACTATTCAATATGGTTTATTTTATCCAAAGAATGAAAATTTTTCTCTTAAAGGTTATAGTGATTCGGATTATGCGGGAAATATTGATGATCGTAAGATTACTTCCGGATCATGTCAATTTTTAGGCGATTGCCTAGTTTCTTGGTTTTCAAAGAAACAAAATTGTGTTTCACTTTCAACGGCCGAAGCTGAATATATTTCCACGGCTTTTTGTTGTACTCAACTTCTTTGGATGAAACAAACTTTAGCGGATTATAAATGCTCGTTTGAAAATGTTTCTATCTTTTGCGATAACATATCTGCTATAAATATTGCTCAAAACCCGGTTCATTATAACCATACTAAACATATTGAAATTCGACATCATTTTCTAAGGGATTGTGTTTCAAAACGAAAAATTGAGATATCTTTTGTTCCATCTCAAGATCAATTAGCGGATATATTTACAAAACCGCTATCTTCCAAGACCTTTGCCTTAATACGAGCTCGGTTAGGCATAATGCATATTGAATGAGGTCTATGTTTGCAATTTGTATGTTTTTAAAACTTAGGGGTGAAAATCGGATTTTTGGTGCAAAATCCGGACATAAACTGAACAAGTGTTCAGGCACCAGTCGCCATAGAGGTCGACCGGTCGACATGTTGTAGGCACCGGTCGCCCTACACGTCGACCAGTCGCCCTAGCCTATTTCAGCAATAAAATTGCTCCTGTCCTTCAAACGGTCATTTTGATCATTTTCTTCCAAACTCAAACCCCTTTGCATTTTTCACACACAATTCACTCAAAATGATTTTCTTTTTATAAATTCTATATTTTTGAGTTTATGTAACTTATATTTCATCATTATTATCCGACTTATCCGATTAATTGGTAAGAATTCTTCTTTTTAATCTCAATTGGGTTGAACCCTTGAGAATGTGCTCATATCTTGATATTTTGATGAAATTCGTATATTGGTGTGATGTATATGATAATTGTTGGTGGATGAATGTTGTATTATTGCATTTGGTGATGAAAGTTTTTGGCTTAATTGAATTACAAAGTCGTTATATATCTCTTGTTTTATTCAACACACGCCAAGTGTTCGACAAAATGTTTCTATGAAAAATTCATCACCTACATGATTCTCTCGATTTGAAAAGTCTTACAAGTTTATAGAGATCATGTTTTATCAATCAAATGAGCTTTTGCAAATCAAATGATCAACTTTTGCCTTTTATTTGGAATTTAAGCTTCAATGTTCAAAATGATCGATAATCGATTAAATTGCGCACTTTGATATGATTGTATGATGTTTTTATCGTGCTAACATTCTTTTTGATGATTCCAAAGGGGGAGAAACAGGAAAAACGCTTATACGCTCAAAGAAGCTAAAATAAGCTCGCAAAAGAAGCTATAAGCTATGGCTTTTAAAAACCAAAAGCTGTGAATAAGACTTAGTCCATTTGATATATTATTGGACTTTTATGCTTGACTAATGATGTCTTGTGACAGGGGGAGCTTCTAAGCTCATGCAATTCAAGCTTATATTGTAAAAGCTAAGTTTTTAGCTTTTGATTGTTTGCTTATATACTTGTTCTTGATGTGCTTGTTGATAGGGGGAGCTTGTGCAAAATGTTTTTGAAAAATCTTTGCTCCTATCCTTGTGTTATTACTTATGATAAATGTTGCTTGTAATGAATTGATGTTGTTAGACCGAAAAAATTTGTTTTGTTCTAAAATCGATCTCCTACAATTGTTTTGGTTTGTAATCATCAAAAAGGGGGAGTTTGTTAGATAAATGTTTTTATCAAGATTTCGATGATTTTGTTTAAATGAGTTTTTATACCAAAACAATATTTATAAATGTTGTCCAAATACTCCCAAATGATTTAAAATATTTTTACTAATTTTTGGAGTATTTTTTGAAGTTTATTTTTGACAAAAAATTGGACAACACTTCTGTTTTGAGGCAAACCGGTCGCCCTATAGGGCATCCCGTATCTGGAAATGATTTTTAAAACAGAAACGAGAAGTTTGCAAAATTCCAAGAGGTCGACCGGTCGAAAAAGAGGTCGACCGGTACCTGAAAAGAACGTAAAATGAAACAGAACACTTTTTCGTATTGAAAAATAAGGAGGCCAACTGGTCCACATGAGGGCGGACGGTCGACCTATGTCGACCGGTCCAACCCCGCCTGGACCGGTCCAACCCTATGTCATCCTGTTCCTGCATCTCACGATCTACTTTATAACGTTCGAAATTTCTTCATAGCGACCGATCGCTATATGTGTTTGACAGCAAACTTCAAACCGTTGAAGATCCATTATCAGCAAGATTTACTTTATCAATTTTGTACATTATTTCTACATCTTGTGATCTTCTTTTTGTAGACAAAAGTGAAGAAGGAAGAGCCTTTGTTTGTGAAGACTCTCTTATAAATAGAGGAAGACTTGAAGCAAACAATACACAATATACAAGCAAACAATACAACAAGAAATCTGCAAAATTCTCAAAGCTTTCATTTTTATATTCTTGTTGTAATAGCCTTAGTTCTTGCACTTGCACAATTTTGAAGTCTAGGCTTTTTATTCTTGATTACACTTGCACTCAAAGTTTGTATACTTCATTTATTGAGTTGTAATCTTGAATTTGTCTATCATCCAAAACAAGATATACTTGTTAGTGTTCTTGTGGTAAGAACACACTTGGGTGATCTTAGGTGTTGAAGAGTGTGGTACTCTTCATAGGTGTTGAAGGAAGATTGTGGTAATCTCCTTGAAGGTCTTTGTAAGAAGATTGTGGTAATCTTCAAAGGTGGTGTTGTAACAATTGTGGTAATTGTTAATAAAATTCTTTTTCTTTTTTGAAACCCATCCCGGATATCTTGGGGTGGTGGAGAAGCGTAGTCCTAGGTGGGGTGAAGCTCTTTAAATCAACGTGTGTTGTTTAATTTTCGCATTTACATTCTTGTCTTTGCTTGATCATTCAAAAAGAGGGTGATTTGCGAAAAATCAAGATAATTTATTCACCCCCTCTAGATTATCATAACCACTTGGACTAACAAGATGTTTCTTGTGCAATTCATCATGAGCTCCCTCCCTGCTAAATTTGGCCAGTTCCATGTGAACTACAACACCATCAAAGATAAATGGAACTTTAAAGAGCTTATGCCATGTTAGTGTAGGAGGAAGGAAGATTAAGGAAGATAAAGAATCACTCTGTTCACTTCACAGTCTATGATGGTGCAAGTAGCAGTAAGGATAAACCGGGTAAGAAGGACAAGGACAAGAAAAAGATAAGGCCCCAATGAAGGTTGGCGAGGGTCAAATCCAAAAAAAGTTTAAATGTTACTTTTGTAATAAGACAGGACACTTAAAGAAAGATTGTCCTTGTAGGTCCCAAGGGGTGTGAAGTAAGGTTTAGAAGGGGGGGTTGAATAAAGCTTACCAAATTTTCGATTTAGTCTTTTTAAAATTATTCAACAGAGTTGACTCAAACAGCTGTGTCCTTGATGGACAACTAAGTTTACTTTTCAGCTAAGTTACCTACTCAACAGACTCGATAGAGCTGTTGATATTATAACTCGGCTGCTCAAGCCAAATACTTAATTTGGCTGATTGGTTTTTAACAGCGGAAAACTTAACGCCCTTGATAGATTTTGGCTTGTTTTAAACACTTGATTTTTAGCACTTAGTTATTTATCAGTTGGATAGCAAATATAATACTTAACAACATATATAAAGTAAACGTGCAGGAAAGTAAGTTTGCTGAAAGTAAATGACACAAATATTTTTATAGAGGTTCAAAGATACAGTAATTCTTCTAATCCTCTCTTCTCCAAGTCCTGGAGGAATCCACTATGTAACAAATCAGTTTACAAAGCGGTAAACAGTCTGGAGACAGCCTTGATCACATAGATGGCTTCTCTTGCGACTCATCTTCTTCACAGGACAGTTGCCTTGCTACTTCAGCTCACTTCTCAAGTTCTTGGATTTGATCATGAAGCCCTACAACAAACTTGATAATGGTTCGACCTGGAACCTTTCTACAATCCTGACTTGGAAAGTAGACCCCTTTGGTTTCTTCAAAAATTTCCTCTTCAACAGATTTGAAGTTGTCTTTCCTTCACTACTTGTGTTGGACCGATTTCCTTCGAGTTTCAGGCATGAGAAATGGATTGAATGTCTATGAGAATATTGCAGGTTAAAAGCTTGAATATTTCTTGCTTGTTCGTGGTTCAGGTAACCTCTTCTCAATAACTTCCTCAGCCTTTTATAGTGCACATTTGAAATTTTGCACGTTGAAGAGATAAGCTAATTTCAAATGTCACTTGTGTTCGTTGGCTTGTCTTGTCTGCAGTCCTTGATGTTGACCTTTCCTCGTATTAATTGTCTTCGCAAAGATTGCAGTGCGACACAAGGTGCGGTGTTTCCCATTGGTTCATTCCTTTTGCACAGGACTAACACTTTAGACTCGGCCTTTGACATATTACTATATTGAGTAATATTCTTGACTTTAATCAATGGACTAGACTGTTGTCTATACCCCAGGTGACTTGAGTCAGCTCCAGACATTAGATAACTCAACTGTCACTTCAATTTTTAACTTGGCATCTTGTGTTGACTTGACTGACACTTCTTACAGTTGTTCCCCAGCTGACTCTTCTTTAGTCGAGTCATTGACTTCCTTCATGGCATTACTCAACTGACACACATCAGAGTCTTCACAACGTTCGCAATTGACTTCTTGTAATTCTTGACATAGCTGACTTGACTCAGCTTTTTCAGCCCTATCTATTACAATACAAATTACAAAGAAAATCGGGTGTCAACTTCCTAGTTTAAGTTTTACATGGTATCATCAAAATCTACTCAATTTCCTAATAGTCCTAAAAGGAAGGCATGGATTGAGAAGAAAGGTATCATTATGTTTCTGTATGTTTTGAATCAAACCGTATAGAAGTGCCTAATAATACCTGGTGGTCGATTCTGGTGCCACTACTCATGTGTCTCATATTATACAGGGATTCCATACGAGCCAGCCCATAAACGGAACTGAACAATATTTATTTATGGGGAACAAGATGAAGGCACAAATAGAAGGAATTGGGACTTAAAGGCTGATCATGGACACTAGATGTCACATAGATCTTGAAAGATGTCTTTATGTTCTTGATTGTTCTAGAAATCTTGTTTCAGTAGGAAGACTGGATATGATAGATTTTCATTTTAAAATTGGTAATGGTACATTTTCGCTATTTAAGAACAAATACTTTATGGTTATGGTACTTTGTTTGATTCTCTTTACCGTTTTAATATTGATAATAAATTTGTTGAATCCCTATATCATGTTGAAAGTAGTGTAGGCATTAAACGTAGTGCACCAAATGAAAGTTCGGTTTTTCTCGTGGCATCAAAGATTGGGTCACATTTCCAAAAGAAAGGTTATTGAGGTTGGTGAAAAATGAAATCCTTCCTCAATTAGATTTTAGTGACTGGGATGTGTGCGTGGATTGCATTAAAGAAAAGCATACCAAAAACACACTTAAGAAATCTGCCACAAGAAGCACTCAACTTTTTGAGCTGATACACACTCATATATATGTGGTCCATTTGACGTTCCTAACTGGGGTGGAGAAAAATACTTTATCACCTTTATAGATGATTACTCACGTTATGGTTATGTTTATCTACTACATGAAAAATCTCAATCGGTGAACATTCTCGATGTGTTCATCAATGAGGTGGAAATGCAATTAGATAAGAAAGTAAAAGTAGTGAGATCAGACCAAGGTGGTGAGTATTATGGAAAATTCAATGAAAGTGGACAATGTTCAGGTCCATTTCCAAAGTTCCTCGAAAGTCGCGGTATATGTGCACATTATACGATGTCTGGTACACCTCAGCAAAATGGTGTAGCTGACAGAAGAAATCATCCATTGATGGATATGGCTAGGAGTATGTTAAGTAATTGCTCATTGCCCCTATCACTGTGGATGCATGCTTTAAAGACTAATGCATACCTTCTCAATCGGGTTCCCAGTAAGGCAGTTCCTAAGACTCCTTATGAATTATGGACAGGAAAGAAACCCTGTTGAGACATCTTTATGTTTGGGGTTGCCCAGAAGTAAAAGTGTATAATTCACATGAAAAGAAGCTGATGCTAGGACAGTCAATGGTTATTTCATTGGCTATCTTGAAAAGTCTAAGGGGTATAGGTTTTATTGTCCTAACCATAGTATGAGAATAGTCAAGTCGGTAATGCTAAGTTCATTGAGAATGGTTTAATCGGTGGGAGTGGGGAACCGAGAAAAGTAGAACTTCAGAAATTCGGCCAAACTCATTCACTCGATGTTTCTTCTAATGTTGTTGTTCCTATTATTGCATCATCATTAAACAGCATACAAGAACAACAAGTCAATGTTCAAAACCCATTGAATGAAAACTTGATAAATGAACCAATCACAGTTGAGCAAGAGATTTATGAACCACAATAGGAAATAGATTTAAGACGGTTTGTAAGGCAGAAAAGACCTACTATTTCTGATGACTATGTGGTGTATACTCTTGAGCATGAATGTGACTTAAGCATTGATGAGGACCCGATCTCATTCAGACAAGCGATGAATGGCAATAATTCTGAAAAGTGGTTCAATGCCATGAAAGAAGAGCTTAAATCAATGTATGACAACAGAGTCTGAGACTTAGTTGAGTTGCCTGAAGGTTTTAAAAGAGTCGGTTGTAAATGGGTCTTTAAGACCAAACATGACTCGAATGGCATCATTGAAAGGTATAAGGCCAGACTCGTTACTAAAGGTAATACTCAGAAAAATGGCATTGACTATAATGAAACCTTTTATCCGGTGTCAAAGAATGACTCTTTAAGAATTGAATGGCCTTGGTGGCTCATTGTGATTTAGAGATTCACCAATTGGATATTAAAACCACTTTTATGAATAGTGATTTGGAAGAGGAAGTGTATATGGATCAACCGAAAGGGTTTAAAACCGCAGGAAAGGAAAATTTAATGTGTAAGTTAAATAAATCAATATATGGACTGAAACAAGCCTCTCGGCAATGGTATCTTAAGTTCAATGATATCATTACTTCTTATGGTTTCACAGAGAACACCGTTGATCGGTGTATCAACATGACAGTGGGAGCAAGTTTATAATATTAGTCCTATATGTTGATGATATTTTACTTGCTGCTAATGATGTTGGACTGTTACATGATGTAAAGAAGTTTCTCTCTAAGAAGTTTGAAATGAAGGATTTAGGCGAGGCATCTTATGTGATAAGAATAGAAATATTTCGTGACAGATCACAAGAATTGTTGGGATTGTCTAAGAAATCCTATATCAATAAAATCTTAGAGAGATTTAGAATGGAAAAATGTTCTACGGGGATAGTTCCAATATAGAAAGGGGACAAATTCAGTCAAATGCAATGTCCCAAGAATATTTAAGAACGAAAAGAAATGAATTCAATTCCTTATGATTTAGTGGTTGGGAGCTTAATGTATGCTCAAACTTGTAATCGGTCGGATATCAGTTTTGTTGTTGGAATGTTAGGTTGATATCAAACTAATCCTAATGTAGACCACTAGAAGGCTGCAAATAAGGTCTTGGGTATTTACAAGGCACCAAAGAACACATGTTCACATGCAAGAGGTCTAATAACCTCGAAGTAATATGATGTTCATATTCAGATTATGCTGGGTGTGTTGACACTAGGAAGTATACATTTGGCTATTTGCTAATTTTAGTCGAGGAGCGATATCATGGAGGAGTAGAAATCAGTCTGTTATTGATGCATCCACTATGGAAGTTGAATTTGTGGCATGCTTTGAGGCCACAATTCATGGATTGTGGTTGCGGAACTTTATCTCGGGACTTGGGATTGTTGATGAGATAGCCAGGCCACTGAGAATTTATTGTGATAATTCTGCAACTGTCTTCTTCTCTAAGAACGACAAGTACTCTAAGGGTGCTAAACACATGGAATTAAAGTACTTAAGTTTTAAAGAAGAAGTGTGGAAACATAGAGTGTCTATTGAGCATATAAGCACCAATCTAATGGTAGCAGATCCGTTAACTAAGGGGTTACCACCTAAGACATTTTTTGGTCATGTCGAAAGAATGGGTATTATAGACAAGTCCTTGTTAGCGTAATGTTAGTGTATGTATATATATACATAACAATTATTTGCTCCTTATGTTATGATGCTCTGAGCTCATTTATAATTGTCTTTCTGCTTGTATACATGTAATGTTTTGTGTAATAACATGATAAGTCTTTCTTCAAGATTGTATAGTTGAGGCTAATAATTCACCTCATCAAGGATAATATTAAGTTGGATTAATCTTGTGATACATGGAAGGAATCATGTCGAATAAATGATGTGTGACCGCCATGATCCAATCGGGTTCAACTTAATTAAAGATAAGTCTAATTGACATTATGGTGGATTTAGCACATTGTGCACAATTAAAGTTGTGATTAAATCCTCAAGTCGTTATGTGGGCCAAGTGGGAGAAATATTGGAATTGATGTCATTAAGTGGACCATATTAATGAATGTGAGGTTTTAACTTAAATCTCCTATTTGATGGCTAAGAGGAGATAAAAGATGTTGAAACTGGGAGATAATAAATAATCTCTCTTCCTCTGCCATAAATAAGAAAAGGTGATAACTCCTCTCTTTAATATGAAAAGAAATAAACGTATAGAATATTATTATAAAAGGGAGAGAGTTGTGGAGTCTTCTATCCATCACTAAGCAAAGGCAAAGAGGAAGATAAAACTTTTACAACAAATCTTAAAGAGAATTAAGACATTGATCAAGGTAAGTACTTATACCAATTCTATGTACTTTCTGTAATTGTGAAAATCATGACTTCTAAGATTTTGGGCATTATAGAGAATTTAATGAATTTCATGAAAGATGAAATTCTATTAAGGTTACACCTACATCTTATAAGATATTCTTATAACTTATACGATGTTAGATCTTATTTTACGAATAAGTTGTTGAAGTGCTTGAATAAAATAAAATAATAGATCTTTTAATATGTTAGTAATGCTAATTTTGTAATTGAGATAGTCAAAATTAAAAAAAAAGTTGTTAAAATCTTATTTTGCAAAAAAATTGGGATTCTCAACCTTTTTTAAAAAGAGCTTATGGCTCATACATCTTATTTTAAGAGCTTATAATATCTTTTTTAAAAATGTATACCAAACAAATTTAAAGAGTTTATAAGCTCTCAAACATCTTATAAGATATTCTTATAAGTCAGCCAAACACCCTCTAAGTCAAATTTATATATATAATAAACATAAAGTTGACTTTTTTTGTTTGAATTGAATGGTATAAATTAATCAGTTTAAATTAAACCAACATAAATGACATTAGTAAAATTTAATTTTGATTACTACGTAAAATAATAATTGGTATTTAGATTATTTGTATTCATAATTATAATAAAAAGAGTGCCCCCATGAATTCTTTACATTCTAAAATATTCTTTTAACTTTAGAAAATCGATAAAAATGGCCTTATTATCTCAATTCTTTTGAAGGTTCCATTTTTTTTTTGAGGAAATCATTTAAAATTTTATTAATTACTCAAACCATCCAAGATATTGTTCAAGATACAAAGAGGTGGAGAACTCCACACTGATAGATTATCAAAAGAAAAAGCTTCATTTGATAGTGCATGAGCAACCATATTGCCGTTTCTACGAATAAAAGTTACCGAAAAGGCGGGTTCACATTGTAATAAAATCGACATTCTTTCAAAATATTGTCATATTCAAATTCCAAACTCCAAACTAGCTAGTCCGCCCACTACATATTTTCGCATCCGTGTGGACAATTAAATGTTGGAAACCAAGTTATTTGTCCACGATAAAGCTTCTCTAATCCCAATTGCTTTGACCACGCACTTGGTACAACCCCGAAATACAAATGCATTTGAGCGACAACGAATTCCCTCTATCATCTCTTACCACCATTGCAATCCCTATTGAATTTTTATTTCTATACAATGAAGCATCAACATTGCATTTAAAGAAGGGGAACTCAGGTGGCTTCCACTTTAGTAGTTGTTGAGAACTTCCACCCTTTAAATCTTCAACCGGACCAATGGAATTAGCAGCACAACAGCTGCTAAGCACGAAGACTACTACCTTGACAACACCAGCTCAACTACTATGTTTCATGTTCCATAATACCTCATTTCGTTCCTTCCATAAGCTCCACAATATCATGATAGACTTAGCTACGATCCCCCCATCCTGATGACTAAGGACATTCTTTACAAATTTCTTCATAGACTCAGCATCTACACTTCATGCAACAATCATCTCCTTTAAGCATGCCTTCTCCCAACATTCTCTATTGAATGTACACTCAAGAAATATACGCCATCCTGTTTCGTAGTCCACATGATAGAGGACACAATTACAATCCACCACAACATGTCTCTTTGATAGATTATTACGCGTAGGAATGCTATCCGTACACGCCCTCCAAATAAAATATTTCACCTTTGGGGGAATCTTTAATTTCCATAAGCTTCTCCACATACCAAAAACGACTCTTCTAACTTGGTTTTCCTCATTCAATGCAATTTTATATCCACTTTTAACCAAGTATTGACATTTTTCGAAAAACTCCATACCCTTCTATCCTCAGTAGCAAGGATGTTTAGTGGAATTCATAAAATTTGTTGAGTATCCTTTTCATTAAAAATCTCCTCCACGGAGACCTGGGATCAGTAAGTCATTTACTCGAAGATCACGAAATTCTGGTCGGATAGGTGTTGAGATACAGAAATTCGAACCGTCACTTTAAATAAAACTAGGACAAGAACCTAGTTTTGAATCAAGAAAATCCCCATTTAGAAAATATTTGGTTTTGAAAATCCTCGTAACTAAAGCATCCAGATCCGTGATAAATTTCCAACCTTGTTTACCCAAGAGAGCCATGTTAAAACAAAACAAATCTTTAAATCCCAAGCCACCTTCATCTTTACTAACACACATCTTATCCCATTTCATCCATTTAATCCCCTTCGAACTATCTTTTCTATTACCCCACCAAAAGGAATTTAACATTTTTTCAAGCTCATCCAATAGAGATAAAGGTAACAGAAACGTACTCATGGCATAAGAAGGAACAACTTGTGCAACGACCTTTATCAAGATTTCTTTTTCGCCCCGTAAAAGTTGTTTTCCTTGCCAACTCTGAACATAATTCCACATTTTATCTTTTATGTGCCAAAAAACATCCTTCTTCTTTCTACCAATAAGAGACGACTGCCCCAAATATCTCCCGGTATTAAGATGTTGTCGTACTCCCAAAATCTGACACAAGGATCCCCTGGTCTGTTGAGATACATTCGAGCTAAATAGCATCCACTTAAAGGGTTCCAACCACGTGGCAAACCGAGAACCCTTTTAGCTGGCCTCCTATGATTTGTCTAGTTGACGGTCATTTCCTCATAAGACTGGTTTGGTTTTGTTTTCATAATATTTTCTTAGTTTTCAATAATTTTAATACATTTAATAATTTTTATTGAGATTATGTTTGATAAAAAAAAAGTGAAACTCGAAAATAAATATATTTGGAAAAAATATTATTTAAATATATCTTTCATGTAAATTTATGGACAAAAAAATGTGATGGAAAATGAGATTGTATTCAATTTTATGTCGTATTTGTATTATCTAAAATATTTAGTATAATAATATGATACATGTAAAGATAAGAATTGTGTGAGATCTACACATTTTTAATTATGTACTAAAAATGAGAAATGAAAAAACATGTATTTCAAGTAAAAATTAGGAATGACAATTTTGGTCCGCTCCGTCCGTCCCTAGGTATCGGTTCCGTCCGCGGGTGCCCACCCTGCTCCCCCTAGCAAATTTATTTTTTAATATATTTAATATATATTTTTTATATATAATATATAGGGTAAATCTCACTTTATCCCCCCTCCCCTCCATATTCTCATTGAATATCATTTTACCCTTGTACTTTCAATTGTATGAAGTATGACCTTACTCCCTAATACTCTCAATTAGTATCAATTTACCTTCTTATACTATTAACATATATATCATTTTATCCTCATATTTCCTTATTAAAAGACGTCATTGTCCCTACTAATATTTTTAAATTAATTTAATTGCATTTTATATAATTATTTTTTTTTGAAAAAATTATTTGCTATTAGTTAAATTTAATATAGTTCATATTAAATAACTACAATGTAGGTTGTCTTCTGTTAACTAATATATTATATAATTTTAAATTTGTGGTGAATAAAAAAATAGAAGTATAAACTTATTCGCTAATAGAAAATATCATATTAAATTATTATATTAGGGACTATATTGAAGTTAAATAATTAGCAGCTAAAAGTAAAATACAATAAATTCTAAATAAATTTAATATTAAACATTAATTAATCAAGTTGTGAAATTTAATTTAAAGAATAAGTATAAGTTTATTAATTTTAAATACTTTTAAATAATTTTGTTATTTTATTAAAACTAAAAGGTGAGGATAAGATGGTCATTTTTTTGAGTATATGAGTATAAAATAATATTATAAAAATATTAGGGGATAAAATGATACTAATTGAGAGTATGAGGGGGTAAAGTGATACAACCGAGAATACAAGGGGATGAAGTGATATGCAAGAGAGAGTATAGGAGGGCAAAGTGAGATTTACCCTAATATATATTATAATATAATTTTTATGTATTTAATATTATATCTAGCATTTATAATTTGATAATGACAAATTTTATAAATATATATATATATATATATATATATATATATTTATTTTTTTATTTTTGTATTTAATTTTATTTAATTCGGGTCAAGACGGGTAGCCTCGATTCTTCCCGACACGCGGTTTTGGTCTGTCCACTGTTTCTAGGGACGAGACAAATATGGGTATTTAGATATCTCGACCCGTCGCCCCATTGTCATTCCTAGTAAAAAATAAAAATCAAGTAAGATAAATACAATTTCAGTACATTGAATGTTAAAAGTTGATACTTTTGTAAACAAAAACAATTGTGGCCAATTTTCCTGAATAGAAATTATGTAGAACTAGATCTGATTTGATCTTTATTGTATTTTCTTGTGAGACATATACCCGGAAATGTTGCTTTGTACGATCATAATTGTTCTTATTGCAAGTGTTGGAAATTATTATATTGTGGTTACAACGGGAAAAACCTTCAAGATGGGTTACAAAAGAGAAACATAAAATTACAAGAAATGTAAAATCTAACTATTACAAGTCTTGAATGGATTCCAACTCCAGAAGCATGAATCTGACCGAACTTGAAAAACAAAAGTCAAGTCAAGTAGAACTCTATCCGCAAGACAAATACGTCCCGACTAGTGCTCACGGTACGATGTAATGTCCCCAAAGATAAAATGGCTTTACCTCCTTTGTGTACAGTAGCACCACTGACACAAAGGCACCTTTCGAACTCGAAGGAGCGAGAATTGGCTGCTGGACACGAGTGTAGAAGGAAATGTTCTTGAAAATGTTCTTGGAAAAGTTATGACACTTTTACCGACACTTGAAGAATATGCAGAGATATGCGATTTTTCTGTGTATACTGACTTCATCTCTTTCTTCTAACCCCCTCAATGCAGCAAAACACCTAAGACTTATATAGGCCATCATTTCCAACACTTGTAGGGAATTAAAGATTAAGAGAGTGGGCATTAACATCATATGTAACTCCCATGAGTTAGAACCTCTTCTTATGACCACCATTTGAGGAGTTACAAACTCCAAAAGACACATGAACCTAGACACCTCCGATGTCTAGATTCATCCATACAAGAACCTGGACATCTCCAATGTCTAGATTCATCAGGTCCAACAGTTACTTGAATTTGGACCAAGCCCATTTTCAAGTTACAAAACTAACTAAACCTGAACCCGAGCCCAAAGGGTCGGTCCGATCCAAGGGCCATTTGTGATCATACACTTGTGTTATAGTATATCCCACCAATAACACCTTCTAGTATTTATACTAGGATAAACTATGCCCATTCGCGTGGCCAACTTCGTGTATTAATTTCTCACTCATCACCAAAATTCGGTTTTGAGAAATAAAACATACTAAGAACATCTACTCGAAAAGTAGATTAACAATTTACAATTCAATTCCTCCAGAATTAAATTCTTAGCCACTGAAAATTTGGTCAAAGTCGGGTCGGCGCCCACTTTCTCAAAACCAAATTTCCAACAATCCCCCACATGAGTGGAAATTAATGCATCTATGAATGCAGACACGCAACCAGTCCTCAAGAGACAATACTGCATCCGGAAAGGTAGCTTGTGGCTTTGAACTTTCCGTAGTTAATACCATCGGGTACACTGGCGGCCTAGTGGACGCAATGCCTTGAACTATTCCTCAATGGTGTATACCGAGACAATAACATTAACACAGTAAGGTCTCAACACCTCATGTTCTCACGTTTTGTGTCCGTTTCGGCCATGGACACCACTTTCGATTCATAAGTGTTACGTTGAAACGGCCATCACTTCTCACTTACATAGGCGATCTCCTATCCGAGTATCCTGCCATACTCAACCTCAACGAGGTGTAGGAATCATTAAAAGTCAAACGACTTAGCCTCACCACAACTTGCAGGTGTTTCAACACTTGGCATTGCTCTCTAGGGATGGGTTGAAACATTGTTTCCAAGTGTTACAACATAACCTTCATAGCTTGGTTTTCCCATTGAACCAAGTTCTTGGGATCTCCAGTCATCATGGTTGGGTTACCACTATGATGGTTATTTTACTTTGTGGACTTTAAGCCCATTCCCTCTAGAAATTTACTCAATTCATCTCGATTCAATCCTTTCGTCAAAGGATCTGCCAAATCGTCTTTTGACTTTACGTAGTCAATTGACATCACACCATTTGAGATCAATTGTCTAATGGTATTGTGTCTCCGACGAATATGTCTAGACTTACCGTTATACATATTGCTTTGTGCCCTTCCTATAGCTGCTTGGCTATCACAGTGAATCATCACAGAAGGCACAGGCTTCCTCCAACATGGAATATCTTCCAAAAGGTTTCGAAGCCACTCTGTTTCTTCACCAGTTTTGTCCAAAGCTATAAACTCATATTCCATGGTGGACCGAGCTATACATGTTTGCTTCGTGGACTTCCACACCGCACCACCTCCAATGGTGAATATGTATCCACTAGTGGAATAAGAATCTTTCGAATCCGAAATCCAACTAGCATCACTATACCCTTCAAGTACAGTCGAATATCTCGAGTAGTATAGCCCATACTCCAAGGTATACTTCAAGTATTTTAACACCTTGGTTAACGCTTTCTAATGCTCGTGGCTTGGATTGCTCGTGAACCTACTCAACATATTTATAGGGTAGGCCAAGTCTGGACGTGTATGTAGGTCCCAAGGGGTGTAAGTAAGGTTTAGAAGGAGGGGGGTTGAATAAACCTTACCAACTTTTCAATTTTAGTCCTTTTAAAATTATTACAGAGTTAATACACAGCTAAGTCCTTGAGGGACAACTAAGTTAGTTAATCAACATAGTTAGCCGCTCAATGCACTCGATAGATTTGTTGATAGAATAACTCAGTTGTTTAGTCTAAACCTTAATCAAATTTTGTGAAGAGTTTTTTTGGAAGACTTAATACCCTTGAATTTGATTTAACTTCGTTTTAACACTTGATTTTAGCACTTAGTAATTTATCAGTTGGATAGCAAATTATCAATGAGATATGAAATGAGTATGCGTAAATATAAATATCTTTGAAATGTAAATGACACAAGTAATTTTTATAGAGGTTCGAAGATGGGGTAATTCTTCTAATCCTCTCTTCTCCAACTCCCTGCAGGAATCCACTAAGTAATGATCAATTCACAAAGTGGTTATCATCCGATATAAGTCTTGATCACACGGTGACTTGATCATTTGGGACTCGATCCGGAGATGCCTTGGTCACACAAAAGCTTCTCGTCCGACTCGCCTTCTTCACAGTGGCAAAACGCTTTGCTACTTGACTCACTTTCTCAAGCTTCTTGGATTTGATCACGAAGCCCTCCAATAACTTGAGATTGGTTCGACCTTGAACCTTCCTACAATCCTCCTTGGAAAGTAGACCCCTTTTGATTCTTCAAAAGTTTCCTCTTCAATGATTGATGTTGTCTTTCCTTCATGACTTTGTGTTGGATCGATTTCCTTCGAGATTTAGGCTTGAGAATTTTGATTGAATATCTTGAGAATATTTTCGTGTTACGATTTTAATAATGCTTGTTCGTTCGTGGTTCGGAGTAATCAAGGTAACCCTTTCTCAAAGAAGTTCTTGACCTTTTATAGTGAACTTTCAAAAATCGCGCGTTGAAGAGATAGGTGATTTTCAAAAGTCACTTGTGTTCGTTGGCTTGTCTTTTCTTGGTCTTCAGTCTCGAGATGTAGACCTTTCCTCGTATTAAATGAATGTCCAGATTTTCAGGTCCTGACACGAGGTGCAGTGTTTCCCATTGGTTTATTCCTTTTACACGCTTCCGGGATCGAGCACTATAAGACATGGCAAAGCATGGAAGTATTACTTATTTAAGTAAAGTTCTTGACTTACGTGCAATGGATTCTTTTCGATTAACTCCTCTTTGCAGCTGCTTTCCCCAGGTGACTTGAGTCTGATCCAATCATTGAAAGACTCATTTGTCACTTCAACTTGTGACATGGCTTCTCAAGTTGACTTAACTAACTCTTCACACAACTGTCCCTCAGCTGTTACATCTTCAGTCGAGTCTTTGGTCTTCTTTCTTGGCAATACTCACATGTTTCAATGAGTCTTCACTTCACTTCTTGATTGACTTCTTGTATTCCCAGGCATACCGACTTGACTCACTCATTCAAATTTCTATCTATTACAATGAGAATTACAAGGAAAATGGGGTGCCAACATTCTAATCCAAGTTTTACATGGCATTCATCAAAATCTACCAAATAATTTCCCAACAGTGCACAATTTGTGATGTACATCAGACTGCCTATTATACGTGAGTATTCCATCTGAGCCACTGGTTCTGCTTTATTAGCAACCAGATTTACACTTAAATCAATGGGCGTCTTTGACAATGAAATGTCAAAAGCATTGAATTTCTTGAGCATTTTTTCCACATAGTGACATAGTGGGAAAATAATTCCATAAGGAGTCATGTTGATTTTATCCCCAGGATCACATCAGCAGTTCTCATATCCTTCATGTCAAAGTTTCTCTTTAACATTTTTTTCGTGTCCATGATAACATCATGACTACTGCCCATGATTAATAAATCGTCTACGTATAGACAAACTATGACAAATGCTTCCGATGTCCCTTTGACATATACACATTTATCGCACTCGTTGATTTTAAACCCATTTGACAATATCGTGTTGTCAAATTTAAGATGCCATTGTTTTGGAGCTTGTTTCAGTCCGTACAAGGATCTTATTAACTTGCACACCTTCTTTTCTTGACCGGGTGCAACAAACCTTTCAGGTTGTTCCATGTAGATTTCAACATCTAACTCTCCATTCAGAAACGTCGTCTTAACATCCATCTGATGAATCTCTAGATTGTGCAAAGCAGCAATCGCGAGAAGCACCCAAATAGACGCAATCCTCGTTACCGGAGTATAGGTGTCAAAGAAGTCATACCTTTCTTTTTGTTTAAAGCCTTGGGCTACAAGCCGTGCTTTATACTTATCAATAGTTCCATCTGCTTATACTTCTTCTTTAGGATCCACTTACATCCTAAAGGTTTATGACCAGCAGGGAGATCAACCAACTCCCATGTATGATTTTGCAGAATGGACTCGATTTCACTATCGATTGCTTCTTGCCAGAGCAGAGCATCTGGACTACTTAGAGCCTCTTTAATCGAGTTTGGCTCACCATCTAACACCAATGTTAGAAATTCAGGTCCAAAGGACTTAACCACCTTTGGCCTCTTAGTTCGTCTTAGTTCTTCACCACTTGGTGTTGAACTAACTGTTATGTCAAGTGTGACAGTTGATGTCTTGCCAGATGTCATTCTAGATGTTATAACATCCGAAGCAGCACCTTCAACAACATCTGCAGTAACACCTGCAGCTGTTCCAGATGTTATAACACCCGAAGTAACACTTCTAGAAACACCTCCAGAAACATCTGAATACAGATGTTTCTTTAAACTTCCATTTATCCTTTCTTTACAAGGATAAATATTCTCAAAGAATATAGCATTCCTTGACCCAATTATGGTACCAACTGTCATTTTCGGATTTTCCGACTTATGTACCATAAAACGATATGCACTACTGTTAAGTGCATAACAAATAAAAACACGATCGATCATTTTAGAACCGATTTTAACTTGCTTTGGTTCAGGTATTGCAAACTTAGCCAAACACCCCCACACTTTAAGGTATTTATAAGAAGGCTTACGATTTTTTCACAATTCCTAAGGAGTCTTATCTTTCCCTTTAAGTGGGATTTTATATAATATGTGGTACACCGTTAAACGACTTCCCCCACATATTCCGAGTTTCTTTGTTCAACTCCGGATTACACCAGAACTTACACATCTCATGGTCTTTTCATTAGCATAAGAATGCTTTTCGTTGTTCTGTTATTATTAGAACCTCATTCCAACAATAACGTTAGGACCTCATTCAAACAAATTTCAGAACCTTGTTCCAAAAATTCTGTTCGAACCATTTTACAGCGAGTTGTGACCTTAGATGTTGTCACACCTTCAGCAACACTTCAGACCTCACACTTGGTTCTAAAACTGCCTTAGGTGTTACAACACTTTTGGCAATATTTCCTGCAAATGTCGTTCACTATCTGTTTTTGGTGTTACGACACCCAGCATAACACCTTTCGCAGAATCGAGATACGGTGTCCCTTCCGTGTTACAACACCTCGCATAACACTTTCTCGTAACACTTAAATCGCAATCAAGCTCGAAAACCAAAAGTGAGAGAAAGTGTGGTCATACCCCCACAGTCGCTGGATCCGTTAGAATTCTTGAAAAGTATTCCAACACAGTTTTCTCAAGTCTCTACCAAGACTTTCATGGATTTAGCTTCAGGTCTTCGATTGCTTTCTTCGATTTTCAATCAAACAATCAGGCCACTAATCCAAATTCCTTCCAGTTATGCATTTAGGAATTCATGAAAATTTCCCAACTTGGTAACAACATCTAAATGATGCAAACCATTTGGAATTTTTTTATTTAATCCACATCCCTTCAGCACGAATATCATGTGGGATCACTTGCAACTTTTAGACTAGTTTCAACACATTTTTGGATTCTTGGAATCATCCATTTTTCAATCAAAAAATTAGAAATAACGAACATTTTGGAAATCACATCCTCATTTCGTATTTCTTTCCAAAACATGAACATCTTGGAATAACATCCTCAGTTCCACACGATACATACAGTAAAGTGTACCACTAAGTCTCTTAAACAAAGTTACGGCATAGGAAATCATCATCCTAGCCCAATGCTTCAAACGCAATGCGTTTTTAGCAACAACAACAATTCCAGCATCCATTGGAAGATCTTCTGTCAGATTCATCTCCAAGCTAAGGTTTTGTTTCTCCTCGCCATCGTGAAGGTACACTATTTGTCTTGCGATTGTTGGAAAATATTACATTGTGATTACAACGGGAAAAGCCTTCAAGATGGGTTACAAAAGAGAAACATAAAATTACAAGAAATGTAAAACCTAACTATTACAAGTCTTGAATGGATTCCAACTCCAGAAGCATGAATCTGACAGAACTTGAAAAACAAAAGTCGAGTCGAGTAGAACTCTATCCGCAAGATAAATACGTCCCGGCTAGTGCTCACGGTACGACGTAATGTCCCCAAAGATAAAACGGTTTTACCTCCTTTGTGTACAGTAGCACCACTGACACAAAGGCACCTTTCGAACTCGAAGGAGCGAGAACTGGCTGCAGGACACGAGTGCAGAAGGAAATGTTCTTCGAAAATTTACGACACTTTTACCGACACTTGAAGAATATGCAGAGATATGCGATTTTTCTGTGTATACTGACTTCATCTCTTCCTTCTAACCCCTCAACGCAAAGAAAACGCCCAACACTTATATAGCCATCATTTTCAACACTTGTAGGGAATTAAAGATTAAGAGAGTGGACATTAACATCATATGTAACTCCCATGAGTTACAACCTCTTCTTATGACCACCACTTGAGGAGTTACAAACTCCAAAAGACACATGAACCTAGACACCTCCAATGTCTAGATTCATCCATACATGAATCTGGACACATCCAATGTCTAGATTCATCAGGCCCAACAGTTACTTGAATTTGGACCAAGCTCATTTTCAAGTTACAAAACTAACTAAACCTGAACTTGAGCCCAAAGGGTCGGTCCGGTCCAAGGGCCATTTGTGATCATACACTTGTGTTATAGTATATCCCACCAATAACACCTTCTAGTATTTATACTAGGATAAACTATGCCCATTCGCGTGGCCAGTTTCGTGTATTAATTTCTCACTCATCACCGAAATTCGGTTTTGAGAAATAAAACATACTAAGAACATCTACTCGAAAAGTAGATTAGCAATTTACAATTCAATTCCTCCAGAATTAAATTCCTAACCACCGAAAATTTGATCAAAGTCGAGTTGGCGTCCATTTTCTCAAAACCAAATTTCCAACAGCAAGGCCATAGTCAAAATTTATGACTTTTAGACTGTTGTACAATCAAAGGATCAAAATTGATAGCCACACAATCCTATAATTAAGCTGTTTTTTCACTTTGCCCATCAATCATACATGGTTATATCTTAGTAGAAAAGTAAACTAGCTATATATAATCCAGATCTAGATCTAGAAGCCATCTTACTTTCCCTGTTGCTTAGCGATGAAGAAATATTAACCAAATGAAAAGTTTGTATGGGTTTATGCATGTTTCAAAAGGTAAGAAAACGATTTCTCTCAAAAAAAAAAAAAAGAAAAGGTAAGAAAACGAAGAATTCGTGTTTTAAGGCTGATTTTTTATAGTCTTTTGTTCCATCCACTTTTTTTCCTAATTGAATAATGGTGAAAATTTCCATTTTGAAAAATTGTGAATTTTTTTTAGGAGTGTGATTGAATCAATGTAGGATAAAAATGTGATAATGATAGTTGATTTGATGATTTTTTAGTAAAATAGTAATTGGATGTTATTGATGATTTGAAAAATAAGAGAGTGAATAGTGAAATTTGTGTAATAATAATAGTTGTTAATGATGTTTTTAATAAAGTAATAATTTGATGTTCTTGATAATTGAAAAAGTGAAAATGTGTGAATAGTGTATTTTTTTGAAAATTTATACAAGCAATTACATGTTATACAAAAAAAAAAAAACTTGTAAGGAAAAATTTTGCATTTTTTTTTTACAACCAATCGCAACCTTAACAATTAACATGTCCCTCTTGTTAGATTAAAGTGATAATTAAGTTTAATTATGTACAAATAAATTAATCAATACCTACACTTTATATTGGATTGATCAGTCTGAAAAATCGAAACTCTGTTTTGTAGTTATATCTTTTTCAAAACCTTGCCACAATTTTCACTTAAGTTCATACCATTGTATATTATTAATTTTCAATTTCGCTTGTCTAGCCCATCGATGTCGACTTTAAAATGTTCAGACTTTTTTTATTCTTTTTCTTTTTTTTTTTAAAGAAAGTTCATTCTTATCCATCTTAATTATTTCAAGCTAACCAAATAAATCGTTGAGTTAAGAACATAACCGTATCGATTAATTTAGATTTATTTGAAAAACAATCCAATTAAAAAATGTAGAGATTTAGTTTGAATGAAGGAGTTAAGAATGAATTGGAATCCACTGTGGTAATCGAGAAAATAGCTCAAAATAGAGTTAATGAGTTTAATTTAAATTTCATATTTATATGAAAGTATCCAAATAAAAGAAATGAATTTATTATTATTAATTTGAAAGTTTTTTTAACTCTCAGATCTTTCATTTCAAACCCATCTACTATGGGCTTTAGAGCATCTCTTTTTTTTTAAAAAAACAAGAATGGTAATAACCATATTGCTTATAGCGCCCAAATTGTCCCAAAAAAACCATCATAATAGGACCTTGAGAAATCAATAATTGGGAAGGAGACATAGACCTAATTTGTCTAATTAGCCTTAAAAATGTCATCTCTACAAACATGGAAGTTTGACTTTGTCATTTGTCATGCATAAATTACTATTAAAACTCTGAAAAATGGATAAAGTTTGTTGCCAATTTGGCCCACAACAAAGGCAGCTTGAGTTTGGTGGGGGTTCCCCAAAATTAAGGGCATAATGGGGACCCATCAATTACCCTTTGGGGACGAGCACTTAAAAGAGGCACCCCTTGGAGGGATTAGCAATAGCTTTTGACATTATTCACTAGATTACACTAATTGCAGTTGTCCTTAATTAATTTCAATAATGAAGCTCACCAAATTCAAATTAATTACTATATTATTGTTTGGAGTTTGTCGTTTTGTTAATCACTAAGCTCTTAGTTGACTTCTTTAATAATTTATTACGAATTATTAACACATAAGTCGTTTAGATGTCAATTAATGTCAGAGCGAGTGACATTTTTAATGATAAATGGAAGACTTGGTATCACTTAAATCATGCAAAAAGTGTATGTATAGCCTCTCATAGGGTGTAGAGCGGTTCTTGTGGCCAAATGTCACAAATGTGAATCTCCACCCGCTTCACATGGCTTACTTTGTGCGTTTAATTGGCTGGAGTGTTTTCCAGGCTATTGTATCAAACTCGAGAGTTTATCTAGTGAATACCTGAAAGATAGTAGTTGGGGGTTTTCTATTATAAAAAATTAAAAAATAAATGTATAATATTATTTGTATTAGTTTGTTTGAGTATTTTCAAAAATTTAAAGCTTCTATATTAAATAATGCAGAAGATTAAATATTAAGGTAAAATAATAATAATAAGCCAGTTAAAACCGATTTTCTTTTTTAAAATATTATTATTAGAACTGTCTATTGTTGAAATAGCAACGTACGTTCTATTAGTGCAATAAAATAATGTTATGTCTCAAAATTTGTTGTCACTATATGGTGTCATATAATGACAATGTAGTGACCACCAAAAAGTGTTGATTTGTAACAAGATAATCGGTGTTATTATTCGTATGTCATTAATTGTCAATAATAAAATCGGAAACAATTCTTGTCATATCATGCTTGAAAATCATTATTAGGACAAAATAAAAACTAATAACATTAGCTAGGGAGCTTTGCCTTAGTGGTAAATAGGAGGCCCAAAAAAGCTTGAGGATCTTTGAGGTTCGGGTTCAAGTCCTGGATCACATCTCAATTGGTGACCAACCAAAAGTATTTTTGTCGTCTTCTACATGAGATTTGTCCAAAAATAAAATTTTAGTGTCACAAATTAAAAGATAATGTAAATATAATTTTTAATTTTTGGATTATTTATTATCTCTTAAATTATCTTTTAAATTCAAAACATATATATATTCTGGACTAATAGAGTATTTCTCAATAAAAATACCTTCGGATATATTTGATTAGCATCGACTTTTCCAAACTAATTGTGAGCAAATTCTTTATTTTTGGGATTATATTTTATTTTTTAGAATATTGATTAAATTTGTTATCTTTTAATTTTGTACGCTTGAGAATTGCCATATAGATAAATGTGAAACCGCTATCTCGAATTAGGAAGGTGATAAGTTGACAAATGTCAAAGATTAATGAGGCGCATAACATATGTCAACTTTGTTTTTTCTTTTAGTATATATAGTAGATATCTAATTAATGACAACTTTCATGTGGCACTTAGCGTATTATCACTATTTTTTTCTTGTAGAAATTAGAAATTTCCAAAGTATATTGTTTTATTATTTTAAGATATCGCTAAGCATTTTATCAAATGCCTTGATTAGTAACACTGTAAAGCCTACACATGTAAAAATTAATATTAATAGAAGTTATATACCTTCTTATGATGGGTCTCAAACTCAATAATTAGATAAATTATTTGCATCATATATTGATAATCATTAATCATTCTATTCCACACGCTTTTAGAGAAGAATTCTATGTGTGGATCTAACCAATGTAGAGCAGTGAACAAAGAATAAAGTAGAATTCAAACACCCAAGAATCAATATTTGTTCATTTTGCATATTAATTTGCTTCACTAAAAAGTTGTGTTGTGAAACCAGGGAAAATGTATATAATGGCCTTGAAAAACTATGGGACCCCAGATGCCATATAGCATGTTTCCAATGCAAAGGACAAGTTTCCCACTTGACTTAGAAGCGTACATGTGCGATGAATTCTGGAATAATCTTTTTATCTCCTTATATTCCGTATATTTTTTCAATCTCTATGTTTTTTAAATAAATGGAAATATATAAAAATAAAGGAAAAGTCACGATCATGTTCGATCAGTAGAAAAAAAAAATAATGTTAAATTGTAGAAAAAACAACAAAAATAACTTAAGAATGCAATTTAAATGAAGGGCGTCTCTTTCTAGAGGATTTTCGAATAGCAATTGCATTTGTCTTTTTAGCACGCGCTCGAGTATCATCTTGATGATCTGATAAATTTGACTGGGATATAGCATGTGAAATATCGGCCCAAGATCCTCGAGCCGCAATTGTCATAGCTTTCATAGCTTTTGAGGAGTCACATGAGTGAATATCAAATGGAGTAGTTGAAGAGTCACTTAGCTTGGTCTTTAAAGCTTCCAATTTATCTACATCAACTTGAAAATCAAAGTTAAGAAGATAGCTTGATATTGGAGATATTGAATCATGAGCTGAAGCCAAAGCCGTTTCATCACTCTCTTTCAGTTAAGAACTTGATTCAACAACATTGGAATAAACCACAATAGCTAGCGGATTATCTTGCGTCTTTGGTATGGTATGATCATTTGTAATCACTTTCTAAAATATATGCCGAACTGCAATCTTTTTCCTGTAGAGCATCAAACTGATTGCGAGTAGGGATGTTTTGTTGAGGACGTGAAGGGCTGGTATTTTTACCATTACTAGCTGATTTTTTGTTGATGGCCACAAATCCGTTATTGTCCATCTGCGGTTGGACAGAGCAAAAGATTTCCCATTAGGATGTTGGTCCTCGGCACTAGAGTGATCATCCTCGGCATAGTCTGCCCACCGCTTACTAGCAGCCACGGGAGGGGGAGGAGGTTTCTTATCTTCCACCGAGCTATCCACCGCCTTACCCTTATCCTTAGATGAATGAACAAGTTCAACAATATTAGAAGCAACAACTTTATCTTTATCCTTCGATAGAAATCGGATCACCTCACGATATTCCTTACGAACCCTTGAACGCCCATGTCTGGAATTAGGTCGTTCAGGATCAGTTTGAACCGTAGCCGTAATAATATTGCAACGACAAGGCGCTAATGAATGTCCCATAATACCACATTTCGAACAAAACTCGGGAAGTTTCTCATAACTTAATGACACAAAAGAACAATGCACAGGGCGTTCTACCATCACGGAATCCTGTAGGGGCGTAGACAAATCAATTTCTACCAAGACCCGCACAAAGTGTCCCAAAGATCCATTAAGAGATTTTTCATCAATTTGAACTGGAATACCTATTGCCTTAGCAATTCCCATAATAATACTCGGATGCCAATGTTCAATGCTTAACTCAAAAATACGCACCCACACACTTGTAGTAGAAGTATTAACTTTATATGTTAGAAAACTATTTTTATCATGATTTTGATGATTTTGTTTAAATGAGTTTTTACACCAAAACAATATTTATAAATATTGTCGAAATACTCCCGAGCGATCTAAAATGCCTTTATCTTTTCGGAGTACTTCTTGAAGTTTATTTTTGACAAAATTGGACAACACATAAATGTTTTATCATGATTTTAATGATTTTGTTTAAAAGTGTTTTTACATCAAAAAAATATTTCTAAATATTGTCCAAATACTCCCGATCGATCTAAAATTTTTTTACTAATTTTTTGGAGTATTTCTTGAAGTTTATTTTCGACAAAAATTGGACAACTCCTTTGTTTTGAGGTCAACCGGTCGCCCTATAGGGCATCCCGCATCTGAAAGTTATGCAAAACAGAGAACAACCTATTTGCTAAAAATAGACCGGTCCACCGGGGGGTCAACCGGTGTGGTCGACCGGTGTCTGAAGATGGCTCTTTGTTTCTGATCTTTTCTGTATTGAAAAATTAAGAGGGCAACCGGCCCAACAGGGGGTCGACCGGTCGGACCCTCTGTCGACCGGTCCCCCTATGTAAAATAGTGCGATCTATTTTTAAATTTCTATATCTACGCGACCGGTCGATATATGTTTTTGATAGCAACATTCAAACCGTTGGACAGCCATTATCTGCAAGATTTACTTTAACAATTTTGTACAATATTTCTACATCTTGTGATCTTCTTTTTGTAGACAAAAGTGGAGATGAAGGAGCCTATGTTGGAGATCCAATCTTGAAGACTCTCCTATAAATAGAGGAAGACTTGAAGCAAACAAAGACAACAACACAAGCAAACACACAACAAGAAATCTGCAAATTTCTTTAAGCTTTCACTTTCAACATTCTTGTTGTATTTATAGCCTAAGTATTTCACTTTCACATCTTGAGGTCTAGGCTTTATTGCTTGATTACACTTGCACTCAAAATTGTATTATTCATTATCGAGTTGTAATCTTAAATTTGTGGTCATCATTCAACACAAGATATCCCTGTGAGTGTTCTTGTGGTAAGAACACACTTGGATGATCTAAGTGTTAGGTGTAAGAAGATTGTGGTAATCTTCTTGTTAAAGAGTTTGGTGTTCTTTGAGGTGTTGAAGAATTTGGTGTTCTTCAAGGTTGAAGATTGTGCTAATCTTCATAAGGTGTCGTAGAAGATTGTGGTAATCTTCAAGGGAGATTGTGGTAATCTCCAAAGAGGTGTTGTAATGTGATATTGTATTAATTGTGGTAATTAATAAAATTCTTTTTCTTTTTCGAAACCCATCCCGAATATATTGGGGTGGTAGAACACGTAGACCCTAGGTGGGGTGAAGCTCTATAAATCGACGTGTGTTGTTTACTTCCCACACTTCCATTCTTGTCTTGGCTTATTACATTTGAAAAAGAAGGCATAATCGAGAAAATGGGCATAATCTATTCACCTCCCTCTAGATTATCGTAGCCACTTGGACTTACAAGTGGTATCAGAGCCAAACTCTTTGGCAAGCTCGTTCCACATCGCGAGTAAAGAGGAACGATCAATGGCTACGAATGAAGTCTAACTTACCGGCGCCTCCACCAACAAGCCACCACTATTTGATTCCAAAAATTATACATTTTGGAAAGAAAGAATGGAATGCTATTTACAAAGTTGCGGGTTTGATATTTGGAACACGGCCATTAATGAAGAATCCATCCCGATGATAGATGCACCTCACACCTCAAAAGTCCTCAAGGAGCTCAATGATGAAGAGAAGAAAATCCTCTCCTTAAACGGTAAAGCTCTATTATTATTTATTGCTCACTTACCACTTTGGAATATGATCATATTATAGGAATTCGATCGGCACATAAAGTATGGAGAAAACTAGAAGCTATCTATGAAGTATATGCAAATGAAAGGAGCTATTCAAAAGCATTTACTTCTCAATTGGATACAACATCAAATCCAACAACATGGGATGAGCTTCTTACAACTTCCGACGATGAAGAAGTCGAACAATGTCTTAAGAGCATCGAAGAAGAAAATGAGGTACGCTCTAAACCCTCTACTTCTTATGATAATGAGTTACAGAATGATTATAGTGATTTGCAAAATGATTTTGATGAGCTTCAAAATGAATTCCAAAGCTTGCTTGTTAAATACAAAAATTTGAAAAAGAAATTCCATGTTTTGAAAAATGATAAGAATAGATTATTTACCTCTTATGAATCACTTTCATGTGCTCACACCACCACACTTGATAAGGTTAGAATCCTTTAAAAGGAAAATAGTACTCTTGTTGAGGATATTAATTGCATGAAAAAGGATTTATTAAAATTCAACTTGAGTACCGATAAAATGACCAAAATTGTTGATGTTCATAGTTGTGATAATTTGAAACTAGGACTTGATCATAAGCCTAATGTCGTTAATCATATGAAAAAGAATCAAGTCTTTAAGCATGTTGGTCATTATGCTCCTAAAATTATTACTTGCTTCTATTGTGGTAAAAAGGGTCACACGGCTAATTTTTGTCGGGCTAGAAATAGCTCTAATCATTTTTGGAGACCTAAAAGTCTCAAAGCTAATACTAAAGGACCCAAACACTTGAGGGTACCACAAGAAAATTTTATGTTAGGTACTCGGCGCAACAAAAATCAAAGAAATTTTAAATTGTCATATAAACAACAAATGATCGCGCCATATGATCGAACGAGGAGATATTATCAACAAAATTATTTTTCAAGAAGAAGGTATAATCAACAATGGGAAAGATACAACCCTTGGCAATGACGAAATTGGTAACTCTTATCCTCTTCTTGAAGTATGCATTTGATATTGTCTTTAATAATTATTGCACATTTCATGTCTTCAATTTTTTGTATTGATTGTCAAAATTCTCTATAAAAATATTTCCTAAAAATGAGGTCTCAATTTTATACTCTCGGATTTTTAATTTCAAAAGAGACCTTAAATGGATTTTCAATAAACACTTGTTTTATCAAACTTTTGTTGATCTCTTAAATAGCATAGTATGTGCCACTTGTCCAACTTCTATGTTGTTGTCTATATTATTCGACATTACTATGCTCTTGTGCAAGATATTTTGTCAAGTTTTTGCAGGAAATATTTTGGTATTAAGGAACAAATGATCGTAGACTTATCTATGACCATCTACGTCATAATGGCGAAAGGCATAACGGTTGACAAATAAAATCGAGGTATGTTCATCAACTTATCTTACTCTTATAGACTCGATATTCTTCATGTCTTATGCCTATGTGCTCTATTTCAAAACAATCCCAAACAATCTCATATAAGTGCCATTAAAAGAATTTTTTAATATTTGAAACGCACTCTCTCCTATGGTTTGTCTTATCCAATGTTTTAAATCGTTCCTATTTCTTTTGGGATAACAAGTCCGTGATAATAATTTCTCAAAAATATGGTTTGTTATAATCGAACTAAACATATTGAGATTCTATATTTTTTAAGAGATTGCGTTTCTTAAACGAAAAATTGAGACGTGTTCTATTACGTCTCAAGGATAACTCGCGGACATTTATTTTTAATCGCTAATCGCCGAGTCTTTTACCTCATTCGAGCTTGTTTAGGCATAATGTATATTGAATGATGTCTATGATTGCATTTTGTACATTTTTAAAACTTAGGGGTGAAAAATCGGATTTCCGGTTCCAAAATCGAACAGAAACTGAACAAAAGCATAGGCTAAGGTCGATGGTCGACCGACCCTTAGTCGACATCGCGCTGTGCCAATTTTCGGTGTTAAAATGTTTTACATTCTTCATTCGATTTATTTGTTCTATTTCGTATTTTTTCACACCCCTTCGCTCAATTCACACACAATTCACCCAAAATGATTTCTTTCTTGTATATTCTATATTTTTGGGTTTATAGTACGAGTATATCATCCGTATTACTCGATTTCTCCGTTTAATTGGTAAGAATTCTTCCTTTTAATCTCAATTGGATTGGACCCTTGAGAAAGGGCTTGTATTTTGATATTTTGATGGAATTCTTGTATAATTGTGTTGTGAATGATGATTGTTGATGTATGATAGTTATAGTATTGTACTTGGTGATGATTTTTGGGCATGATTGAATTTACAAGCTTTATATACATCTTCGGTTTTATTCTACGCACACCAAGTGCTTGATAAAATGCCCATATGAAAATTTCCTTGTTTACATGATTCTCTCGAATTCAAAAGTCTTATGTATTTATAGAGATCATGTTTTGTCAATCAAATATGCTTTTGCAAGTCAAATGATCAACTTTTTCCTTTTATTTGGTATTTAAGCTACAATGTTCAAATAGCTCGATAAATCGATTACAATGCGCACTTTGATATAATTATTTGATGTTTTTATCGTGCTAACATTCTTTTTGATGATTCCAAAGGGGGAGAAACAGGAAATAAGCTCATTAGTTCAAAGAAGCTAGAAAAAGCTCGCAGAAAAAGCTATAAGCTGAAATTAAAAAAAAGCCAAAAGCTGAGGATGATAATAAGTCCAATGGACGAAAAATGGACTTTTATTTATGACAATGATTTCTTTTTGATAGGGAGAGCTTCTAAGCTCATGAAATTCAAGCTTTAATTGTAAAAGCTAAGCTTTTAGCTTTTAATTGGTTGCTTCTATTTATTCTTGTTATGCATGTTGATAGGAGGAGCTTTTGCAAAATTATTTTTGAAAAATCTTTGCTCCTATTCTTGTGTTATTAGTTATGATAAGTGTTGCTTAAAAATGGATTAATGTTTTAGACCGGAAAAATGTGTTTTGTTTAAAATCGATCTCTTAAAAATTATTTTGGTTTGTAATCATCAAAAAGGGGGAGTTTGTTAGAAAAATGTTTTTATCATGATTTTGATGATTTTGTTTAAATGAGTTTTTACACCAAAATAATGTTTATAAATGTTGTCCAAATACTCCTGAGCGATCTAAAATGCCTTTATCTTTTCGGAGTACTTCCTGAAGTTTATTTTTGACAAAATTGGACAATACATAAATATTTTATCATGATTTTAATGATTTTGTTTAAAAGTATTTTTACATCAAAACAATATTCTAAATGTTGTCCAAATACTCCCGATTGATCTAAAATGTTTTTACTAATTTTTCGGAGTATTTCTTGAAGTTTATTTTCGACAAAAATTGACAACTCCTCTGTTTTGAGGTCAACGGAGTCGCCTATAGGGCATCCCGTATCGAAAGTTATGCAAAACAGAGAACAACCTATTTCTTTCAAAAAAATGGGGTAGAGGCAGGTCCACGGGGGTCAACGGGTGTGGTCGGTAGGTGTAATACGAAGATGGCTCTTTGTTTCGATCTTTTTGTATTGAAAAATTAAGAGGGCAACCTGGCCCAAGTGGGGTCGACGGTCGGATCCCCCACGATCGATCGGTCCCCCTATGTAAAATAGTGCGATCTATTTTCAAATTTCTATATCTACGCGACAGGTCGACATATGTTTTTGACAACAAAATTCAAACCGTTGGATGACCATTTATCGCAAGATTTACTTTAACAATTTTTTGTACAATATTTCTACATCTTGTGATCTTTTTTTTTTGTAGACGAAAGTGGAGATGGAGGAGCCTATGTTGGAGATCCAATCTTGAAGACTATCCTATAAATAGAGGAAGACTTGAAGCAAACAAAGACAACAACACAAGCAAACATACAACAAGAAATCTGCAAATTTCTTTAAGCTTTCACTTTCAACATTCTTTGTATTTATACCTAAGTATTTCACTTTCACATCTTGAGGTCTAGGCTTTATTTCTTGATTACACTTGCACTCAAAATTGTATTATTCATTATCGAGTTGTAATCTTGAATTTGTGGTCATCATTCAACACAAGATATCCTTGTGAGTGTTCTTGTGGTAAGAACACACTTGGATGATCTAGGTGTTAGGTGTAAGAAGATAGTGATAATCTTCTTGTTAAAGAGTTTGGTGCTCTTTGAGGTGTTGAAGAATTTGGTGTTCTTCAAGGTTGAAGATTGTGGTAATCTTCATAAGGTGCCGCAAGTAGAAGATTGTGGTAATCTTGAGGAGATTGTGGTAATCTCCAAAGAGGTGTTGTAAGGTGATGTTGTATTAATTGTGGTAATTAATAAAATTCTTTTTTCTTTTTGAAACCCATCCAGGATATCTTGGGGTGGTAGAGCACAGTCCCTAAAGGTGGGGTGAAGCTCTATAAATCGATGTGTGTTGTTTACTTCCCGCACTTCTATTCTTGTCTTGACTTATTACATTCGAAAAAGAGGGCATAATCGAGAAAATGGGCATAATGTATTCACCCCCCTCTATATTATCGTAGCCAATTAGACTTACATTATATGGGTTTAATCAGGGACCCATGGAAAAAGACGAATCGTACCAGGATTAATTTGCCATGTAACACGTAAAGGTGCCCTAGCACGATCCGAGTCAGAAGAAAACTTGAGGCAAAAGTATCCCTTGCCCAGGGGAATCAATGTCCAGCTATTCTGGATTTTCCACAATTCACTCAGTCTAGACCGGAGGGGTTGCAATGGCCATGGCTTATTTCCTTTACCTATCAAAACACGACCAATTAAAGAGCACGAGAATTCCCTCAAACGTTGTTGATACAAATTTTCATCAATTGAAACAGAGAAATATTCCCCTTTCTTAACAGGTTCAATTATAATATTATTACCCTGAACAATATTAGCAAAAGTAGAATTTGCTGGTTTAATCAAAGAATCCAAAGTAGGGTTAGCATGTTTTACCAAAGAATCCCTAAAAGTAGGATTTGCACTAGGGCATACATGGGGCATCATCACACCAGATGAATCCTAGGATATAGCAGAATACTTTGGGGAGGGGACCACTGTTGCCTGAGTGTTGGCCTTTGAAGGAGAGGAGGGGACCACTGTTGTAACCACCTTGGGAGGGACCACAGTTGAAACCACCTTAGGAGGAGGGGCCACGCGAGGGGACCACCTTTAATGAGTTCATGTCACCCCAAGTAAGAGATTCGAAGGATCCATAGAATGAACCATTGCCGCAAAATCCACATAAGACATAGGAGAACTCGTAGAGGAGAAAACCAGCGTAACAAGATGTAGCAAAGGAGCAAACATCATAATTGGCGGCTTGTATCCCAACGCCGGGGAAAGCTGCCGGAGAAGTCATGGAGGCACGAGCACAACCCTAGGGTTTGAAAGAAAAGACAGAAGAGAGCATCCTATGGTTTTTTTCCCCTTATATTTCGTATATAATTATATCTTATATAATCTCTAATTTTATCAATTCTAGCGCATAAATTAAATAATGCCAGGTCCCCTATTCTTGAAATTATATATAGAACAACATCTAAGATATGCTTGCATATTATATGACTTTGGAAATGGATAGTGCATACGCTAAAAATATTGTCTTTGTTACTTTATTGTGCTCCAAAGTGCTTACGGAAATTGCACCCTTCAAGATTATAGGTGGGCCAAAAAAAAAAAAAAAACACAGAGATTAAACCAAAAAAAGAGAGAAAGAGTGGGAGAGAAAAAGAAATTTATAAAAAGGAGTGAGCAGGGAGGTTTGAGAATGCCATAATGAATTGTTGGTTTCATTGTTAAAAAGAGGAAAATATTTTTTGTTATCTAAATTACTCGAGTTTTTCAACTTTATTATCTAAATTCTTTTTTGGGATACTTTACTTCCTAAAATTTAGGATTTTTCCAAATTGCTGCTTGAATCCCATAATATGATTTGCATGTTGGATTTTAAGGTGCAATTTGAATTCCAGTAATGTGCATGTGATGAAATTTCGATTCAATTTTACATCAAAAGTGAGTTGGAGGTGACAATTTGAAAAACCCATGGACTTTAGGAGGTAAAATATCCCAAAAGAACGAAAAATAATTAGGTAGCAAAGTTAAAAACTCGAAAAGTTCAGATGGCAAAAAATAATTTTCTCCTATTAAAATTTATTTTTGAGTTTCTAATGTTTTTTAGGATTAAATTATTTTATCACTAAATTCCCATGTAAATAAAGATATATTTGAATTAGTTAATGTGTTTTGTTTTTGTTTTGACTACATAAATTTATCGATATGAACATGTTTTTTATGACTTTTTCTGTACAAGATGAAACTTGAAAATTAGTGTTGGTCGACGCATGAAAAGGTAAGATATTACCGAGCTTGGAAATAAACTTTGAAAATAAAATAAGTACAATCTCTGAATTAAATAAAACAAAAACAATATTAAATTTTTAATTAAATAACTAAAAATGAAAAGAACACAGGCCCTTACACTGTAGTGAGAATGCCCATGGTCATGCCCCGCCAATCAGTCAATCAACTTGCATGACTGCCCTTTTGATACTTTTGTGGTGTAGTCCTCGAATTTAATGATGATGGGGCCTATATAAAGCAAGAAATTGTACATGTGATTCCTTTACTGATGTAGATATAGAGCAATTTATTATTACTTAAGACAGTTAGACATTCCATTCTAAAACACTTTTTTGAATAATAGTCAGCTTCTAATGCTTTGTTACACTAACAACATTATGTTACCCATTGTGTCTAAAGCTGTCAAACGAGCCGATCCAGTGCTGTCAGAACAAAATTCCATCGGCTATTATTTTGGAACCCAAGCCCAACCCATGCTTTGAAACACATAAAACATATCGGACTGACCGCCGGGTTTTCGAGCTAAATAAGCCAATTCCTTTCGAGTCTATGCAAATGCAGCCGAACCCAAGTTTTTCATTGGGCCGGTCAGTCCGAGTTAGTTTTGACAGCTGTAACTAATCTAACTAATGTGCGTATTTTGTGTAGCGAGTAATTAGCATTAGTACCGTTGAAATCATGAAATTTCATCAGAAACTATTTCCGTCTGAACATAAATATGATCAATATTTTAAAAAAAAAAAATTGTTCAATTCCAATTCTAGAGCTGAAAATTCCTCCATACCAACATTAAGATCGAAGCTGTAGTTGTATCCATGAAGCATTTAATTTTTAAAATAAAAACCTCCAGCTACCATCTTATAAACTCTAAAAATAATATAACACAAGATATTTGAAATAACTTTAACCAAACATCTCCTGAATTTCACAGCTTCAATTCAAAAACAAGAAGAAAGTGAGGCAGACAGTGCAAATTGTGGAATACATTAGCCATATCGACTTAAGATACTTCTGTGAAAAAATTAATTAATAAATTACATGAAAATCACGCCAAAGAAAAAAAGGAAAAAGAAAAACAAACAAACAAACAAACACAAACACAGCATTAGAAATATGAATTCATAAAACCTGCAAGTGAAAATGAGATGCACTAACAGTAAGAAAATCACTGATAGTAAATAATTTGATTCCACTATCAAAGATTTATTGGCAGAAAATATTGTTATAAATAATTATTAATCATCTTGGAGAAAGGCAGCTACAGTTCCCAACAATAAATTGATGACATTAAACAGTTAGGAATAACCTATAAACAAAAGTTGTCAATGGCTTCTTAACTAAACTGAACTGTGGACAAAGAAACACAACAAAAAAAAAAAAAGCAAAAACATTACTGTTGTCTACAAAATGACAGCGATTTCCCCGAATTCTTGAGACGTGCTTCATAAATCCACGAACAGGTGAAAATTGATAATGATGAGACAGATTAACAAACCAGTAGCGTTCGTCTACTCTGCATCTCTGAAGCTTTCACTTGTGAGCCACAGTTTCTTTTGGACGACAAAAACCACGTCATCTCCGTCTTGGCCAGGTTCTGTAGACGAATCCGCTGTCGTGACTGCTTCCCAGTGCAATGCAGCTAAATATTTCTTCACAAAATCGATGACTGGTTGTTTATCCCGGATAATAATAAAACCTGTAGGCCTGATAATACGATCCATCTCAAGCAGCAGATCTTCACCACTACAACCTTTCTTTTCGATGTCGGAAAACACATTCCACGCGTGGAGCAAATCGTAAGTCCTAGGGTATGTTGAGATGGATTCACACCTGCAAATAAATCAAATTATGAAATGAGATGTTGAAATTATAAAATCTTCAGTTATCATTGAAGCTCTTCATGAGTAAACAAAAATTTATGAGGGAACATTGGGAAGGAGTCCCTTTAGAAGTTAGAACCATAACGGGAAAATGTTAATTACAAAACCTACTCCTGAGGTTTAGTCTAATTACAAAAAAACCCAGTTATCTTTCAAAATTATAAATACCCCCTTCAAATTTGTCTCTTTTACAAATTGCACTCTTAACCCTCAAGAGCGCTAGGTGCATCATGCCCACATATGCTGATATGCATATGATATAGAAAACTATAATACCAAAGGGGGGTATTTGTTAGGTAAACACAAACATATGGGGGTGTTTGCAACACTTTAAGGGGTACTTGTAATTTGGAATAATAATTGAAGTTTTCTGTAATCAGGCTAAACCTCAGTGGTTGTTTTTGTAAAGATCACAATCTTAAGAGGGTGAACACGTACTCAAACTTGAGTCTTAAGAGTAAGAAAAAGAAACAAATACCAGTTATGAACTGTGCCAATCAAGCCCCTATCGTAAACAATCTTAAGCGTTTTGGGTCCATCTTCAGGTACAACATTCATCACCCATACATCCTTGTCTTTCAAAGCAGCAGCAAATGACCCCAAATGTGCTTTCATATCCATTATGTTCCTTAAAGTATCAGACTTAATCTTCGGACTTAAGAGACTCCAATAATGATCAACCCTCTGCCTCCAAAGTTCCTGCATGCAAAAAGAGAATCTACAAAGTTAGCAATTACTTCTTTGGTTACATATCAAGAAGATGAGCAAAGCAAGCAGGAAAGAGAGAAAAAGAAAAGTTATACGACTATACTTCCAATGGCAAGGGATAATTACAACAATAAAAAAAACCATGAGGTTTGGGCCCAGAGGTTTTTGAAAACTATAAAAACTAACCTGAGGTTTGATTTTATATTAAATTTAAGGGGGTAACTGTAATTTTTCTATAAAAGTTGGGGGAATTTTTGAAATGTTTTTTGCTAATGAAGAGGGAAAATTTAAGACGAAATTCAACCTCAAGGTGTTTTTCTATAATTTACAAAACCTCTGTTTTTTTTTGTAAATAGCCCGAACCTCAGTTTTTTTTTCTTTTTTGTAATTATTCATATTTCCAATTACCGTGTCTTTCTCAAACACTTCACTCGAATAGCCAAAATCAGCAAGACGTGGGGGAGGTGCAGTTAATCTCTCAGGCCATGGTGCTAGTCCACTACCTCTTGTTTTGTGATCATCTGATGAGGAGGAAAAAAATATTAGATGAGGGAATCAAGTCGTAACTGTACATTTTTCAACTGCAATATCATTTTGAGCAGTCATGAGACATCCGGCATGATAAACTATCAGTCCAGACAATTATCCTTAGATTGATTATATATCAAGCAATGCACTTGCAATAATCGTAATAGGATCTATTATCCCCTCAACAAAAAAAAAAAAAAGGATCTACTACTACTACTATATTATTATTATTATTATTATTATTATTATTATTATTATTATTATTATTATTATTATCATCATCATCATCATCATCATCATCATTAGGGATAACCACAAAAAAACACCTGAGGTTCGGGCTAATTACAAAAAAATTCAGAGGTTTTTGAAAATTATAAAAAATCCCTTGAAGTTTGATTCCGTCTTACAATTTCTCCCTTCTGCAATATCAAACCCCCCACCCCCATATTTATAGAAATAGTACAGTTATCCCCTTGAATTTCAGACACAATCAATCAAACCTGAGGAAGTTTTTTGTAATTATAAAACATCTATCAATTTTTTGTAATTAGCCAAAACCTCGAGTTTTTTTCTGTAATTATCCCTCATTATTATTATTAGGGATAATTACAAAAAACACCCTAAGGTTCGGGCTAATAACAAAAAAACACAGATTTTGAAAATTGCAAAAAACCCATTAAGGTTTGATTCCGTCTTACGTTTTCATCCTTCATAAGTAAAAAAATTTTCAAACCCCAGATATTTATAGAAATATTACAGTTACCCCGTTAAATTTAAGACTTAATCAAGCCTGAGGGGGCTTTTTGTAATTTTGAAACATCTCTGGGTTTTTTTGTAAGTAGCCCAAACCTCAGAGGTTTTTCTATAATTATCCCTTATTACTATTATTATATTCCAGAAAGGTATCGTGTCACAGATACTTACGATCAGAATAAGCCGTAATGCACGCCTCCATTTGTACACCCCACACTGCATCAGGATCATCATCAGATCGACACATAGGCGGCTGAGTGCCAGGCTCTCTCTCCAAATAACAGTCATTTGTTAAAGGCTTCTGCCAAATGACAGTTTGGTTTCTCTTAGCCGCAATTCTCCAGCACATACGTTCCACAAGCGCACTCATCTGCTTCCATATTCTCAGATCCTCTTCGTCTTGAGCGTAAGCTTCTGGGGACGAGTACGCAAAATAGCCTCCGGGTCTAAGCACCCTATCCAATTCAAGAAGAAGAATCCCATCCCTTTGTAGCCAATCGATTCTACAACGAGAACAGTGAGCGAGTTCAAAAGACCTGCTCGGATAAGGAAGCTTTTTGTGCCGAGAACACCGAGAGATGCGGGAATTCCTCTCTCCAAAGCGAATTGGATCTGATTTTGGTGCACGTCGTTAGGTGCTAATGACATTGCGATAATATTGGATGAGAGAAGGTAACCGCCGAAACTTGCAACACCACAACCAACGTCGAAAACCGTGCGCAATCTTCCCTCGTTGTTCAGGACATTGTTTGAAAAGTTCAGCATCTGCATATGAAAGAATTATCAGAAACCAGAAGGGATATTTTCTGAAATATCAGTTGTTACAGGCTAAATTTCCAAATTTTGACGGCTAGAGGAACAAATAATCATCACAGAGTCGGAAGTCGAATTTTATTAAAGAATTATGGGACAATTACAAAAAAAGTACCCCTGAGATTTAGCCTTACAAAAAACTCAAGTTATCTTGCAAAACTACAATCCCTTAACATGTTACAAACACCCCCTTGAGGTTGTATTTACCTAACAAATATCCCCGCTCCTCTTGAGGGTGCAACTTGTAAAATAGAAACATTTGGGTATATGTATTTTGAAAGATAACTGGGTTTTTTTTCTTTGGTAATTAGACTAAACCTCAGGGGTAGTTCTTGTAATTTACGCAAGAATTAATCATGTCATGCAAGATAATGATCTCAACTCAAAAGCTAGAGGAACAATCAGGTTCATGAAAGCAATTGTTTATACTTCCAACAGACAGAAACTTACATTTGCAATTGAAGCTATATATTTATCCGCTCCATAATGAAAGTGGGTGCCTCCTCCGGGAAAATTAATCTTATCGCCTTTAACAACCATCCAATTCTGGTCAGACTTCTCATGTGCGAGGTGAGTATGAGGAATGTTTGCTTTCCAAACTTCATCTCTACTTTTGGGCCACTTGACTGGGATCTAAAATTCCAAAAAATAAATACAAAAAAATTAAAGTAACAGGAGTGAACAAAAATTCAACACAATTGTATTCATCAAAACCAATTGCATTCAACAGCTCTAGCTTCCCACCTTGTATCCTGGTGGAGGAGGAATTAAGCAATTGAATCTCCTTTCAGGTAATGGGCAGTGTCTTTCATAGTGCTCCATCAAAGATAGATCCAACTTCAGTCTCATTTGATATATAAGATTTCTGTCTAGACAGGGGATCAACTCTGAATGACGATCATCACATACCTTAATATTGAACAGATATAATTATCAGCGCTCATCAACTAGAATCAAAAGACAAACAATAGACAATGCAAGCGAGTGGGCCATTCTATTCAGGCAGCTTTTTTTGTGTATTGAGCAGACAGTTAATTTGCATAAGGGATAGTTACAAAAATGTCCCTGAGGTTTGGGCTAATTGCAAAAAAATTCAGGAGTTTAAAACCCCTTGATATTTGTTTTTGTCTTAAATTTAAGGGTGTAATTGTAACATTTCTATAAAAGTTAGGAGGGTTTTGAAATGCTTTTTGCTTCTAAAGAGTGAAAATATGAGATGAAATCAAATCTCAAGGGAATTTTTGTAATTTTCAAAGACCTGAGTTTTTTTGTAATTAGCTTGAACTTCAGGGTTTGCTTTTGTAATTATCCCTTTGCATAAAATGTAGAAAAACTTACTGGGAAGCTCTTTGGGGTGATACCATCCTCATCATCCAGACCAAACTTGACTGAAGATTCATCTTGCTTGTGACCAAGATCAGAATCTTCGTCTCCACCCAAATATGATGACCCTAGTTTTCTCAACCGGCTGCCATACTCTAGAGCAGACTCCCCAGCATTTCTAGAGCCAAAGTAAACATACAGAAAAACAAGAAACACAGCCACCACACACACAGAAGTCAACAAGCGCTTTTTCTGTGCTCCATCTGATCTCCCCCTCATCGTTTATTGAGCTTCAGTGTAATCTTTTAAGAAACTTCAGATCCTACTCCAACCTCAGAGTTCGTACCTTATAGCTCAAGAAAATGAACTCATATTGAGATTCTGGAGTCTGGTACTATAACACAACCTGTGACATAATTGACAAATTAGGATAAATCTTGATGTAATCTGATTTAGTAAGTAGCAGGTAATAATAAACCTTAAGAAATTAAAGTTTAATATAGAAGCTAGCACAGCAAATGGATGTCTACAGAAAGAATTTGCTCAATCTGTTACTTGCACCATTAATCCTAATTTGACAGATTTTGCACAGTAAGACATATGTGGACATTCAGACAGTGCCACAAGAATGAGCAGTATACAGATAATGAGGAGATAAAGCTAAAAATGCATCCAAAAGCAAAGGCAGCTGATATGTTAAACAGAACAAGAAAACAATTAGCTTTCAGAGTTGGAACTTTTATTCAATATATAATAACACCAATTTTCAATGACAGAAAACATCCAATTCTATGGTGACCTACTTAGTCTTTTCTACAAGTGTGGTTGAAATTATAAGAATTAGAACGTAAGAAGGTCCCATGGAATGCCAATCAAGGACGAACATTCATTACAAAATTAACCAAAAAAATTCATTTTTAGCAACTGGGCTTGCAGTAACTTCGACGCAGATGAGGAGTTATTGTTTGGAGTGACCAATAGTAATCTCTTTGGACAAAGCATACACCACCATCTTAGGTGCATGATTGCCTAATTTAACTGAATCAAGCAAGCCATTGGTAATTACTAATTAGACTTATCGATAGAGTGTTCCAAAGAAGTCCACACACCAAATCACTTAGGGAGTGTCAACAATCACTGAATAAAAAAAAGTGATTCTCAGATTTTGGCTAATAAAAAGTAGTTTTTAGTGTTTGCAATGCCATCTTTTGCTTCTGATTGTACTGATTTAATCATAATCTACAAGTTGGGGGATGGGTACTCTTGATTTCTAATGCTGCTTCTCGTTTGACCTTTACAAACAAAGAAGCACTTTTACAACTTATTTACTAGACACTCTCAATTAGTTATATCAACTTTTAGATTCTATTTGCAAACACTACAATAAATTGCTTCTTATAAAAACATAAGTTTTTGCAAAAACTCCCTTACTCAGCATCAAGTTTCCATAATCTACCCCTTTCTCTCTTTATAGAACAAAATGCCGCCACAATTTAATCTTTATGAATTGTTCATACCATGCTACCAATCAAAATAAAAACAGAATCCAGAAAACCCAAATTCCAAAAACAACAAAATTTAATCTTCTTCCAGGAATAGACTCAATACCACAGCTCAATTAACGCAGATCTATAACACCAAATCCTCCACAAACTTCACATTCATTACACATTGCATTAAAACAAGCACAATAAAAAACCCAGAATGTTAGCATTGCAGGAAATAAAAAAAATCATAAACTTGCACTTCTTCAAACCAAATCAACGTAATTCCCAGTAAGGAAAGAATTGAATCAGCAAATCCAGACAGTTAAAAAAATGAGATCAGCGGGAAAAAAGTGCTTACGCAACCTAAGTGTCGATCTGGGCAGATCTGAATTAGATTATCTGAAATGATTATAGCATTAGGCTATGGAAATGCAATGTGGGAACGAGAAAGTAAAAATGAATCAATATTTGTACGGAGTTGGGGGTGGGGGGCAGAGTGAGAGACAGAAGGAAAGGCTTGTTCTATATACTAAAATTGGAAAGAATTGGGAATAAATATAAACATGGGGTCGGAGGTAGGGGGTAGATCTCAATTCTGAGTCTGGGAAAGCTACTGCGTGTGTTACCTTATGTTGCGGTCCAGACTTTGGTATGATTAAAAAGGTAATTTTATTTTTGGAAAAGGTAAATTTAATAAACAAGTAATCTACTAACCATTTAAAAAAAGAAAACCATTAAGGCCCAGGTGACTATAAATTATGTGATTGATTCTTGTGTTATTTCTATAAAATTTGATCAATTTTCCAATATGGAGTAGAGGTCTACTCATTCAAAATTAAGTTTGATTTTCCAATTAGAATTTTGTTTTTGATAATATGTTTTTCAATATTTATTAATAGCACATCATTTTTGGTTCTTATTTGGCCATGTATTTTACCAATTTATTGTTGCATTTTAATTTTCACAATATGATTCTTATAAATTAATCCTTTTTACTATAGGTTTGTTCAAATAGATTAGGGAGTTTCATACATAAATCATTAGTACTTGACATTATTTAAGATGATTAATCATAAACTTTTTTTAACTTATAAATGATAATTTTTATGAAAATATTATTCTTTCATGTTGTTTCAAAACAAACTTATTGGTACTAAAGAAATTTATTGAGGATTATGCTTATGTGATAAAACACTCAGTAAGAATTAATTATTCTAAGTAATATGCAATGTTGTTAACTAGTCTTATTTTAGATGGTAAATAGATAGGTAGGAAGTATTTAAGGAGAAAATAAATAAGGTTTTGGATTTTTAGGAAAAAGTTGGTTCAGATCTCTGTTAGTTAATTCGCGTATTATACTCGTATAGTACTCGTACGTACGAATAATTGAAAAATACTTCCGTCTCCGCATGATTAAGGCGGCGTTAAATACTCCGTATTTTTCAAATAAAACGTTTAATACTCGTATTATTGTTATCCGTTTAATACTTGGCGAATAAAACTTCATTTTAATATTTTTATAATATTTAAATAAATAAAAAAATCATTAAAAAATTATTTATAAGTATAATTACAATATTAGAAAATAATAAATAATAATATTAATAATAAATAAGTGTATTAATAATTTAAAGTAAATTAATAAAGTACCTAAAATTAATTTTAATATAATCTAAACATAAGTATGAATCACAATCTATGTAAATATCTTTGTTGAAATAAGCGTATTATTACTCTAGAATAATTATTTTATATTCGTATTAAACCCGTACGTCTATGGTTCTGTATTTTAAATATTTCCATATTTTTTGCCGATTTTTTCGCCGTAACTTTCAAAAAATATTCATAATATACCCGTACGTACTAAATAACGAACTTTTCCCGTCCCGTATTTAACTAACAGAGGTTCAGATGTGTCGGTTATCATTCTCTAGTTGGCATGATGTAGACCTCCATTTGGGTCCTCAACATTCACACTACCTAAAGGAAATCAAAGTTAGTTTCTTTAAGGCCTTCTTTAACAATGGGCTATTATATACGGTATTTTGACTCTACATTTTCAATTTGGGCCTAAGATTTGAATGTTTTTGGCCCAAGAACTATTTATTTCTGGGCCTATTATAATCCATTGTCACGCTTAAGTTTTTTTTTTTATTTTCACTATCATCGATTCTACCAATTTGGGATTTAGCTATTACAAGAAGTAGAGCCCATTTGTTTTCATTTTCTACTAACATTTTTATATTTCTCTTTTGAAATGTTAATATATCTACTTTTTTTTTATCAAAAATATTTAAAATTATGGATTTTCATGCATAAAACATCAACAAATAAATATATTTTTATTTTTGAACCTATATAATCTATATAAGAATATAACTAATCCACACATTTCTACTTTTATACGAAAACTTTTGTAATCTCAACAAGAGTGGTATTCAGGTATTATAATACATAACCACTTTAAAATTTTCATTAACAAAACCATAAACACAAATTAAATATTGATTCCAAAATTTATTGAATAGAACAAGAAAAAAATCCTAATATATATCCTAGGATGGATTTTAATTCAAATATTTTGGTTGTGCTTCAAAGATACAATACCAAATACCATAAACACAAGTTGGAAAGTTAGTACTACCAAGTGCAGATGAGGACTGACCCAGACAAGACAATGCCATTGGTGTATGGTCCACGTCAACCCAGACACCAATATGAACGGGCACAGATTTCTCCATGTGGCGCTATCTGAATGTGTTAGACTGGGACTACGTGGTGATCCTTGCAACATCATAATAAGACAAAGAAAATGGGCCCGACACTGACGTGAATAGCCACGTGCGAACGCAGGCCCATCGGGCCCGCTAAGGACTTTACGTCAAATAAGATGGGTCAGATCAAACTGAAAAAATTGTAGTCTTGTACACTGATTAGGGATTGCAGAGGATTCTCGTACCCATTTCTTTTTAGACAAAACCCATAATTTTAATTTCTTTTTCTATGGGATTAACAGATATTTTTCTGCGAATTTTGAAGAGGAAAAAAAGATGGTGAAAATGACAGGTTAGGATTTAATAAATTAAAGAATAGTGAAAAGAAAAGGACCAGATTAATGGACTACTGTGAACCGAATTGAAACTTTTTGAAATGTTTATTATTGTTTCAAGTATTTAGAAAGACATTTTAAGAAAAATTAATTTGAGATAAGAAATCAAATAAAGTAATATTCGGATTGATATTGGGGAATGCTATGTTTGGTAAATATTTCAATAAGATTTTTTTTCTTAAAAGTAATACATAAATATCCATTTTGAGTTTTATACAGTTTGGAAAAATTCTAGCGTTGACCAGACCGTTGTCCATTTATTGTAAGGTAATAAATTTGTAGAATGATAAATCTTTAATATTAAGGTATGATTTTCTCAATTTTTCCTAGACGAATAACTAATTATCCTTTCCAGCTTTTGGTATAATATTAAGTTGGAATACAATTTATAATCTTTTCCTAACAAATGAACAAAATCTTTAAACAAAATATTGACTTTAAATATATTATTAATGGAAAGTCATGCATTATTACTTTGTACTTAATGTACAATATTTTCTATAAATAATTGTTATGGTAATTTGTGTATCTAATCTTTAGCTATATAACAAATATACATCTACATTTATTAATATCAATATCGATTCCAAGATCTACGATTAAGATTTTGCAGTAAAATAATTTCGAATTTAGGAAGTGAAAATAGGCGGGAAAATTTAGTTCCAAGCTTCTGTTGTTATATATATATATAGATATAGATTAAGTGATTTAGGTAGATTATAAAAATTATTTTGAAGTTTAGATAATTTATAAAACACAAAAAAAACTATCTTTTTAATTTTCAAACCCCTATTAGTATCAGTTGTTATTTTTTAAATTGCACTTATTAAGGGAATAATCCGAATGAACTTGTATAACAAAGACAACTTTCAGGCTTCGGACGCTATTTCTAATTTAAATTATATTACACATAGTTTTGAAATTTGGTTTGAGAATCATTTCGATAGGCAAATAGCGATTTGCTAATCCGAATTGTTAATTGTTAATAATAATAAATTGCATGAATCAAATTAATTACATATACAAAATAAAGAAAATTAGAAAATAACAAAGACTAAATAATTGGCTCAACAATGATATATATATATATATATATATAATCCAAATAAGCATCTCTAATAACATAATAAAGAAAACAATTGAATAAAAAAGTTCAAACATCTCAAAAGAGTAATAAAAATAGCGTGATGACTAAACATATAGGTAAAACGAAAAAATTGCTTAAGTTAATACATTAACATGAAAAATCAACGACTCGGAGTCAATCAACTCCACGCACGTGCATCCTTCACCAAGGTTGTTTCTTCTAGAAGAAGTTTGCAACCATGTTGCATGAAAATCCTGGACTTCTCTTGCTTTAATCTGACACATCATTATCTTCCATTATACCTTATAATTGCATTATTTTGTTCTTTGTGTGTACCTTTGATAAAATTGTTCCAAAGTTCATGTATATAGGCTATTGATAAGAAAGAGAAATATTTAAACAAAAAATCTAATTACTGAATAAACAAAAGAAATCATGAACGTACAAATATAAAACAAACCAAGCGAGGTTTCTCTACATGCGACTTTGAGAGAACCAATTGAAAAGTCGAATTCTCAACAGTCTCCACCCCAATGTCATATCATTCGATTCATCATTGTCTATTCCACATATATTAAATCAATTAATTTATAATTAAATAAAAATATCATCTAAATACGATTTAAACTGTAATAAATTACCTGACTGATATAAAAAAAACATGTAAAATTGGATATACATCGATCGATTCTGTTACATGCATCATCATTTGAAAATATTGACACATCAAAAACATGGTTGACAACCAACACTTTATTATATGAAATTGTGTTATCATGGATGAATTTTGTCCATCCATCCGTAAAATAGACCACGTTATAGCGGTTGATCATTTTGACCATTCAAGTGTGTCCATTCATATTATGCACATCGCATTTTAATGATGTGAAACAATTAAAATGATGTCTTAAGAGATAATGACATGACAACATATTTAGTTAACAAAAATTTTAAAAAATCGTAATCATAGAGCATATACGTGATATTTACATCATTTGCATGCAACCGAATTCCATTTATAGTTAAGATAATATTTTTGTTTTGAGGAATACGATCAAGATGATCTATAAAATCAATAAGCCAAATCGTCGAGTTGTATAGTCAAATTCAATAATTCTTTGTAATGAATTTCTAATGGAACAAATATAATAAGCAAAAATTCCAACAAATTCCTCACAGAAATAATGAGGAAGAAATATACCAATAGAAATAATCAACGAATCAATTACACTGGCCTCCATATAAATTTAAATATCGATTTTCAAATATAATTAATATAAACAAAACATAACTGAAAATATAACTTAAAAAATAAATACAACAAAACTATTAGGAATAAACAAAAAAGAAACAAAAAATCATTTATTAAATTCACCAAAAAACATCCATACAGTTCCACAATATAGAATATTAAAAAACTCTTATTTAGTGCAACATCTGAGCTCAATAAAGTCGATGTTGGTAGGACATTTGATGAAGACAATAATGATTCGACTTTAAGATCAACTATATTTAAGTGTCTCTTTAAATCAATTTAAATAGTATAAATATAAGATGATTTACTATAAAATATACTTAAGTTAACACCTATAATAGAACTTGCCAAAAAACCTTTTGAATAAAAACATGAAAAAAATCATTGAACCAAAAATCGGCAATGCTTGTATTTTGATAAATGGCAAGTAAGATCTTTAAATACCTCTCTTTCATAATAAGTTGGAGTACTATACCATTTATAATATTTTCCTAACAAAAAATTGGTCGATACATGTATATTGATAAATGGCAAGCAAGATCTTTGAATACCATTTAATAATAAGTTGGAGTACCATACCAATTGTAATATTTTCTTAGTTTATATACATAATCTCTGAACAAAGCAAGATTTATGGTTCTGATTTTGTAATAAAATAATTCCTAATATAAAAAGTAAAAATGAGCGGGAAATTTTTTTTCCGGACTTTTGCTATTATATATATATATATATATATATATATATATAGATATTGATAACAAGCGCAAAAAAACACCATTAGCAACAATGTCTCTGTCTAAATAAACAATATTTCGTCTCAATAAGCAACACAATTGACATTAAAAAACAACAAAATTACATATATAAGATATATATACAAAGTCAAATGACCTATTTAAATCAACATATTTGCACCCAACTTAGCAACATTATCGCTTAAAAAAGCAATATATTTGTCTCAATAAGCAATATAGTTGACATAAAAAAGCAATAATCAACACATTTGCACCACCTTAGCAACATTTGTCGCCCAATAAACAACGTATTAAATGTCATTGATAACACACACGTTGACATAAAAAGTTTTTTTATATATATATATATATATATATATATATAAGGAAGTTCAAATGGGACACCCATGCTCCTGTGAGATAGTGGGGCCTAATCCAAACCACTGAGATTTTTCAATTGATGGTCCAGATTAATTGAATGGGAATTAGATTAATAATCAATAATTATAATTGATAGGGGTATAATCGACAAATATAAGACTTAAGAAGATAACTGCCAAATACGTTTCCTGAAAATTAGGAACTGATGTGCTCAATTAAGTCAACAAAATCCTAGAAATATTATCTTAAAACAAATCAATCAAAAAACAATGTATTCCATAATCTCCATGAAAGTGAAATATCTTAACTCTGATATCCATCCTTGAAAAAAAAAAACACGAAGAAAAAAGGAAGACAAATAAAGCACAATTAAACAAAAACTATATCTCTCAAGATCATAGAACCCGTTCTACAAGAAATACAGAAAGAAAATCTTGGAACAACAACACCATGGACGCTAATACTCATGATTTCCTTCAACTACGCGGCGAAATAGGTATTCCCAGAACCCAATTAATGTTCTTTAGTTTTAAATGTTAATTCTGATTCATGTGTCTGTTTAAATCATGATACTACTTGTTAATGGTGTATATAATGCTTCATTATATCGAGAATGTATTGAATAAAGATGTTTGCATCTTTTAGATACTAAATTTGTATGGCTCACTCAAACTGGGTTTGTTACTATGAACATACCTTGTTTTTTTTATGCATATATAATATCATTATGATGTATAAAAAGGGTAAAAGTCTTACATAATTGACCTACTGAATGTGCACATGTTACTCCATTGAAATTGATTAACATTGTGTAACGTTTACATAACAGATACTGCATATTTAACTATTTTTTTTTGTATAAATAATAGCTGTTCACTATATAAAATGCTTCATTATATGGAATATGTTGAATAAAGATGCTGCATCTTCTAGATACTAAATTTGTATGGCTCATTCAAACTAGGTTTGTACTATGAACATAACTTGTTTTTTTATGCATATATAATATCATTGTGATGTATAAAAAGGGTAAACATCTAGCATAATTGACTCACTGAATGTGCATATGTAACTCCAATAGAATTTATTAACATGGTGTAACGTTTACATAACAAATATGCATATTTAACTTTTTTTGGTATAATAATAATTGTTCAATATATAAATCAACAACTTAATATTTGATCACATTCTATAAGAAAATGGGGGAATATTTGTATCATATGCTGGTGGAATATTTATATCATATATGCAGCATAATTAGGTATCTAGTTCAGTATTCATACTAATTGTTTATCATATCACTGGTTATGCTAATGAAAGACTAGAAATTTCACCTGGTTCAACGAAATACTGGATTCTTGAAGTTGAACAAGAAAAAATCCCGCGAATCGGAATGGAATTTGTGACATTGGAAAAAGGCGTGCAATTCTACAGGGAAAATGGATCCTATTCCTCGACTAGGAGAATGAAATCCCAAGGGGTGTGGTGTAAGGTTTAGAAGGAGGGGTTGAATAAACCTTACCAAATTTTCACTTTTAGTCTTTTTAAGAATTTCAATGAGTTGACTCAAATCACCGTGTGTCCTTGGGGATGACTAGGTTGGCTTTCTTGAAAAGTTACCCACTCAACAGACTCGACTGAGCTATTGATAGTATAACTTAGCTGCGTCAGCTAACACTAAACTTTTAGGTGATTTGGTTTTTAACAGCTGTTCACCTTATTTTTCGCTTTACCGTAAGTGAACGGCGTAATTAATAGATATAGTAAGCAAGATCGATCCCACAGAGACTAATAAATTGATGCACTAAGTATTGAGATTGTAATATTATTATTTTTATTTAGACGATCGAAAGTTAATTTTTGTTTTATATTACTAAAACATTATTTTATCATAAAAAGAATAAAGCAAAAGCTACGGTTGAAAAGATCAAGAAGATGAATGGATTCCAGAGTTATGGTTTCAGTTAATCTCCCTCTTGTTATCCGATTAATCAAAACCAAAGTTATTATTAGTCTTCCTTATAAGATGATCACAAAAGTATTTTATCCTCTCTCTCGAGACACAATAAAAACGTTGATTGAATTATCTATATTAGCATCTCTACTCAACATAAGATAAACAACTCCCAAAAGCATAAAAGATCAGTTATCCTCACAAATACTCACAGACTTCTCAATCATGCAAAATATTCATGTCAAGCACTCAAGATCAAGTATTGAAACCCATCTCTCGAATTATGAATCAATACATCAAGCATATTAAACCATTGGCCAAATGATAAAACAAGAATAAAACAAAGTACTCGAATAGGGTCCAAAATAATAACTTCAATTCAAATTAAACATCGAACAAGAGTCAATTAACCTAATCCAAACCCCGGAAATCACAAGGTGTTTAGCCGGACATGGGGTATAAACAACTCATAGACAATTCGTTCATATTCATATCAAACTAAGTGAAAATAAAAGATACAATGGAGTAAGGAAACTTAGGGATATCGATGATCTCTCGATCAATCTTCAATCCTCAAGCGTGTGGATGCGACCTCGATCTTTCTCTCAATTTCTCCGGTAGAAGGGTGCTCTTTTCTCTGCTTTCTAGGGTAAAAGTAAGTGTGTCCTTTTTCTATGCCACTCCATCTCAATTTATACATTCCCGGGCCAAACCTAAGTTAAACATTGCACGACTCTGAAAATCTCGCACAAAAGCACGGGCCGTGCACTTACGCATGACCTGCCTGTGCGTCAATGCGAACCTCCAATTCTGCAGTTCTGCACACACACGGGCCGTGCCTATGCGCACAGGCTGCCCATGCATAGTCATATCTCGCCCGGTTCATCTGATCTCTTCTCGGTTCAGCTCCAAACTTCGCGTATTCGCTCGATTCTTGACGGTCCTTTACTGCAATGCTCCAATTTGCCACAAAAGTACTACAAATATCTTTTAATTCCTGCAAAATGAGCAAATCGTAATATCTTTTCCATAATATGAGAACACGGCTCATTTTACAAATTAATGCATTTTTATCAACCTATTATATCCACAATTATGCCCAAAATACATGCAAAACGCACACTAATCAACAACAGAAGACTTAATACCCTTTGTTTGTTTAAAGCTTGTTTTTAACACTTGTTTTAGCACTTGCTATTTTCCAGTTGGATAGCAATATAACTTATCAGTAGATATGAAAATATAAGCAAGAAAGTAAATGCTGAAAGTAAATGATACAAACAAATTTATAGTGGTTCGAGGATGGGGTAATTCCTCTAATCCATTCTTCTCCAACTCCTGGAGGAATCCACTAAGTAACAAATCAAGTTACAAGCGGTTCTCGATCAGAGACAAAGCTTTGATCACACAAATTGACTTCTCTTGCGACAAACCTTCTTCACAAGACAGCTACCTTGCTACTTCAACTCCTTCAAGTCTTTGGAATTGATTACACTACCTTCCAACAAACTTGAAACCCCTGGTTCGACCTTGAACCTTTCTACATCTCCTTCAACTTGAAGAGTATACCCCTTTTTCATTCTTGAAACTTTTCCTCTTCAACAGGTTGAAGTAAACTTTCTTTCACAACGTGTGTTGGATCGAGTTCCTTCGAGTTTTAGGATTGAGGAATTTTCTTAATAAGCTTTAGAATATTGCAGGTTATGCTTGCTTGATAATTGCTTAATTCGTTCGTGTAAATCATAACCTTTTCTCAAATGCTTCCTCAGCCTTTTATAGTGCTCATTTGAAAATTTGCCTGTTGAAGAGATAGGCTATTTTCAAATGACACTTCTTGTTCGTTGGGTTGTCTTTTCTTGGTTTGCAGAGATGTGATATTGACCATTCCTTGTATTAAATGGCTCTGCAGCTTTACAGGGTCTGACACATGCTCCAGTGTTTCCCATTGGTTTATTCCTTTTGCATGTTTCTGGGCCAAACACTTTAAGACCTGGTAGCTTGGACTTATTACTATATTGAGTAATATCCTTGACTTCCTTCCAACGGATCAATGTCAGTTGTCTTGACTTGACTGCTACCTTTACCCCTTGACTTGAGTCTGCTCCAATCATATGGGAATGACCCAACTATCACTTCAACTGTTAGACTTGGCTCCTTTCACTGACTTGACTGACACTTCCTCATACTTCACACAACTGTTCCTCAGTTAGCTCTTCTTCAATCGAGTCCTTATCTTCCATCTTGGCCATACTCCACTGACACACGGCGGAGTCTTCACTCTAGTCTGTGTTGACTTATTGCATTCTTCGACATAGCTGACTTCACTCAGCTCTCTCAGTCCTATCTATTACAACATATAATTATAAGGAAAATAGGGTGCCAACTTCATAGTCTAAGTTTTACATGGTATCATCAAAATCTTACAAATAAATTTCCTAACAATTTTCCCCTTTTTGATGATGCCAAAACTTAAAAAAAATAAACAGCAAACACAAGCAGTGCAGTAACAAATAATGTATGCTTTAAATAATCAATTTTATTCATCATAGCATTTTTGTCATTTACAAAGTTGTTTACAATAATATACTCTATACATTTACATGTAACAGAGCAAACTTACAAAGAAGGTATCAGAGCTAATAGCTAACTTACAAAGAAGTTACAGCAGTGTATTTACAAAGAAAATACATAAAGGGGCTGCAACCATCTTCAACGCCTTGGTTGTTTCCTTTTTTTCTCTTCATCTTCTGCTCTTCTTCTGTCCTCATCAGCTCTCATTCTCTTTCTTTCTTCTTCATCCTTCTTCTTCTTCTCGTATGCTCGCCTCGTAGCAGGGTCATCCCTATCTTGCCTTTCCTCCCATTCACGCGTTGTTCATTCATTTTCAGCTTCATGTCTTCTCACAGCGTCGACATTCTTGCATGCAACTTCCAGGTTAGCAAGATGATCATATCCAACCCAGTATGTGATTCCTTTCTTCTGCGGATCAACGTATTTAGTGTCTTATGGTCTTGGCCGCGGTTGAGAACTTCTTACTCTTCCACTGCCACCGTATCTTCCCTTTCCTCTCCCTGACTCAGCTCTTCCTCCTCTGGGAGTGTACTGTACTAGAGCTTTTGGTTTTCCAGCTGAGTGAGTGCTGGAACTTTGCTGCTTATCAGTTGATTTGTATATTTCAAGACCTTTCTCCCAGTACAAATCTCAGGCTTGCGGTAGAGTCATATCTGGGAAGTAGCATTCTGCCTCTAGAGTTTGAAACTCCTCTAGGGATCTGGGTTCAGACCCAGCATCAGACATAACAATGTCTCTTGGGGGTTGATCACATGGAAATATTTTCCTACTGGAGGACCATCATATTGCATTTATGATATTCTGAATCTGCGCAGACCGCTTCTCAACTACCTTCTCAAATTTAGCTTCGATGGCTTTTCTTGACTCTTTGAATGCCATCTCAACTTTTTGTTCTACTGACAGCTCTTTCGGCAGCTTACTGAGAATTGAGATTGTTATCTCTCCTTGTTGGGGGGTTTCAGCGAACATAAACTTCAAGGGGGGGATTTTTCGAGCTTCCTTCTCCCTTAGCTATTTCTCCCTTCTTCTCCACCTTATGATTTCCTTTCTCTTCTTTCAGTTCCTTCAAGGCCTCATCTTCCCCCTTTTTGGCATCATCACCAAAAGATAAGATCAGGCCAGGGAACAATCCACTTAGAATGAAGTCAAGTCAGCTGTTCGTCGAATTTTGCTTGTCATCCGCTTTTGGAGAAATTCGGGATTCTCGACCGCGAGCCTTTTTTTGACTGTTGCCATTAGTTTCATTTTCGCTGAAGAAGAAGATTAAACCAGTTCACGTTATCCTCCAGTCTGGCAATCTCGCTCTTGTGTTGCAGCTTGAGTAACTCCATATCCGACTTGTGGGAAACTTCAATTCTCACCATAAACTCCTTCTGTCTCTGCTGAAATTGTGCATTGTCCGTGCTCCATACTAGCAGATCTGTAAAGAATGATATGAAGTGGCGAATTTGCTCTAATCGCATAGCATTAGTCTGTGCAGCCCATTCCCTAATTCGTAGGACAACACCTCAGATATCTCCGCTGATGGTTGCATCACGGTTGTCCAGCCTTAGGTCTAACGATGCTAGGTGGCATTCCATCTTCTCAATTTCTGCACAAATATCCTTGAACACCTTTCGGAATTCGACTGTAGAAGCTGACTCTTCCTCAGGCCAAACAACATCAAAGTCAAAGCTTATAGGCACAATGGAATCAGCTAGAATTACTGGCTCTTCCTGCACAATGTACTTTGCTTGTTCTCTAGAAGACTCAACATCCAGAGATTGCAATTCAGCTTCGAAGTGGAAAATCTCTGTAAACATATCATCCAAAATAATAGGGATTCCCGTAGGGCCATGATGTGGAGCCTTTCCTTTCTCATTTCGTGGTGCTTCAGCTCTATTCGCCTCAGCTGAGCTAGCTTCATCGACAGTTAACGTACCCATGGGAGCCTGCAGTTGAGCTGAATGAGTCTTTGCTTGAGCAGTTGTGGTAGCTGCTTTCGATTGATTTCGATTAGGGCGATTGTTTCGATTTGCCTGGCTGATCGATCTCGGTGTGTTACAGCTTCACTTCGCATCGATGTGTGTTTCCTTTTTAGTTGACTGGTCCTCAGCTATTTTATCAGCATCATCGGAATGTGGTGTAGCCATGAGGGTTGGCTCATCAGCGAATACAAACCTCATCGGAGCTGTTTTATCACTCCGAGTGTCTAGAGCATCCTCAGCCTTGTCCTTGGCAGATTCATCAATAGGTGTGGACTCGACTTCATTTTCTGATTCCAAAAATTCGGTGTCATTGTTTTCCTATGAATCATTGAGAGCGCTGATTCTGGCTTCTTCATCAGCCTTCTCGACATGAGAAATTTTCTATTGCTCAACTTATTTACCTAAGGAAGTCTCAACCTCCTTTAGGCCTTCATTACCCACATCAGTCTCAACCGCTTTAGGGCCTTCAACATCCCTAAGTGTAGTCTCAAATACAATAGAACATTACAACCTCTTCTAGGTAAGTGTGAGAGAACTCCATGGTGAGAAAGTCCTTCAGACCAGACTTCTCGAGTTTCTCAGCGATTTTCTTCACAAGGGTTTCATCAGTGCCCTGTTTTATCATTCCCTTGAAGTCCACTGTGGATCCTGAGTGGATCGTCTTAGATAACTTAACGAAGTCATATGTAGCATCCATTTTTATGAAGATAAATGATGAAAGAAACGTAAGATCTCGATTTTGAAGAGTAGGGTTTTTGAACTTTTGCAGAGAGAGTTTTCTTGCTTGTTGAAGACGAGAGAGTTTTTGTGATGAGAGATAAAATGTATTTTTGATTTATATTGGACTTGAAAGGACGGTTTTTGGAATTTGAAAAACTTGATCAAAATCGACGGTCAGGATTTAATCTTCAAAACTGCATTAATTTCTCCGCATTAAATGAAGCAATATTTATATCCAATCATAAGTTTTACCGTGCAGCTTTTGCACTGACAGCCATAATTACGCTGATGTCATCCTTAAAAACATTCCCGCTCGCATAAAACGACTGCTTATTTGTCACTTAGCTTATAGATAACTCAGCTTTCATCAAACGTGACTTAACTCTGCTTCTCTCTTCATATTAGATCACTCATTTTTCCTAAATCGTCTAAACTGATTTTCCGTCTTGGTCAAGCATTTCACTTGGCTGAATTGTGAAACTTGTTCATTTTTTATTCTCTCTTCTTTTGTCTCTGCTGATTGAGTCTTCTAAGTATCCTAACTCAGCTCAATTAACCCTAGCTCATTATTAAGCTCTTAAAATTTTGATTCACATAAGGGCTTTGTGAATATGTCAGCTAACTGCTTATCAGTTGAGATGTATTCCAAAGTGATGTCTTTCTTTTCAACATGTTCTCTTATAAAATGATATCTGACACTGGATTCTGAGTGATTGCAATAGCACTAGTGTTATCACACATAATTGGAATATCTCTTTCTTCAATATCATAGTCTCTCAGATGCTGTCTCATCCATAAGACTTGGGCACAAAATTTGCCGTGACTATGTACTGCCTTGACTATGGATGTAGCTATTGAATTTTGTTTCTTGCTGAACCAAGAAACTAATTTGTTTCCAAGCATTTGATATGTATCTGATGTACTCTTCCTATCAACTCTACATCCAACATAATCTGAGTCTGAGTATCCTACCAGCTTGAATCCTCTTTTCTTTGGATACCATAAGCCAACTTCTTGGCATCCCTTCAAATATCTTAGGATTCTCTTAGTTGCAGTCATGTGACTCTCTTTTGGTGTAGATTGAAATCTAGCACATACACCTATGACAAAGGTGATGTCTGGTCTGCTTGCTGTTAAATAGAGCAAAGATTCAATAAGGGCTCTATATCTAGTTTGATCAACAGCTTTGCCATCTGCATCCATATCCATCTTGACTTATGTATTCATAGGAATCTTCACTAATGACTTTTCTTCCATACCAAATTTCTTCATTAAATCTCTGGTATACTTGGTTTGGCATATGAAGGTTCCATCCTTCAATTGCTTGACTTGAAGTCCTAAGAAGAAAGTCAGCTCTCCCATCATGCTCATCTCAAAATTTCCTTGCATGAGGTTTGAGAACTTGTCACACAGCTCTTTGTTTGTGGATCCAAAGATGATATCATCCACATATATTGGAACAAGCAGTATACTCTCTCCATCTTGAATCCTGAAGAGTGTTCTATCAACCTTGTTTTTGGTGAATCCATTGTCATCTAGAAACTGAGACAATGTATCATACCATGCTTTTGGTGCTTGTTTCAATCCATACAATGCCTTATTGAGCTTGTAGAATTTATCTCTATTAGTTTTCTGCTCAAAATCTGGAGGTTGTTCAACATAGACTTCTTCTTCTAACGGTCCATTTAGAAATGCACTCTTTACATCCATTTGATATACAGTGAAGTTCTTATGTGCAACATAAGCAAGAAACATCCTTATTGCTTCCAATCTTGCAACATGAGCAAAGGTTTCATCGAAATCTATACCTTCTTCTTGGCAATACCCTTTGGCTATCAATCTTGCTTTGTTTCTGACAACAGATCCTTCCTCATTCATCTTGTTTCTAAATACCCACTTAGTACCAATAACATTTTGGTGAGTTGGCCTTTGAACCAATTCCCATACTTTGTTTCTTCCAAATTAATCCAGCTCTTCTTGCATGGCCTGAATCCAATGTGTGTCTTCCAATGTTTGAGACACATCTTTAGGCTCTATTTGGGAAATAAGACAAGTGAACATTGCTTCATGCTGTCTTTTGGATCTGGTTCTTATGCCATCTCTAATATCTCCAATTATTAACTCAAATGGATGGTCTCTCAGCCATCTCACATCAGGTTGGAGTAAGTCTGCTGGATTCATCCGTCTTGTAACTAAGTTGTCTTGAACAACTTCTTCATCATGATTCAGCTGCAGACCTTCCAGCTGTCTTTGAGATTCGGCTATCTCATCATCATCAGGGTTGAGTGCTCTCACTTTGTTTCAACATAAGGACTCTTCTGCATAGTTGGCTGATTCTGTTTATCAGCTAACTCATCAATGTCTCCTCCATTCATATTTGGCTCAACAGACACCACATGGATGGACTCTTCCGTGACCATAGTCCTCTTGTTTAGTACTCTATAGGCTTTACTCTCAGCTGAGTATACCAAAAAGATACATTTATCAGCTTTAGCATCAAAAGCCTTTAGATTGTCCTTGCCATTTTTGTGGATGAAGCATTTACATCCAAATATCTTGAAATATCAAACATTTGGCTTTCTCCCTGTACAAATCTCATAGTGAGTCTTGGTCAATTGCCTGTTAATCATGCATCTATTCTGTGTATAGCATGTTGTATTTATGGCTTCAGCCCAAAATCTCTTAGGCAATCCGATTTTAAGCTAATATTGTCCTTGCGACTTCCTTGAGGATTACATTTCCTTCTTTCAGCCTACTCCATTTCTTTTGTGGAGTCCTTGTGCTGATAACTCATGAGCAATACCATTTTCAACACAATACTGAGTTATAATCCCATTGACAAACTCAGTTCCTATGTCAGAACTTATCTTTATAATGGTTTGGCTCTTCTCATTTTGAACTCTTCTCATCAGCTAAGGCAACTTATGCAGTGTTTCCTTCTTTCTACACATGAAAATTGTCCATGTATATCTTGAATAGTCATCCACCACCACTAAGGTGTATTTCTTTCCACATCGATGCTACCTGGCTCAACAGACCAAATAAATTCATATGCAACAGATGTAATATCCTGGTTGAAGAAGGACTTGGCTTATCCTTGAATGATGATTGATTTGCTTTCCCATCTGGCATGCATCACATATACTTTCTTTCTTGTATACTGAGTCTGGCAATCCTTCCACAAGATGACTCCTTGCAAGCTTGTTGATTGTCTTGAAATTCAGGTGACTCAGCTTCTTATGCCACAACCAACTAGATTCGGCTGTACTCCTTGCTAGCAGACATGTGCTTGGTGTAGCAGTAGACCAATTCACTACATACATATTTTTTTGTCTAGTTCCTTGCAACACAATCTCATTGGATCCAACATCCTTGATCTGACATATCCCCATGTTGAATCCTACATTATAGCCTTTGCCACAGAGTTGGCTGATGCTTAACAAGTTGAAGTTGAGGCCTTCAACATAAGCAACATCTGTGATCTCCATTCCATTCTTCTTGATGGATCCTGTGCCTTTGATTTTCCTTGGAGCTTCATTTTCTCCAAATATGACTTTTTCACGTTTAATCTCCTTGAATCTTGACAGATTTTTTTTATTTCCTATCATATGTCTGGAACAACCACTATCCATGTACCAGGTTCCTTGGCACTCGGCTGTTCCTTGAACCTGCAATCAAGGAAATCAATTTTTCGGTACCCATACTTGTATGGGTCCTGGGGATTAGTGCTATAAGATGCTCCAACCAACCTATAGCCAGATGATCTGACTCTAAGAGGTTTTCATCTATAAGTACCATAATCATAATGCACATTAACAAATTGCTTGGGGGTTTCGGGATCCTATAGTTGTCTCTTTTGTCTTTATACCTGTGTGTTTGTTTTAACAACTGCTTTCTTGGGGTAGTTGTGGAATTTCTGGGTGTAGTGTTTGGGTGCATATGTGTGCTAATAAAAGCTCTTTTGCCTTGGGAATGACCTTTGTTGAGGTTGAGGTCTTTGCCATTTTAGCTTGTATCCCATAGGTCTTTGCTGATATTTCACATGATTATTCTAATCAGCTTGGTTTGGATAGTTTCCATAATTCCCATCATATGTATTTCTTTGATGAAATTTCTGGGGCTCTTGGTAGCTCTGCTTGGCTTTTATATTGTATTTTCTATTAGGAGTCTGCTGATGGACCTGTCTGAATTTCTTCTCAACTATCCTTTCAGCATACTCTACTTGCTTCTTTCCTTTTCCCTTGTGTCCAAGGCCAGTATGATTGTGATTGTATTTTGGTGTGGATGTTGGTGCAACATATGGTGTTTTGGACTTTTGGATTCCTTCATTGCTTGAAGATCCTTTTTCCAAAATCACTCTTGGAGCTTGACTATGCATAAAGGAATTGAATCATATGCCTGTCTTGTCTCCACACTCTTTCTGACTCCTAATAAGTTCATCCAGTGATTTGTATACTTTTGTAAATGAGGCAATCACATTTTTAAGAACTTTTTCTCTTTTCTCTATAGCAGCTAACTCTGCTAAGATCTTGGCATGTTTAGCCTTAAGCTTAGTATTCTCATCAGCCATGTGACTTAGAGTACTCAACTCTTTAGTTAACAGTGAGTTTTGGCTTTTAAGCTGGATGTTCTCCTCATTTAGAAGTGTGTGTGAGGTTTTAATGTGTTCAAATCTTTCATCATTTTGACTAATGAATCATACAGATCTGTGGGTGATGAAGTGTGTGTATCACAGTCACTATCACTTGAATCTGAATGAGATGAGTTAGAATGCACTTTATCTTCTTGATCTTGTTCTTTATCCATGAGGCATATCAAAGCCTCTTCCTCAGTGTCACTTGAGTAGTCAGCTTCACTGTTATCCGAGTCTGCTGCCTCTTTACACTTGGCTGGCTCAACAGTCTCAGCAGCTAACATAGCTTTCTTCTTTTCTTGTCTTCTTTCCCTGAAGATTCTTCTTTCGTCCTCATTTCTGTATTTGTTGACTGGTGAATAGGAACAATCACCAACTAAGTGTCCTGGTTGTCTGCAATTCTAACACAAGTTTTCAGCTCTCTGATAAGCTCTCTCGGTTCTTCGATTATCAGCTCTATGATAGTCAACTCTTTGATGTTCAGCTCTCTTAGGCGGTCTATCCTCCCTTGCTTTAGAAGGTGCTGAGTGTCTCTTGAGGTTTCACCATTGTTCCTTTTATAGTTCTTGTTAAAGAACTTGTTGAATCTCTTTACCATGAGGGCAATTTCGTCTTGTCAATGGCCTCATTTGGCTCAGCTTTCTTCCTTCATCGCCAATAATGCAATTTGTCTTGGGTACAATTATTTCCTCTTGCTTTTTCCTTCTCAGCCCAAATTCATAGGCTTTGAGATCTGAGAATAATCATGATTAGATGTTCTTGAGAGGTCCATTGAGTGTCTTAGGGCCATGACCTTCATTTCCCATTCAACTGGGAGGGATCTTAGTATCTTCATGCGCATCTCCTTCTGAGTGTACTCTTTCCCAATAGCTGAAAGCTCATTTGTCATCTTTGTGAATCTGGCATCCAACTTATTCAGACTTTCACCTGCAAGCATCTTAAAATTGTTAAATTCTTGAACAACATCATCTAATTTATTCTCTTTAATCTGTTATGATCCTTCACAAATCAGGGTTAGCTTATCCCAGATTTCTTTGGCTGATTTACATGACTTGACTTTGTTGAACATCGCCTTATCCAACGTCTTGTAGATAATATCCTTGGCCATATTGTCCAGGTTATATCTCTTTCTATCTTCATTAGTCCATTCAGTGCATGATTTTTCAACCATGGTTGGTCTAGCCTCTGCAGCAGCTTCTCCTTCAGCTGGAGGTGTTGTTCTTGCAGCAGTGTTGACTTTGAATATTTGTAGTGGCCCATCTCTATCACAAGCCACATCTCATCGTGTAAGGTTGTGAGCCTGCATGCGAATATAGGAATACAAGTTAGATTTGCTTCCATGATAATAACTTTGCTTTTAAAGATGAAAGAGTTTGAAAACACAAGTGTTAAACCTTTTGAAAAAGATTGAGATCTAGTTCAGTAACCAGTGCGAAAGGCTCAATGAATCAACTACTTTGATACTACTTGTAGGTACCAAGGGGTGTGGTGTAAGGTTTAGGTGATTTGGTTTTTAACAGCGGAAGACTTAACACCATTTGTTTGTTTAAAGCTCGTTTTTAACACTTGTTATTTATCAGTTGGATAGAAATATAACTTATCAGCAGATATGAAAATATAAGCAAGAAAGTAAATGCTGAAAGTAAATGATACAAGCAAATTTATAGTGGTACGAGGATGAGGTAATTCCTCTAATCCATTCTTCTCCAACTCCTAGAAGAATCCACTAAGTAACAGATCAAGTTACAAAGTAGTTCCAGTCTAGAGACAACCTTGATCACACAACTAGCTTCTCCTGCGACTCAGCTTCTTCACAAGATAACTGCCTTGCTACTTCAACTCCCTTCAAGTCTTTGGAATTGATTACACAGCCTTCCAACAAACTTGAAACCTCTGGTTCGACCTTGAACCTTTCTACAGCTCCTTCAACTTGGAGAGTAGACCCCTTTTTCGTTCTTGAAACTTTTCCTCTTCAATAGGTTGAAGTAATCTTTCCTTCACAGTTTATGTTGGATCGAGTTCCTTCGAGTTTTAGGCTTGAGGAATTTTCTTGATAAGCTTGAGAATATTGCAGGTTATGCTTCCTTGATAATTGCTTGATTCGTTCGTGTAAATCGTAACCTTTTCTCAAATACTTCCTCAGCCTTTTATAGTGCTCATTTGAAAATTTGCCCATTAAAGAGATATGCTATTTTCAAATTCTTGGTTTGCAGAGATGTGATGTTGACCCTTCTTTTTATTAAATGGCTCTGCAGCTTTACAGGGTTTGACACATGTTCCAGTGTTTCCCATTGGTTTATTCCTTTTGCATGTTTCTGGGCCAAACACTTTAAGACCTGACAACTTGGACTTATTACTATATCGAGTAATATCCTTGTCTTCCTTCCAACGTATCAATGTCAGTTGTCTTGACTTTGCTGCTGCCTTTACCCCTTGACTTAAGTATGCTCAAATCATATGGGAATGACTCAACTGTCACTTCAACTGTTAGACTTGGCTCCTTTTACTGACTTGACTGATACTTCCTCATACTTTACACAGTTGTTCCTCAGCTGGCTCTCATTCAGTCGAGTCCTTATCTTCCATCTTGTCCATACTCAGCTGACACACAGCGGAGTCTTCACTTGAGTCTGAAGTTGACTTCTTGCATTTTTCGACATAGCTGACTTCACTCAGTTCTTTCAGTCCTATCTATTACAACATAGAATTACAAGAAAAATGGGGTGCCAACTTCCTAGTCTAAGTTTTACATGGCATCATCAAAATCTTACAAATAAATTTCCTAACATAATGGGTTATCAAATTCAAAGTCAAAAGAAAAAGGCTATCAAGGCAAGCACCAAATTGAAGAGACGGTGTGAATCGTGTGGCGAAGTTACAACACATAATAGCAGAACATGCCCCAAACGAGCTAAACCATGATGTGATGATGAGGTATTAATTGTTTTTATTTTGTACTTTGTTTTCCTTTTTTTTTTTTACAGACTGTTTCATTATTATGCCTCTGGAATACCTCTTTTCTTTATATTACATCATACACCACTATTTTAAAAATCAACTTCCCATGAAAAAATGCTTGAAAGAAAAACTATATATATATATATATATATATATATAAAATAAGAGACTATTCTTAGAATAGTAACTCTCAAATTTCCCGCCCATATTTTTGTTTCTAAAAAAATTAATGTAGTTTCTTCTAAAAAAAGTTAATAAGAATATATGGAAAATAAAAAGTAATATATATTTGTGATTTTATTATTTTTGGTATTTTACCTTCTTTTAATAAATCATTTATTAAAGTTATATAAAAATAGAGTATGTAAAATTGTGTATCCAAATATGTGTGTGTACTGCAGTAAGTATTATACAAGTTTTTTTCTTTTTCTTTTTTAAAATTAAATAATATTTTCGTTTTAGATCTATTTTTGACATATATCGAAATAATTATTTTGTAATGTGCTTTCAAAATTATGTCATCGGGATATTGGACATCAATTTATATATTCATATATTTCGGTTATTTATGATATATGTATAGTTGTTAAATGAGTTTATCCAATTTCTTCATAGTTATATAGAATTATATTTAAGTTGATTAATTCAATAAAAAAATGTATTTAATTGGAGAAAATATCTCAAACTATGTATCCAAATATTATACGTATAAATTTCTATATATTAAATATATCCACACATAGCATTTTATATATTCATGTGAAAAGAAATTAAATTTTTATTTATTATGAATATATTCATAATAGTTTTTATATATGCAAAATTATTTTTTATATTTATTAACGTACTTTTCATGGTAATATAAATTATATTCATATTTACCAATGTATTTTAATATTCATCTTTTAAAGTCATGCATTTGAACTATTAGATGTGAATTTGTCTTGTTTGATATTGTTTTGATATATGTGTATATATAAAATATAATAGTTTTTATTTTTGTAATATTTTATTTTCTCATAAAATGATGTTGCTAAATATAAACATGATTTTTTTAATTCCTATAGTTATTCTATCACATTTTCAATTTTCTAAATCTAAAAATATATTGAAATTTGAAATGACTTTATTTTGATTGCATTGAAAAATATTACATTAAATATTCAGCATCAGACAATTAATTGTTTTTCCAAACTTTTACATAGATAAATATACTCAAATATATAGACAATTCACATTCATAAAAGCTATTATCAATAGTGTATTTAAAAAGTTTTTTCATAGTTTTTAATAGTTTATTTTTATGTGTACTAAAAAAATATAGTTTATTTTTATGTTGTTTAATCATATGATTTATAATCAAATTAATTATCTTCATTTTAATTATATAATGAAATTTTAAACTTTTTTCAATCATTAAAAAATATTTTTATAAAAATACAGTTCTTGCATCGCACAGTCTAAAAAATACCAAATATAAGAACCCAAATAGAATATAATAATAGAAAAATCCAAATAATACAATACAAATCCCCACAACAAAATATCAAAAAATTAAAATTGACTTAACCATGTGAATAAATAAAATTCATGACAAAATGGCAAAAAAATTTAAAATATCTCCAAAAATATAAATATAATAAAATCAATAATATTGCCAAACTATGTATTACTACACATACGAACAACTTTGGAAAATAAATTTACTTCTAAATTTACTACTACACCTTGAAAAAAATATAACACATATTTTCACACTTATTGGAATCTAAACATGGCTAAAATGAAATGGGCGATGAAGGTGTGTTTGTGCGGTTTATGAAAAATCAATTTTCAAAGATTGAATACAAATACACAATTTTGAATGTATTTTTTTTATGATTTTGAGGTATGATATTTTTTGTTTTTGGCTTAACCAATAAAAACATATTAAGTACTATTTTCACGTTTATTTTTGGATGCTATATTAAAATTATTATAATGCAAGAGATATAATGCATAGAACTAATACAAAACGGACGTCTTAAAAGTATAAATCAGTGCATTGTACGGGCAAAAAACTAGTATACAATAAAATAAACATATATAAATATATATACACATATATATGTGTGCGAGCGCGCATACGAACTTAAACTTTAGCAAATTGCAGCTACCAACCAGAGCTCATTTCGAATAATTGCGAATCAATTTCGTATTAAGTGCAGAACAGCTGCTAAGATTTTATAATTTGACAAATCTAAGTGCTAAATAAATCCATATTGATAGAGACTTCCAGATTTTAACCAATTAATCCTGTAGTCTGAGAGTGAGATATTAGATTAGCACATTTGAATCACTAGGCATAACTTAATCAAAATATACATTTAGCAAAGAAAACAAATAAAGTTCTTGAACTAAGGTAATTGTAGTTAATAATGATAAAACCCTTTTCTTTCTCTAATTTAATTTCACAAAATTAAATTTTATTCTTACATGCAATTACTGTAATGCTAGCAATTGGCATCCTCACTCCTCAGCTTACTATATCTTATCAGCGGCAGCACTCTGTCCGATCACATAAAATATGAATATAGTTTATGTAATGTTTGTAATTTGAAGTAAATTGTTTTTACAGGTTTTAATTATAAAAAATAAAAAAATATTAAAATCTATATATATATATATATATAATAACCAAGTCACTTATAAATAGTAAAAAAAATTAGTTCCGGTTTTTTGCATTTTTTTTTGTGTGAAATCGAATTATTTTCGGCTGATGGGCACTATTTTCGGTATTGTTGAAACCATTAATTAATTAATTAAAGTATTATATTAATGGAAACAAATCTCTTATGTATTAATATCATCAATTAATTAATATTATTCAAGGAAACAAATCCGAATTTTATACTATTCTAATTTATTTAGGTTGGTTTGACTATTGATTGATTACAATTAAAATTCATTCTTTTAATATTTTTGGAATTGCTTACAATCGAAATTCTGGCAATAAATATTACCAAATACAACTCTCAATTTATTTAATTCCGCTAACAATTTTGGAATTATATTATTTGAATATACAATTAAGGCTAATATATAAGATATAGATAGATTATTAAAATCTAGAAATCAAAACTGGAGAATAATAAAAAATTAAAATTCAATTACCAAATAATCAAAACTTAAGACACAAGTCTTTATAAAAAAAAAGGAGAAATTTATGGAAGATGTGCAAATACAGAAATAATTCAACAAAATTTTGCAATAATTCAAAAAAATTTGGCAAAAGATTATAGTAATTGATTTCCTTATATATACACACCATTGCAGCTATAAATATGAGTTCACTCTTTTCTTTTTACCACATTTACCAATAATACATGATTTCTCTCAAGATTACATTTCGTCGGTTTGCAAACACAGAGGGCTCCGATGATGACACGATCAAGGATATCAATACGAGCAAATGTTGATAGGCTATGAAATTGCAATTGGTCGATCTCTACGAGAAGTCTGCTTATAATGACATAACTCAGAAGCAAAACACAGAGCATGTATATATATATATATATATATATATATATATATCATGATGTTGAGAGGTATAAACTCTTTTCGCCATGTTATATTTATTTTATTTAAAAATTTAAGAACCATGTAATAAAAACCCTAATGTCATTTTTTATTTATCTTATTGCAAGGTAACAAGATACGTGAGCACTATAAGGAAGATTCATGTCGCAAAATTTAAAAATGTTTGATCGGGAAGGCTATTTCCCGCCATCAAAGACTTCGTTGTGGCGTATTATATTGATGATAAATACAATACAACAAATACAAGACAACTAATATGAAATACAAGATTATGTTTCATGGCAAGGTACATGTTATTGAGATGGATAACAACACACTTCCTACTTCCTAGGTTTTTTGTTCAATTTCATCATATATTTATATATCTATCATATATGATAATCAAAATGAAACCACAAGCAATCCTGAATATATGCCTATCAATATAATAAATCTATCAATATACTTTTTTTACATAATATAGAAGACCTGATTCCCATATAAATTGATTGTTTACATATTTATTAACTTAAAGAAAAAATTATGTTTGTTTACAAAAATAGATATTTCAAGGTACTCCGCCATATAAAATAAAAATTGAAACACCATAATAAAATAATAATACACATTAAATTATACTTTTATGTTCGGAAATTGTCTGCAAAAAAAAAAAAAAAAAAGTTAGAGATACTGTTAATAATTAAAAAAAATCATAAAAAACATTTTCCTTCTTACCATGGATATCATCTCCGCCGTGAGGAGCTTGGTCGAGTCTGTTCTTCTTTATGGTTCGGGTGGACAACAAAAATGGTAGATCTACCACTTTTGACTCAGATCTAGGTGTATAAATACATGCAACTAGGAAGTCATTTTGGGTACATTTAAATCTATGTTGTATATTTTCAAAATCTTGAAAAAAAAACATAAAATATAAGCATATAAATAAAAATTTTGAATTGGGCTTGAAAAACTGAAAGTTTACTCGAAAATTTTTAGAACATTTTTGAAACGAAAAGCCCTGTATATTTTATAAAAACAAAAATATATATAAATATTTGACCTTTTGTGGCTGAAATTTTCAACCGACTAAGAACAGTTGTCCGCCGACAAGATTTTGACACAAATTGTCGTTAGTTTTGAAGATAGACAGAGAAGATGACTGGAGATGGGTGGAGATGTATTTTTGGAAAGGATGGGGCGCCGATATGGAAGGGTGCAAATCAACCCTAAAAATGTGTTTATTTGGAAGGGTGAAAATCTGGATCATTGTTTTGTGCTCCATCTGGACACGTGTCTTGATCATGTGCAGTGTAGGTCCCAAGGGGTGTGGGTGTAAGGTTTAGAAGGGGGGGTTGAATAAACCTTACCAACTTTTCGATTTAGTCCTTTTAAAACATTCAGAGTTAATACTTCACAATTTGAGTCCTCGTGGACAACTAAGTTAGTTAATCGCAGAGTTAGTCACTCAACACACTCGATCGATGAGCCGTTGATGGAATAACTCATTGTTTTGACTAAAGACTTAACTCGACCGTGATATGTTTTCAATGGAACACTTAACACCCTTGAATTTTGGTTAAATATGTTTTAATGCTTGGTTTTAGCACTTTGTTGATTATCAATTGGATAACAAATTTATCAACAGATATTAGAGTAATGTGCGTAAATTAAAGTCTTTGAAATGTAAATGACACAATAAGTTTTTATAGAGGTTCAAGATGGGGTAATTCTTCTACTCTCTCTTCTCCAACTCCTGGAGGAATCCACTAAGTATTGATCAATATACAAAGTGGTTAACAGTCCGTGATGCAAGTCTTGATCACACAAACGGTGACTTGATCCTTTGGGACTCGACCGAGATGCCTTGGTCACACAATCGGCTTCTCGTGACGACTCAACTTCTTCACAGGCAGTACCGCTTTGCTACTACAGCCCACTTGCTCAAGCTTCTTAGATTTGATCACGAAGCCCTCCAAAAACTTGAGACCTGGTTTGACCTTGAACCTTCCTACAATCCTCCGTGGAATGTAGACCCTTGATTCTTCAAATGTTTCCTCTTCAACCGATTGAAGTCGTCTTTCCTTCACGGTGAGTGTTGGATTGATTTCCTTCGTAATGTAGGCTTGAGGATTGAACTTGAATGATTTGAGAATATTTTTGGTTTGAGATATTGCTTTTCTTGTTCGTATTTGTTTTTCTGATTGTCAAGGTAATCAACTACCTCTCAAATAGATTCCTCAGCCTTTTATAGTGTTCTTTTGAAAATTTGCCCGTTGAAGAGATATGCTAATTTTCAAAAGACACTTGTGGTCGTTGGCTTGTCTTGTTGCAGTCCTTGAAATTGACATTTCCTCGTATAAATGAGTATTCAGCTTTTCAGAGTTCTGACACAGGTGCAGTGCTTCCTATTAGTTTATTCCTTTTGTACGCTTCTGGGACTGAGCACTTCAAGAAAGGCAGTATGGAAGTATTACTTGTTTAAGAAATTCTCTTGACTTCGGCAACGGATCTCTTTCGATTATCTCGACTTAATCGCATTTCCTTGACTTCCCCTGGTGACTTCAAGTCAAGATCCAATCATTGGATGACTCATCTGTCACTTCAACTTGAGACTTGGCTGTCTTGAGTTGACTTGATCGACACTTCACTCACCGCACCTTCACCGATCGAGTTCCTGTCTTTCTTCTTTGCCACACTCACCGCCTCACAATGAGTCTTCCTTCTAGTCTTGATTGATTTCTTGCATATCTTGGCATAGCCGACTTAACTCACTCGACCAGCCCTATCTATTACAATGCAATTTACAACAAAAATGGGGTGCCAACTTTCTATTCTAAGTTTTACATGGCATTCATCAAAATCTAAAAATGATTTCCCAACAATTTCCCCTATTTGATGATGCCAAAACTTAAAACATTCATTCAATAATTGAACAAAGAAAGATACGCTGGACAATGTAGAATCACATAATGTATGCGTAGAATCAATCTTTTATTGATCATAACATTCTTGTTCTTTACACAATTGTTTACGCAGTGTATCGCGCAAACAAAACTTAAGGTAACCATGTCAGTTTCTATATCTACGCAAGTATAGAAATTATACAATTTTATTCGATGTACGTAAGACTTACATAAAGATGTATTTACATAGTAAAATACATGAAGGGGTGAACATCAACACTTCATCTCCTTCACGCTTTCTTCTTTTTCCTCTTCTTCACCTGTCATCTTCGACCTTTTTCTCTCTCTTCTTCTCATCTTGACCTCCTTCTTTTTTTCTAATGCTCTTTTTGGTAGCTTCATCTCTTCTTTTTCTTTCTTGTCTTTCCTCCCACAGCTAGAGATGGCAGTGGGGCTGGGATTCGTGGGGAACCGCCCGACGGGACGGGAATCCCCCGAAAATTTCCCCTGGGGACGGGGACAGGGATTTTTTTCTCCCCGTTCGGGACGGGGCGGGCGGGATCATAGTCCTCCCATGGGATCTCGCCCGTTCCGGGGAACCGAATATTAAGTATATAATATAATATTTTTAAAATATATAATATATTATAAATATATCTACATTAAATATATAAAATCAAAAAATCTTTAATTTTTTTTTTTTTTTTCCAGAATAAGTGTTTTTTTAGTTTTTTATATAATTTATATATATTTTAAATATTAAAAATCTTTTTTTTTAAAAAAAATCAGTTTTTGCAAAATAATAATAATAATAAACGCTGGCGGGAATCCCGCATGGGCGGGATCGGGACGGGACGGGGGGAGTTTTTTTCCCGCTTGTCTTGGGATGGGGACGGGGATTTCCGGATCGGGACGGGATGGGATTGCTCCCCGTCCCCGCCCGCCCCGTTGACATCCCTACCCACACCTGAGTTTGTCTTCTATTTTGTTCTTCAATCCTCTTCACATACTCAAAGATTGTTCTTAGCCACTTGCAAAGTTGGCTACTTCGTCGAATCCACCCCAATAGATCACTCCTTTCTTGCCGGATCTATGTACTCAATGTTTTTGGGCGCAGGTCTCAGGTCCAAACCTCTTCCTCCACCGCTTCTCGCTTCTTCTTCTTCCTCCGGGGCGTGATTGGGGCCTTCTTTTTCCCAAAGTGAGTGACTAGCAGAGTGACCAGCAGCATAGTCTCGCTGCCTGTCGCCTTCTTCACATAGCTTGAGGCCTTTTTCCCAATACAAATCCCAAGCTTGGCCATAGACATATTTACGAAGTAACCCTCGGATGCGAGCGTCTTGAATTCATCACAGATCTTGCCTCGGTTCCAACGCGTCCGAAATGGCATAGTCTGTCTCTGTCTCAGAGGAATGCCTCCATGTTGTTTCAGAATATCCATAACTCGGGCATCCATCTTTCCTTCCACTTCATTCATCCCTGCTTCAACTATCTTTCTCCTTTCAGCCATAGGTACTGCTGGATGTTGGAGCGGCAGAGTCACAGAGAGTTTGTTGATGATATCAGCTGTGACAAGACCTTGTTGGGGGGTTTTTAGCAATCATCAAGGTCATATCTTTCGAGCCTTCCCCCTCAACAGATTTTCCTTTCTTCTCTCTTCTCTGTTTCTCAGCTGTCTTTCCCTTCACAGCTGCGTCCTCCTTTTCAGCTTCAGATCCTTTCAACGCCTTTAGGTATTCCTATTCCCCCTTTTTGGCATCATCAAAGGAGAGAGGAACCCCTGGAAACAAGCTAGCAATCATGAAGTCTAAGCGACTGATAGCTGAGTTATGCTTCGAATCTGCTGCGGAGTATGGTGCACGGAATTCGGAGCAGGTGGTGTTGGATTCAGCTGTCACCAGCTTCATTTCAGCCAGGAGGAGGCTGAACTTCTGATCCATGTTCTCCTCTACGCGCATGAGCTCTTTCTTATTGTATTCACGCAGCAGCTTCATCTCTGTGTGGTGAGATTCATGCATTCATTTGATGTTCTCTTGCATTCTTGTCTTCAGACGCATTCTCACCCGCCAGACTAGCAATTTATTGAACAATGTCCTAAAATATCGAGCTTGTTCTACGCGCATTGTTTGCTATTGTTGCCACCATTCCCGGATCCTGACAATTATTCCTCACAGATCGGCAGTAAGATTTGCGTCTCGGTTATCCAGCCTCATGTCCAGTGAGGCCTGGTGCCTCTCTATCTTCTCTATCTTTGCAAATATGGCCTTAAAAACTTCTCGAACCTCAATCGCTACTGTCTCGGTGGCGGCCAAGCGTCAAAGTCAAAGTCTCGCTGGGATGATGGTGTCTGTTGGAATAACAGGATCGAGTTTATGGAAACGTTCTTGATCTCGAGCTAATTCTTCGGGAAGGTCAAGTACTTCCAGAGAGAGAAGGAAATGATTCTTCAAACGAATCATCACGGGCAACGGAATCAATGAATGACAACTTGTGCTTGTGAAGTTCCGGTGGAGTCGATCCCTGCAGCCTGGGGAGCCTCGCGCAGATTGACTCTGCTTTCACTGTGGTGCATTTGTGAAGTTGACCACTTTTTCGAGCTTTAGCCTGCCTTAATAAACTTTGTCGGTCTCACCTGATTTTACCTTATGAGTTGACTGGTCCTCGGCCATATCAGAAGCGTCATTGGACGATAATGAGATTTCCGAGGGTGGCTCATCATTAAAAATTAAAGGTTTGACGAGTAGCCTTAAGGTCGGACTTACTCGTGCTTGGGAGAACATCCTCAACTGAGTCTTTTGGATTGGCAATAGGGGATGACTCAGCTTCGTCTTCACCTTCAGATCCCAGAAAGGTTACATCAGGATGTTCTTGGGAATCGTGAAGAGCACTTATCTCCTTTTCAGATGGATCAATGATAGTAGGAAGGATGTTCTGTGCGTCAGTCTTTTTACCCCGAGAAGTCTCAACCTCCCGTTGGCCTTCCTGCAGTCTCAACTGGAGCGAGGCTTTGGACAGTCCCTTCAACAGTGTCAGCTGTCTTGGGGTCTTCTGAGGTGGCATCCACTGGAGTCTCAACTCCATGGATTGCACTTTCATTGCCCAGAGTGTTAACTCCCAGGGCAGTTCCTTCTCGTGCCTCGACTGCACCAGTAGCGTCATTGGCCTGCAGAGCAGTTGGCACTTCAACTTAGACAGTCTTAATCGCCTCGAGCCTCGCTGACAACTTGCTGTGTATCCGTTTGTTGTTCATTCTCCACTTCGCCTCCAAGATTCGTTGTGGAGTCACTGCAAAGATCCTCCGACCTTGCCGCAGTGGAGGAGTTTCCCCTCACTGGCACACCACCGAGTGACTTGGAATGAGGTCACTCGTCTCGAGTCCCTACTGCTCCCTTTGAGTAGTCAACCATTGGGGCAGGTGGTAAGACACCTTCATTAGGGGTAGGCTCGACCTGGGGTCCCCACAATCCCGGTTCATCGCCACCTCCCTTAACACCTTCTTCTCGAGTGAGTGGAGAAGTGGTGACATCAACAATCGTGGCAATATCGCACCACTCCCATCGGATCGATCTCCACCGTGATGTGGAAGACTCCCCGGTCCTTCCAATAACCGTTGCTCATGCAGTTCCTGGATTCCCGCATGGCTTTGCGTGATCGCAATTCTTTCAGAGCAAAGAAGAGATCCAGATCCTCATCACTCCTAGAGAGGATGTCAAGATGAGGATGTGTATGATCGTGGTTCCAGTAAAGGGACAAATATCGCCTTTTCACGAGCCTCGCCTTCCTCGCGCCGCTTCTCCTTGTCTTTGAAGATCCGCAAGATATATCGTGCGCTTTTCTTCAAGTGCTTGACTACATTGGTCAATCCGAGAAAGTTCAACAGTTCGTCTTCTTCTTCAACAAATTCCGGTCTTTGGAATGTTTCTGGATCGACTCAACTTCCACTTCCTCCATTCTCGCACGATTTTGGATGTCGGATATGGTGGGGATAGGATCATTACATCATCATCTTTATCATCTTCTCCCTGCTGTCCCTCGTTCTCAGGGATTGAAGGTAGCAAACTTTGGTGCTCCACACCCTCAGTAGCGTCTGTTGCAGAAGGGGATACAACCCTGTCAACAGGAGAGTTTGCTTTCTCAGTTACTTCTTGTGTCTCAACTGTTCTGACTACAACTGTATCTTCAATTTGCCTCTGCTGATCGGCTTCAGCAGACTTGGCTGTTTCATTTATAATCTCTGGAGACTCTACTTCTCCAGCAGTCTCCGATATTTGCTTTAGCTGAGTGGCTGACTCAGCCGGTTTCTCAAGCTCGGAGCGCTTGAAAATTCTTCTTCTTCTTTTGGTTTTCACCAAAGGAATATCTGGTTCTACTTCCTCTGGTTCGTCGAAGGTAAATGCCTTCGCAATTGTCTTAGAGGCACCGCTTCCTTGTTTGTGATCCTCTTCTCTTCTTTTTAATCTTTGGAGAAGGGATTAATCGTTTCTTCTCCATCATGCGGCCGCAGGGGAAGGAGAGACACGGCTGCGGGGGGGTGACTACCGCAGGGGCAAGGGCATCTTTTGTTTTTGTTTCTTTTGTTGCGGGGGGAATCTTCTTAGCAATACCGCAGGGCAGCTTCTTCTTCCGGGGGAGAGGAGGAGACAACTTGTTTCTTCAGGGCAGTGATTCCCCTCACTCGTGTCGCCTCTCTTGGCATAAGCTCTCCTCTGTGCTCCGGAGAGATTAGACCGGAACATCTTCTTGTTAACATGGAATGCAATTCCATGTCGAAGAGGGACTCCTTTTACTTCCATCATCCGGCCAATCACCAGGCCGTACCCAGGGATCCTCCAAACGAACCATCCTTCTTGAAGGATTTATTCCCAACATTTTGGCAGAGTCTGTTGTATACAAACTCAGCCCAATTCACCTTCTTTTCTTCTATGATCGCAGCCATCACGATCAGTTTGGTTTTGGATAACTGATTAAAGCTTCCAAATTTGATGTCCACACACTTGGCAACAATATCCAGCAGCTTGTGGTAGTCTTCCTTCAACAGCTTCTTCTCAGCTGCGTAGACAACCTTCGCAGCACAGTCGGGCTTGGCTACTTCCTTCCAAGCAGCAGCCAAGTTAACATCAGCTTCATAAATCTCCAACACTCCTTCCGACGGCAACAAACAGTGTTCTGCCAGATCCTTGGCAGTGATGGTGAACTCTTTCCCGTGAACAGAGGACTTGATGCCCTCATCATGAACTTCAACGTTCACGTAGAACTGTGCGACCTCTTCCAGGTAGGTCAACGGAAACTCTATCGTCAAAAACGGTTTCAGTCCTGACTTTTCCAGCTTCTCTGCTATCTTCTTCACGAGGGTGTCGTCAGACCCCTGTTTGATCATGCCGTCAAAATCCGCAGTAGACCCAGTGTGGATTTGCTTTCCCAACTTGACAAAATCATGAGTAGAATGTTTTACCGAACGAAACTTTGAAAATGAACTTGAGGATTTGTAGGATTTTGAGAGACAATTTCTTTCTTTGCCTTTGAGAGAGAGATGAACAGTTTTGGTAAAGTGAGAGAAAATTGGAAGAAACAGTATATGTATTGGTTATGAAAGGACGTGCGGGTGGTTTTTGAAATTTGATCAAGATCAACGGCTTAGATTTTGCACGCCGATTAACATTTAATTTCTCGCATTTAATGCGACAACATTTATATCCAATCATAAGCTTTGTGTGCAGCTTTTGACTGTACACGTCATAATTATGCTGACGTCATTCTTAAAAACATTCCCGCTTAGTAAAAACGATCGTGTTTTTTTCACTTTGCTCATAAATGACTCAAAGCTTATTCCTTAGCCGATTTAACTCTTTCTCTTTGCACATAGGTACTCACCGCCATTAACTTGACACAGCTGATTCTCCGATCCGGCTGATTCACTTAGCTGATTCAAGAGTTCAGCCCTTTTTCATCTTTTCATGTTCCATCTCTTTTCTTTGACTCTTCTGAGTGTCAACTCAGCTCAATTAACCCTAATTCATGCTTGAGTTCTTCAAATCTTGATTCACATAATGGTTTTGTGAATATGTCGCCTAACCGCTTATCGTTGAGATATATTCCAAGGTGATGTCCTTCTTTTCAACATGATCTCTTATGAAGTGATATCAGACATCAATGTGCTTTGTTCTTGAGTGCAACACATGATTTTGAGTGATTGCAATTGCACTTGTGTTATCACACATAATTGGAATTTCCTTTTCTTCAACTTCATAATCTCTCATTTCTTTGTCTCATCCATAAGACTTGGGTAACAACAATGCCCTGCCCGCAGCCTATGTATTATGCTTCACTGTGGAGGTAGCTATTGAATTTTGCTTGCTTTGAACCAGAAATTAGCCTATTTCCAAGCATTTGACATGTACTGAGGTACTTTTTTCATCAACTCTACATCCAATAGTCGAGTCGAGTAACCAATTAGCTTGAATCCACCTTCCTTTGGATACCATAGGCCAACTTCTTGGCTTCTTTTCAAATATCTCAAGATTCTCTTGGTCGGTCATGTGGCTTTCTTTTGGAGCAGATTGAAATCTTGCACATACACCTACATCAAAGGTGATTTCGGCCCGCTTGTTGTAAGATAGAAGCGGTGATCCAATAAGTCCTCAGATCTTGTTTGATCCACAGGCTTGCCATCCGCATCCATATCCATTTTGATTGATGTATTCATTGGTATTTTCACAGAAGACTTCTCTTCTATACCAAATTTCTTCATTAAATCTCTGGTGTATTTTGTCTGACTTATGAAGGTTCCATCCTTCAGTTGTTTTACTTGGAGTGCAAGGAAGAATGTTAGCTCTCCCATCATGCTCATTTCAAATTTGCTTTGCATAAGATTTGAGAATTTATCACACAGCTCATTGTTTGTGGATCCAAAGATGATGTCATCCACATATATTTGAACAAGCAGTATACTCTTTCCATCTTGAATTTCAAGAGTGTTCTATCCACTTTGCCTTTTGTGAATCCGTTCTCGCCGGGAATTGTGATAATGTATCATACCATGCTCGGGTGCCTGTTTCAATCCATATAAAGCTTTCTTGAGTTTGTATACCTTATCTCCAAGAGTCTTTCGCTCAAATCCTGGAGGTTGCTCAACATATACTTCTTCCTCCAATATCATCCATTTGATATACAAGTGAAGTTCTTGTGAGCCGCATAGGCAAGAAACATCCTTATGGCTTCCAATCTTGCCACAGAGCAAAAGTTTCATCAAAATCTATTCCTTCTTCTTGGCAATACCCTTTGGCTACCAATCTTGTTTTGTTTCTTACCACGTAACCTTCCTCATTCATCTTGTTTCAACACCCATTTAGTGCCAATAACATTTTGATGGATAGGTCTTTGAACCAATTCCCATACTTTGTTTCTTTCAAACCGATTCACTCTTCTTGCATGGCTTGAATCCAATGAGTGTCATCCGAGCTTGTGACACATCTTTTGGCTCTATTTGTGAGATGAAACAAGTGAACATAGCTTCTTGTTGGGTTTGGATCTAGTTTTTACACCTTCTCTTACATCTCCAATGATTAGTTCGATGGATGGTCTCTCGGCCATCTTACATCAAAGTTGGAGTAAGTTATTTGGATTCACCGTCTTGCCTGGTGTGTTATTTTGATCAGCTCTCTCATCATCACTTAGCTGCAGATTTTCCATTGTCTTTGAGACTCGGCTATCTCATCTTCTTCCTGGGTTTTTAATTCCACTTCAGCCTTCAACATAGGGACTCTTTCGCATGGTTGGTTGATTCACCTTATCGGTGACTCTTCAATGTCTTCTCCATTTACATTGGGTTCATCAAACACCACATGAATGGATTCTTCAAGAACCATTGTCCTTTTGTTGAGCACTCTGTAGGCTTTGCTTTCAATTTGAGTATCCCAAAAAGATACCTTCATCAGCTTTAGCATCAAAATCCTTTAAATTGTCCTTGCCATTGTTATGGATGAAGCATTTGCATCCAAATATTCTGTTTACATGCATCTATTTTGAGTATAGCATGCTGTGTTTATTGCTTCAGCCCAAAATCTTTTAGCAGCCCTGCTTCAGCCTAACATGGTCCTTGCCGCTTCTTTGAGAGTTAATTTCCTTCTTTCGCAACTCCATTTTTTTGTGGAGTCCTTGCGGTGATAATTCATGACCAATACCATTTTCAACACAATATCGAGTTATTATACCATTGACAAACTCAGTTCTCTGTCGATCTTATTTTGATAATGGTTTGACTCTTCTCATTTTGGATTCTCTTCATCACCGGTGTGGTAGTTTCGCAGAGTTTCTTTCTTCTTACACATGAATATTGTCCATGTGTATCTTGAGTAGTCATCTACTACCACCAAGGTGTATTTCTTCCCACTTATACTCGTTGGTTCAAATCGACCAAATAGATCCATATGTAGCAAAGATTCTTGTTGAAGATGGACATGTCTTTTCTTTGAATGATGATTTGATTTGCTTTCCCATCCGGCATGCATCACATACACTTTCCTTCTTGTATCCGAGTCCGGGAAGTCCTTCCACGAGATTGCTCCTTGCAAGCTTGTTAATTGTTTTGAAGTTCGGTGACTCACCTTCTTGTGCCACGTACCCAACTTGATTCAGCCGTGCTTTTTTTGCTAGCAGACAAGTGCTTGGTGTTGCAGATTGACCAATCTACCACATACATGTTCTTTTGTCTACATCCTTGCAACACTACTTCATTAGATTCAGTGTTCTTGATTTGGCACACTTCCATATTGAATCCAACATTATAGCCCTTTGTCACAGAGTTGACTTATGCTTAGTAAGTTGAAATTGAGGCCTTCAACGTATGCAACATATGTAATTTCTAATCCATTTTTCTTGATGGATCCAATGCCTTTATTTCTCCTGGAGCTTCATTTCCTCCAAATATGACTTTTGCACCCTAACCTCCTTGAATTTTGACAGATTTTTCTTGTTTCTGTCATGTGTCCGGGAAATGCCACACTATCCATGTACCAGGTTCCTTGGCACTCACCGCTCCTGAACCCGCAATCAAGAAATGGGTTTTAGGTACCCATATTTGTCTGGGTCCCTGAGGGGTTAGTATTGTAAGATGATCCAACCAACCTATAGCCAAATGATTTGACTCTAAGAGGTTGCCATCTATCAGTGCCATAATTATAATTAATTTTAGCAAATTGCTTGGGGATTTTAGGTTCATATAGCTGTCTCTTTTGTCTGTATGCCTGTGTATATGTTTTAGCAATTGCTTTGTTTTGGTAGTTGTGATATCTTTGAGTATAGTGCCTGAGTACATATGTGTGCTGATGATAGCTCTTTTGCCTTTGGAATGGCCTTTGCTGAGTCTTAGGCCTTTGCCATTTAGGCTTATATTCCATAGATCTTTGCTGATAGTTCACACTATTCCAATCAGCTTGTCTTGGATAATTTCTACCATTCCCATCATATGTATTCCTTTTATAGGATTTTCGGGGCTTTTGGTAGCTCTGCTTTCTTCTTACAGAGTACTTCCTGTTTGGAGTTTCTTTGAGGAACTCGGTTGGATTTCTTCTCATTTGCCCTTTCAAAGACACTCAACTCGGGGCTGTTTTCCTTTTCCTTTATAACCAAGGCCGTTTGCTTGTGATTGTGCTTTGGAATAAATGTGTGTGCACCATTTGGAGTTTTGGATTTTTGAGATGCTTCATTACTTGAAGATCCTTTTTCCAAAATCACTTTTGGAGCTTGACATAGCACAGAGGAATTAAATCCTAAGCCTGTCTTATCTCCACATTCTCTTTAACTCATAATGAGATCATCCAAGAATTTAGATGCCTTAGTGAATGAGGCAATCACTTTTTGAGGTCATTCCCCCTCTTTTCTATAGCAGACTATCTCTGCTATTAACTTAGCATTTTCAATTTTTAAACTTTTATTCTCATCGCCTATGTGACTTAGAGTACTCACCTCCTTAGTCACCGTGAGTTTTGGCTTTTAAGTAGGCTATTTTCTTTATTTAGTAGTGTGTGTTAGGATTTAATGTGTTCAAAGTCTTTCATCATTTTGCCTAATGAATCATAAAGATCGAGTGGGGATGAAGTATGTGTGTCACAATTACTATCACTAGTATCCGAGTGTGATGAGTTAGAGTGTACCTCATCTTCTTGGTCAGGTTGGTTTTGTTCCTTGGCCATTAGACGGATCAAGGCTTCTTCTTCTTGAGTCACTTGAGTAGTCCGCTTCACTACTCTCCGAGTTCTCATTGCGTCTTTTGACTTGGTTGTCTCAAAGATCTCGCAGCCCAACATTGCCTTTCTCTTTTCTTGTCTTCTTTTCTCTCAAGACTTTTCTTTCCTCTTCATTCCCGTATTTGTTGACTACAGGATATGGGCAAAATAATGGCATAGTGACCGGGTTGCTAGCGGTTCAAAGATAGATTTTCAACTTTTTGATCGCTTCTTTCCATCCTTGGATTGTCGGCTCTTTGATACTCAATCTTTTGATGCTCGCTCTCTTGGTTGGCCTATCTTTCTTGACTTGGACTTGGGAGCCGAGTGTCTTCCGGAGGATTCACCTTTGCTCTCTTGTAATTCTTGTTGAAGAACTTATTAAACCTTTTAACCATCGGGATATCTCCTCTTGGTCAATGACTTCTTTGACCTCAGCTCTTTTACCATCCTTAACTATTAAAGTAGTTGTTTTGGGCACAGCTGTCTACTCTTGGTCTTTTCTTCTCAGCTCAAATTCGTAGACTTTGAGATCTGAGAATAGCTCATGGTTGGATGTCTTTGATAGGTCCATGGAGTGTCTCATGGCCATGACTTTCATATCCCACTCAGTTGGGAGACTTCTTAGAATCTTCATGCACATTTCCTTCTGTGTATATTCTTTTCCAAGTGCAGATAGTTCATTGGTAATTTCTGTAAACCGAGCATCCGGTGATCCAAGGTTTCTCCGCAAACATCTTAAAGTTTTCAAATTTTTGTACAACAACAGATAGTTTATTTTCCTTGATTTGCTCGAGCCTTCACAAATCAAGGTTAGCTTGTCCTGCATTTCTTTTGCCGTTTTGCATGATTTGACTTTGTTGAACATGGCTTTGTCCAAAGTTTTGTAAAGAATGTCCTTGGCCACATTGTCCAAGTTATATCTTTTCATGTCATCATTTGTCCATTCAGCTCTTGGTTTTTCAACCATCGCCGTCCGGGAGCAAAGATCCTCTTCTCCTTCACCAGCAGCAGCTCTCCTTGTATTTGTGTTCACTTTTAAGATTTGCGGTGGCCCATCTTCTATTACTATCCACATTTCATCGTGTAATGCTGATAGATGAGCCTGCATACGAATTTTCCAATCATCAAATTCCTCAATTGTGAACATAGGGATGCGTGTCAGATTTGCTTCCATGATAATAACTTTGCTGAATAGAAGAGTTTTGAAAGATCAAGTGCTAAAGCAAGCTTTGAAAAATTTGGAGATCTAGTTCAGTAACCAGTGCGGAAGGCTCAATGAACCAACCGCTCTGATACCACTTGTAGGTCCCAAGGGGTGTGGGTGTAAGGTTTAGAAGGGGGGGTTGAATAAACCTTACCAACTTTTCGATTTAGTCCTTTTAAAACGTTTAGAGTTAATACTTCACAGCTGAGTCCTTGGTGGACAGCTAAGTTAGTTAATCAGCAGAGTTAGTCACTCAACAGACTCGACTGATCTGTTGATGGAATAACTCAGCTATTTTGACTAAAGACTTAACTCGATTGTGGTATGTTTTCAGTGGAAGACTTAACACCCTTGAATTTTGGTTAAATATGTTTTAATGCTTGGTTTTAGCACTTTGTTGATTATCAATTGGATAGCAAATTTATCAGCAGATATTAGAGTAATGTGCAGAAATTAAAGTGCTGAAATGTAAATGACACAATAAGTTTTTATAGAGGTTCGAAGATGGGGTAATTCTTCTACTCCTCTCTTCTCCAACTCCTGGAGGAATCCACTAAGTATTGATCAATATACAAAGTGGTTAACAGTCCAGATGCAAGTCTTGATCACACAGCTGACTTGATCCTTTGGGACTCAGTCTGGAGATGCCTTGGTCACACAGCTGGCTTCTCGTACGACTCAGCTTCTTCACAGGGCAGGCGTGCTTTGCTACTACAACCCACTTGCTCAAGATTCTTGGATTTGATCACGAAGCCCTCCAAAACTTGAGACGGTTCGACTCTTGAACCTTCCTACAATCCTCCGAGGAATGTAGACCCCTTGATTCTTCAAATATTTCCTCTTCAACTGATTGAAGTCGTCTTTCCTTCACATGTGAGTGTTGGATTGATTTCCTTCGTAATGTAGGCTTGAGGATTGAACTTGAATGATTTGAGAATATTTTTGGTTACAGATATTGCTTTTCTTGTTCGTATTTGTTTTTTTGATTGTCAAGGTAACCAACTACCTCTCAAGTAGATTCCTCAGCCTTTTATAGTGTTCTTTTGAAAATTTGCCCGTTGAAGAGATATGCTAATTTTCAAAAGACACTTGTGGTCGTTAGCTTGTCTTGTTGCGATCCTTGAAATTGACATTTCCTCGTATGAATGAGTATTGACTTTTTAGAGTTCGACACAGTGCAAAGTGCTTCCTATTGGTTTATTCCTTTTGCAAGCTCGGGATCGAGCACTTCAAGAAAGGCAAGATGGAAGTATTACTTGTTTAAGAAATTCTCTTGACTTACGGCAACGGATCTCTTTCATTATCTCGACTTGATCGCATTTCCTTGACTTCCCAGGTGATTTCAAGTCACTTCCAATCATTGGATGACTCATCGTCACTTCAACTTGAGACTTGGTTGTCTTGAGTTGACTTGATCGACACTTCACTCACCGCATCTCACCGCACCTTGATCGAGTTCTGTCTTCTCTTCTTTGCCACACTCACCGCCTCACAACCGAGTCTTCCTTCTAGTCTTCAGTTGATTTTTTGCATATCTTGGCATAGCTGACTTAACTCAGCTCGACCAACCCTATCTATTACAATGCAATTTACAACAAAAATGGGGTGCCAACTTTCTATTCTAAGTTTTACATGGCATTCATCAAAATCTAAAAATGATTTCCCAACATGCAGCAAGAGTGGGACGTGCCATATAAGAGCACAAGAATGCTGAAAAAACATTGTGCTCCTATTAAACAAATGTAACACACTAACACATTTAATTGGGCCTTTTTTTATTTTGGCTAAATAATTATATTTGATTTGTATAGGATTGGGCTGTTTTTTCTTTCAAAAAACAAAAGGATTGGGCTGTTTTTTTAAAGGCTATAATATTTGGGCTCCATTAATAGATTTTAATTTTTATTAGAATTAAAATATGTAATTAGATATTTATTAAAATTAATGGAATGTTAAATAAAATTCATTAATTATATAATATGCAATTTTTTACATATATATTTATATATATTCCGAAATTTAATAATTATATAAATTGATTGAATGGTTTTTGAATAATTAATATTTTGTTAATGTTTTGTATTAAAGTTGTAAGTTTTTTATGAATTCAATATTTTTGGTTAAATTTTTAAATTAAAATTTTAAATTAATTTATGAATTCTATATTTTCTCAAACTCATTTAGTGACTTTTTTCAGAAAACTATATAGTTTCAGTAGGCACATCTTCAAATATGTCGAATAGAATTGATATGCAAGTTTCATCGAATAGAAGTATTTATCAACTGTCGAGTTTACCACTTGGTGACATCACAAATGGTATATTCAATATTTTTTTTGTCGGTTCATTTTTAAAATAATAAATAATTCATGTACTTATATATGATTTCTTTGACGCATGTAATTTAACTTTTGTCAGTCAAGGTTTCCAGCTTGAAAGATTAATCTCGGAAAAATATCAACAATGTTGGCACTTCATTTGGTGATATCTCTGTAACATATCCCGATAGACGCTCTAACACAAAGGTGATCATTGATCTCAATCTCGATGATGATGATGATGATGATGATGATGATGATGATGATGAAATTGATGCGACTGGATTAAATACTATAATTAGTGAAAATATTTTGAATGATGTAACTCAATCCCACTTAATTGAGCCTGTTACCTTGACTATCATTGGTAATTATAACTATTTTCAGATATTTTTATCAATTTAAATCAAATGTATTAAAATATTGTTTAAATAATTAATATTTCATTAAATTATTTACATAATATTGGGATGTTGGCGATGTAACATACACGTGTCTTGATACAAAGAGAGGTTACGACCTCATGTAAAATCCAAAAACCTATTTTCATGTAACAAGAGTCAACGATAATCTCTCTCCAATGTGGGTGTATTTGAAAATTCATGTTTTTACCATGGTCAATTATACGTTCTTTTTCTCCGATTCACGAATCTTAATCCTGGGGCTGAAAATATTAGTTTGTGGAGACGATAAATCGAAAAACAAATGATTTAATAATGTTGTGTACAAGGAAATATTCCAAAATGTGTAATTATTGAATGTGGTTATTACCTTGATTTATTTTTCTCGAGTTTCTATTTTTCAATTATACATTTTTTTTATTTTAATCTTTATATATACACGCAATTTACATTCAATAACACATTTCATTACATCCCGTGCGTTGCACGGGTCGAATACTAGTATATTATAACAATAAATCCCTCACTTTTGCTAACTAAAAAGACAACATTAGTGACAGAGTGGTCCGTTGTTAAATGTAACGATTGACAAATCCATCGTTAAGTTCCAATCTAAAAGACAAATTTGTGTTATTGCTAATTTATCGTCATTTTGTTTTTCCAGTGCATAATTGGCGATAGATTGTTATCCATTAGTGATGGATTTTTCTGTCGTTATCTTAATGACGGATTTCTTAGTCCGTCGTTACGAAATTAATGACGAGTTGGATAAAGACAAAAATAATCCATCGCAAAACCTTTTAGTGACGGATTTTCAGGGTTCCGTAGCTATTTGGCGATTTTCCTGTAGTATTCATGCTTCATTCATCCAAATGAATGACACGTATCAGTGAGATAAAAATAAGTTGATTGTTTAGTGGTATTTACATGTGATCTCACTGACATGTGTCATTCGTTTGGATGAATAAAATATGAAGTGGAATACACAATTGGAATGAGAAATTTGTTCCCATGAATAAATTAATTGATGTTCTCCTCCATGTATATATATATATCAACCCTATATACTAAAAGAAAAAACAAACTGCCACATGTCTTCTCCTGAGCAATTTGGTACACGTGTCAACAACTTATACTTCCAAATCCACGTGTCACCTTCATATTTAGCCACGTGGCACACTATGCCACCACCTTATTCTTCCAATTATAAATTGATTTACTATATTAATTTACTATCAATTTATCATCAACTTAATAATTAAATTTCCTATTTCCGTATATAACTATTATAATCCAATCAAACATTTAAATAGCAAATTAAATAATCCCAAAAATCAAGGATATAAATATAGCAATTTTTTTTTTGAGTTTGCAAAGTAATTCTGATTTAAATATTATTATGATACAAAAATCAAGGATATAATTTCAATTATTATCTCTAATACATATTATACTTTTAATTGTGATTTAAATCATTTACGGGGGTATACCAATTACATTAAATATATTTTCTAAGCATGTCAAGGATTCATTATTTTTTACCATAACTAATTTATTAGCTTTTGTGCAAAAGCAAACTACGGCCAAGTATTTTGAAATTAGCACAATAAACAATTTTATAGATATTTTTTCCCTTTCCAGAAAATATTCAAAGATTGAAATTGCACTCTTTCAACCATTTAAAACTAATACGGCTTGTCCCCTCAAAAAAAAAAAAAAAAAACTAATACGGCTTGAAAATTGGTTGTTGTGACGAGGATGTTACACTCTCAAATAGAACAAATAATGTAGTTTACAAAGAAGTTTTTTAGAATTTGAAGTGAACGATTGTATGGAACTCTTCTAAATTTTCAATTTCTTTTTTAGTATTTCTAATTATTATTTTGGATCTCTTCTAACTATCAGAGTTTGCGACACAAATTTTATTTTCTGACAAATCCGTCTAACACACGGGTGTTGTTCTAGTATATGTATATATGGAGAGAGTTATATGAGACCATTGCATAGGGTGAGTCCATATGTACAAATACCAACCGTAGATCTGAATTTTTCAATGGCCTATATTTAACAAGTTAAATTATGATTTATTACTTAATTAACTTAATGTAAAGGTGAATTAGTCCATTACAACAAAATAGAAGGCGTTTACGTTGGATATTTAAGAAAATCTTTTCCATTATCTTCTACCATCTATAGAAAATCAGTCACGATAAAAATAAAGTAAAATCACTCTTATCTCCTAGAAAAAAAATACTACCATCATAAATCTTCAACACAAGATCTTGTGAGAAAAAATTCACTCAATATCTGCAAATAAAAGCAGTTATAATTACTATAGAATCAAAATAGTTCCAACAAAAGTCAATTTTCGTCTCACCATCACAATCCAGAAATAACTTTATTACATGCTCCATGACAAGCATCGTGATGCAAACAGACTATACACTATGATTGAAACACATATACATTTACTACATAAGCAATTAATAAGCAACAAATGTATAGTACATAAGCAACGAATATACACTATGTTAGGAAATTTATTGCCTAGATTTTGATGAATGCCATGTAAAACTTAGACTAGAAAGTTGGCACCCCATTTTTCTTGTAATTTGCATTGTAATAGATAAAATTTGCATTTAGCCAAGTCAAGTCACTATGCCTGGATATGCAAGAAGTCAACTGAAGACTAAAATGGAAACTCCGTTGTAAAGCAGCTGAGTATGGCAAGAAGGAGAAGTCAAGAACTCGACTGAATGAGTATCAGCTGGACACAACTGTGAGAAGTGTCAGTCAAGTCAACTCAAGATAGCCAAGTCTCAAGTTGAAGTGACAGATGAGTCTCTCAATCATTGGAGCAGACTCAAGTCACCTGGGGAAAAGGCAGTTAAGTCAAGACAACTGAAAAGAATCCGTTGTACGTAAGTCAAGAATATTACCTAAACAAGTAATACTTCCATGATGCCATGTCTTAAAGTGCTCGCCCCTAAGCGTGCAAAATGAATAAACCAATGGGAAGCATTGCACCTTGTGTCAGACTCTGAAAAGCTGAAAGTTCATTTAATACGAGGAAATATCAATATCAAGGACTGCAACAAGACAAGCCAACGACCACTAGTGTCTTTTGAAAATCAGCCTATCTCTTCAATGGGCAGATTTTTAAAATTTCACTATAAAAGGCTGAGGAATCACTTTGAGAAAAGATTACCTGAACCACGAACATTCAAGCCATTATTCGAGCCGTAACCTGCAAAAATATTCTCAAGTTATTCAAACAAAACCCTCAAGCCTAACTTTGGAAGGAAATCGATCCAACACCAAGCTGTAAAGGAAAGACAACTTCAAACTGTTGAAGAGGAAACTTTTGAAGAATCAAAAGGGGTCTACATTCCAAGGAGGATTGTAGAAAGGTTCATGGTCGAACCAGTCTTAAGTTATTGGAGGGCTTCGTGATCAAATCCAAGAAGCTTGAGCAAGTGAGCTGAAGTAGCAAGTCAGCTGCCCTGTGAAGAAGCTGAGTCGGACGAGAAGCCACCGGTGTGTGACAAGGCATGTCCGGCCCGAGTCCCAAAGGATCAAGTCAGGTTTGTGTGATCAAGACTTATATCTGGACTGATAACCACTTTTACTCTGATCAATACTTAGTGGATTCCTCCAGGAGTTGGAGAAGAGAGGATTAGAAGAATTACCCCATCTTCGAACCTCTATAAAAATTATTGTGTCATTTACATTTCAGCATTTACTTTCTACATATCTTTTTATATCTGCTAATAATTTGCTATCCAATTGATAATTAACAAAGTGCTAAAACCAAGTGTTAAAACAAACTCAAACCAAAATTCAAGGGTGTTAAGTCTTCCGCTGAAAATCTCATCATAGCCAAGTTAAGGTATAAACTAAACAGCTGAGTTATTCTATCAACAACTCAATCGAGTCTGTTGAGTGGCTAACTCTGCTGGTTAACTAACTTAGCTATCCATCAAGGACTTAGCCGTGTATTTAACTCTATAATATTTTAAAAGGACTAAAATCGAAAAGTTGGTAAAGTTTATTCAACCCCCTCCCTTCTAAACTTTACTCACACCCCTTGGGACCTACAAGTGGTACCAGAGCGGTTGGCTCATTGAGCCTTCCGCACTGGTTACTGAACTAGATCTCCAATCCTTCAAAGTAGTTTTTAACACTTGTTCTCTCAAAAGCCATTTTTATTAACAGCAAAGCTATTATCATTGAAGCAAATTTGACACGCATTCCTATGTTCACCATTGAAGAATTTGATGACTGGAAAATACGTATGCAGGCTCATCTATCAGCTTTACATGATGAGATGTGGATAGTGATAGAGGATGGGCCACTGCAAATAATGAAGGTGAGCACAGCTGCAAGGAGAGCTACTGCAGCTGAGGAAGAAGAGGTTGCTCCTCCTAGACCAGCTATGGTTGAAAAACCAAGAGCTAAATGGATAAATGATGACAGAAAAAAGATACAACCTTGACAATGTGGCCAAGGATATACTTTACAAGACTTTGGACAAAGTCATGTTCAACAAAGTCAAATCTTGCAAGACAACCAAAGAAATCTGGGATAAATTAACCCTAATTTGTGAAGGATCTGAGCAAATTAAGGAAAACAAATTATCTGTTGTTGTTCAAAATTTTGAAAACTTCAAAATGATTGTAGGTGAAATGATGGACCAGCTGGATGCTAGATTCACTAAAATTACAAATGAGCTCTCAAAGATTTTGGGAAAGAATACACACGCGAAGGAGATGTGTATGAAGATATTAAGGAGCCTCCCGGTGAGTGGGAAATGAAGACCATGGCTCTAAGGCATTCGATGGACCTATCAAAAACTTCCAATCATGAACTATTCTCGGACCTCAAAGAAGAAAGGATCAAGAGGAGATAGTTGTACTTAAAACAATTTGCACTCATAGTCAAGGAAGGGAAGAGAGCTGAGACCAAAGAAGTCATTGACCAGGAGAAAATTGCCTTGATGGTTAAAAGATTCAACAAGTTCTTCAACAAGAACTACAAAAGAAACAAAGGTGAATCCTCCGAAGGCATTGGCTCCTCCAAATCAAGGGAAGATAGGCCACCAAAGAGAGCCGAGTATCAAAAGATCGAATATCGAGAGTTGACAACCCAAGAAATGAGAGAGCTGATCAAAAAGTTGAAAACCTGTGTTGGAATTGCAGACAACCAAGACACTTTGCTATTGACTGTCCATATCCTGTAGTCAATAAATACAGGAATGAAGAAGAAAGAAGAGTCTTCAAAGAAAGAAGACAAGAAAAGAAAAGAGCTATGTTGGCTGCTGAGACTGCTGATACAGCTAAGTCAAAAGAAGCAGCAGACTCATAGAGTAGTGAAACTGACTACTCAAGTGACTCTGAAGAAGAAGCCTTAATCTGTCTAATGGCTAAAGAACAAGATCAACCTGATCAAGAAGATGAGGTACACTCTAACTCATCTCATTCAGATTCTAGTGATAGTGATTGTGACACACACACTTCATCACCCACTGATCTTTATGATTCATTAGGCAAAATGATGAAAGACTTTGAGCACATTAAATCCTCACACACACTATTAAATGAGGAAAACACCCAGCTCAAAAAAACCAAAACTCTCACGGTGACTAAGGAGCCGAGTACTCTAAGTCACATGGCCGATGAGAACAAAGAGTCAAGGCCGAGAATGCTAAACTAATAAGAGAGATAGTCGCTATACAAAAGAGATAAAATGATCTCAAAATGTGATTGCTTCATTCACAAAGGCATCTAAATCATTGGATGACCTTATCATGAGCCAAAAAGAATGTGGAGACAAGACAATTATAGGATTCAATTCCTTTGTGCATAGTTAAACTCCAAAAGTGATCTTGGAAAAAGGATCTTCAAGTAATGAAGCATCTCAAAATCCAAGACACCAAATGTTGCACACACATTCATTCCAAAGCACAATCACAAACAAACGGCCTCGGATATAAAGGAAAAGGAAAACAACTTGATTGAGTATCTTTGAGAGGACCGGTGAGAAGAAATCAAAGAAAGTTCCTCGGCAAACTCCAAACATGAAGTACTCTGTGAAGAAGAAATAGAGCTACCAAAATCCCTTAAGTTCTATCAAAGGAACACAAATGATGGGAATGGTAGAAACTACCCAAGCTAAGCCGATTGGAACAATATGAAATATCAAAGCAAAGATCTATGGAATACATGCCTAAATGGCAAAGGCCAGAACTCAAGAAAGGCCATTCCAAAGGCAAAAGAGCTATAATCGACACATATGCACCCAAGCACTACACTCGAAATATCACAACTACCCAAAGAAGGCAATTGCTAAAACACACACATAGGCATACGGACAAAAGAGACAGGTTGTATGAACCTAAAGCCCCAAGCAATTTGCCAAAGTGAATTATGATTATGGCACAGATAGATGGCAACCTCTTAGAGTCAAATCATTTGGCTATAAGTTGGTTGGATCATCTTACAAAGACTAACCCCTCGGGACCAGGCAAGTATGGGTACTAAAAACTCGATTTCCTTGATTGCGGGTTCAAGGAACAAGTGAGTGCCAAGAAACCTGGTACATGGATAGTGGCTGTTCTAGACACATGACAGGAAACAAGAAAAAATTGTCAAAATTCAAGGAGATTAGAGGCACAAAAGTCATATTTGGAGGAAATGAAGCTCCAGGGGAAATAAGAGGCACTTTGGAGCCATCGGAAAATGGATTAGAATCATAGATGTTGCATACGTTGAAGGCCTTAATTTCAACTTGTTAAGCATCAGTCAACTCTGTGACAAGGGCTATAATGTTGGATTCAATATGGGAGTATGCCAAATCAAAGACACTGAATCAAATGAAATCGTGTTGCAAGGATCCAGACAAAAGAACATGTATGTGGTAGATTGGTCGACTGCTAGACCAAGCACTTGTCGCTAGCAAAAGAGTACAGCCAAATTAATCAAGTTAGTTGGGCACAAGAAGCTGAGTCACCTGAGTTTCAAGACAATTAACAAGCTTGCAAGGAGTAATCTTGTAGAATGATTGCCAGACTCAATGTACAAGAAAGAAAGTGTTTGTGATGCATTCCAGATGGGAAAGCAGATCAAATCATCATTCAAAGAGAAGTCAAGTCTATCTTCAACAAGGATATTGCATCTGTTACATATGGATCTATTTGGTCCAGTTGAGCCAGCTAGCATAAGTGGAAAGAAATACACTCTAGTAGTGGTGGATGATTATTCAAGATATACATGGACAATCTTCATGTGTAAAAAGATGGAAACTTTGCAGAAGTTACCTCAACTGATGAAAAGAGTTCAAAATGAGAAGAGTCAAACCATTATAAAGATAAGATCTGATAGAGGAACTGAGTTTGTCAATGGAATAATAACTCAAGATCTGAGTGTTGAAAATGGTATTGCTCATGAATTATCTGCTGCAAGGACTCCACATCAGAATGGAGTAGCAGAAAGAAGGAATAGAACCCTCAAGGAAGCTGCAAGAACTATGCTAGCTGAAGCTGGATTGCCAAAAAGATTTTGGGCTGAAGCTATAAACACTGCGTGCTATACTCAAAATAGATGCATGATTAATAGACAGTGACAAAAACTCCTATGAAATTTGGACAGAGAGAAAGCCAAATGTTGGATACTTTAGAATATTTGGATGTAAATGCTTCATCCACAACAATGGGAAGGATAATCTAAAGGCTTTTGATGTTAAAGTCGATGAAGGTATCTTCTTGGGATACTCAAACTGGTAGAAAAAAGCAAAGCCTATAGAGTCTTGAACAAAAGGACAATGGTCACGAGAAGAGTATATCCATGTGGTGTTTGATGAACCAATATAAATGGAGAAGACATTGAGGAGTTAGTCGATAAGCTAAAAACCAACTATGCGTAAGAGTCCCAATGTTGAAGTCAAGTCGAGCAATTAATCAAGGTGAAGATGAGATAGTGAATCTCAAAGACAACTGGAAAATCAGACTAAGTGATGATGAAAGAGCTGCTCAAGATAACATTTGCAAGACGATCAACCCAACCGACTTACTCCAACCTGATGTGAGATGGCCGAGAGACCATCCACCGAGCTAGTCATTGGAGATGTAAGAGATGGTCTAAGAACCGGATCCGAGCTTAACAAGAAACAATGTTCACTTGTTTTATTTCCCAAATAGAACCTAAAGATGTGTCCCAAGCATTGGATGACACACATTGGATTCAAGCCATGCGAGAAGAGCTGAATCAATTTGAAAGAAACAAAGTATGGGAATTGGTGCAAAGACCAACTCATCAAAATGTTATTGGCACAAAATGGGTTTTCAGAAACAAGATGAATGAAGAAGGTTCTGTGGTAATGAACAAAGCAAGATTGGTAGCCAAAGGGTATTGCCAAGAGGAAGGTATAGATTTTGATGAAACATTTGCTCCTTTTGCAAGATTAGAAGCAATAAGGATGTTTCTTGCCTATGTTGCACACAAGAACTTCATTGTATACCAAATGGATGTAAAAAGTGCATTCTTGAATGGATTATTGGAAAACGAAGTCTATGTTGAACAACCTCCAGGATTTGAGCAGAAAACTCTTGGAGATAAGGTGTACAAGCTCAAGAAAGCTCTATATGGATTGAAACAGGCACCTAGAGCATGGTATGATACATTATCTCAATTTCTAATAGATAATGGATTCACCAAAGGCAAAGTAGTAGTAACACTTTTCGAGATTCAAGATGGAGAGAGTATCCGCTTGTTCAAATATATGTGGATGACATTATTTTTGGATCCACAAACAAAGAGCTATGTGATAAGTTCTCAAATCTCATGCAAGGGAAATTTGAAATGAGCATGATGGGAGAGCTGACATTCTTTCTAGGACTTCAAGTAAAACAATTTGAAGGATGGAACCTTCATAAGTCAAACAAAGTATACGAGAGATTTAATGAAGAAATTTGGTATGGAAGAAAAATCTTCTCGTGAAAATACCAATGAATACATTAGTCAAGATGGATATGGATGCGGATGGCAAGCCGTGGATCAAACAAGATACAGGGCACTTATGGATCATCGCTTCTATTTAACAAAGAAGCATGCCGGACATCACCTTTGCAAGAGGTGTATGTGCAAGATTTCAATGCACCAAAAGAAAGCCATATTATCGCAGCCTAAGAGAATCCTAATATATTTGAAGGGATGCCAGGAAGTCGGCTTATGGTATCCAAAGGAAGGAGGATTCAAGATTATTGGTTACTCAGACTCTAACTATGCTGGATGTAGAGTTGGGGAAGAGTACTTCGTGTACATGTCAAATGCTTGGAAACAAATTGGTTTCTGGTTTATCAAGAAGCAAAACTTAATAGCCACATCCACACCGGTCGAGTACATAGCTATGAGCAATGTTGTGCCCAAGTCTTATGGATGAGACAACGGTGAGAGATTATGATGTTGAAGAAAAAGAGATTCCAATTATGTGTGATAACACAAGTGCTATTGCAATCACTCAAGAATCCTTGTTTTGCATTCAAGAACAAAGCACATTCATGTCGATATCATTTCATAAGAGATCACGTTGAAAAGAAAGACATCACCTTGGAATACATCTCAACTGATAAACAGTTAGCTGACATATTCACAAAGCCATTATGTGAATCAAGATTTGAAGAGCTTAAGCATGAGCTAGGGTTAATTGAGCTGAGTTGACACTCAGGAGACTCAAGGAGAAGAGATGGAACAAAAAACAAATGAAAATAGAGCTGAGCTCGTGAATCAGCTAAGTAAATCACCAGATCGGAAAATCATTTGATCGAGTTAGTGACAAATGAGTACCTACGTGAAAAGAGAGAAGAAGAATTGAATCAGCTGAGTAAGCTGAGTCATTTATGAGCTAAGTGACAAAAACGCAGTCATTTTTAATAAGTGTGAATGTTTTAAGGATGACGACGTCAGTAATAATGATAAGTACAATCTGATCAAAAGTCGCACGACAAAGCATATGATTGGATATAAATGCCCGCATTAAATGCGAGAAATTAAATCCTAATCGGCATGCTAAATCTGAGCCGTTGATCTCTATCAAATTTCAAAAACTATATGCACGTCCTTTCATAACCCATACATATACCATTTCGTCCATTTTCTCTCTCACATTACTCAAACTGTTCATCTCTCCAAAAGCAAAGAAAGCTTTTTTCTCTCAAAACCCTATCAATCTTCTAGGAAAATTTCTAAGGTTTCGTTCGGTAAAACTCAAAAATGGCAACTACCTATGATTTCACTATGTTGGGAAAGCAAATCCACACTGGTTCTACGTGGATTTCGAAGGGATGATCAAACAGGGTTCCAATGAAACCCTTGTGAAGAAGATAGCCGACAAAATCAAAAAGTCTAGACTGAAACCCTTTCTCACAATGGAGTTTCGGATGAGTTACGTTGAGGAGGTAGACAGCGTTCTACGTGAACGCGGAAGTTCATGACGAGGGCATCAAGTCCTCTGTTCACGGAAAGGAGTTTACCATCACTGCCAAGACCTTGTGGAGCATTGCTTGTCTTTGTCGGAAGGTGTACTAGGAAATATTCGAAGGCCGATGTAAACCTGGCTCTTTTGCATGGAAGGAAGTGACCAAACCTCGAATGTCTTTGCGAAGGTGGTCTACACATCATGACAAGAAGTCTTTGAAGGAAGATTATCATAAGTCGCTGGATATTGTTGCCAAATGTGTAGACATAAAGTTTGGAAGATTCAATCAGTTGTCCAAAACCAAGCTGATCGTCATGGCTGCGATCATGGAGGAGAAGAAGGTAAACTGGGCCGAGTTTGTATATAGCAGACTCTTGAGAATCGTTGGAAACAAGTCCTTCAATGACGATGGATCATTTGGAGGATCCTGGGGTATGGCCTTGTTATTGACCGGTTGATGGAAGTGAAAGGTGTTCCACTCTGACATGGAAAGGCATTCCATGTCAACAAGAAAATGTTCCGATCAAATCTTTCAGGAGCTCAGAAGAGAGCATATGCCAAGAGGGCGGACACTAGTGAGGGGGAATCACGGTGACGAGGAAAAGCGATTGATTGCTTCTCCTCCGAAGAAGAAAGTCGCCCCGCACTGAAAGAAGATCGTTGCCCAAAGAAAGAAAGAAGAAAACCGCACTTGCCCCTACAAATTGAGTCACCTACCCCCGCAGTCGTGTCTCCCGCCCTCGGCCGCGGTGGAGAAGGAATCCGTAGTACCTTCTCCAGAAGAGGACTGCCAAGGCGAGAAAGGCAGCTGCCTCTAAGGCAACCTCAAAGGCCTTTACCGCCGAGGAACCGGAGGAAGTGGAACAAGACATTCCTCTGGTGAAAACGAAAAGAAGGAGAAGAATCATCAAGCGTTCAGAGCTTGAGAAAACAATTAAGTCGCCACTCACCGAACAGATCATTGAGACAATTTGGAGAAGTAAAGTCTCCGTAAATCATTGATGAAACCGCCAAGTCGCTTAGGCCGATCAGCGAGAGGCACATCAAGACCCAGTGTGGGATGGATGACGGTTGAGGAACAAGAAGCGGCGAGAGACAAGCAGAATCCCCGCCGACAGGATTGTGTCTCCACTGCCCCGATCTTTGCTAAAGGAGTTGAGCAACAGAGTATGTTGCCTTCCATTCCCGAAAAAGAAGGACAACAAGAAGATGATGACGATGATGTGATCATGCTATCTCCACCATATCCGGACATCCAAAATCGTCTGCGAGAATAGAGGAAATAGAAGCTAAGTCGCCGAGGGAACAGTTTGAGAGACTCGAATTCATTGAAGAAGATGAAGAATCGATGAACTTCCTCATCTTGACCACAAAGTGGTCCAGTAATCGGATGAAGAAAATCGCCAGATATCTTGCGGATGTTCAAAGAAAAGGAGAATGAAAGGTTGCGGAAGAAGTCAAGCTCGTGAGAAAGCCAAAGATTTGTTCTCTCACCGAACCATCGATCATACTCATCCTCATCTTGGCGTACTCTAAAGTGATGAGGACTTGGACCCCCAGCCGATACAAAAAAATTGGAAATGCAAAGAAGCCATGCGGGAATCCAGGATGATGACGAGCGAGCGGTGATGGAAGGACCAGGAGAGTCTTCCAAATCCCACCGAGATTGACCCTTTGGGAGTGGTGCAAAGCAGACGCCCGCATCATTGCCGCAACCACTTCCCCACTCACTCGGAGGATGGATCAAGGGAAATCGGGCGATGAAACCGGGAACTTGGGGACCCAAGTCGAGCCAACCCCTATTGAAGGTGTTTTACCACCTTCCCAACTACGAACACTCACAGAAACAGTAGGAGTTTGGAGAAGAGTGACCCCAACCCAAGTCACTCACCGGTGGTGTGCCACCGAGGGGAAACTCCCTCGCAGCCTAGGGGAGGTTGCCGCAGATGACTCCACCATGAATCTAGGAGGCGAAGTGGAGAAGGAACAACAAAAAGAAACACAGAAAGAGTTGTCATTTAAGCTCGGACGATTGAGACTCTCACTGAAGTGCCAATCGCTCGCAGCCGAGGACGCCGCCGATGCATGCGGTGAGGCACATGATGGATCTCGCCCGGGAGTTAACACTGGGCACTAAAAGTGCAATCCACGGAGTTGAGACTCGGTGGATGCCACCGTAGAAGACCCCAAGACACCGTGAGTCTGCCGGGGAATGTCCAGACTTGCTGCAGTTGAGACCGCAGTATGTATCAAGGCCTACGGGAGGTTGAGACTTCCCGAGGTAAAGAGAAAAACACAAATAAACAGAACATTCCTCCCTGTTATCATTGATGCATCCGAAAAGGAGATAAGTGCACATCATGATTCCCAAGACAACCCCGACATAACTTTTCCGGGATCTAAAGGTGAAGATGAAGCTGAGTCATCCCCCTGTTGCAAATCAAAAGAATCAGCTGAGGATGTTCTTCCAAGCACGAGTAAGTCAGACCTCAAGGCTACTCGTCAAACATTCACTTTTGATGATGAGCCACCCCTTCAAGTCTCATCATCTTCCGATGATGCCACTGATACGGCCAAGGAACAGACAACTCATAAGGAAAAACCAGCTGAGACCGACGAAGTTGTTGAGATAGCTGAGGCTCAGCCAGCTGGGTCCACACCACAACAGACCCCAGCTGAATCATAGTCAACTGCGCAGGCTCCCAACGCCGCAGCAGAATCGACTCAACCGGGCACATCACGACCACAAGTCACCGTTGAACATATTCCCTATGTCCGTGATGATGCGTTTGAACAAACGTTCCCCTTCTCACTAGAGCTGCCTGATCTGGATGAAGAATTAGCTAGAGATCAGAGACGCTTCCACAAACCTGATCCAGTCATTCCCACAGATACCATCGTTCCAGCGAATTTTGATTTTGAAGCTGCTTGGCCGCCAGCTGAGACAGAGGTGACAGCTGAGGTTCGAGAAGTCTTCAAGGCAATCTTTGCAGAGATTGAGAAGATGGAAAGGCACCAGGCCTCATTAGATATGCGGCTGGATAACAGAGATGCAAATCTTACAAATGGTGATCATGCGTGGAATAGTAGTCTTTAATCGGGGAATGGTGGCAACAAAGAAGCAGACAATGTGTGTGGAACAAGTTCGATATTTCAAAGCATTGTACAATAAAATGCCGATCCGGAGGCCGATAATGTCGATGACATGAAGAGGATGATGCAAGAAAATATTGATAGGATGCATGCCTCTCATACTACTGAAATGGAGCTCTGCTGCGAGAATTTCATCGAAAAGAACTTCTACGCGTCGAGGAGAATATGAATGAAAAATTTAGCCTTCTTATGGTTGAAATGAAGCTGGTGACAGCCGAATCAAAAGTCACCCGCTCAGAATTTAGAACAAAGATACGCAGTGAGAATCCAGCGTAACTCGCCTATCAACCGCCTAGACTTCATCCTTGCTGGTATGTTCCCCGGAGTTCCTCTCTCCTTTGATGATGCCAAAAAGGGGGAAGAGGAATCCCAAAAGATGCTTAAGGGGATGGTTGGTGAGAAGGAAAAGGAAAAATTGCAGTTTATTGTGCAGAAGGGAAAGACACAAATTGTTGAGAAGAAGAAGGAGAAGGGAAAAGCAATTGAGGGGGAAGATTCAAAAGACATGACTTTAATGGTTGCTAGAACCCCTCAACAAGGACTTGTCATAGCTGACATCATAAGCAAACTTCCAGTGACTCTGCCGCTCCAACTCTCTGTTGTGCCCATGTCTGAGAAAAGGAAAATAGTGGAATCAGGGATGAAGGAGGTCGAAGGAAAGATGGATGCCCGTGTGATGGACATATTGAAACAATACGGAGGTATTCCGGCAGGAAGAGACACAGATGCCATTCCAGACGACGGAGATGAGCCATGATCAGTGGAGGAATTTAAAACGCTCGAATCCGAGGGATACTTCAAAAATATGTCCATAGCCCAAGCCTGGGACTTGTATTGGGAGAAGGGTCTGAAGATGTGCGAAGAAGCTTACAGACAGCAGACTACTAGCAGTCACTCTGCTGGTCACTCTGCTGGAAAGAAAAAGACTCCAGTACAATATACGCCCAGAGGAAGAGGAAGGAGTGGTGGAGGCAGAGGTTTTCAACCTAGAACTCTACCCAAGAACATTGAGTATGTAGATCCGGGCAAAAAGGGAAGGATCTACTGGGCTGGATACGACGAAGTAGCCAACCGGGAAGTGGCTAGGAAACATGCTGACTATGTCAAGAGGATCGAAGAAGAAAATAAGAGACAAGATGAGCTGTGGGAAGACAGTCAGAGAAGACAAGAAAGGAAGAGAAAAGACTTTGCCGGAAAGAGCCTATGAGAAAAAAAACAAGATGAGAAAAGAGAAAGAGAGAGAGAGGACGAAAGAGTCAAGAAGAAAGAAGAAAAAGCGTGAAGGCGATGAAGTGTTGTTGTCCACCCCTTCATGTATTTTACTGTTGTAAATACATATGTACGTAAGTCTTCTGTACATTGAATAATAATTCTGTAATTTCTATATTTTTGCGTAGATATAGAATAACATGCTACTCTGATACACTTTGTAAACAACTGTGTAAAGGACAAGAATGTTATGATCAATAAAAAGATCGATTCTACGCATACATTCTCTGTTTCTACATTGTCTGTATGTATGTTTGCTATTTACATTTTGGATGTATGTCTTAAGTTTTGGCATCATCAAAAAGGGGGAAATTGTTAGGAAATTTATTGCTTAGATTTTGATGAATGCCATGTAAAACTTAGACTAGAAAGTTGGCACCCCATTTTCCTTGTAATTTGCATTGTAATAGATAGGGATGTATGAGTGAGTCAAGTCACTATGCCTGGATATGCAAGAAGTCAATCAAGACTAAAATGGAGACTCGCCAGAAAGCGGTGAGTATGGCAAGAAGGAGAAGTCAAGAACTCGATGAAGGAGTATCACCGACACACAATTTGTGAGAAGTGTCGGTCAAGTCAACTCAAGATAACCAAGTCTCAAGTTGAAGTGACGATGATGAGTCTCTCAATCATTGGAGCGGACTCATGTCACTGGGAAAAGGCGATCAAGTCAAGACAATCAAAAGAATCCGTTGCACAAAAGTCAAGAATATTACCTAAACAAGTAATACTTCCATGCCGCCATGTCTTAAAGTGCTCGACCCCGAAGCGTGCAAAAGGAATAATCCAATGGGAAGATCGCACCCAGGTCGACTACGAAAAGCCGAAAGTTCATTTAATATGAGGAAATGTCAATATCAAGGATCGCAACAAGACAAGCCAACGACCACTAGTGTCTTTTGAAAATCACCTATCTCTTCAATAGCGATTTTTAAAAGTTCACTATAAAAGGTGAGGAATCACTTTGAGAAAAGGTTACTCGAACCACGAACATTCAAGCCATTATTCGAGCTTTAACCTCGCAAAAATATTCTCAAGTTATTCAAGCAAAACCCAAGCCTAACTTTGGAAGGAAATCGATCCAACACCAAGTGTGAAGGAAAGAAAACTTCAAATGTTGAAGAGGAAACTTTGAAGAATCAAAAGGGTCTACATTCCAACGAGGATTGTAGAAAGGTTCAGAGTTGAACCGGTCTTAAGTTATTGGAGGGCTTCATGATCAAATCCAAGAAGCTTGAGCAAGTGAGTGAAGTAGCAAGGCAAACGCCCTGAAGAAGCTTCGAGTCGGGCGAGAAGCCGGTTTGTGTGACAAGGCATCTCGCATCGAGTCCCAAAGGATCAAGTCGGTTGTGTGATCAAGACTTGTATACGGGATCGATAACCACTCTGTACTACGATCAAGATTTAGTGGATTCCTCCAGGAGTTGGAGAAGAGAGGAATAGAAGAATTACCCCATCTTCGAACCTCTATAAAAATTATTGTGTCATTTACATTTCAAAGATTTACTTTCTACATATCTTTTTATATCTCACGATAATTTGCTATCCAATTGATAATTAACAAAGTGCTAAAACCAATTGTTAAAACAAACTCAAACCAAAATTCAAGGGTGTTAAGTCTTCCGAAAATCTCATCACAAATGACCAAGTTAAGGTTTAGACTAAACGACCGAGTTATTCTATCAACAAACTCAATCGAAGTCGTTGAGTGGCTAACTCTTTGGTTAACTAACTTAGTGTCCATCAAGGACTTAGTTGTGTATTTAACTCGTAATATTTTAAAAGGACTAAAATCGAAAAGTTGGTAAGGTTTATTTAACCCCCCCTTCTAAACCTTACTCACACCTCTTGGGACCTACACACTATGTATGCAATACAAATGCATTAACTAGATAAGTCATAACCAACAAACTTATACTACATAAGCAACGAATATACACTACGTATGCAACACAAATACATTAACTACATAAGCAAGTCATAAGCAACAAACCTATACTACATAAGCAATGAATATACACTATGTATGCAATACATATGCATTAACTACATAAACAAGTCATAAGCAACAAACATATACTACATAAGCAACAAATATACACTGCTTATTCAACACATATACATTAACTTAGCATCACAAAAATATTTTACATAAGCAACACCGACACATTACACAAGCAACAAACATATACTACATATGCAACACACACACTTCAAATAAGCAAAATTATTACTTACATGCACACACACACACACACTTAAAACACACCATCTTAATATTGAATATGCAAGAATTGCATACTACATAAGCAATACATTAACACTAAACATGCAACTTAAATGTGTACATAGAATATGATTATTTTACATATGCAATATGATTAAATTATAAATGCAATATGGTTATACTACATATACAATATGATTATATTACATAAGCAGCTACAATAGAATACACTGGAAAAAAACAAACAAACAAGAGATCATAAAGAAAGTGGAAGCCGAAAAGTCGGATATCATATCTATCGATGTTGAAAAGAAAAAGAACGCTTAAAATCTAATCAAATCGACTTATAATTGTTTTAAATGTAAAATGACTCAAATAGTCTTTTTAACTACTTAAACAAACGAAAAATTGAAACAATCCTTTAAATTTGGACCATTAAAAAAAAGAACCCAACGATTAGGGTTTGTCCTCTTGTACTTAAATAGATGGACTCACACGATCTAAATCTTATATATATATATATATATATAGGGGAGGATACAATGAGACCACATATTATAGTGAGATAATGTGGACACATCTCAACCCTTCCTTATTTATATCAATGGCTAAGATAAATAGGGGCTAAAATTACATTAAACATTTAATTAAGGCAAAATAAGGGTATAATTGTCAAAACAAACATGTGGGGACCATCCAAATATGAAATCGATTATTAGCAAGAGAGAAAATCACGTGGGGAGAGAGAAAATCGTGCTGGAGTGTGAAAATCACGCATGTGCTCTGTCAGGCAGTATGTTGTACACTTGTCAATGATTTGTTGTATACTTAACATTATTTTGCTGTATGTTTAACATAATTGTACTGCATATTAAAATGATCAAACAAAAATATGTGGGGACCGTGAATCAAGGAGTCAATTATAGAGAGAGAGAGGGAGAGAGGGAGAGAGAGAGAGAGAGAGAGAGAGAGTCACATTCATTAACATATGGGGACCGTGGATTAACTAAAATCGGTTATAAAGAGAGAAAATCAGGCTCGTTATTGTACTGTATATTTAACATCTATTTACTGTATATTTAATATTATTATGCTATATATTTAACATATTTTTACTGCATATTACAATTGTCAAATAAAAATATAAGTATACAACAAAACACATATAAGTATACAACAAACCACATATAAGTATATAACAAAAAAAATAAGCATACAACATAAATACATACATCAAAAATTAACTATTTATACAGCAAAACACATCTAAGTATACATCGAAAAACATCTAAGTATACATCGAAAAACATCTAAGTGTACAGTAAACCTAACCGTCTCCTCGTAGCTCTCATTTTCTCCACGCCAAAGATCATCTTCTTCACCAATCCTCCAACCGACATGGAAAATCAAAGATGAGTTGTTAAAGGAGAAGGCTAAGCCAAAGATAATGACAAGCGCACACACCCAAAGATAAGAATAAATGCCTCGATTAATCGAAAGAGTCAATGGGTGATCGAAAGGAGAAGCTTCCCCTTCCGAGAGAGAGAGAAGAGAAGTAAAAGTTTAATTAATTTAAATCCAAGGATTAGGTAATGAATAGATGTCTGTGCATAAGTAGCATAATTTGAGTGGAGCGAAAAATATTAGCCAAATTTAGTAGAGTTTTGATTTTCTTTTTATTTCTTCTTTTTTTTTTTTTATATCGAACACAATGGCTGCAATTTTTTCTAAATTTCTCAAAATAGTTGTAAAATTGAAGGAATGCTAAGGCTCCAAGCATGACCGCTTCAGCTGAGGAGCAACGTTTCTTACTCGATTGTCCAACCTCCATTGTTGGGAAGTTCAGATTTCTGAGAACAACGTTTTGTGGGTGGAGAGGAGGTGTGTGCTTGTCTCCGTGTATCAGTGTGTGTAGGGGGTGGAGGTGGGGGTGGGCGGATGTGGAGGAGCGATGGAAGGTAATGAAATTGTTAATAATAAAATTACTAGTTTACCCTTTATTGATTTAAAAAAAATAAAAAAAAAAAGCCATTAAATTGGGTAAATCTCAACCATCTAAAATTTGAGATTTGTGGCCAGGATTAGTCCACACTGTCTCACTCTAATTATGTGGTCTTATTTGATCTTATTCCTATATATATATATATATATATATATATATATATATATAATATTATCAATGGAGAATCGTGGCGATATTTAAGGATTAAGGAATTTCTATCAACTTGAAAATACAATATGTGTGTGTATATATATATATATAGGAATTGGATCAAATGAGACCACATTATTAGAGTGAGACAGTATGGACTAATCATGTCCACAGATTTAAAATTTTAGATGGTTGAGATTTACCCAATTTAGTGGTCTTTTTTTATTATAAATCAAATAAGGGCAGGTTGGTTATTTTCTTATGAGTAGTTTTAAACCCCAATTGGTAACTCCCCCCAAATCCCCCCAAATACGGTCATCTCTCCCACAAACCAACCGCCATTTTTTTTTTGAATTTTTAGATATTTCGTTATACTTTTGGGGTTGTTAGATTTGTTGAAGCCACATGGGAAGCTTGTTGTGTTCGGCTTGTCATTGAAAGCCGCTTGAGCTTGAAAGCCGATTTTTTTTTTGAGATTGACTATGGGGACGGAAGATGATGGGTGGGAGTATGATTGGTTGATTGAAAGAGATGCAGGAGATGATTGATTTTGCGGCGAAACATAATATTTTGCCTGAAGTTGAGATTATCTCGATGGATTATATGAATACTGCCATGGAGAGGCTTGCCAGAGGTGATGTCAAATTTAGGTTTGTAATTGATGTGGGAAAAACATTGAAAGATGAATAGGTTCATTGAAGAGATTGGAGCCCTTTTTTTCTTTTTTTTTTGTGCCATTCCCTTTAAGTTTTGAGTTGTTTTCTTTTTGTTGGTTTACTATTTTGGGAATTACAAATACTACCCTTGACATTTAAGCTAAAATATAAGAACATTTTGTTCGGTGATGGTGGTTAAGCTTTTGTTAATGGAGGTTCTAGGTATTTTTCTAGGTGAAGAAGACAGATTTATATGTTTGATGTATACTTACATTTTAGTAGGTTATTGTATACTTATATGTTTTTTGATTTATACTTATATGTGTTTTACTGTATAAGTAGTTAATTTCTGATATATGTATTTATGTTGCTGTATACTTATGTGTTTTGCTGTATACTTATATGCGTTTTGCTGTATACCTATATTTGTTCAAAAAATTAGAAGATTTTTGCTGTATACTTATATGTGTTTTGATGATTATTTAGTTAATTTTTACCGTATGTTTTTTATATATTTTGCTCTGACACTTTATTTTTGGTTTTTTGTGCCAGGACTGGTGTATTGTTAATCATGGCTAAAAGAGGTAGAAAAAGTAAACAGCGCGTCGAGGGCGACTGTATACATAGTCTGATTTTATTGTATAGTTAGACATAGTTTTACTGTACAGGTAGTCTAATTTTATTGTATAGTTAGACATAGTTTCATCGTATTATAATTTAGTTAATTGATTTGTGTCTATTAGTTGTTGATTTTTTAATCATTGTTATTTGGTATCGTAATTATTGGTGCGCCGAGAATAATATTGTCAATTGATTCCTTAATTCACAAAGTCCCCACTTGTTTTTGTTTGACAATTGTAATATGCAGTACAAATATGTTAAATATACAAAGATAATAGTGTTAAATATACAAGTAAATATATGTTAAATATACAAGACAATATGAGCATGATTTTCTCTCTATAAATCGATTTACTTAAATCACGGTTCCCATATGTTAATGAGAGTGATTCTCTCTCTCTCTCTCTCTATATATATATATATATATATATAACTATTCCTTAATTCACGCTCCTCACATATTTTAGTTTGACCATTTTAATATGCGGTAAAATTATGTTAAACATACAAAGAAAAATAGTGTAAAGTATACAAGATAAATATATGATAAATACAACAACATCTTTGCATGCAGAAAGCACCCACGTGATTTTTCTTCCCACGTGATTTTTCTCTCCCAATAACTGATTCCATATTTGGACGGTCCCCCACATATTTGTTTTGATAATTTTACCCTTTCTGGGATTTAATTAAATGGTTAATGTATTGTTATCCCAAATTATTCCTAGTCGTTGATGTAAATGGAGGAGGGTTGAGATTAGTCCACACTATCTTGTTGGGTTTCGCGAATCCGGGATGGGCAAACGCAGCGGAAATTAAAAATTTACATAAAAGTAAATATGCATATAACAACTTATATCTAATCCTGATATTCGGTGCGAATTTTCGGATGGCGTTTCGAATTACCCTTTAATAAAATTAAAGTTGCGAAACCATACCTTTTGCAAAAATTCCATTTCTCACGTACCGCGGGTTAGAAGGAATCCGAATTCCTACCAGCAGGGTGAATCCTCACAATCTTCCTTCAACGCCTCAATCGCACGAACTGGTTCGCCTCAGGAATCCAAGCGTCTTCCCTCCAAAGATAGTCCACACCAACGGATGAAACCTTCAAGTAAAATTTCTCTAGCAATCCTACTTGATTTTCTAGTTGGTAATTTAGGGTTTAATTGGAATCCTATTCTAACTTGGAAACCCTTTTTCTTGCCAACAAAGTAATACAAGTTATGGTAGGAGTCTAACTCTTCCATAAGTTAATTTCTTAATCCAATTAGGAAACTCTACATTATCCAATTGGTTGATGGGCCCTCCTACGTGTGCTTATTGAATTGGGCTAGACCATTTAATTTTAATTAAAAGTCCATTAATTAATTCTCCAATTAATTAACTTGGCCCATTTAATTTAATTGATCTCCATTAATTAATTCCATCAAGCCCAATTAAGTAATCCAATTATTTAATTGACTAAATTTATTTAACTATTAAATTAATCTAGATTTCTTATAGTTAATTAACCACATTAATTAATTATTTCGCTCCAACTTGGGTTTCCTAACATTTATTAGATTCAATTAAATAATCTTATTATTTAATTAAATAATTAATCCATCAAGTGAATTAAGTTAAAACCCCATTTAATGGATTCAACTCTTTGAATCAATCCAAGATTAGAAAAGTTCCATCTCGTCTTTTGTGTTTGACCCTTTAGGTTCACAACTTAGCTAGCAGTGGGCTTGCAACATTTGCAACTTATAAATATCATATATATTTCGATTAATTATTCCAATTAATTAATCCGCTCGAAATTATCTCCTTAATTTCAAGAACCTCACAAATCAAGGGAAGCCCCTAGCAAGTGCATCTTGATTACCTAGTCTTAGGTGAATAGCGAGTGAGGCTATTTGTTATACGAATGCCATGCAGATACAGTCCCTCTATCATCTAATCTCCCGATTAATTCAAGGGTATGGTAAAAGTCGAAACCCTTTGTAGACTTAATAGCTATGATCTCATTTCAAGTCACTTTGATCATTTTATGAATCACTATTCATCATTGCCCTGACCATGGTCTTGTTTGGATCAACGACTATGAAAACATAGGAGATTCACCTAGTCCATAGGTGACAGATTCTTTATCGGCGACTCATTAGTCCCCATACATAAAGACTAGGCACCCAACGTAAACCCCTTATGATTGTCAAGCAATCGGGATATACGGCAAAATGCATAGTGTTACGCACAAGCCTACTATGGGTCTCAAGTCTAAGGACTAATTAAAGCACTATCGTAAATTAGGAAATTCTTTATTCGACATACAATTCCACAAAGAATTTCCACTAGGTCGTTCAATGTACTTGTTCTCCAACAAGCACCCACATACATGCACTAGCATCCCTATGCGAATATCTATGGAATGAGCTATTTCTTCTTTCGAGCATGCATCATATGTGCGAGTCTCATGGGCTTTATCAATGTCCCATCTCAATGACCCCTTGACTCGGAACATAATTTAAGACCACAACCGTAGAGATGCCATTCCATGATTACCATCAAATGGGCAACCACGTCACGTAGCTAAATGTGATCTAGGGACTTTATCCAGTTGATAAAATAATTAATGATAAAGATAAATGCCTTTATTAATAAATATTATGAATAAGATTGTGTTTACAAGAGTATAAAATGCTCGCCACTAATTCGCTCGCAGGCACTACTCTAACATGTCTCACTATAAAATGTGGTCTCATTGGATATATATATATATATATATATATATATATATATATATAGGGAGGGGATCTTGTGAGACCACCCTCCTAGGTTAGTCCATAGGACCAAATCTACACCATCCAAATAGTAAATCAATGGCCAAGATATATTACAATATATACAACATTTCATAAGTAAGTATACAATAGAAGGGATAAAATAGGAATCCGTAAAATTAAATATAGTAACCACTTCCTAAAAATTAGGGGACGTGATTTTGCATTGATCACGCCCCCATAATCAAGCGATTCACCTTTCCTTTCTCTTCCTTCCTATTCGAACCTGCAAATTATTCAAATATGGCAACAAAATCGTGCAACAATTAATGAAAAGTATACAATTACACTAAACTAACTATACATTAAAATATTATTAAGTATACATAAACAATTAACTAAGTATACAATTACACTAAACTACCCGTACATTAAAACTTTACTAAGTATACATATATATTTAACTAAGTATACAATTACATTGAACTAACTATACATTAAAATAATACTAAGTATACGTAAACATTTAACTAAGTATACAATTACATGAATTACTTATATAACTAAGTATACAATTCCATTGAACTAAGTATACAAATCCACGTAACTAAGTATACAAATTCACAAAACTACTTACTAAACTACTTATATAACTAACAATACGATTCCTTGAACCAAGTATACAAATCCACTGAACTAAATATACAATAAAACATGAATAAGTATACAAGTCCACTGAACTAAGTATACAATAAAATGACTGTTCACAAATATGGCGGAAAGAATTATCAATTTTGAAAAAAATGCTTGAAGTTGATGATTTCCTCCCTAAAAATCGGGTAACTGAAAGTGTAGGATTATATTTCTTTAAATATAGCTAATAACCGTCCAATTAACATAACTAATTAAATATAAAAGTACAATTATACCCTTATATGCCTAAATTAACTAAAATGATCTAAACCATCCAAAATTTTAAATCAAGAGTTCATAAGTGTTCTTATGGACTAACCTAAAGGAATGAGTCTCATTTGAACCAATCCCTATATATATATATATATATATATATATATATCTTATGAAATACGTACTGACATAATTCATTAACTTAATTGGGAATATATACTAACAAAAATCACATCTAATAATAGGCATTCAACAGTAGCACCTAAGCCTATGATTCCACCAGCAGTTTTATCCAAAACCACACGCATTAATCGGTATTATTGGTGCCATCACAAGTTTAACATTTCTCAGAATATGTTAACATGTGAATATGAATTGTATTTTTAAGAGGAATGATGCTGGCAAATCAAATCAGTATAGTGGGAAATGAAAACCATTAACAAACTTCTTTAGTAGGATTTTTGACTAAAAAATAATATGTTTTAAATGAGCATTGAGCTAATTAATTGCTTTATTCGACGATCGAGTTTTATATTAACTATTCATAATAGTCACGAGGTGTTGAAGGTTCAACTAACACTAGCCAGCTAGTTGAATAACACACTAGCTCAATCAATATTAGCATAATTTACAATTTAAAGTGTAACTATTTATTAAGTTTAGTGATAAACCCAGCTATAAGGTATTCCTAGCTAGTAATTATATATTATCCAGCTGCATCCTACATATAGAATTAGGGCATCTCCAATGGTTCTAAGGTTCAAACCTCTCCTACATTGCCATATCATTGCCACGTCAAAAGTAAAAACCTCACTTTTCTCTCCACTATCAAAAAACCTCACAATAATTTTTTAATGGGCCCACACTCAAACACATTTCTTTAAAAATCCAACAACAATCTTTTCATTATGTTTTATTTTTTCAAAAAAACCAGGTTTGTAGGTACAAACCAGGTTTGAACCCAAAACCTCAAACCTTAGGGCATCCACAATGCCCACTTTTTTGATAGGTTTTTCAAGTGAAAAACCTCAATACAAAAACCTAAGCCATTGTGGGCAACAACTTTTTTCCTTCCCCAAGAAAGCGGTACCTTATTCATGGTACCGCTTCTTCCCATTATTTTATTAAAAAAAAAAGAAAATTAGTGATGATTTTTACATTTTATGGTTAAAAGTGTAGGGCCCACAAGAAGTTATTGGAGGTTTTAGGATTGTAGAGGCAAAAGTGGGGTTTTTCATTTTTTAGGTTTTTATGATGTGTTATTGTGGAGTCTACCAAAAAGTAAGGTTTTATGGGTTTTTAGAATTATGGCATTGTAGATGCCCTTAAGTCACACAATGGTTTTGAGCTTTTCTGTAGAGGTTTTTTCCCCAACAAACCTCACAAAAAGGCACCATTGGTGATGCTCTTAGGTATCTTGAAATTGGATTCTGACATTAACGAGTCAAAATTTCAGGGGATCTCAAATCCCATTAAGATTCAAGTACTAATTAAGTAAGAAACATATCCTCTATATATATATATGCTTTAATTGGATATAATATAATAAAGTTTATGTCATGTCTTTGTTTCGTCTAGAACTGGTATATATATAATTTCTCTAGGCGCGCGGTTGCTAATCACAAACAGCTTCTTATACCGACATGGTGTTTGACATATATATAGTAATCATGATAACAAAATGAATATAAAAATAGCATCACATATTAAAAAAAAGGTACATATCTTATTGATAGGTTCACTAAGCCCTCTCCCAATAATTTGTTAATTATAAATGCAAAACATCAACAGAAAAGATGATTAAAGAAATTAGATTTTTTATTAATTATTTTAAAAAATATAATGGGTCCCCGACATTCATGAAACTTCTTGATCTCACAGCTACTTAAATCAAAAGAAATTTTTGTAGTGGAATTGATTTAGAATTAGCAACATATATGGTAATGGGTTCAGTCCAATACCAAAATCCAGAATGACCAATCAACAAAACAAATTAAGCATATATACATATAAATATAGCACCACAAGCACTGCAAAATTAATTAATTAGGCCATGTGTGTCTCTTGGAATCCAATAAATTGAAGGATCTTGAAAGATGGCATGGGGTTTGTCTTGTTTTTCATTTATAGATAGATGAATATAGCCTTTAATGAATACCTAACTACATTTTACTGTTGAAAGAGTTCATGTGAGCGTACTTGACTAATTTAATGCCATCTTCTCTTTGGGGAACATATATGGGTGATATGACATAATTGAGAAATGGGTGATGGATTTTCACATTAATTAATTATTGAGCGTTCATTGACCTTTTTGAAACTTCTTCATCCCACTCCCTGCATACAAAGATATAAATTTTGGCCATTTTCCCTATTCATATACATCATAAAGACACATGTACAAGATGAGATTATATATATATATATAACTGTACACATGTTTATCATCCAACATATTCCTTGTAATATGAAGTGAATTGAATAGGAAAAGTGGAATATAAGATAGTAAGATAAAACTAGATAATTTCCCTTGCATACAAATTAATGGCATGTTCATCAACTATTCTGATGAGTTTCAAAATTAGTAAAAGGGCACAAGTCTAAAAAGGAAAACTGAAGAAGAAATCCATCAGCAGTGACAAATAATTTAGTGCTAGCTAGACAATGGTGACATGTGATCTTAGCAAAGTAACTCATACGTTATATTTTATATATATATCTGATGATGATTTGCCAACTCCCATTAAAAAAACACCAACATATTAGAAAAAAGACACAGTAGATGATATGCAAAATCTATTGCTTGTCATAAAGGGCTTTTTCAGAACACACATCCAATGACAAATTGGTCACATAGATCTTAGTAGTACCTGCCACTGCACTACCTAAAAACTGCCACTTACATTAGCAACAACACCTTCAAAATTCTTGCTCATGAACCTTTTTTAAGCATCATATCATATATATAACTTGAACAAAAACAACCACTTCATTTACTACAAAATAGAACAAGCACACACACACACACATACTATAATACTATATGTACCATCATCAAATTTAGAAAAAAACCCATATATTCTAACCATAGTTTTTTTAACAAAAATAATTTACTTATTTAGGAAAAATTCCAAGCTTACAGAGTGGATATTTAGGGTACCACTTTATTTACTACTAAAAATGAACAAGCATATACATATATATATATTTATAGAAAAATCCCATAAATTCCAACCATATTTTTTTTTTTTTTTTCTTAAAACCAAAAACAACTTAGGGAAAAGGAAAAGCAAATAATACACAAGCTTACACGGAGAGGAAAATTTAGAGTACCTCTTCATAATGACGATTCGTCAATTGGGTAACTGCTAGACTGCTAGTAGATAGACTATATATATAGTAAGTAAAACAATATGCAAATGGTGATGATCTCACTTGGACCACTGCACCTGCTGTAGAGTAGAGATCGATCAACCCGCCGGCGGCAATGCAGCTTGCTGCGGCGGCGGTGTCGGTCTCTTCCGCTTCTTCTTTTCGTAGCTGATCCCTCTGGCCTTAGCCTGCGAATCACGAACTTCCCGTAAATAAAGCCTAACTGCCCGTGCCCCAAAAGGGTTTGCTTCCGGCTTGCCCCCATTTTCTTCGTAGGCTGCCCGGAGGCGACCGATGAGAGCGTCGAGGCTGCCCCAGGCCTGGCGGAGCGGGCAGGGGCAGGGTGCGGGCGGGTTGGGGTGCCCGTAGAAGGGGCAGAGCTGAGTGTGGACTTTCGTTTTCCCGAACTGGTCGAGGTACCTGAGGAATTCGAGGACGTGGGCCCCGCTGCAGCGGCAGAGTGACAGCGGCGGCCGATGGTTGCGGAGGTACTGCCCGAAGGTGTTCCAGTCGCGGCGTTTCTGGTTCTCGTAGCGGCTGAGGGTCGTCGGGGAGGATACAGCGCCGGCGGAGGCGGAGGCGGAGGAGGAGGAGGAGGCTGACGGTGATCCCATCATTGTGGAGTTGGTGGCGGTGGTGATGGTGAATGTGTTGATCTGATCGGAATTCATTTCTTCAGTTATTGGATCCATCAAAAGCTAATTAACTACTTTAGCTGATCGATCTGAAAACCTAGAGAGAGAGAGGGAGTAATATGTAATATGTAATATGTGAAGCTTCTAGGGTTTAAGATCAAATAAATTTTAGATTCTTAATCATGAAGCTAATAGGGTTTTTTTGATCATGTTTGGCAAGAAGGAAATTAAATGGACAAGAATAAAAGATCAAAGAAGATTGAAACTTCTTGTTTTGGCTCTTGTTCTATTAAAAATCTATGTTTAATGATCAGTACCAGAAAATTGTGGATATTTGGTTATGGCTTTGTTTTCTGCAAACATATATATATATGAAGATATTGACTGATACATATTTTACTTTTTTCCAGAAAGGGGAATGGGAGTGGTGACTGTAGTACTAACATTAACACTCTATTGTTGTTGTTGTGTATAAAAGTGGAGAGGAAAAGAGAAGAGAGAGTGAAAATTAATTAATGTGTGAATATTGGTATTGGTAAAATGGTGAGTGTGGAGGGACCTGGTTAGGGCTTTTGTGGAAATGAAAAGATGTTGAATAGAAAGGCCAGATGGAGACAATGGAACTTAAAAAAATAAATGAGGGAATAATATATATGATTTTGTTTCTTCCTTCAGCAATCAGAAGACAACTTTTGCTTTGATTGACAACACCTTTTTTTTTTTCTATTAATGACTTAAATGTCCTCCCTCGTTTTTACTATTATAGGTTACTTTTTGAATTATACATCTGATGTTCACATTTAAAGCAAATTGCATTTTAATTTAATTATATGGCATTTTAATTTATCTTTTATTTTAAATATATTAACATAGATCATATATGTATATATTAATGTTATTAGAATAATGACGTATTATTCGGAATAAAAGATTCCACATGCACACAAAGTATAATGTAAGCATAATATTTTTTTAAAACAAATCAGCTATGTCGTTGCAGACTCGAACCCAGCGCCTTCATTTGAAAAGAATACTCGTGGCCACCTGAACTAGCCCGAGTGGTATGGGTAAGCATAACTTCGAGAAAAAATCATTTTTGGTCCCATTAGACTTATCCCTTGATGATTTTAGTCCAATGACTTGAAAATAGTCCCATAAGATTGTTTTTGTCACACAAATAGTCCCGCCGTTAGTAAATTAACGGTCAAACCTGTCAAATTGAAAGTCAAACCTGTGATTTGAGACTAAAAGTGAGAACAATGAGACTAAAATCATCAGGTGCTCAGTCTAATGGGACCGAAAGTAATTTTTCCAATACATAAATGTGATTTTTGTAATTATTTGTATTTTCAAAATCAAGAAGTGATTTAAACTAAAAAAATTATAGGAAAATTATTTGTTTTTTTAAATATTTTAAGTAAGAGAATTTGTTTTAGTGAAATAAAACGACTTTGGAAAAAGATATTTTTAGAAAAAAATTTGAAGAAACAGAGTTTTTTTTAGTTTTCAAGTGGGACATTCAAAATATTAATTTAAATAAATATCTCAAAATATAAAATTTAAAATAATTTTAATCAATAATATTAAATTTAACCAAAAAAAGAATAATGAGACCATTTTTGGTTAAAACATTAACTTTGGTATCCTATGAGACCATTTTGTCGTTAAAAATTTAACTTTGGTGTCCTATGGGACTATTTTTGTCATCGATAGCGGTTTCGTTAATTTTTAACGGAGCAACACCGATTTTTGGTGAAAAATATCGACTTGGGACTTAAAGTGAGTCTAATCGGTCTAAAATCATCGGGGTTAAATCTAATGGGATCAAAAGCGAATTTTCTCGCATAACTTCATTACTCGCACTTTCACTACAAAGATTAAGGTGATTATGAGCAAGAAATACTCGAAATAATCCATTTTCTCGAGATAAAACCAAATCTGATTACATTTTATAATGTATTTGTATGTCAACACACACATTAAATCTCCTGTCACTACAAGAAAATTCTAGTTACCGAGCGAGAAATGAGTTTGACATTAAATTTTATAGTTACCTACGAATTAAATATATTATTTTTTCCCCAAATTATGCGGACAAATTAAAGCAGTTTTTCAATTATCTGCAGAGTTTTTGTAGGTATTTTACCAATGATTTTAGATTCTATAGGTAAATATTTTACCTACAACAATTTTACCTACAAATTATAATTTTCTTAATACTTACCTATCTGATTTTTCGTAGGTAAACCGTTTTTCTTAGTCTCTCCAAATATTTTCCCCAAACCCAACAATCAATAATCAAACATTTAGACTTGCTTGCATTCATTATATTTTCATTTCAGAGATTGGAAACAATGCATGTACAAGAAAATAGAAGTTAGTGTCCTATCTTGCCACTGCCCTAAATTAATGGATGAAAGTGTTACTCGATTGTTGGATCAATTATGCAACATAGCCAAATTTTTATGCTGAATCATTCAAAATTATTTTCTTCCAGTCATTGTATATATATATAGATATATTCAAATTGTCCCATCAATAAAAAAGATATATATATATATATATTTACATCATTCAATAATTATATTAATTTTAAAAATAAATGTATATAAGTATAACATTATATAAAGATATCGTAAATTTGTAATTTAAACAAAGCCTTATGATTAATCGTGAAGTTCTTGGATTATATTATTTGGTGTGATAAACCTGATCTATTTAAAATCTTTGGAAGAAAAGAAAGTTCATATTCTTCTATGATCATCAATAATTGATTAATTAAGTGAACCCACTGCATGTACTGCCTTCAATTCACTTGGCAAATCCATAAAGAGGTGTATATATACACTACTTTGATAGTTTTTGAATAATTAAAAAAATGTGTATTTTCTTGGACTAAAATGGATATGGGACATACTACATAGCATGCAGATTTTTCTTGGGGTCAATTATTGCTTTTGAAGGAATAAAAATATTTTTGATCACATTTAGAAGGTTATAATAGCTAGGTAGTTTTTCATAATTTCATATGGATTTGTAGTTCGGTCATCAATTGAATAATTGGTCGGACTGACTAATTAAATGTTTGTTCGATTGGAACCGACTAGTATTTTTGTAAGGAAAACCGACTAGTGTTTTTCCCTATTAGAGCGGAAGTGCAAACAGCCAGTTCATAAATGATGATGAGCTGGAATTGGCAAATTAGTGCATGTCTTCCGTACACATATATGTGGGTTGCGGGCCATCCGCTTGTAGTGTGGTGGGGGTGTTCTTTTTTTGGTAAGAGATGTCATGAATTTTGTGATGAATAATGTGTTCCATTATAAATGTAGCACGTTGACCAAGTTCGGTTATGGTTGCAAATGAGGAATAATATATCTATTTCTTACCATTTATTCTAAATTTAATGGGGAAGAAATTAAAATGAGATCCATTTCTCGTATATATATCAGAGTTACACTTCTAGCTGTTGTTTAAGGGCTACTTATGGAGACAAATTAGTTGTGTACGAGTAAACGATATCGAATAAAAACAATTGCGTGAATTATTTGTGTAAAAGGTAAATTTTCATATATGGTATTAAACTATTAATTCATGATCACGGTCTTATGGATAGTCATAAATTTTAAACTCAAAGAGCAAGATTTAATCTCATCAACGATCAATGACAGTGAGAAATGAGATGCTTTCAATTTTACGGGGTGGGGTGGGAGATTTAAAAATTTAAGAATTTTATTTTAAAATTTATACTATAGTCTATATATCTGTTGAATACTTGAATTTCATGGAGTTGGGAACAACTGTACATGTCCATTTACCAACCCCTGGCTCAATCCCTTGTATAGTTTTAATCGGAGACATAAAAGATAATTAGCATGCCAATAAGATGTTTGATTGTTTTTTTTTTTTTTTGGGATAAATGATTGGATTTATTTTGTACTTGAAACATCTCAAGTTTAGTACCTTATATAGTTATCAATTGTTTTAAAATTAAATGTGACGTACAGGAGTTTTTAAATTTATTATAGGAAAAGAATTTTTTTAATAAGTTGGGAGTAGTGGTTGGAAGAGAATAGATAAATTTCAAAGAAATTGACACTACAAGAAAATTCCAGTTTACCGACAGAATTTACCGACATAAATGATTTTGTCACTAAATTTTACAATTACCTACAGAATAAAAAATATCATTTTCCTCCAAATTATACCAACAAATTACCGACAGATTACCGACAGTTTTTCAATTACCGACAGATTTTCTGTAGGTATTTACCAAATGATTTTAGATTCCGTAGGTAAATATTTTACCTACAATGGTTTTACCTACAATGATTTTACCTACACTTTACAACTTTCTTAACATTTACCTACAGATTTTTCTGTAGGTAAACTGTTTTTTTCTTGAAGTGTGAAAAATACAGAGTTCGAACCTGGTCAACACTCTTACAAAGAATGAGCTATACCACTTGAGCACAAGCTCATGGTTTGTTATATAAAAGAATTAAAGAGCTTATAAGTTAAAGATCATAACATTTCAATATTATTTTTTACTTTTTAGAAAGTACATTAACTTAGTTAGTAAATTTAGGATTTTATAAACTTTTTGGTTTTGACTTTTGATCATATAGCTAGACGTGTTCAACGGTTCGCTTTCAAATTGGAACCGGACCGGGTCAACAATTCGAAAAAGCGTTGACCACGGTTTCGATTCGAACCGTAACCTAAAATCATTTTATACGGTTAGATTATGGTTCGTAATTTTTCGAACCATTAACCGGTGGTTTACATTTTTTTTTAATTTAAAAGAAATATATTATATTTTGAAATATAAAATCCAACGGTCACATTTGTGACAATTGGCACCCGATTTACGCCCCAAACTGGCGGTTTTGGTTAAAACCGCCGGTTTTTTCACTTTCTTTTGTTGAAATTCAAAATTTTCAAAATCAACGGTCAAGATTATTTTATCGTTGATAATCAACGGTCACAATTGTGTGACCATTGAAGCAAACCGTCGGTTTGACCGAAACTGCTGGTTTTTGGTTAAACCGACGGTTTCTATTTTTTTTTTCCAAATTTTTTCCTATAAATACCCCATCTATTCACACATTTTTTCCTCACAACAATTCTTTAAATTCTAATCTCTCAACTCTCTACATCTACATAACTCCAACCTCAAGTTTCAATTTCAAGTTTTATTTTAATTTTTAGTTGTTTCAATTTTTTTATTTCATTTTCATAATTTTTGTTCATTTCATATCAACTCTATATACTAAAAGAGAAAACAACGTTGACGCATGTCATCACCCTATTAATTTTGACATGTGTCAACTCCTCATTCTCCCAATTCCACATGTCTACTTTATAATTATCCACATGGCATTCCTATCTACAAATTAAAGGTGAATTAATAATATATTTCTGAATTTTTGAATTTAAAAGATAATAGTAACAACTTTAAGAGATAAGAAATAATCTAAATATCAAAGATTTATCTACGCTATCATTTAAAACTATATGCACCTTTTAATATATTAACAATTAAATAAATAATTCAAACCAAATTGTAATTTTACTTTTAAAGCAATAAAGTTAATTTTTTCTTACTCAATTTTGTTTCCTACATTAATTTTTAATTTATTCAATATTGAAAATAAATAAAAAAACTGAAAAGAGGGGAACCGAAATCGCTAGGTTCATAAACCGAAGCGATTCGAACCGAAAGCGAAACTTTATTTAGAGCGGTTAGGTTAGGTTCCTTTGTTCGCCTATATTTTTAGCTTCACCGCAAGTGTACGGTGTATGTTATCGAATAGGGTAGCAAGGTCGTATCCACGGAGACTAATAAATTAATATGCTAAGTATTGATCCAAGATAGTCTTATTTTTATTTAGACGATCGAAATTGGATGATTGTTGTATTGAGATTAAGACAATTTAAATCACTAAAACATAAGATTAAGATAACGCAAATGAAAGAAGTACCAAGATAATGAAATGGATTTTCGAGTTAAGGTTTCGATTAATAATCCTCTTGTTGTCCGGTTTAATCAAGCGCGTTATTATCAATATTCCTATAAGGCGATCACAAAACTATTTTATCCTCCTCTCGAGATGCATATAAAACGTAGATCGAAATACTTATGCTAGCATCTCTACTCAACATGAAGCATTCAACTCCCAAAAGCACAAAAGATCAAATATCCTCACAAATATTTACAAACCTCTCGATTCATGCAAATATTTGTGTCGAGTATTCAAGATCTAATATTGAAACTCATCTCTCGAATTATGAATCAATATATCAAACAAGTTAAATCATTGATCAAGTGATAAAACAAGAATAAGCTCAAAATACTCAAATAGGCTTCAAGATAATAACTTCAACTAAGATTAAAACATCCAACAAGAGTTCGTTAATCTACTTCCAAAACCCGGAAATCACAAGATGTTTAGCTACACATGATTAAACAACTTATAAACAAAGTGTTCAAAGTCATTACAAATGAAAATGAAAGATTGAAACTAAAAGAGAAGCAAGAAAAACTCAGAACGCCGACAATCTCTCGATATATCTCCGTTCTTCAAGCTCCGATGCAACCCGATTGTCTCCTTGAAGTCTCCTTCCAAGAGTTGACCCTTGTCTTGTGTTGTAGATCCCAAAAATGCCAGAATATCCTTGTGTGCGCCCCCCAAAAAGCCTTTTTATACCCACCATCAAGTTTAGGGCTTAATGCTACAGATTATGGGATTCCAGCGCAGACGCACGGGTGGTGCGCCCACGCACGGGTTACCCGTGTGCCACCCCTCGCTGGAATAACCCAACTCTCTGTAGGCGCATGGGTGGTGCGTCGAGCACGGCCTACCCGTACGCCACTCCGGTGAAATAATCCGATCCTCATGTAGGGACGCACGGGTGGTGCACCCATGCATGGGCTACCCGTGCGCCATGCTTTGCGACTCCAATAATCCTTATCTGGGGGTGCACGGGTGGTGTCTTGAGGCACGCCCAACCCGTGTGCCCCTGTCTTTTAAAACGCTCAACTTTTGCTCTTTTAGGCTTCACTTTTCATATATCCACTCAATTCTCCGTGTTTCCACTTTGCTTTCCTCGTATTCGTATTCAATTAGCTTCAAATATCATGAAATTCCTACAAAATAAGCAAAGTGTAATATCTTTTCCACAAGGAGTGAATATGTAACATTTAACGCGAGTATATGCATGTTTACTCATCATTATAGCTCGAAATACGCCTCAAAATACATGCAAAACTCACGCCTATCAAAATCCCCCAAACTTAAACTGTTGACCGTCCCGATCAACAATATTTAGAACACGATAAAGCATAACAGGGAGATAAAGATAACAACGCACACAAAGAATCCACAAGAAAATCCATATTGTTCGTCATGAATGTTGAGTACAACTCAATCAAGCCTCAAATATCTAATCAAAGAACACGCCTCAAATAAAACAAAGTGAAATGCTCTGAATTCCAACTCTCAAAGTTAAGTGTATACTCTCATCTCACGAGGATATAGGACGTGTTTACGCTCAAATCAATTCGATGTCGCAAAATTTCCATAGGCTTGCAATTCGTCTCATATCTCCGCCACTAAAGTGTATGCAATTTGTGAATCAGAAAGGACTTTCTCATTTGGTTGTAATGAAGGTTCTTTGGTTTGGGTAGGAAATTTTGGATAAAGTGACTCAAACTCGAGTATATAGACCGATGAGCATATCAATCATTTTCATTACAATCCCATATGCTCTCCAATCATCCCTCATTTTTATCAACTTCATTTATCTCCATTTCCTTTCTTTCTTTTGAGAATCGCCTCCATTCACAATCCTTCGCCCCCCAAGTTTATCAACTTCATTTTTTTCATTTGTTCAACTCCTTTCCTTTCTTTTTTTTTTCCATTTAACCAAGTACGCCCAAGTATCTTATTTTTCAATTTCCACTCATTCAACCTCGTTCATTCCCCTTTTACTCAACGTTATACACTCGAGTTTAAAGTGATGGATATATATTAAGATCAAGGGTTAAATTTTGTGGTTATCAACGAAATAGGCTATAGGCTCAACTTGGCTAACTAGGAGTTTTCAACATTTTTAGGTAGGCAAAAGGCTTGAAAGGCTAGCAAAGATGGCCTTTAATCACATTCACAATTCACATACACATGTGGCTTGACGAGAGATACCCAAGCAAGTTCTAGAATTCGACAACACGAATGATACCCTCAATCATAACAAGGCGCACAAGATATAAGCGGTAAAGGCTCAAAGCTCACAGCTTGTCAAAATGTAATTCAAAGCATCACACCAAGTTTTTCTTATTAACATGCTCAAAGTTATCTATTCAAGGCTCAATCAATTCATAACCAACATCCAATCCTCACAATAAGAATTTTCAATCAACACACAACAACAAGTTGCAACATGTTTGGTCAACTCACTCTCTAACCACTACGAAAGCAATAGACGTGCTAAAGTTATAAACGTGCTCTAATGCAAATGCAACCGAGAATGATCTAATGCAACTATATGAAAACACAAAATGCATGAAATAATTTTTTTTTTATTCGTATCCACACTTTTCATGTATTAAAATGCTATCTCTACCCCAAACTTGAATGAAATTATAGTGTGCTAAGGGGAAAAATAGAATTTTAATAACAAAAAGTGGGGATATACCGAATGCTATCGGCGGCGGTGGTGGGAAGTGGCCTTGAGAAATATGCCACATTTGTAGTGTTGGAGCACTTGCCACGTCTCTCGGAACGCGCTCGGATCGCGAACGCGAGAAAATCGCACTATGTTGAAACACACAAAAAAATACAACAAAAACACACAAATCACACTCATTAATAAAAACACGCATGTCAAATCACTCAAATCACACAACTTTGAAACGAACACACACAAAAATGAAAGTCACACGAAAAAGCGTTGGGTTGCCTCCCAACAAGCGCTATATTTAACGTCTTTAGCTTGGCCTTTGTTTTGTTAAATTACGGGTCGCGCAAGGTGGTGGATGTCACCTCCTCTTGATTCCCTCGGTGGAAATAGTGTTTAATCCGTTGGCCGTTTACCATGAAAGTATCGCTTCTTTTGTTAACAATTCTACAATCCCGGATGGATTCAACACTTTCTTTATCACAAATGGCCCCGACCACTTAGACTTGAGTTTTCCTGGGAAAACTTTAAGGCGTGAATTGTATAGAGCACCGGTTCTCCCGGTAAAAACTCTATTTTCTTGATCATCTTATCATGCCACCTCTTGGTTCTTTCCTTGTAAATTCGGGAATTTTCGTAAGCTTCATCCCGGAATTCTTCCATCTCGATTCAAATGGAGTAACCTTTCTCACCGGCTTTACGAAAATCCAAATTCAGTTTCTTAACCGCCCAAAATGCTTTGTGCTCCAATTCTACCGGCAAATGGCACGACTTACCAAAGACAAGTTGATATGGAGATGTGCCCAACGGTGTCTTATATGCGTCCGGTATGCCCACGAGCATCATCCAATTTTAACGCCCAATCCTTTCGGTTGATGTTCACCGTCTTTTCAAGGATTTGTTTGATCTCCCTGTTAGCCACTTCCGCTTGTCCGTTGGCTTGTGGATGATATGCCAATGCAACTTTATGTTTGACCCCATATTTTGCCAACAAGTTGCTCATCAATTTGTTTACAAAATGCGACCCTCCATCACTAATTAAAGCTCTTGGAGTGCCGAATCTAGTAAAGATGTTTTTCTTAAGGAATCGCATTACAACTTGAGCATCATTTGTTTTGGAAGGAATTGCCTCTACCCAATGGGATACATACTCCATCGCAAGTAGAATATATTGATATCCCGAAGATGATGGAAACGTGCCCATAAAATCAATCCCCCACACATCGAACAACTCGACTTCAATTACGTTGGTCATTGGCATCTCGTGCTTCCTTGAAATGTTTCCCATTCACGACACCTATCACATTGTTGCACAAACAAATAACGATCATTAAATAAAGTGGGCCAATATAGCCCACTTTGCAATACCTTCATTTGGTGCCCGGTGCGAGTGGGACCAAAATGTCCGCCGGATGGTGAAGAGTGACCTTTGTTGTAGGACTCCCTCCCATTCTTCTTGAGGTACGCATCTCCTTATGATTTTATCCGCGCACCTCTAAAAAGTAGGGGTCATCCCACATGTAGAACTTTACATCATGTAAAAATTTCTTCTTTTGATACGGTGATAGATCCGGAGGTAGAACTCCGGCAGCCAAGTAGTTTACAAAGTCCGCATACCATGGGAACTTTGCCTCAAGCATGAGTAATCTTTCATCAGGAAACTCCTCTTTGATCAATCCCGTACCTCCTTTTGCTCCCTTTTGATTTTCTAATCGAGACAGATGGTCCGCTACCACGTTCTCGCATCCCTTCCGGTCCTTGATTTCCACATCAAACTCTTGCAATAATAAGATCCATCGAATCAACCTCGGTTTTGCATCCTTCTTGTCAAAGAGGTATTTGATAGCCGCATGGTCGGTGTGCACAATCGTCTTCGTCCCGATCAAGTAAGATCGGAATTTATCGAATGCGAAAACAATCGCCAACATTTTTTTTCCGGTTGTGGTATAATTCCTCGTTGGCAATCGGCCCAACGTTCGACTTGCATAGTAGATGGATCGGAACAATTTTTCCCTCTTTTGACCGAGAACAGCCCCAACCGCATAGTCGCTTGCATCACACATTAGCTCAAATGGTTGACTCCAATGGGGGCGACGAGTATAAAGTGCGGTCACCAATGTCCGTCTTCAACGTTTGACGCCGCAAACATTCATTGGAAAAAATGAAAGAAAGATCTTTTTCTAGCAATTGGCTCAAGGGCTTAGAAATTTTAGAAAAGTCACGGATAAACCTTCTATAAAATCCGGCATGGCCTAAGAAGCTCGAATGGCTTTTCGTTTGTAGGAGGTGGTAACTTCTCAATTGCTACAATCTTTGCCCGATCAACTTCCAAACCCGAAAAGACTCGATGACCAAGTACAATGCCATCACGTACCATAAAATGGCACTTTTCCCAATTTAGTACTAGATTGGTCTCTTCACATCGCAAAACTAGGGAAAGATTGTGATGACAATTATCAAAAGAATCACCAAATACGAGAAATCGTCCATAAACACCTCCATAACTTTTTCAATAAGATCGTGAAATATAGCCATCATACAACGTTGGAAAGTAGCGGTGCATTACATAAACCAAATGGCATGCGATTTAAATGCAAATGTGCCATACGGACATGTAAATGTTGTTTTCTCTTGGTCTTCCGCAATCATGATTTGATTGTACCGGAATAACCATCTAAAAAGCAATAATAATCATAACTCCGCAAGCGATCCAACATCATATCGATAAAGGGGAGGGGGAAGTGATCTTTTCGAGTGGCATCATTAAGTTTTCTATAATCAATACATATTCGCCACCCCAGTAACAATTCTAGTAGCAATTTGTTCCTCATTTTCATTTTTCATCATTGTTACCCCCTTTTTCGGTACCACTTGTACCGGACTCACCCATGAACTATCGATATCGCATAAATGATACTAGGCATCCAACCATTTCAACACTTCTTTCCTAACCACATCTTTGCATAATAAGGTTTAGTCGTCTTTGGTTTTGCATGATGGTTTATAAACATCTTCCATCCGAATTTTATGCATCACAATGGATGGACTTATGCCTTTTAAATCAGTTATAGACCATCCTAGTGCCGACTTATATTTTCGTAAAAACCCTTAATAGTTTATCAAGTTGAGTAGGAGTGAGAAGAGATGAAATGATTACCGGATTTGCGTTATTTGCCCCAAGGAATGCATATTTGAGGTGTTCGGGTAATTGCTTAAGTTCGAGTCGGTGTTGTTATTTCAAGTATCACGCATGGGCTGCCCATGCGCGGCGCACGCCCGTGCGCTCTTCGAGAGAGGTCAGCCCTCTCCGCATCACGCACGGCTGCCCGTGCGTGGGACGCATGGGTGGTGCATTCATGCAAGTTCGTCTCCCTTATTTATGTCCTTGCGTTTCGCCTCTTGCGCTATTAGGTAGTTCCCGTGATATGATCTAAGGCACAAACATAGTCGTACAAATCTTGGTTATCAAAATCAAGTACAACACTCGACATTGAGCACGAGTGGGTTAGACCAAATTCCAAATCATCTGTAGACAATGTATGATCAACATAATCCTCAATGCATGAACTAACTATATCCAAAAAATTACAATTCTCTACCGAATCGTGAAATTTCATTGCCTTATATATAGAGAATAAAACATGCTCATCATTAACACGTAATGTGAGCTCCCCTTTTTGCACATCTATTAAGGCTTTACCCGTTGCTAAGAAAGGACGTCCAAGTATTAGTGTAACGTCTCGATCTTCTTCCATATCCAATACCAAGAAATCCACGGGGAATATAAATTTATCAACTTTTACCAGTACGTCTTCAATAATTCCCCTTGGATACGTAAGTGATCGGTCTGCAAGTTGCAATGTCACCGTAGTTGGTTTCACGTCGCCTAATCCAAGTTTCCTGAAAATGGACAAAGGCATCAAATTAATACTTGCCCCTAAATCACATAACGCTTTATTAAACAAATGACCACCAATAGCACAAGGGATAGTGAAACTCCCGGATCTTTCGATTTTGTGGTAGCTTCCTTTGGATAATTGCACTACATTCTTCCGTCAAATTCACCGTTTCAAAGCTTGTCATCTTCCGCTTTTTTGACATAACATCCTTAAGAAATTTCGCATAGTTCGGCATCTGTTCTAGTGCGTCTGCAAAAGGAATGTTAATGTGCAATTTCTTAAATATATCAAGGAATTTGGCAAATTGATCATCCACTTTTTCTTTTGAAATGTTTGAGGAAAGGGAAGAGATATAGGCAACTTAGATATGTTCGAGCTAGATGATGATTTTTGCTTTTATTTTTGTTTGTTCCGCCCCTTTGTTCTCTTCTTTCCTATTTTCTTCAATATCATCCTTCATCACGGATTCTCTCCCGCTTGGCCTAGATGCTTCATCCAAGCTGTTTCGGATTTCATTTTTCTTTAGGCCCCTCATATTCGTCTTTCGCCGTAAACGAATCGCTTTGCATTGTTCCTTAGGATTCATTTCCGTATTACTCGGAAATTGACCCTTTGATGTTGACCACCCACAATTGTAGCCAATTGACCCATTTGATTCTCCGATTCTTTATCGAGCTTGTCACTTGTTGTTCTAACTTATCCATCCGAAGATCTTGCTTAGCGAGGCGGCTCCTCGTGTCATTCATGAAAGCATTAGATTGATTAATGAAAGAGGTGAGTGCATCTTCCAACGATGATTTGCCTTCCCATTACCGCCTTCACTTGAAGCATTAAATCCCGGAGGTTGTAACACATTCTTTGTATTTGCATAGGAAAATTTTTCATGATTTCTCAACCCTGGATGGTAGTGCGTTGGGTTTGAATTATTAGGAAATTCTTTGAAATTCCGGTTATTCACATAATTTATCTCTTCCATCGGATATAGAAGAGCTTCACTACCCGTGCTCGTGCTCGCTTACGGCCCCTTCGTAAATACACTCAATTGAGTTGTCAAAGCCGCTACTTGTGCCGTCAATGTTTTAATTGGAGTCCGAATCCGAGATTTCGGCTACTCCTTGTACATTGGATCTTTCGGATGGCCCCGTAGCTGTTCATGGCCATTTCCTCAAGAAGATTCAAGGCATCTTGTGGAAACCTTGCCAACAATGCTCCTCCCATTGCGACATCGACAAATGGTCTCGTTTGTCCCATTAAACCATTGTAGAAGAAGCATAAGCTGTTGATCCTCCGGAAACCCATGTTGTGGACATCTACGTAACAAATCCCGAAACCTTTCCCAAGCCTCATACAAAGGCTCGAGTCGAATGTCGGAATTGAGTAATCTCGCTTTTGAGCCGCAAAGTTTTGCTCGGTGGAAAGAATTTAAACAAGAACTTTTGGCTCGATTCGTCCCATGTGCTTACACTTGCCTTGCGTCAAAGTACCCAACCAATTTCTCGCCTTATCCCTTAAAGAGAATGGGAACAGCGCAATCTTATGGCATCATCCGAGACTCCATTCATTTTGATCGTATGCTTGCATATTTGGATAAAATGCGCAAGGTGAGAGTTAGGATCTTGATTGCAAACCCCCAAATCGATTCTTTGCACCATATTGATTAGTGCGGTTTGAGCTCGAAATTGTTGGCATTGTTAGGAATATGGTCAATACCACCGTAATTACGATTCATTTGTGGTCGAAAGTAATCACAAATGGCTTCTTTGTTAAACCGGTATCGGTAACTCGTTCCCACCATTGTTTGCGGTATTGGTAGTTCATTCAAATCCCCGTTATCGGATTGTGTTGTCTTTCACCCGTCTAGTGGTAGATGATTCTCCTCGCGAAAGCCTCAACTTCCTGGTGATGAGCGGTATTAAGTCCCCCGCCTAGAGCGCGTGTTCATGCACTACCGGACCAAACTAAAAGAAACAAGTCAAATAATGTGGAATTAAAGTCACACTAAAACAAAATAAATAATAAAAAAAAATGTCTAAATTAAGAATAATTCTATCTATCGCAATATTAGCACCATAAATTGTATTAGTCCAACGGCGCCAAAAACTTGTTCGCCTATATTTTTAGCTTCACCGCAAAGTGTACGATTATACGTTATCGAATAGGGTAGCAAGGTCGTATCCATGGAGACTAATAAATTAATATGCTAAGATTGATCCAAGATAGTCTTATTTTTATTTAGACGATCGAAAGTGGATGATTGTTGTATTGAGATTAAGACAATTTAAATCACTAAAACACAAGATTAAGATAACGCAAATGAAATAAGTATCAAGATAATGAAATGGATTTCGAGTTAAGGTTTCGATTAATAATCCTCTTGTTGTCGGTTTAATCAAGCCACGTTATTATCAATATTCCTATAAGGCGATCACAAAACTATTTTATCCTCCTCTCGAGATGCATATAAAACGTAGATCGAAATACTTATGCTAGCATCTCTACTCAACATGAAGCATTCAACTCCCAAAAGCACAAAAGATCAAATATCCTCACAAATATTTACAAACCTCTCGATTCATGCAAATATTTTGTGTCAGTATTCAAGATCTAATATTGAAACTCATCTCTCGAATTATGAATCAATATATCAAACAAGTTAAATCATTGATCAAGTGATAAAACAAGAATAAGCTCAAAATACTCAAATAGGCTTCAAGATAATAACTTCAACTAAGATTAAAACATCCAACAAGAGTTCGTTAATCTACTTCCAAAACCCGGAAATCACAAGATGTTTAGCTACACATGATTAAACAACTTATAAACAAAGTGTTCAAAGTCATTACAAATGAAAATGAAAGATTGAAACTAAAAAAGAAGCAAGCAAAAAACTTAGGAACGTCGACAATCTATCGATATATCTCCATTCTTCAAGCTCCGATGCAACCCGATTGTCTCCTTGAAGTCTCCTTCCAAGAGTTGACCCTTGTCTTGTGTTGTAGATCCCAAAAATGCCAGAATATCCTTGTGTGCCCCCAAAAAAGCCTTTTTATACCCACCATCAAGTTTAGGGCTTAATCTTTGCCAGTTATGGGATTCAGTACAGACAAGCACGGGTTACCCGTGCGCCCCCTCTTTGGAATAACCCAACTCTCTCGTAGGGCGCACGTGGTGGTGCGTCGAGCACGGCCTACCCGTGCGCCACTCCGGTGAAATAATTCGATCCTCAGTAGGACGCACGGGTGGTGCGCCCATGCATGGGCTACCCGTGCGCCATCTGCTGCGCTCCAATAATCCTTATACGAGGGTGCACGGGTGGTGTCTTGAGGCACGCCCAACCCGTGTGCCCCTGTCTTTTCAGTAAACGCTCAACTTTCGCTCTTTTAGGCTTCATTTTTCGTATATCCACTCAATTCTCCGTGTTTCCACTTTGTTTTCCTCGTATTCGTATTCAATTAGCTTCAAATATCATGAAATTCCTACAAAATAAGCAAAGTGTAATATATTTTCCACAAAGAGTGAATATGTAACATTTAACGCGAGTATATGCATGTTTACTCATCATTATAGCTCGAAATACGCCTCAAAATACATGCAAAACTCACGCCTATCACCCCTCCCGGTTTTTTAAACCGGCGGTTCCGAACCGAAACCGACGGTTCGAAATCGTTGAACACATCTACATATAGCTAGTTAACTAAAAAAAAACTCATTAAGATTTTTGGAAATTATTTATTGAATTCGTTTAAATATATTTTTCAATAATTCTCTATATATTATGAGTTGGTCCAAAATCTCATAATTAGACCACAAAAGTTTATAAGCTTGTTTTTTGTTATTTATATTTTTATTTTAGCCGAATTAGAAAAATACTAAAAAGGTAACTATTGCTTGAACTAATAGTGTAATATGCTAGTGTTCCATTTAAAAAATTAATTACTTAATCTAATTAAAGGCTAATTAGATGATATTCAAGCGGGTAGAACCCAACTTTCTTGTTATTTTGACATGTGTCCCATTTTGATAATTTTGTTTTTGAAAAAAAGACATGCATATGTCATTATAATCGAACACATGTCAAAATCACAAGGGAGTTGGATTGTACCCACTTGAATAACATCTCTTGAGTAGAAAACGTTTGATTGGATGAGGGAGTTTCTACGCTTGAAAGACTGTTGTTGATCTTTTTGCATTCGGATGTAGAGTACACCCAAAAATGGCCACAACCTAACCTAATAAAAGAACATGTGATTTTGGATTTTTTTTAAAATCAAAATGAATTTTATTAATTCACAAGAACTTATAACTAATTACGACATCAATTAAAATGTAGTTGCAAGCCTACAACATCATAATTTTATACATATCTAAAACAAATTTGTAAATCTAAACAAATCCAACTGATCCATAAAATCAGAACATCGCAACAAAAACGCTGGATAAAACACGTACCAAAGAATTTTGTCTCGCTTCTGTTACGTATGGTCAGGTAGGTTCATCTGATCTTCTAAACAAAATCACACATATGGACAAATTTATTAACAAAAAAAAAAGCATAAAAAGAGGGAAAAAAAGGTCACGTAATGGGGATAAATAAAAGTCACATACTAACAAATTTACTGAGATTAAAAGCAATAAAAATTACTTTCCCCATCGCATGGGGAAGAGAAAAGTGGAAGATGGATGAGCAAAAACGACTAGGATTTTAGAATTTGGAGAATTACGTTCCAATGGAGGATTTTGTTTCCCATTATTTCTTTCTAGTTGACTATTTTCCAAGGTAGATATGATTACATGTTTTCCGATAAAAACTATTGTCAGGGGAAAGTAATCAGTAGTTATACTATACTAGAATAAAATTTTAGTGTCACAAATTTAAAAAATAACAAGTTTTAAAAGATAGTATAGATAAAATCTTGATTTTTAGATTATTTGTTATCTCTTAAATTTGTTAGCTTTTAAATTCAAATATATATATATAACAAGTTTTAAAATTATTTTAATTTTCTTAAAATTAGAAACACATCAAGGAATCTAACAACTAATACAAATTGGGGTTTGACATACATTTAAAAATATTATCTTTCAAAAACATATTTGGTTTATATGTTGTTTAGTTTTTGCCACTCCAGGGATTCAAATTTCAACTCTAGAAGATAAAATATAAATACCAAAATAAATGAATTTCTCACAATTTCAACTTTAAAAGATAAATTATAATCCCAAATATAAAGGATTTTATCACAATCTCACGGTCAATTTTATGTGGCTATTTGAAAGTTAAGCTTGAGAAAGGGTTTGAAAATTCTTTGTTGTGATAAAGACGGCACATTTGGAAATAGAACAAATAGTGTAGTTTACAAAGAAGTTTTTAAGAATCTCAAGTGAACTATTTGTAAACTATCTTTTAAAACTTGTTATATATATTTGAATTTAAAAGCTAACAAATTTAAGAGATAACAAATAATCTAAAAATCAAGATTTTATCTATACTATATCTTTTAAAATTTGTTATTTTTAAATTTGGGACACTAAAATTTTATTTTTGGATAAATTCCATGTAATGCACGGGTGTATAACTATAGATTACTTTCCGACAATAGTTTTTATCGGAAAACATATAATCATATCTACCTTGGAAAATAGTCAACCGAAAGAAATAATGGAAAACAAAATCCTCCATTAGAACGTAATTCTCCAAATTCTAAAATCCTAGTCGTTTTTGCTCATCTATCTTCCACTTTTTCTTCCCCGTGCGAGGATGGGGAAAGTAATTTTATTGCTTTTAGTCTCGAGAAATTTGTTAGTATGTGACTTTTATTTGTCCCCAATAGGTGACTTTTTTTCTCTTTTTTATGCTTTTTTTTGTTAATAAATTTGTCCATATGTGTGATTTTGTTTAGAAGATCGGATGAACCTACCCGACAAATACGTAATGTGCGAGACAAAATTCTTTGGTATGTGTTTTATCGGCGTTTTCGTTGCGATGTTCTGATTTTATGGATCAGTTGGATTTGTTTAGATTTACAAATTTGTTTTAGATATGTATAAAATTATGATGTTGTAGGCTTGCAACTACATTTTAATTGATGTCGTAATTAGTTATAAGTTTATTCTTGTGAATTAATAAAATTCATTTTGATTTTTAAAAAAATCCAAAATCGCATGTTCTTTTATTAGGTTAGGTTGTGGCCATTTTTGGGTGTACTCTACATCCGAATGCAAAAAGATCAACAACAGTCTTTCAAGCGTAGAAACTCCCTCATCCAATCAAACGTTTTCTACTCAAAAGATGTTATTCAAGTGGGTACAATCAAACTCCCTTGTGATTTTGACATGCATGTGTTCGATTATAATGACATATGCATGTCTTTTTTTCAAAAACAAAATTATCAAAATGGGACTCATGTCAAAATCACAAGAAAGTTGAGTTCTACCCGCTCGAATATCATCTAATTAGCCTTTAATTAGATTAAGTAATTAATATTCTAAATGGAACACTAGCATATTACACTATTAGTTCAAGCAATAGTTACCTTTTTAGTATTTTTCTAATTCGGCCAAAATAAAAATATAAATAACAAAAAACAAGCTTATAAACGTTTGTGGTCAAATTATGAGATTTTGGACCAACTCATAATATATAGAGAATTATTGAAAAATATATTTAAACGAATTCAATAAATAATTTCCAAAAATCTTAATGAGTTTTTTTTTTAGTTAACTAGCTATATGTAGATGTGTTCAACGATTTCGAACCGCCGGTTTTTTCAGAATCACGGTTTAAAAAAAAATGAGGGTGGGTGGAACTAACCGTTCTAAATAAGGTTTCGGTTTCGGTTCAGTTCAATCGCCGGTTTATGAACCAGCGGTTTGGTTCCCCTTTTTTTTTTTTTATTTTCAATATTGAATAAATTAAAAATTAATGTAGGAAACAAAATTGAGTAAGAAAAAATTAACTTTATTGCTTTAAAAGTAAAATTACAATTTGGTTTGAATTATTTATTTAATTGTTAATATATTAAAAGGTGCATATAGTTTTAAATGATAGCGTAGATAAATCTTAGATATTTAGATTATTTCACGCCCAACAAAGGAAACCAACCAAAACACATCGAATATGCGTGCAATCATCAAATATATATCATTTTAAACCCTCAAATGCACGTATATTTTACACTCATCAAAATCTCCCAAACTTAAAGCATTGCTCGTCCTCGAGCAAATTAAAAAAATAAGATCAAGGGGTAAAAGAACACACAAGAACACTATGAACATTAAATCTCATTTGACTCCATACTCAAGGTAATCGGGTAATTCATTATCAAGAAGTCATCATTCATAAACTCGGCATAATTAATACTCTCTTGGGTACTTGATATTGCGACTCACAAGTAGGTAGTGCATCACTCGACTCTCAAAAGTGTCCGGAAAGTGTTTACGCTCAAAATCAATTCAAAGTGAAAGTAGAACTACCATAGGCTTGCAAATCGTCTAACATCTCGACCACTTTTGTGTGCACAATCTAAAAATCAAAAAGACTTTTCATTTGGTTGTAATGTAGGCTCTTTAGTAAGGGTAGATAAAATTTGGATTAAGTAAATTGGCTTGAGCAAATAGAATTTAAGCACACGAGACTTGTAATTCACCAACTCAATTTCAAAGATAATACTCATTCATTCAAGATATATATATATATTTTTCGTTCAATACAACTCCACCCTTATTTCTCCCTTTTTCATTCTTAGGCATTGTTGCCAATTTTTGTTTTTATTTTTTTCAGCCTCAAGCTCTCACTTTTCAAAATTTTGATTTTTTTTTTTCTTTCGCTCGATTTTCTATATATATTTTTCAGAGATTTTCTTTTTTTGTTCGAGTTTCATTCTTTCTTCATTCACCCAGACAGCGCTCATCCCTCTTTCTTTTGCCAACTTTCTCTCTTTTTTCATAAACTTTTCACCACATCTCCCTAAACTTATTCATTTGGGACAAAATCATGTTTAAATTTTAAAGATCAATGTGGCTAAAAATAAAAAGTTTTGGCTCAAAATTGGCTAACTAGAGAATCATGAGTTCATGGGTAGGTTTTTAGGACTAAGTAGGCTAAATAAAGATGGCCTTAGATCATTTTCAAAATTGCACACACACATGGATTCAATGAAGATACCAAAACAAGTTCTAGAGTTCTATCAATCATGAATGACACACTCAAGAAAAAATAAATTTGCATAATATAAAGCAGTTTAAGTCACAAAATTTCACAGGCTTATTTTTCGCAACATACTCAAATACCCATTTTTTCAATTAATGCTATCTCATTCCATAAAATGCTCATATTAAAATCATACGGGAGCTGGGCATTTAAAAACTTAACCAAAATCACACGCAAAAGCAATTAAATATGCTAAGGTAAATGTGCTAAAATAAAAAAATAAAATAAAAAACAAAAATATAAAAAAATCTCAAAAATTTTAATGCAAATTTTTATGCTCTACATGCAATGCAAAATGCAACAGTACTCATTTACGCATTCTTGACAACCCCTTCAAACTTAAAATAGCCGTCCGAACGTATGAAGAAATTATCAAAAGAAAGAGGAATGCGTAAAGAGTACTTACCTGGATAAGTCCGGTGAAGCCAGAAGCTCGTCCGTCAAATTGAAAACTGGAGGAGCAGATCACAAGGTCGGTTCATGTGCGTCCACACGTTCGTGTGCGTCCACACGCCCGTGTCGTCGTCATATTTTTTTAACCTCGGGGTTTGTTGTCAAATTGATCATCCAAACTTTTTCTTTTGAAATGTTTGAGAAAGGGAAGAGATATAGGCAACTTAGATATGTTCGAGCTAGATGATGATTTTTGCTTTTCACCCCTGTTTGTTCCGCCCCCTTTGTTCTCTTCTTTCCTATTTTCTTCAATATCATCCTTCATCACGGATTCTCCCGCTCCGCCTAGATGCTTCATCCAAGCGGTTTCGGATTTCAGATTTTTCTTTAGGCCCCTCATATTCGTCTTTGCTTAAGTAACGAATCGCTTTGCATTATTCTCTTAGGATTCATTTCCGTATTAATTTTAAATTGACCCTTTTGATGTTGACCACCCACAATTGTAGCCAATTGACCCATTTGATTCTCCGATTCTTTATCGAGCTTGTCACTTGTTGTTCTAACTTATCCATCCGAAGATCTTGCTTAGCGGCGGCTCCTCGTGTCATTCATGAAAGCATTAGATTGATTAATGAAAGAGGTGAGTGCATCTTCCAACGATGATTTGCCTTCCCCATTACCGCTTCACTTGAAGCATTAAATCCGGCGGAGGTTGTAACACATTCTTTGTATTTGCATAGGAAAATTTTTCATGATTTCTCAACCCTGGATGGTAGTGCGTTGGGTTTGAATTATTCCGGAAATTGCTGAAATTCCGGTTATTCACATAATTTATCTCTTCCATCGGATATAGAAGAGCTTCACTACCCGTGCTCGTGCTCGCTTACGCCCCTTCGTAAATACACTCAATTGAGTTGTCAAAGCCGCTACTTGTGCCGTCAATGTTTTAATTGGGTCCAATCCGAGATTTCGGCTACTCCTTGTACATTGGATCTTTCGGATGGCCACTGTAATCTGTTCATGGCCATTTCCTCAAGAAGATTCAAGGCATCTTGTGGAAACCTTGCCAACAATGCTCCTCCCGCATTGCGACATCTACAAATGGTCTCGTTTGTTCCATTAAACCATTGTAGAAGAAGCATAACTGTTGATCCTCTGGAAACCCATGTTGTGGACATCTACGTAACAAATCCCGAAACCTTTCCCAAGCCTCATACAAAGGCTCTGAGTCGAACTGTCAGAATTGAGTAATCTCGCTTTTGAGCTGCAAAGTTTTGCTCGGTGGAAAGAATTTAAACAAGAACTTTTGGCTCAGTTCGTCCCATGTGCTTACACTGCCTTGCGTCAAAGTACCCAACCAATTTCTCGCCTTATCCCTTAAAGAGAATGGGAACAGGCGCAATCTTATGGCATCATCCGAGACTCCGTTCATTTTGATCGTATTGCATATTTGGATAAAATGCGCAAGGTGAGAGTTAGGATCTTCAGTTGCAAACCCCCCAAACTGATTCTGTTGCACCATATTGATTAGTGCCGGTTTGAGCTCGAAATTGTTGGCATTGTTAGGAATATGGTCAATACCACCTTTGTAATTACGATTCGTTTGTGGTCGAAAGTAATCACAAATGGCTTCTTTGTTAAACCGGTATCGGTAACTCGTTCCCACCATTGTTTGCGGTATTGGTAGTTCATTCAAATCCCCATTATCGGATTGTGTTGTCTTTCACCCCGTCTAGTGGTAGACTCGATTCTCCTCGCGAAAGCCTCAACTTCGGTATGAGCGGTATTAAGTCCCCCGCCTCAGAGCGCGTGTTCATGCACTACCCGGACCAAACTAAAAGAAACAAGTCAAATAATGTGGAATTAAAGTCACACTAAAACAAAATAAATAATAAAAAAATGTCTAAATTAAGAATAATTCTATCTATCGCAATATTAGCACCATAAATTGTATTAGTCCGAAGCGGCGCAAAAAACTTGTTCGCCTATATTTTTAGCTTCACCGCAAGTGTACGGTGTACGTTATCGAATAGGTAGCAAGGTCGTATCCATGGAGACTAATAAATTAATATGCTAAGATTGATCCAAGATAGTCTTATTTTTATTTAGACGATCGAAATGGATGATTGTTGTATTGAGATTAAGACAATTTAAATCACTAAAACACAAGATTAAGATAACGCAAATGAAATAAGTATCAAGATAATGAAATGGATTTCGAGTTAAGGTTTCGATTAATAATCCTCTTGTTGTCCGGTTTAATCAAGCCACGTTATTATCAATATTCCTATAAGACGATCACAAAACTATTTTATCCTCCCTCTCGAGATGCATATAAAACGTAGATCGAAATACTTATGCTAGCATCTCTACTCAACATGAAGCATTCAACTCCCAAAAGCACAAAAGATCAAATATCCTCACAAATATTTACAAACCTCTCGATTCATGCAAATATTTGTGTCGAGTATTCAAGATCTAATATTGAAACTCATCTCTCGAATTATGAATCAATATATCAAACAAGTTAAATCATTGATCAAGTGATAAAACAAGAATAAGCTCAAAATACTCAAATAGGCTTCAAGATAATAACTTCAACTAAGATTAAAACATCCAACAAGAGTTCGTTAATCTCTTCCAAAACCCGGAAATCACAAGATGTTTAGCTACACATGATTAAACAACTTATAAACAAAGTGTTCAAAGTCATTACAAATGAAAATGAAAGATTGAAACTAAAAGAGAAGCAAGAAAAACTTAGGAACGTCGACAATCTATCGATATATCTCCATTCTTCAAGCTCCGATGTAACCCGATTGTCTCCTTGAAGTCTCCTTCCAAGAGTGACCCTTGTCTTGTGTTGTAGATCCCAAAAATGCGAGAATATCCTTGTGTGCGCCCCCAAAAAAGCCTTTTTATACCCACCATCAAGTTTAGGGCTTAATGCCAGATTATGGGATTCGGTCAGGGCACGCACGGGTTACCCGTGCGCCACCCTTTGGAATAACCCAACTCTGTAGGGCGCGCACGGTGGTGCGTCGAGCACGGCCTACCCGTGCGCCACTCCGGTGAAATAATCCGATCCTCTGTAGGACGCACGGGTGGTGCGCCCATGCATGGGCTACCCGTGCGCCATGTTGCAGCTCCAATAATCCTTATACAGGGGTGCACGGGTGGTGTCTTGAGGCACGCCCAACCCGTGTGCCCCTGTTTTTCGTAAACGCTCAAATTTCGCTCTTTTAGGCTTCACTTTTCGTATATCCACTCAATTCTCCGTGTTTCCACTTTGCTTTCCTCGTATTCGTATTCAATTAGCTTCAAATATCATGAAATTCCTACAAAATAAGCAAAGTGTAATATCTTTTCCACAAGGAGTGAATATGTAACATTTAACGCGAGTATATGCATGTTTACTCATCATTATAGCTCAAATACGCCTCAAAATACATGCAAAACTCACGCCTATCACCCCTCCCGGTTTTTAAACCGGCGGTTCAACCGAAACCGGCGGTTGAAATCGTTGAACACATCTACATATAGCTAGTTAACTAAAAAAAAACTCATTAAGATTTTTGGAAATTATTTATTGAATTCGTTTAAATATATTTTTCAATAATTCTCTATATATTATGAGTTGGTCCAAAATCTCATAATTAGACCACAAAAGTTTATAAGCTTGTTTTTTGTTATTTATATTTTTATTTTAGCCGAATTAGAAAAATACTAAAAAGGTAACTATTGCTTGAACTAATAGTGTAATATGCTAGTGTTCCATTTAAAAAATTAATTACTTAATCTAATTAAAGGCTAATTAGATGATATTCAAGCGGGTAGAACCCAACTTTCTTGTTATTTTGACATGTGTCCCATTTTGATAATTTTGTTTTTGAAAAAAAGACATGCATATGTCATTATAATCGAACACATGTCAAAATCACAAGGAGTTGGATTGTACCCACTTGAATAATATCTCTTGAGAAAACGTTTGATTGGATGAGGAGTTTTACGCTTGAAAGATCGTTGTTGATCTTTTTGCATTCGGATGTAAGTACACCCAAAATGGCCACAACCTAACCTAATAAAAGAACATGTGATTTTGGATTTTTTTAAAATCAAAATGAATTTTATTAATTCACAAGAACTTATAACTAATTACGACATCAATTAAAATGTAGTTGCAAGCCTACAACATCATAATTTTATACATATCTAAAACAAATTTGTAAATCTAAACAAATCCAACTGATCCATAAAATCAGAACATCGCAACAAAAACGCTGGATAAAACACGTACCAAAGAATTTTGTCTCGCTTCTGTTACGTATGGTCAGGTAGGTTCATCTGATCTTCTAAACAAAATCACACATATGGACAAATTTATTAACAAAAAAAAAAGCATAAAAAGAGGGAAAAAAAGGTCACGTAATGGGGATAAATAAAAGTCACATACTAACAAATTTACTGAGATTAAAAGCAATAAAAATTACTTTCCCCATCCTGCATGGGGAAGAAAAAGTGGAAGATGGATGAGCAAAAACGACTAGGATTTTAGAATTTGGAGAATTACGTTCCAATGGAGGATTTTGTTTCCCATTATTTCTTTCTAGTTGACTATTTTCCAAGGTAGATATGATTATATGTTTTCCGATAAAAACTATTGTCAGGGAAAGTAATCTATAGTTATACTATACTAGAATAAAATTTTAGTGTCACAAATTTAAAAATAACAAGTTTTAAAAGATAGTATAGATAAAATCTTGATTTTTAGATTATTTGTTATCTCTTAAATTTGTTAGCTTTTAAATTCAAATATATATATATAACAAGTTTTAAAATTATTTTAATTTTCTTAAAATTCGAGAAACACATCAAGGAATCTAACAACTAATACAAATTGGGGTTTGACATACATTTAAAAATATTATCTTTCAAAAACATATTTGGTTTATATGCACCTTTGTTTAGTTTTTGCCACTCAGGGATTCAAATTTCAACTCTAGAAGATACAATATAAATACCAAAATAAATGAATTTCTCACAATTTCAACTTTAAAAGATAAATTATAATCCCAAATATAAAGGATTTTATCACAATCTCACGATCAATTTTATGTGGCTATTTGAAAGTTAAGCGCGAGAAAGGGTTTGAAAATTCTTTGTTGTGATAAAGACGGCACATTTGGAAATAGAACAAATAGTGTAGTTTACAAAGAAGTTTTTAAGAATCTCAAGTGAACTATTTTTAAACTATCTTTTAAAACTTGTTATATATATTTGAATTTAAAAGCTAACAAATTTAAGAGATAACAAATAATCTAAAAATCAAGATTTTATCTATACTATATCTTTTAAAATTTGTTATTTTTTAAATTTGGGACACTAAAATTTTATTTTTGGACAAATTCCATGTAATGCGGGTGTATAACTATAGATTACTTTCCCCGACAATAGTTTTTATCGGAAAACATATAATCATATCTACCTTGGAAAATAGTCAACCAGAAAGAAATAATGGAAAACAAAATCCTCCATTAGAACGTAATTCTCCAAATTCTAAAATCCTAGTCGTTTTTGCTCATCTATCTTCCACTTTTTCTTCCCCATGCAGGATGGGGAAAGTAATTTTTATTGCTTTTAGTCTCGATAAATTTGTTAGTATGTGACTTTTATTTGTCCCAATAGGTGACTTTTTTCTCTTTTTATGCTTTTTTTTGTTAATAAATTTGTCCATATGTGTGATTTTGTTTAGAAGATCGGATGAACCTACCCGACAACACGTAATGTGCGAGACAAAATTCTTTGGTATGTGTTTTATCCAAATCGGCGTTCGATGCGATATTCGATTTTATGGATCATTGGATTTGTTTAGATTTACAAATTTGTTTTAGATATGTATAAAATTATGATGTTGTAGGCTTGCAACTACATTTTAATTGATGTCGTAATTAGTTATAAGTTTATTCTTGTGAATTAATAAAATTCATTTTGATTTTAAAAAAATCCAAAATCGCATGTTCTTTTTATTATGTTAGGTTGTGGCCATTTTGGGTGTACTTACATCCGAATGCAAAAAGATCAACAACGATCTTTCAAGCGTAGAAACTCCTCATCCAATCAAACGTTTTCTACTCAAAAGATGTTATTCAAGTGGGTACAATCAAACTCCCTTGTGATTTTGACATGCATGTGTTCGATTATAATGACATATGCATGTCTTTTTTTCAAAAACAAAATTATCAAAATGGGACTCATGTCAAAATCACAAGAAAGTTGAGTTCTACCGCTCGAATATCATCTAATTAGCCTTTAATTAGATTAAGTAATTAATATTCTAAATGGAACACTAGCATATTACACTATTAGTTCAAGCAATAGTTACCTTTTTAGTATTTTTCTAATTCGGCCAAAATAAAAATATAAATAACAAAAAACAAGCTTATAAACGTTTGTGGTCAAATTATGAGATTTTGGACCAACTCATAATATATAGAGAATTATTGAAAAATATATTTAAACGAATTCAATAAATAATTTCCAAAAATCTTAATGAGTTTTTTTTTTAGTTAACTAGCTATATGTAGATGTGTTCAACGATTTCGAACCGCCGGTTTCGGTTCAGAACCGCCGGTTTAAAAAACCGGGAGGGGTGGAACCGGAACCTAACCGTTCTAAATAAGGTTTCGGTTTCGGTTCAGGTTCCGAACTGCCGGTTTATGAACCAGCGGTTTCGGTTCCCCTTTTTTCGTTTTTTTTATTTTCAATATTGAATAAATTAAAAATTAATGTAGGAAACAAAATTGAGTAAGAAAAAATTAACTTTATTGCTTTAAAAGTAAAATTACAATTTGGTTTGAATTATTTATTTAATTGTTAATATATTAAAAGGTGCATATAGTTTTAAATGATAGCGTAGATAAATCTTAGATATTTAGATTATTTCACGCCCAACAAAGGAAACCAACCAAAACACACTGAATATGCGTGCAATCATCAAATATATATCATTTTAAACCCTCAAATGCACGTATATTTTACACTCATAAAAATCCCCCAAACTTAAAGCATTGCTCGTCCTCGAGCAAATTAAGAAAAATAAAATCAAGGGGTAAAAAGAACACACAAGAACACTATGAACATTAAATCTCATTTGACTCCATACTCAAGGTAATCAGGTAATTCATTATCAAGAAGTCATCATTCATAAACTCGGCATAATTAATACTCTCTTGGGTACTTGACATTGCGACTCACAAGTAGGTAGTGCATCACTCGACTCTCAAAAGTGTCTGGAAAGTGTTTACGCTCAAAATCAATTCAGTGAAAGTAGAACTACCATAGGCTTGCAAATCGTCTAACATCTCGACCACTTTTGTGTGCACAATCTAAAAATCAAAAAAGACTTTTCATTTGGTTGCAATGTAGGCTCTTTGGTAAGGGTAGATAAAATTTGGATTAAGTAAATTGGCTTGAGCAAATAGAATTTAAGCACACAGACTTATAATTCACCAACCCAATTTCAGCATAATACTCATTCATTCAAGATATATATATATATTTTTGTTCAACTCAACTCCACCCTCATTTCTCCCTTTTTCATTCTTAGGCATTGTTGCCAATTTTTGTTTTTATTTTTTTTCAGCCTCAAGCTCTCACTTTTCAAAATTTTCAGAAGTTTTTTTTCTTTCGCTCGATTTTCTATATATATTTTTCAGAGATTTTCTTTTTTTGTTCGAGTTTCATTCTTTCTTCATTCACCCAGACAGCGCTCATCCCTCTTTCTTTTGCCAACTTTCTCTCTTTTTTTCATAAACTTTTCACCACATCTCCCCTAAACTTATTCATTTCAGGGACAAAATCATGTTTTAATTTTAAAGATCAATGTGGCTAAAAATAAAAAGTTTTGGCTCAAAATTGGCTAACTAGAGAATCATGAGTTCATGGGTAGGTTTTTTAGACTAAGTAGACTAAATAAAGATGGCCTTAGATCATTTTCAAAATTGCACACACACATGGATTCAATGAAGATACCAAAACAAGTTCTAGAGTTCTATCAATCATGAATGACACACTCAAGAAAAAATAAATTTGCATAATATAAAGCAGTTTAAGTCACAAAATTTCACAGGCTTATTTTTCGCAACATACTCAAATACCCATTTTTTCAATTAATGCTAAGCAAATAAATGACATCTTCCCAATAATTTATCACATTATTCCCACAAGTATGCTATCTCATTCCATAAAATGCTCATATTAAAATCATACGGGAGCTGGGCATTTAAAAACTTAACCAAAATCACACGCAAAAGCAATTAAATATGCTAAGGTAAATGTGCTAAAATAAAAAAATAAAATAAAAAACAAAAATATAAAAAAATCTCAAAAATTTTAATGCAAATTTTTATGCTCTACATGCAATGCAAAATGCAACAGTACTCATTTACGCATTCTTGACAACCCCTTCAAACTTAAAATATGCTTCGTCCCGAATGTATGAAGAAATTATCAAAAGAAAGAGGAATGCGTAAAGAGTACTTACCTGGATAAGTCCGGTGAAGCCAGAAGCTCGTCCGTCAAATTGAAAACTGGAGGAGCAGATCACAAGGTCGGTTCATGTGCGTCCACACGCCCGTGTGCGTCAGTCATATTTTTTTTAACCCCCGGGGTTTGTTGTCACATTTCTTGGGTTTCCTCCCACAAAGCGCTAAGATTTTCGTCTTCAGCCAGACTCGGCTTTCTAGCATCACTTTCATTGAACCGTGTTGGTTGAAATCCTTGAGCCCTCATATTCTGTACCATCCATCAGACGAATGACATTGCACAGTTTTCTCAGATTAAGTATTGCCTGAGAATTTGCCCTTCTGATGTTAGCCTCCCACCGCAGTTGCGATTTGCACTTCTTGTATCTCCAACGATTCCAGACTCGCATTCAACAAAAACAATGTTAGAAATGAAGAAGAAGAAAAATAAAAAAAATCGAAAAAAAAAGAAAAAAATATTTATATAAAAAATGCTTCAATTAAGACTACTTATTACTATATCTAAGTAGAATCTAATCAATCCCCGGCAACGGCGCAAAAAAACTTATTCGTTAAAAATATTTGGATCATACAACTGCAACTGTACAATTTAGTTTATAGAATAATGGCAAGCAAGGTCGTATTCCTCAGGGATTGATATGTGAAATACTTAGACTATAATAATACCGCATTCCAATTTTATTGAAGCGACCGGATATTAAGTTTATATAAAAATCAAAAATTAAAAAAAAATTAAATTTGCGAACCCCATAAGTATTTTCAACAACTATATGAGCAACCTTAGGCACATAATCTCAACATGTTTCTTCAGTATTAAATGCAAGTAAAGTTTTAAAAATCAATTCATGCAGTTCTATGAATTCAATTCCTAAAATAGTTTATTCCCCCTCGAAAAAAATTGTATGTCCGTTTCAAAAAAAATATATAATTGTAGGTCTCCCAACTCGATACAATTATTATTAACTCCCAAAAAATTTATGAATTGAATTACTCCCCCCAAACAGTTGTAGGTATCCCGACTCGATACACCCATTTATGTCGAATTTCACACTAATAAATATGACATGCTAATATTGATCAGATAAAAATCAATTAAGAATAAGCACTCGAATTCATAAAATAGAAAGCATGAATTAATTAAGAAAATAAATAATCATATTTAACATGAATCCACAGTGTCGATTATGCCCCTAAGATTCGAAAGATATGCCAAACATTGAATACAAACTCATAGACAAATTTGAATCAATATTATGACATTGTTTAAGCACAGACAAGAGATCTTAGACATATAAAGAAAACTCCTTCTTGTCAGAATGGATTCTCCTTCTAAGCCACCGAAGCTCTTGTGCTACCGTAGATGCGAAAACCTTGTGGTATTTTTTGCGATCGACCTGGCCTTCTTCTCTCAGAAGATCTTCGATTCTTGCGTTCCCGTTAAATTTGGCAGTGTCCCACACGGCCTGGCCGTGTGGCACCACACGGTTGTGTTGATTTTTGGCCTTTCCCACACGCCCGTGTGGGCTCACATGGTCGGGTTGTGCGGGCGTGGTTTCCTCCACTATTCTCGTCCCTTTTTCATACGGTTGTGTCATTCCACACCGGTATTTTTACACGGTCGTGTGGCACCACACATTCCGGCCGTGTGACGTGCTTTTGTCCTTGTTTTTGTTAGAATTTGCTCTTGGGGTCTCATAAAGGTTGTAGCAATTTCTCTTAGCTTTCCATAGTCACTTGAATCACCTCAATAACAATTTTGTAAGAAAGTTATGACCAAAATACTAAACCCTGTCAGTGTTGGAAACTATTAGCGCATTTGGACGTTTTTGAAGGAAATTTCCTTTTGTTCGATCGTCCATGCTTCTCTCCTTCACATATTTGCTCCACTACAACATAAATTATATTAGGTAACATCCAAAAAAATATTACTATAGACAATAGGTAGCACTTTTACGGTGATGCACTTGCCCGTGCTACCTATCTGTAGAAATGCTATTTTTTACCACCAAGTAGATTCGAACCCATGACCTGTTATATATGGAAGTGACAATTTGCCACTATGCTAAGTTGATTCTTATTATAACTTTTGCTTTGTTTTATATATACACATACACACACGCACACACACACACACATATATATATGTGTATATTAAAATTATATAAAAATTATATTATATATATATAATAAAGATTATATTTATATTATATATGTGTTAACTTATGTTATACACTGTATATATTAAATTTTATATTATACAGTATATAGTTTGAAAATCATATTATGTTATACATTAAAGGACACAAAAAATTAAAAATATATAACATAAAGTTATTGACTGATCAATATTCAATCGGTAAAAATAAAAAAAAATATATAAAAATATAAAATTAACCCATAGATAAAAAATTCTAACAGTAAAAAAAATTAAGTAATAAATAAATAATGAAAAAATAATTTACCGACGAAAACAATTCTTAAGTGATTACCGACAACATCAATTTCATTGGTAATTTGTTTTAAAAAGTAAAAAAAATTAAAAAAATAGGTTAAAAATAAAATTGGTCTCCGTTAGTAAAAAATTAAAATAATAATAATAATAATAATATATACATGCGTATTTTCCGTCGATATTACAACGAAATTAATAACCTCCATAAAAAGTAAAAAATTAAAAGCAAATCTAAAATACATTATAAAAAGAAAACTAAAATTCAGTAAAAAGAAAAACAGAGTACATGATGTCTATAATTTTTATGTTTAGTGATTATTTTTTGTCTTCACATATTTTATGACATCTATAAATTAAATAAATCGTTGACATAATTTACTGATAATTATATAATTTTGTGTTACTGTAATATAGCCTAAAAAGTATTATAATTAATAAAATATAGTGTTGTCAAGAGTGTTTCTTAAATAAAGTGATACCTATTTGCGTTACAAAAGAAATAACAAAAAAAGTGATACTTAAAAAAAGTGTTACTTTTTTAAAAATGATACATATAAGTGTTACATATTGATAAAGTGCTACATAAGTGTTACATAAATATTGTAATGTAAAAAGTGTTACAAACACGTGTTACATATGTATCTTATGTAAAAAGTGCTGCAAAGTTTGTGTTACATAATGTCATTTATGTTGTAGTGCTCGCACCTTAGCTCCTGACCTATACTTTGAAATATGATATCTCTTTTTATCCAATTTAGCTCCATTTCCTGTAAGAAGTTACAAGAATACGCAGTATCACGCCCAACAAAGGAAACCAACCAAAACACACTGAATATGGGTGCAAATGCATCAAATATATATCATTTTAAACCCTCAAATGCACGTATATTTTAAACTCATCAAAAAGTATTGTTTTTTTTGTCTCAAAAGTATTAGTAATCCAACTAAAATTTATTAATTGTACCCTTGAAAAGTATTAGGCACTGATGTAATATTAGGCTACCCTCAAAAGTATTGGTTTTTCCCTTGAAAAATATTAGCAATCCCTTGAGAAAGTATTAGTAATCCCCTGGAAAAATATTAGTAACTCCTTGAGCAGTTTTTAGTAATCCTCATGAAAAGTATTGATTTTTTTCCCGCAAAAGTATTAGTATTCCCCTAAAACGTATTAATAATTTTATTGAAAAATATTAGATTTTTTTTATTAAAGTTATTTAAATATTATACTGAAAAATATTAGTAGTCATCCCAAAAAGTATTAGTATCCCTCTAAAAAGTATTAGCAGAGCCAACATATGTTGTTGTGGTGTTAGTGGTTGTGCAGGTCAATGAGTGGATTGACCACGGGCCAGGTATTTGGATCCGTTAGACAGTCTGACATGAGACTAACCCATATTTGTAATGGGTGTGAACTCTCAACTTTAAGGGTATGTCTCTTGTGTCTCACAGATTAGATATGTGAGACGGATCACAAACCCTAACCGGCACTAGACATATGGGTTAAATTGCAAAAGCTCTTTTCCCGTCTATCCTCTCTCCCTTTCTCCCAAAACCTCGACTTTTATAGCAATTTCTACATCTCATATCCGCGCGGAGATCGTTCCAATTTCTTCTTCGTCAATCAAGTCGGAAGTTGTTACCAGCGGGAAAACGGATCATCCATAGGCTTTATCTGAAAATCGAGTTTCAAGTTGGAGGTTCCAACAAATAGGTTGGCTTGGTTTCATTCAGAATGGGTTTCGCTAGTAATTACTAGTTGGTCATGGAAATGCAAAGGCGCGCGTTCTGATGCTTGCAGATTTAAGATTATGTAGGATGCCATCTCATGTGAATTAATAGACCTAAAAACTCGAATTCTATGGAACAAGGAAGTAGTGGAGGTCATAAATAATAAAACTCGAAGATTTCTGATGAGGACCATTTACCTATTTTCTTCGTTGAAGAGTGTTGGAATTTGGTCTTAGGAAAAATGGGTGTTGACTCGATTTTGACCAAATAATTATGTGGTTTTCATTACTGAAAAATAGAATTAAATTATTTGTAAAAATTCTACTAAGAGAGTAGATGAGAATAGCATTTGGAATTTCTCAAAATCAATTCCGGGTGAATGAGAAATTAATGCTAGAAGTTAGCCACTTAATACAAGAAAATGATATGGAAAATGGAAAATGTGGGGAAGGAGAAATGCTCCAACCCTCATAGGAAAAGGAGGCAAAGTTTGCTCACTTCATATATCCCAAATTGGACTTATGGATTTGGGCCCTTGGGGGCACCCAAGTTTTTGAAGGGGTGAGAACCTACATCCTTGTGGGTTTGGTTCAAAGCACACATGCCCGCCGCCCGCCCACCGGCCGGCTCGGCACAACCCGGCCCAGGTCCAGGCCGTGGGCTTGGGCTTCAAGGGCCTTATTCTTTTTGGACCAAAAATCTTTAAAATAAATAAATAATTAATTTTTTAATTAATTAATTAAAGTTTCCAACAGGAAAGTGCTCGATCACAAGACGGCCGACGACTGCGCGACGGGTCGCAAGCGCCAAGTCAAACTTGTTCACATCCGAGCACATGCAGGCGCATGACCGTGCGGCCTGGCCCGCGTCAAGTTGAAACTTTGCATTTTCGTTCGCATCCACGCACTAGCCGCGTGCGCCAGGTCGTAAGGCCGATCGATGCGCGGATGAACAGATCGTTGTTCGGTGTAAGCATGTCTTTTTGAGCCAAAAACATGATTTTCCATATGGGCACCTGGTTGCCTATATAATAGAAGCCCCTATGAGATGATTTTATATACGAAATTCATAAGATCACAAGCATAAAAATCGGTCATTGCATTATCTCGCATATTGACATTCCCTACTTCAAAAGCTTGAAAGTTCAAACACGGTTGTTCGATGTAGTTCCGATTTTTGCAAGTCTTTGCTAAACCGGAATAAAAATAGTCGTTGTATCTTAGGGACGTACTGAATCTGTTAGCACTTGTATATGGGCGTTTTGTCTTGCGGAGATCGAATCCAGTCCAGGCCTCGACTAAGCCAAAACATCCAAACACTTAGTCATTTCTTAAATAGTAAACGATTTTTTACCCAACAATCGCGGACGGAAAGTTGTTTCTATTCAAGAAGATGGCTTCAATCTTCACACCAATGGTTGCTACTCCCGCCACGACGGAAAACCGCCGAAGTTCACCGGCGTCGACTTCAAATGCGGCAAATGAAGATGCTATTTTACCTTACCACCTTGGGACTGTCTCATTTTTCGAAGGATGACCACCCTTCCGTTGGCGATGAAGAAATCGACAACAACCGGAAAAAATTTGTAGATGCTTGGCATAACAACGATTTTTCGGTTAAACTATGTTTTGAATGGGCTAGACGAAACCTTCTATAATGTCACGTTCAAAACATCCAAAGAGTTGTGGGACTCTTTGGAGAAGAAGTACAAACCGGAAGATGCCGGCACAAAGAAATTTGTTGTCGGCAAATTTCTCGAGTACAAGATGGTTGACACCAAGACGGTGATCAGCCAAGTTCAGGAGATTCAAATCATACTTCACAACTTAGTGTCTGAAGGGATTATTTTGAATGAATTATTTCAAGTGGCTGCAATAATCGAAAAGTCGCCGCCATTGTGGAAGGATTTCAAGAATTACCTCAAGCACAAGTGCAAAGAGATGGGGATTGAGGATTCTGATTGTTCGGCTTCGAATTGAAGAAGACAACCGGAAATTAGACGTGAAATCCAGTAAGTCTGGAATGGAGGCCAAGGCCAATCTTGCTGAATCGAGCACTAGCAAGAAACGCAAGCACTCTGGGAAAGACAAGGGAAAAACCAAAAAGTTCAAGGAAAATTGCTACAACTGTGGCAAACCGAAACACATGGCTAAGGATTGCTGACACCCAAAAAAGGGCAATCAAAGTGGCAACCAACAAGCCAATGTGACGGAGGACAAGTGGGTTCAATCGACATGTCGAAGCTTGATCTCATCGCCGTTATGTTTGAAGCCAATATGGTGGATAACCCAAGGGAGTGCTGGATAGATAGAGGGGCTACTCGTCACATTTGTGCCGACAAGGAGATGTTCTCCTCCTACACTCCGATAAATGGAAGAAAGCTTTTCATGGCAAATTCTTCGACTTCCAACATCGTGGGGCTTAGCAAGGTTGTGCTCAAGATGACTTCTGAAAATGAACTTACGCTTGTAGATGTGCTGCATGTCCCGGACATCTGCAAGAATTTAGTTTCCGGTCCTTTGCTTAGTAAGGCCAGGTTTAGACTAATGTTTGAGTCCGACAAGTTTGTAATGACCAAGAATGGTCAGTTTCTTTGTAAGGTCTACCTTGATAAGAGCCTTTTTAAGATGTTTGTAATGTCTGTTTTCCGCCAAGAGGCGAAGAATAAAACTATTACTTATGTTTACTTGTTGGATTGTTCTAATTTATGGCATGATAGATTAGGACACGTAAACTTCAACACAATTAAAAGGTTAGTGAATCTGGAATTAATACCTACATTTAAAATCGATTCACAAGACAAATGCGAAATTTGTGTTGTCGCAAAATTGGCCAAAGCACCATTTTATTCGGTAACAAGAAATACCAAACAACTTGAGTTAATTCATACAGATGTGTGTGATTTAAAACTTATGCAAACCCGAGGTGGGAAAAAATACTTCATAACATTTATAGACGATTGCACAAGATATTGCTATCTGTATCTTCTGAAAAGCAAAAATGAAGCTTTAGTAGCTTTTAAAACTTATAAGAATAAAGTTAAAAATCAGCTTAATTTGAAAATTAAGATGATTCGAAGTGATAGAGGTGGAGAGTATGTTACTCCGTTTGAAGAATTTTGCTCGGAAGCGGGTATAATTCATCAAACGACTGCTCCCTACTCACCTCAATCAAATAGAGTTGCAGAATGCAAAAATCGTACTCTTAAGGAGATGATGAATGCGATGTTGTTAAGTTCTGGCTTACCCCAAAACTACTGGGAGGAAGCCATACTTTCTGCAAACTACATTCTTAATAAGATTTCACACAAAGGTAAAAACGAAACTCCATATGAGTTATGGAAGGGACGTAAACCATCATATAAATACCTCAAAGTGTGGGGGTGTTTGGCTAAAGTTGAAGTACCTAAGCCGAAACAAGTTAAAATCGGTTCAAAGACGATCGATTGTGCTTTCACTAGATATGCTAACAATAGTAGTGCATATCGCTTTTTAGTATACAAGTCAGCTATTCCTGATATAAATAAAGGTATGATCATTGAATCACGGAATGTTGTATTCTTTGAACAAAGAACGGAAAGAAGAAAGTTCGAGTAAACAAACTTATGAAACTACAAAGTTACCTCAAAGTGATGATGAAGAGGAACCAATATGCAGTAAAAGGACAAAAGTAGCTAAGTCTTTTAGTCCTGATTTTCTAACTTATATGTTAGAAAACGAACCAGAACTATTCAAGAAGTATTGTCTGGTCTAGAAGCTCCTCTCTGGAAAGAAGCTATCAATAATGAGATAAATTCTGTCATGCAAAATCACACTTGGGAGCTAGTTGATCTCCCACCGGATTGCAAACCTTTGGGATGCAAGTGGATCCTTAAAATAAAGTATAAAGTAGATGGATCTATTGACAAATATAAAGCCCGTTTGGTAGTTAAGGGGTTTAGACAAAAGAGGGATATGACTTGTTCGATACATATTCTCCTGTTATGAGGATTACTTCCATTCATGTTCTCATTGCTATTGCAATTTTGCATAACCTTGAGATACATCGAATGGACATTAAGACTGTTTTCTTGAATGGTGAGCTTGAATAGGAGACCTATATGGAACAACCCGAGGGGTACGTTGCACCCGATCAAGAGCGAAAGGTGTGTAAACTTGTTAAGTCACTTTTTGGACTAAAATAAGCACCTAAGCAATGGCATGAAAAGTTTAACATGACTATGAAGTCAAACGGTTTCAAGATCAACGAATGTGATAAATGTGTCTACATTAAAGGTACTACAAATGATTACGTCATAGTATGCTTTTATGTAGATGATATGTTGATTATGGGTAGTAGTCATGATTTAATTAAAAATACTAAGAACATGTTAAAGAAGAACTTTGACATTAAAGATATGAGATTATCTGATGTTATATTAGGGAATAAAATCTCTAGAACTCCAGATGGAATTGTCTTGTCACAATCCCATTATGTCGAAAGCATACTTATAAAGTTTAATGCTTTTGATAGTCCCCTGGCTAAGACACCTGTAGATCTAAGTTTACACTTGGCCAAGAATAGAGGCGAACCAGTTTCTCAGCTGGAATATGCAAGGGTAATTGGAAGTCTGATGTACTTAATGAATTGTACACGTCCAGGCATTGCATATTCAGTGAGTAAGCTGAGTAGGTTCACAAGTAACCCAAGTACGGATCACTGGAAAGCTATGACAAGGGTACTTAGATACTTAAAGTATACCATGAACTGTGGAATACTTTATACGAGATATCCAACAGTATTAGAAGGATACTATGATGCCAATTGGATATTAGACACAAAAGACTCCAAGTCCACAAGTGGATATATTTTCACAATAGGTGGAGGAGCGGTGTCGTGGAAGTCTTCTAAGCAAACATGCATAGCTCGATCCACTATGGAATCCGAGTTCATCGCTTTGGATAAAGTTGGAGAAGAAGTAGAATGGCTTAGAAACTTCTTAGAGGATATTTCTTGTTGGAGTAAGCCCGTGTCTACTATTTTGATACATTGTGATAGTCAATCAGCAATTGGAAGGGCATAAAGTAGTATGTATAATGGTAAGTCTAGACATATACGTCGAAGACACAATACCATTAGACAGTTGATTTTGAATGGGGTTATTTCGTTTGACTATGTCAAGTCACAGGAAAACCTTGCGGATCCACTTACAAAAGGCATAAATCGAGACCAATTGTATAATTTGTTAAGGGGAATGGGTTTAAAATCCACAAACTAAAGAATGTTCATAGTGGTAACCCAACCTGGTGAATTGGAGATCCCAAGACCTTGGTTCAATGGGACAACTAAGTTATGAATGTTCAGTTGAACACTTGGAAAACGTGTTAGCTCATTCTCGAAACATCCAAGTGAAAGAAAACCTGTTGAATATGGTGAGGTTAAGTTTAAGATTTTTAATGATTCCTATACCGAAGGTGGAGTATGGCAGGATACTCTTCAATAGGAGATCACCTATATAAGCGAGAAGTAATGGCCGCTTCAAAGAAACGCATATGAATCTAAGATATGGTCCAAGGCCAAAATGGACACAACGTGAGAACAACAAGTGTTAGAGTTGTTATTGTGTAAGTACTGTTGTCTCGGTTTACACAAACGGCTGAGTAGTTCAAGACATCGCGTCACTAAGTAGCTAGTAAGTCCGATGATATTTTACTAAGGAAGGTTCAAAGCCACAAGCTACCTATCCTGATGCAATAACAGTTCATCGAGACTTTCAAGCGAATCTGCATACATGCATGCACTAATTTCATTCATGTGGGGGATTGTTGGAATTTGGTCTTTGGAAAAAAGGGTGTTGACCCGATTTTGACCAAATAATTAAGTGGTTTCCATTAGTGAAAATAGAATTAAATTATTTGTAAAAATTCTACTAAGAGAGTAGATAAGAATATCATTTGGAATTTTTCAAAACTAATTTTAAGTGAATGCGAAATTAATGCTAGAAGTTAGCCACTTAATACAAGAAAATGGTATGGAAAATGGAAAATGTGGGGAAGGAGAAATGTTCCATCCCACATAGGAAAAGGAGGCAAAGTTTGCTCACTTGATATATCCCAAGTTGGACTTATGAGTTTGGGCCCTTGGGGGCACCCAAGTTTTTAAAGGGGTGAGGACCTACATGCTTGTGGGTTTGGTTCAAAGCACACACGCGCGCGTGCCACCGCCGCCCGCCCGTCGGTCGGCTTGGCTCGGCCAGCTCGGGTCCGGGTCGCGGGCCGTGGGCCTGGGCCCTTATTCCTTTTGGACCAAAAACCTTTAAAATGAATAATTAATTAATTTTTTATTTAATTAATTAAAGTTTTCAACGGGAAAGTGTTCGCATCCGCGCACAGGCGGACGCACGGCCCGTGTGTCGGCTCGTGCGTCAAGTCGAACTTGTTCGCATCCGAGCACGGGCGGATGCACGACCCGTGCGCCTGGTCATACGTCAAGTCGAAACTTTGAATTTCCATTAGCATCCACGCACGGGCACACGCAGGGGTCGTGCGTCGATGCGAAGGGATGAATAGATGCGTCTATTCAGTGTAAACATGTCTTTTCGAGCCAAAAGACATGATTTTCCATATGGGCACCTGGTTGCCTATATAATAGAAGCCCCTGCAGATGATTTTATACACGAAATTCATAAAATCACAAGCATAAAAATCGGTCATTGCATTATCTGCATATTGACATTCCCTCCTTCAAAAGCTTGAAAGTTCAAACACCAGTTGTTTGATGTAGTTCCGGTTTTGCAAGTGCTGCTAAACCGGAATAGAAATAGTCGTTGTATCTTAGGAACATACGCCGGAACTGTTAGCACTTGTATACGGAGCGTTTTCATCTTGCGGGGACTGAATCCAATTCAGGCCTCGACTAGTCATAACATCCAAACACTTAGCCATTTCTTAAACAGTAAACCATATTTTTTACCCAACAGATAGTTGTCATCTTCAACTATTTGTTATCTAAGCATTTGTTGATTTGACAGAATAGACTGTGAAGCATTTTAGAGATTACTAATAATTTTAGGGAACAATTTAAACACTATCAAGGAAACTACTAAATATATTTTAGTAGAAAAACTAATACTTTTTATGGGAAAAAAATAATAACTTTCAGAGAAAAAACTAATACATTATAGTAAAACTACGAATATCAGTTTTGTTACTTTTAAAACATATACTTTTTGGAGTATAAGTTGTAATTTTTTAATAAAAAATGCTACTTTTATACATGGTTGTATAGGGAGATGGTTATATGAGACCACCTCATAGGGTAAGTCCATAGGGACTAATCCTAGCCACATATCTAGATTTTTCAATGGTTGTGATTTTAGAGCTAAAAAATCAGATTAAATGTTGGTAATTAGAGAAGGGGGTAAATTAGTCATCCTACAAATTACCCAATATTCATGAGATTCTGTTCACACTATGATCACACAATCTATCCAAATCTCGCATCAAATTTAACGTGAACAAATCTCATCTTTTAATCATCCTCCTTCTCCAACTCACTAATGTGAGAAATCATTCATCCTTCTTCTTCAATGCACTATTGCGTGAAAAAATTTGCAGACAATTTGTCATAGTTGCTAGAGCTTGACTTCAGTTCGAAGTTTGCTTATGAAGATGTAATTTATTGCTTGTGTAGATGTGTCATTGTGTTTTTATATACCATTAACTACATAAGCAAGTCATAAGCAACAAATCCATACTACATAAGCAACAATCCTATACTACATAAGTAACAAATATACACTATGTATGCACCACGAATACATTAGCTACATAAGCAAGTCATAGCAACAAACCCATACTACATAAGCAACATGCCTATACTACATAAGCAACGAATATACACTACGTATGCACCACGGATACATTAACTACATAAGCAAGTCATAAGCAACAAACTCATACTACATAAGCAACAAGTCTATATTAGATAAGCAACAAGTCTATATACACTACGTATGTCCCCATGGACTCACCCCAAGTAGGAGGACCTATTTAATCCATATCCTGGTTGTATATATCTTGCTAATAAATAATAAGTTTTGTTACCTTGAAAACGTATATTTTTTGGTGAAAAGTAATATTTTTTTAATAAAATTGATACTTTTCTATTACAAAGTGATACTACGCTACCACCCTACTGATACTATGTCATCGCCTTGCCACCGCCCCAAAAAATCACTTTGAAAATGTATGTAATTTTTTTTTTCAAAGTAAAAGTGATACGTATAGAAAAAAAATTATACTTTTTAAATATCATTACACCCGTCTGTTAGCCTAATATTTACAAAAATGCGACCGAATGTTTGGGTTGGGGTATGAGTCATGGGGAATCCGTCTCACAAATTAAAACGCGACACGTGAGACAGTCATATATGAGTTTTTGCATAACTGTAATGTGTTTGAACAATTAACGACCACCATAGTTCCACATTTGTTTCTAATAAATTAGTCTTTGTGATTATGTTTGAAAGAAAGAATTTGAATTTGATTGACTGCGACCGAGACATTTTTAATGAATTTCAAATTAGTGAGTTGCAAATATATACACATCTACGACTGCCTCAATAATAACCTAGAATTATTATTTATGACTTTGAAATTAATAAAAGTTTAAAATTGTACACACAAATTTAATGCATTTGACAATAAGGAAATTGTATTTCTCATTGATCAATCCATACAACAAAGGATACAAGATCCTGAAGGCAAAAGGAAATCCCAAATAAACTTTAACATTTCAAACAAGGGAAGAGAAAAAGACAAACAAAAATAAAAGGGATAGTCTCCTGTCAGACGAATCTAATCCGCCAGACGAAGCCCAATCAACCAAACAAAATTCAAACCTAACCCTACCAAACAAAACACCAAAAATTAAACAAATTTGCTCTCCCTCTCTCCCGCGCTCCATAGAGTTCTACTGCGGCATCGCCCCCATGTTCGAAATCTCCATCAATGAAGGCTCTTGTCTAGGGATGGCAACGGGGTGGGTTTGGGGCGAGTTTGGCAAACTAGGGATCCACCCCACTCCAAAACCTGTCGGGACGTGTCTAGACCCACCAATATTTTTTTTTAGTTGAAATAATTTATTTTTGTATTTGTGGCCAAATTTTTGAAAGCAATCCAATGCCAATAGGTCAAAAACTCATTACCATCCCTACTCTTGTCTCCCATATTCTCTGTTTTCTCTGGCAGAGTATTCCTCTTTTCTATCCTCGTCTTCTTCTTTTTCTCGTCTCTCCTCTCTTCTCATGGATTTGCAAGTGAAGTGAGTAATGAAGTTGAGAGTGGAGTGGAGTTTTTGGTGATGTATTGATAGATTTACAGTGTGATTCATACTTCTTCTATCAAGTGTATTTAATATTTCACTAGTCTTTTACCCCGTGCACGAGTTGTATATATGTAAGTCATCTATTTAGTACTGCTACATATATATTTTTTCTAATAGTTTTATGAATTCTATATCCTCCATTTAGGGATGGCGACTCCGGGGAGAATTATCCCTGTTGGTAACCAAATAGAATGGGAGGGGGAAACCCCTCTTAATTCGGGGATGGAGGCAGGGATGATGATTCTCCAATTCTCTAGGACCAGAGATGTGACATGGACGGTATTTATGCCAATTAGATAAAATGGGGATTCTCCATCCGCATCCTCATTCCACAAATATGTATATTGTATTTATCTATTATTAATATTAATTCTATTTATAATTGTTTTATTTTATTAATTCTAAAAATTAACATTAAAATCTTTACAATTTTACTTGTTCTCATTCTTTATTTTACAAATTATGGATTTATTTATCTATGTTTTAAAAGAAATAGTGATTACAAAAAGCTTAAAATTTGAAAAAATAATTAAAAGTAAATCATACTTTTTAAATAATAAAAATATAAATTATTATAAACTATAAAAAATTCTTTAAATACGAAATATTCGGTGGTGTGGATAGGAGTTGTTTATAGAACATGCATGTTTATCTATAAGAAAGTGAAAGTTTGAAAAATATTTTAATTGCCTAATATTGTTTTATTTTTTACTACCCCAATGTTGAATATTTAATAAATTATATTTTTAATAAAATTATTTTAAATCCAATATTTTTTAGGGTTTAGAAAACTGAACAATTGTCACATGAATTAAACAAAAACCATTTTTATATTTAGCAACAAAATTTAAGGGAAAATAAATTATTTAAAAAAAACTATTTTATTTTTATATATACATGTATATCAAAAAATTATCAAACTGACAATTCATATCTAATTCCAACTGTACAACTTTGAAATTTGAATATCAATATACGTTAATAAATATTAGAAAATAACTTCTATTCACATGAAGTACGTTAATATATAAATATATATATAATACTATTGTGAATATAATTTCATATTAAATAAATCTGATTTTCTTCTTACATAAATATATATAATTTTATGTATGGATATATGTGATATATAAAATTCAGATACATATTTCGAGATATTTTCTTCAAGTAAAATAAGTATTTTAATTAAATTTAAATAATTTAAATATACTTCTTTATAATTATTAAGAAATGGGCTAAGCCTAATTAACAACTATAAATTTCATAAGTAACCCCAATACATGAATATATAAATTGTTGTCCAATAGTTCGAATGCATAATTTTCAAAGCCCATTACAAATTATAATATAACGCGTAAATATTTCTTATGTTTTTATTTATTCTTTTTTATTCTATATATGCATTATGAGTGTGAAACTGAAGATCGTAAAAAACGATTAATCTGATATATTATATGTCAAAAATAGAGCAAAAACGGAAAAATTATTAATTTTTTTTAAAAAGAAATACAAAATTTAATGCAGTACACCCACGTATTTGAAAAACTAATTTTACATAATTCTATTCTTTTATATAATTTCAAAAAGTGATTATTTAAAGAAAGATGACTACCAAAAACAATAAAATATTAAATATTTATCACTTTTATTTTTACACATATTTTTATTACTTTTTATAGTAACTGCAAAAGAGCGGAAAAATCTCAAGGGGTTGGTTCTGGTGAGACCATCTCTTGCGGTGAGACCGTAGGGACTGATCTGGACCGTTATAACAAATCAATGGATGGTTGAGATATAAACATTAAATCTAATAGTATTATTTGATATGTAATTCTAAACAAGCTAGAGATTTGTAACTACCATATCAAAAAGCTAAAAAATAGGGAATCAAATCTTCTAATTAACGTAAATCACAATAATTTCTTCCACCAAACACGCAAGATTATCTTGCCTTTTTCTCCATTATTCAAAAGCTTTGGTTTCCATCTTCACGGTTTGTTTATTTCACTGAAATGAACAATAATAATTCACGTCTTCGTGAAAAATGTTTAATTATGCTTAGGGGTATCGTTTCCTATGTTTTTTCTGGCAGTTGATATGGGAAGTTTTCCTTATGCATATATGATTGCCTAATGATGCTTATTTAGTGTTAAATATACGATTTTTATGTTTTTATACTGCATCAGTTGACTGAAAAATTGTTAGGCGCATTATTTTTTTAAAGTATTTTGTCGGTATTCAAATAGAATATTTTAGTATAATTTGTTGAATTTTTATTTCAATATATTTTCTGCCATACACAGTGAAAGATTTTAGTATAATTGTATTGAATGATGCATCAGTCATTAAATATATATGCAATAATATTAACATATTTATGCATCCTTTACAAGCATATTTCTTTGCTTGATATAACATAACTTGATACATTTAATCAAAACATACATATTACATAAACAAAATATGCATCAGTTTTATAAAACATGGACACTGTTTTATATTATGCAATAATAATAACCTATTTATACATGAAAAGAATAATAAATAAGCACAACCAGTAAATAAAAATACATAACTTCGGAAATATTTTCCACCCATTAAATAAATCAGACGAGAATGGTATTCAGTAATCCTAAGCAAAAGCAACTCATCAAAATCCATTTCGACAACAACATCCCTCTGAAAAATCACTAAATGAAGCCATCACCTTGACAACAAATTAGGATTAAATCTAGTTTGTAACTGCGGAAACAAATACTTCCCCCGTCTTAACTTTTGATTTGCCCCTCTTCAACCATTTGGACCCAGAACTACCCTTCCCCTTGCCACCATCACTCCCACCTATTGAAGTTTCCTCTTTTGTTTAGACTTTGCCATATTTGTCAGCCTCACATTTCTACCTTGCCCCTGAAAAAGGTATACATATATAAGTCAAAAATTGTGTATATATATTTTATGGTTGATCCATGATTCATAAAAAAAACATAACAATCAAAACACTTAAAATCTCAAAAACATTAAAAAAGTCCCATCTATGCAATAAACATGGTTTATATATACATTATACTATTCTGACTATATTAGTTATGATACACAACAACAAAGTCGAAACTCTCATACCAAAAAAATGAAGAAAATGCTTGTAAAAATGATGCATAAATATGTTAATATTGTTGCATACATATTTAATGATTGGTGCTAAAAACTGCCATACAAAAACAAGCATGTGTATGCAAGAAAAGTTCTCTATACATACATTACAATTTATATTGAAATAAAATTTCAACAAAATTAGACTAAAATATGCTATATAAAAATACATTAAAAAAAAAAAAAAACTAATGCCCCTGCTGCTTTTCATTCAACTTATGCAGTATAAAAACATAAAAATCGTATATTTAACACTAAATAAGCATCATTAAATAATCATATATGAATAAGGAAAACTTCCCATATCAACTGCCAAAAATATCTAAGCAAACAAAAACAAGATTAAAAAAAAGAAGAAATTATATGTATCAGGTACTCTAAAAAACAATTAAAAAAATGCATATTTATCAGAACAAAACCAACCCAAACAAAAACACACACATGCAAATACTCATTTAAAGGCATCAACCAAAAAGAAGCAAGATTTAAAAAAAAAAAAAGGTTTTGACCAATATCCCCCTAGAATTAGAAAAATAAAAAAAACAAGATATTAACTATATTATGAATTGAAGATTTCACAAAAATCATAAGAAAAATAATGATTTTTAATGAAAACAAATCCATTAAAAACAAGCAAAGAAAAAAGGACAAACCATAGTTAAGGTAAAAAACACATACCTATTCAATGCGTGATTATGAAAAATTGCAGATTTCGACTTCGACGACTGATCAAAGAAAGAAAAATTGTTCAATGTGCGTGATTAACTTGACCATGTCTGTACTACTTTTCAAATTTATTTGCAAGTATTAAGAAGAGATTAGGCGACACTAAAATATTGTAAAGATATGTGATGATAAAATCAAATCTTAATTGACGCTATAATCGTGGGAATATATCTCACATGCCAAATTAATTGATGATCCAACCTTAATTAAAAAAACCGTCCATAATATGAATTACCTAATTACCCCTGAAGCACATAAAATCAAATTTATCTACTTTAAATAATGGAATAATCACAGCCATCCATCTTGATAAATAAACGGACGAGATCAGTCCCTACGGTCTCACCCTGGCATATTGGTTTCATTTGAAATGGGACACCACCCTTATATGAGACGGTGGGGATTTATCCAAGCCATTGAAATATTACAATTAAGGGTCCAGATTTAATGGTTAATATTAATATTAAAAATTATTAATTATAAGCAATAAGGGCATAATAGACAATTTGAGAAAATAACAAATCAATGAAAGAACCGTTCCTAATTTATAGGAATAGATAAGGAGAAAATAATGGATTTACAATCTTTCCAAATCACAACCAATATCCCACCTAAAATAATGGATTTACAATCTTTCGTTAGTATGTTATCACCTGCTCATTACAATTTGTTTTTTTATTATTATTTTTATTGTACGAAATAACTGCATTCAATACACATTAAACATGTATATATAGTACAGTGAAATATGACAATTATACACTGAAACGCTATTAACCGCACAGTGAACCAAATCACCAATGTACATCGTGTTACTTTAAAATCTGAAAAAATGTATATTCAGTATACACACATTCTTGCTTTGATTTTGCAGTAATATATACATGGTCATTCCTACCCCCTCCAAAAAAAACTGGAAAATATCCTTTTTCCCTAAAAAATGCAGTAAAACTGCACAAATATACAACATTTTAATAATAATTATGCAGTAAAAATACATGAATTTTACTCGATTGTAATACTAATTATGCAGTAAAAATACACGAATTATATAGCTTTCTAATTCTAATTATACAGCCTTCGATAAATATGGGCGCATGTTAACAAACATTAAACCACACACAACACGTACCAGCATCCTAACAATATGTACACATTAAAAACTGCATTAATTAAACATTCCAACAAAACGATACTCAGTTAGACTCCAAAATAACCAACCGCAAAATTATATAGTAAAAATACACTAATTCTACAGTAAAAAAATACTAATTATACAGCATTCTAATACATTCCACCAAAACGACATTCAGTTTTTAATTTACAGTAAAAATACACTAATTATACAAAGATTCTAATACTAATTATACAACATGTTTTTGTTCATCCATAAAGGAGGCCATAGCTTCAACCAAAACCTTGGGTGTGGTCCTAGTAGTCAACATGGGGAACAAATTCTTAACACTCATCTTCACAACCCGATCGCTTGCTCCTTTTCCTTTTCTTTGGTGAGCATTTGCTTTCCCCGCCCACTACTAGTACCACCAATGTTAACTTGCGTTTTTTGTTGTCCTCTAGCCATACTCACAAATTAGCACCTACAATTAAGAAGACAAAAGAAATAATCATTATTCCAATTCAACATAAATGCAATGACAATCTATGCAATAAAAATGTTCTGCAACAGCAAAAATGCACTACACTAAACAATGCACTGCACCAAAAACAACCTAATTGTATAAATAAAACACTAAAATGTACTTAAGATTACAGTATAATAATATCTCAAATTTCTGATCACATTTATAAACTTGCGCAAAACAGAGTGCAATTACACAAGACACGCATCTTTGCAAAAATGTATTACACAAACACTAAAAATGTATTAAGTTAACCACTAAAAAATAATTAAGAATACAACAGATTATCATTTACCAAAAGTACCCATAAAGTTCAATAGACTAACAAAGAAGCACGATGAACAAAACCAGAGATAAAAAAAACCTAGAAATTAAAAACACAATCCCAACAACTACGCCAAAACAACATAATTGTATAAATAAAACACTAAAATGTACTTAAGATTACAGTATAATAATATCTCATGTTTCTGATCACATTTATAAACTTGCACGAACAGAGTGCAGTTACAAAAGGGCATCTTTGCAAAAAATGTATTACCCATACACTAAAAATTAATTAAGAATACAACATATTTTCATTTACTTAATTTAGCTGACTAAAAATGTATTAAACAAATTCAAGGATGTTGTGACTGTGTGCTTACCAATAATAAATGCAGCCATAAGAGATATAGATAAGGATTTTCCTAAAGGTTTCTCATTGGACATACAAGTCCCAACATCCTCCTGGCAAACAAGGTTTGCTTTATTACTCCATTGAGGATCGTGGCCCCTTTATTTTTCGAATGTGTATCATATGGTGATAAATGTTAATTTTTCTTGTTAATTAGAAGTAGAGTATGAAACTACCGACCCATATTAGTTATCATATCTCATTGCCATATGTCCACAATCCACTAATCCTCTTGTTTGAAGTCTTTGCATTTTCAATGCCACTTATACACTAAAAATGTATTAATTAACCACTAAAAATCAATTAACAATACAAATGATTTTCATTTACTTAATTTAATCGACTAAAATAGCATCATGTCTCTTTCATTCATTAATCTCAAACGTTGATAAACAGGGGGAACTTTCATAATCTTTTCGTAGTCAATACCCATAAACATTCACATATAGAAATATCAACTTTTTATATCATTCATCAATCTCCAACTTCATCTAATAAGCATATTCTATTAGAATGTGAAAATAATTAATATGCAAACAATTAATAAAAAAACCCTAGAAATTGAAAAAAAAATCCAAATGATGAAAATACTAGAATTTAAAACAAAAATTCGAGTTCAAAATTAGCATTTTTAATTTCCCCCAAAAAATAAAAATATAGAACCCTAGAAACTACACACACTAATTCTAAAAACATTTCAAGATTTAAGTAAAAATTACAAATACAAGAAATTAAACAAATATGTACCAAACTTACCGTCGGTCGAAAGGAGGAGAAGGGCGACCACACGAGAGGTGGTGCGTCGCCGGTTGAAAAGCGAGCGAGTTTCCTCCACTTTGGACGGTCGCGTTTGGCGACACGATGAGAGAGACGATAGGAATCGTGGATGCTCGAGGCCGTCGGTAACTTAGAGTGATTGAGGCGGACGACTGTTGTTGACGACGATGGAATAAAAAGGAGTGATTGAGGCGGACGATTCTTGTTGACGGCGATGGAAAAAAAAAGAGATTTTGAAAGGAGAAGAAAATGGTTTGGAGAGAGAAAAAGAGTGTTTGAGAGGATATGGAGTGTTTGAGGAGATAATGTGAAGAGACGTGCATATCAGAGAGAGAATACACAGAGATACGATGTTTGAACTCCCCAAAAATAGCGTGAATTAATAAAGGAATAAATCAATTACCTTTTACCAAATTACTAAACACCCCTTACTTAATATTTGAAAATTACCACTTTGACCTTTTTTAATTGAATCAGTTAAAAACCATCCTAAAATAAAGGGAATGATCTTATCCATACAAAATATTAATCCAATGGCTTGGATAAATCCCCACCATATCAAATAAGGTGGGGTGTCCCATTTGAACAAATTATATATATATATATATATATATATATATATATATACACTTACTTTTAACTTGCTTTAATTTGTAACCTGATTCAATCATTATTCTTCGAAAATATATTCATCTATATATGTCATCCAAGTCTTTATTGATTTGACTGAACCGACACTAAGCATTTAAGGGGACTACTAATACTTTTTAAAGAACTACTAATTCTTTTCAAGGAAAAAAAATAATACTTGGGTGGGGATACTACATATTTTTCAGAGGACTATTAATACTTTGGAGAAAAATAATACTTTTAAGATGATTTACTAGTATTTTTTTAGGAGAAAAACTAAAACCTTTTCAGGGGAATAACCAAATACATTAATTAGGCAAAAAAACCTAATACATCAGGGGAACTATTCATATGTTTTAGAAGGACTAGTAATACTTTTGTGTGAAAAAAATAATATTTTTCAGGAAACTACTGAAAAATTGTTCATGGAACTATTAATACTTTTCCGAGAACTGTTAATACTTCTCAGGCGAAAAACTAATACTTTTACGGATCCTAGTGATTCTATGCCTGCTTAATATTACAAAAATAACACTGAATATTACTGCGACCCCTAGTGATACTATGACACTGCCTATATTACAAAAAAATACAAGAACGCTACCGATTCATGAATGTTACAAAAACATCACTACTAATATTACAAAAAAAATATCACCGAGTCAGTTTTGGGATCCGTCTAACGGATTTTGGCTCATTAAACTGTTTGACAATAGTTTTTGTCAAATATAAATAAGTACAAATAGATCATAAAATATCAGTTCAAATTTAATGCATTTTGATGTTGCTTTTAGGGCGGCCTAACATGTTATACATAATAGACTTTTTTTTCCAGCCCAAACTTGACTTATTCGAGTCTTCCTCTTCCCAAGTGGGAAGTATTCCAAGTGTTCTTCTCCGAGGCGTTAGAAATCTTTAACTGAGAACTTGCCTGCATACACGCAAACGTTAGACGGGCCTTGGGGTTGTCCTAGGGAGGCTCATCCGACGCTCAAGTCAGCATAGTGATCGAGAAGAAAAGTAAACCAATAATTGAATACTGAATAATGTGATTATGAGAGAATTGTCTTACAAATAAAGATGAGAGACCTTTATATACTTAGGTGATGGGCCTTGTGAGCCGTGTAGGAGAAATTGGCATGTGGGCCAGCCCCGGACTCCTTTGGGTCGGGTTATTCCATTAATAGCTCATTGGGCAGTTAATATTATTCCAATATATAGACCGAATTATATATTAATTATTAAATATTATTTCTGCGCCCAACACATTTAATATTATAGGTTTGGAAATCCTTTGTTTAGACGAGACCAAATTTCCTGTTCCATAATCGTATTCCACTCTCTATTCCACTTAACTGGATGAATAACACGTGTACGATAATGACATCATATTGTACATGTATATATTATTCATCCAATACAATTAAATATGGAGTGGAATAAAAACATGGAAAAAGAAATCTCATTTCTTTCTACACTCCACTAGTATATTGTCCGTGTGATGCATATAGTGTAATATAATGAAGTATTATATAATTCTAATATTAAAAAATTGATATATTGTAGGAATGCTAATAGAGCGGGGTGGGGTGGGCTGGTATCACAAAACCCAAACCCACCCTATCATTTGAATGGGAAAAGGGGTGCATGTTCACATGTCTTAAACCAAACAAAAAAATGTATGATTTATTAAATAATAATTATTAAAATAATTTAATACATTTTTACAAAATATTATGTGAAATATCCAACTACAAATTAAAATTTAGAAACATGAGAAGAAGAAAAAGTAAATTAATTATATATTTGAATCAAGTTTATACAACCATTAATACACTACTCTAGGTTGTATAAAATTTTAATAATAATATGTTCACTTAATAATACAACTAGAATAAATTAGATCAATTGAGACATAGTTGTAATTTATACCAAACAATGACTATATGCGTCGATATAATAAATATAATAGGAGTATCATTTATTTTTTCAATAATAAAATCATTATACTCACATCATGATTCTTTGAAAAAACCATATTATAACATAAATGAATAAACAATAATTATTAACAAATAAATATAGCACAAATAATAGAACAAATAAATGGCATTTTTCTTTATGTAATAAGTATTCAAATAATTTTAGATGTTATTTGAGTATTTTTTATTTTATCCAATGTTTTATGTTTTTGTTATAATAACTTTTAGATTTGTTTGACTATTTTTCAGATTTTATCTAATAATATTAAAGCTTATCAGATAAATTTCAGTTTTAGTTTATTATTATAAGTCTTTATTTGATAATTTTTCATTTATTTATATAATTTTGTGCATCCTTGGATAATTTTAAATTTATTAAATATTTTACAGATCTTCTATGATTTTTTTATTTAAATTATTTTGCATTTTAAGTTTTCATTTTTATTTGGTCAGTCTTATTAAATAATATTTAGATTTTTTTGGATTATTTTATTCATTAAATAATTTTTAAATTTTATTTCTTAAGTATTTTTATTAAATAGTAATACTTTAATTTTTATAATATTTGTACACTACTTATTTATATAAACAATTAATTTATATATATAATATAATAAAGTTAAATGATATTTTATACAATTACAGAATTTAACTAAGATCTAAATAATTATTAAATTATTAAATTTTGTTTATTAATTTTCATGCTTCTTAAATAATTTTCAGATTTTATTTTTAATTATTGTACATTCAGAATATTTTTAGATTTTACTATAAATAATATGTCATTGTTCTAAGTTTTGGTAAGTATTAAATTTTGATTTAAAAAAATAAGATTTATTATTTTTTAAATTAAGAAAATATAAAATTTGCAACCGATTAAAATATTAAATCATTATTAGATGCACATCATATATATAGACAAGAAAATTAAAACCTACCAAAATTTAAATCAAAAGACACAAAATTTACCAAGATCCTCAATTTTTATTTATTACTTCTAGATCTTATCTGTATAATATAAACTTTACCGAAACTAAAATTTTACCATGGAATTATAATACTATATATAGTATGCAGTTTAGGCGCGAAATTTTTAATAATACTATTTATAAATACTTCTCTTTTTATATATATATAGATTATTTCTGACCAAACACCATATAAGATTGCACCTATCCATGGAAACTTTAATAGCACTAGGAATAGTATCTTTAAATAATAATGAATGTTTTGTTGCTTTCACAATAAAGTAGATAAAGCTAGATAGTCTTCCTGGACGAAAAGGACTTGTATATAACCTTACAAACAAAAAATGTGACCCCAATTAATTCAGACAAGAATGGGAGTAAGTCCAGTTGAACTGAATACGAGTCCCACACTTCATTTCTTCATGTATGATTAATATTGGCCTTGATGGATGATTTCGACGGCTTTGATTATGACCCAACAATAGAAGAACGGCCCAAACAACAATAGATGGTTCAAATTTTGTATGCATTACTACGTTCTTTCTTATCGGGCATGAACCGTGATGTAATTATATCTTTAACTGTTTACTTAAACAAATAAAAAAATAAAAACAATGGTGTTCCAAACAATTATAATTTCCATGTTCCACGTTTATGTTCTACTCTATGTTCCATCGGTGGATTAACGATACATATATCTGTTAGATCATCTTTATCTCGTAATCATTCATTAATCGCAATGGAACATAGAATGGAACAGTAGATGTCATCCCTGTTAAACATCCAAGCCGTGAACTCCTCAATATTCAAGACACTGAACTCTGAAAATGGACACGAGCATTAACCTTGTTGAGGTGCCCTTCATAAATCATACCTTAGTTAGAAACAATAATCAAGATCAAAATAATTTGTCTAAAGCTATATATTGTGTCAAGTTCGAGGATTTCTTCAATACGCATTCAAAGGGCAATAGCTATAGGATCCCCTGATATATATATATATATATATATATATATATATATATATATAAAGGTAGTCTAAATTGTTGATTCTCGATAGTATTTTATCTAGTGTTTCAGTACACTCAGTGAATGCCACACGATATTCACTAATCATTAGGTAAATTGAAAGATTAGATGAAATATTATGGGAAATAGAAGATTACAATAAGAAGGCAAAAAATTAAAAACTTGCATATATTATATGAACTTGCTAGTGTTTTGGGAATTTTACTTTGCTAGATGGCGTTCATATTTAGTGCGCACTCTATGTATTGGATAAAAATAAGAATTACGCTTTAGTCGAGTTTGGATCAGGTCACCCAAATATAATTGTGTGGATCCTCCCAAAATATCGGTCTCCGATTATTTAAAGGTAAGTTAATCTTTTTACTAGAGTGGCAATTTAGGCTACCCTAACGGGGGCCCAAGTCGGCCCTAAGTTAAGGCAGTTGGGCCTTAAATTTGAGGCCGAAAAAAGAAGGCCTATTTGGCCCGACCAAGTGGCCCGATGGCCCAATCGGGCTCAGCCATATTTGGCCCGGTTTTTTCGGGCTTTTGGCCCGACATTTTCTTTCATAATATATATATATATATATATGTATATATATGTATGTAGATATTAACTTCATGACTAAAATGCAGAGGTTTGATGTATGTGTAATATTTCATCCTCTTTCACCTACTAATTTTCTTAGTGTGGGCAACTATGGCTATGGATTAGTAGCCAATTGAGAAGAGTTTTTTGGGTGAGTTAAATTTCTTTATAATTTTTAAATAATTATAATAAGGCATGTAAAGATTCTCAAAGATAGTACATATTCTACTGTACTCACACATCAAACAACAATTACACAACTTACATTTTTTTAGTAAATGAAATTAACACAAATTGATTGGTCACCCAAGAATATAATAATCTGTAGTGTAATTCTTGACATTTCTTTCATTCATTAGCTTTCTTATATAACCAAGTTTGAGAAAACACATCATTTTATTAATTTAAATGACATATATCTTGATATACTCCAAAAAAAAAATTACATATCTTGATATAAGTATAACTTTTAAGTTCTAGTAAATGTTACAATCTAATTTAATTTAAATAAACATATTAATATACATTTTTAATTAAAAAAAGATTTTAAAAAAAAAAAAATTGGGCCATTTTGGCCCGGTGGCCGATGGCCCATAGAAGCCAGGATGGGCCTAAAAATAGAGGCCCGGCGAGGTCTTGGCGGCCCGGCCCTAGCCCGAAAATCGAAATTGACCCGGGCGATGCAGGTAAGCCCGGCCTACCGATTGACTCTACTTTTTACCTATTAAAGTAATTATTTTACCAATAAAATTGGGGCAAACCAAAAATTATTCTCACTAAGGAGAATAAGGTTAATATAAAGAGATAGTCATCGGTTAGATGGTCTAATGGTTAGACGGATTCAAATTAATGGACCTACCTGACCCGCGGACCCAGCGACCCAATGACCAAACGGATATTAATACTTATTAGAGGACTTACTTAAACTTAATTACTACCAATACTTTTTATTAGAAAAACTAATACTTTTCAGGGGAATTATTGAAAATCTTTCACGGAAAAACTAATATTTTTTCAAGAGAACTACTAGTACGTTTCACTAAGACTAATAATACTTTTGACAGAAAAAAAAACAATACTTTTTAGGGGGTTATTAAATATTTTGAAGTGAACTACGTAATAATATTTTTTAGAGGGACTACTAATACTTTTCAGAAGAAAACCTAATACTTTTCAGTTTTCAGCACTCTCGTGATATTATATCACTGTCCAATATTACAAAATTTAATACTTTCAAGTGAATATCGTAATAATACTTTTTAGAGTGACTACTAATACCGGTCCCTGATAATAAAATAAAAAGGTCACCGGATCGATTTTAATTAGGGTGGAAATCTTAAGCAAACAAATAGTGTCCCTTAGTATGTTCCCCAATTTACAGCACACTGAAACCTTGAATTAAATCGAAGAGAGTTAATTAACATTGATTCAGTGAAGAACTTTTTTTGCAGACAAGAAAACAAGTCAAAATTATAGTACGTAAGCATAATTGTGGGCATGAGAAGGGGGGAAAAGCAGTCCTTTTTTATGGAGTTATTTATCTGTTTCCGGCAAATGTCACAAGCATTTGTGTAATTATATTACCTGGGTGGGCACGTTAATATATGGGTTATTTTCAGTTTTAGTACATCAATTATACCTAGTTTTCGAGTTTTGATCCCAAAGTTTCAGTTTAATCGGTTTTAGTACCCAACGTTTTGAGTTTTAATCAATTCGGATACTGCCGTTAAATCACTGTTATTAAAAATGACCGGTTGATGGTTGTAGAAGGTTTTCCAAACTTTCGAATGTATCGATTTTGGTACCCTATGTTTTGGTTTATCAAATTTGGTCCCTAGATATTTTAATTTTTATTCAAAGGACACGATCTTTTCAAAAGATACTCAACTCTTTAACTTTCAGGGGCACGAAAATGGTATCAAAGCCTAGGTTTATTAAGAACTTTTAGTTAAATTTATTATATTTATGTAATTAACAATTGGTGAGGAGAAATTACTCGAGATTATGGATCCGGACCGATGTCGAGATGTACCCCCTTACAGGACATATCGTCAAATATTGACGATGTATGCACAAGAACACTTGACCAGGTTTCATATTGGGGAATACCAACATGAAGAAAAGGAGCGGCGGAGCCGAGGAAGGAAAAGAAGCGCAATGCAAAATGCGAGCAGAATATTATAAGCGATTCTGGATGCTTAACGGCACTTATATGTTCACTTGATGAACCTTCAAGAAACGGTTCATGAAAATTCCCCATCAGAACAATGATTCGATGGAGTACCAGAGTGGAACGAGATACTTCCAGATAAATCTAAGATCTCCGAAGATCTTAGAGAAATCGAAGCGGTGCGAATTATGGCAACCGCCATATTCATTTACGTCTACAAGTTCATCAAATCCAACCGGATGGAAACGATGGTGAAATATCGGAAGGAAACTCTTGAACTCCTTCATGATATTGAACGAAGTCGAGAACCTGGAGGGACGAGGCCAAGTTCATCGGAGGAAGGAAACGTATTGATTTTGGGGACGGTACCCTATTTACACCAAAGCGGGGGAAACCAACCGAAGTCATACGAAAAATGACGGATGAGGAAAAGCTCATTGCTTTAATCAAAGGAAAATCCATCAAAAATTAAAAAAGATGGATATTGAAAAGATGAATCTTAAAGATCTACATGACTGACCGAGAATCCTTTCGGGATTAGGTATTGTAGATTTAAAGATGAACGCAGTGAGAATCGGCTTTAGTTACCTATGACCCACAAGGTAGACCAATTCCTCCACCACCGCCACCGAGTTAATCCTAACGTCGAAGAAATGCGGGTTCACATCATGGAGCTCGGGACGAGAGGATGCCACATCTTTGGAGATTTCACGACCGGGAGTGATCCACTTTCGGGGACGGGGAGGTCGAAACCCTCTTGCGGGAACGGACAATCTAGGAAGGCCGAATGTTTATCGGACGCCTTATGGAAGATCGCACTCGACCCAATACATCCGTATGGGTTGATGTTAAATCTGGACATCCCGATTTTAAAAGCAGAGAAGTTCTCATTGATGAATGGGCTTGACTATGAGAATTTCAGCGAGAACCCTCGATCTTACAAAAGATTCATTCATTTTACTCCTTGAAATGAGTCTTGAAGGATCGGTGAAGATTACTGGGATATGACCGATGCTAGTACGAAAAGTTCGGTCACATCGGGGAATCACTTAAAGGAATTGTCGATGGTATGGCAAAACTATTCAAAATCCAATTCATCGGCACGGGTTATTTCGAGGATTAGAGGATGAAAAAAGAAAGAAATATAAACAAGCCCTCTATAGCCCGGAGTTCTTGGATATTTGTCATATAAGCGAATATATCAAGTTGTTCACCGAATACGGTGGAAATCCAAGATTGAGAAAAAGAAATTTGCACAACTATTCTTTGCCAAAATTCCTAGTCCCCTGGAGAGAGATGCTTATCGGGAATATAAGGGTGGAGTGAAGTAAAGCGTGGCGAGAAAAATATCTTTCCTAAAGGCAAGTTATCGAATGGTGCTATCAAGTAGCTCTGCACGAAATTACAAGAGATTAAGAGGAATTAACAAAGTAGTTCCTCATGTTGCGTGGATAATGATATCCCAACGGTTGTGGGAGGACAACCAGGCGACACAAAAAGACGAAGGAGAGAAGCCATCCATACCGCCGAGGAGCAACAACAAAAAAGCGGTCTTCATGGAGACTAGAAGGTTAAGTCAAAACAAAAGCCCGAAGTTATAAATCGGGGCAAAGACCAGCACAAGCAGGAGTAGAATCTCATCATCGAGTTCTAATCAAGCAAGTACCAGCGTGAGAACCGGGGGAGAAGAACTTTCAGACGAGCTCATACCCGAGCTAATGAAAGTTTGAGATTGTAATTCTTTGGACTGCGGAGCAAGAGGACATATCTCAGCGGATTGTCCGGACGAAACGAGGAATCGAGAATCGGTTCGAGGCTACACGGAAATCGAAGAAGAAGTTATCTATTATCGAGGATTTAATACGGTGTATCAATTTGAGGATATTCCCTCGGATGAAAGCATCTATGAAGAAGAGATCTATTACGATGATGGAAGTGACTCACTCGAGTAATCGAGTGAAGAAGAAATTCTTTGACGATCGGGGAGGATATGTCGATTCCTCTCTCACACGCGGTGTCTCATAAAACTCTCATGAGAATCATGAAGGAAGATCCAAAGCTTCAAGTTTATGATGGATTTACAATTGGAGCTATGGAAAAAGCATTGGATAAAATTGGGTTTCGTATGAAAAACACCAAATTATCCAGGGGGTAACAATCGGGAATTTGCTATTCCAATGGAGTTTACCGAAGAACTGATCGAGATGCGGTTGGTCCCTATTAAAGAAATACAAGAGATCAAAAGCAAAGTTAAAAGAGAAGTTGCAAATACACTCTCATGGATTCATATCGGAGCCATAAGAGTAATTATTAAAGCAACATTCAAAGAAGGAATAGATTCGCCTCTCAATCTTGCTATCTTTGACAAGTGAATCTCGCATCTCAAGGATTCATGCCTTGGAGCGATTCTGAGAAATTTGTATGCGGGTAAATTGGCATTCAATGTCTATCCTAGAATTGCATACAATTTGGGAGATCGAGACTTGATAGAGTCCTAACCCTTCATCAAGATTTCAAAAGAGTCGATTTGATGAAAGAAGGAAAAGCCTTACTCGATCACATACAAGATTTCTATGCTCTCTCGAATACCCATCATTCAAGTATTCTTGAGAAAGGAATTTATTGAAGTCCCAAGAATCTTTGAGGACTTTGCCAGGGTGGTGTTACGAGAAATTATTGAATCTCCAACTATTAAGGAGATTGATATGATAATTCAAGATCAACCGAGTCTTCAACAAAAGTCGGAGTCTCGAGAGTTGAGCACAGAAGGATGTCTTTCGGCAAAAGCACGAGAATGGTGAGTAGCGGCCGTTGGGAAGAAAGGAGACCGAAATCTGATTTAGCGCATCTCGATGTTTTTAAAACAGCAGAGAGAGCTGAAATGTCCGAAAGGATGGCGAGAGGTTGAAGTAATATTCGACATTACTCAAAAGGATAACATCTTTCCTTGTGATGTTCTATATTATCTCCAACAACCAATCGTTGGAAGGTATCAAGGAAGCCTGAAGATAGGAGAAATTGAGCTTACTATCACGGGAGTTGCGGGAAAAATCCCGAGAACAATTAATCGGGAATTGAATTTCTTGAGGAGCATAAACCTTGGGAAAGATTACAAGACGGAATGGAGTTCACGGTGGCTAATAAAAGATACGAGAATCAGATGACCACTAGTCCATTCTCCATATACATTTCTATTGGAATGTTATATCTTGAATACTGGCCGAGTATTTCGCCGTCTATATTGATTCAGTCTTTGGAATATGTACTTGCAAAGCCGGATGTTTTTCTAAAGAAATTGGAGAAGATTTACCGGCTATTGCAGGAAGAGATTTCTCTAAAAGGATTCTTATCCTTAACGGGGAATTAAACAAGCGAAAAATAATGATCGGAGGCGCAGAGCGTGCCCATGGTACAAAGTAAAAACGCCACCAATCTATTTCCATGATACAGTGCGAGATATTTTGCTAGGAAACAATTTCCTGCAAACATTCAAGCGGTTCACACAAGAGAACGAGGAGAAGACTTATTTTCACAACCTTATGTGATCATAAGATTATTGTCCAGATCGAGGAAGCATTTTATAGAAAAATGCCCATTAATTTTCGCAGCAAGCGTGGTGATGAAGCCAAACTTCGCAATCCAAAAATGGCGGATCGAAGGAAATTTGGTGAAGCTTTATTATCCTATAGACAATTCGGTTCCATCCGGAAGGATCGAAGATATGGGATAATAACTTGTATTCATTCGGAGTACAAGGAGAAGAACGAGTCACTCAGGAAGCCATTGCATTTATGGATGAGTCTAATGGAGAATCCACGAGTAGCGTGACCATTGAGGAACAAATATCACTCGAGGATGTTAAGAAGAAAATCCAAAGGAATTATAATGAAGATCCTTTGGCTTGGTGGGACAAGAACGAGCTCAAAGCTTCCTTAAAGGTTAAACGGAAAGGAGTACGAGTTCGTAAGATTCAAACCAATCTTATGAATCGGGAAGATCGTGAGGATATGGAGAAGATACTTAAGGAACATCTTGACCTTAAGTTGATTTCACCAGGAGTTTCTCCATCTGGCCGATCCGGGTTCTTAGTAAAAACCATGGAGAAATCAAAAGAGAAAGCGAGCTTGTTATTAATTACAAGGAATTAATAACATTTTGGAGTTCGACGGATACTATATCCCAAGCGAGAGAACATCCACAGTTAACTGTATCAAAGGTGCAAGATATTCTCAAAGTTCGATTGCAAGTCCGGATTCTACCAGATTAAGATGGAGGAAGAAAGTAAGAAGTTTTCTGACTTTCTCTACACCACAAGGACACTATATTTGGAACGTGATGCCTATGGGATTGGCTAACGCGCCCCGGATATATCAAAAAGAAAGATGGATAATCTTTTCAAAGATTATTTCAGTTTCATGTTCGTATATATCGACGACATTCTAATCGCATCAAAGAACATGAAGGAGCATCTCAAACATTTGGAAATATTTTGGATGTTTGTCACAAAGAAAGGATTAGTGCTTTCGGAAAAGAAGGCGGTAATCGCAACAAAAACGATTGAATTCCTCGGAATTGAAATCGATGAACTGGAATTATTCTGAGAATCATATTGTGGAAAAGATACGAGGATTTCGGATACACTTAAAGACAAGCGAAACTTGAGTTTTCGGGAGTTGTTAATTTTCTTTGGAATGTTTATTAACAATCTAAAGCATACTACGAGGAAGGTGTTTAGCCCATTACTTAAAAAGATGCGAGTATTAAAATGGGAAGATGAACATCAAGAAGGAATTAAGCAACTTAAAAGTTTGTAAAAAGCTTCCAAAACTTGCGATTCCCAAGACGAGGATGAACGGTTCTTTACACGGATGCGGTGATGATTGGTGGGCGGATTCTTACTAAGATTTCTTGACACGAGATGGAAGGGCGCGTGCGACGAGGTCCTTAAACGAGTAAGACATCTCGGGAAAACCTGGAGAGTCTAGAACGAGATTTTGGGGCGTTATGTCTCAATGCGAGAAATTCGGGCGACTTCAATGGTGACCGAGAAATCCGTTTCTAGTCAAATACGAGCATGCCGGTTCGGCTCAAGGACAATTGTTCTTAGATCTGCAAGGGCCTCTCTTCAGCCGCATCTCCTACGATGCAAAAGGGGCCGAGAGAGTACGGGGCTCTAACCGGAGGTTATGGATTCAAGTACCATAATCACAAGTGTTGCGGGTGATGCATCCCCCGAGGTGTACAAACGTAGCGAATGTTGAAGCTCCGGTGTCACAACCCGAGTCTTCAAGTCAACCCAAAGACCTCCTGGGGTAAAGAGGGAGAGTTGAATCTTAGGCCTGAGACAGGCAAATCTAAGGTTCAAACGACGAGAATAAGATTTTCTCCTATGCAGGTATATCGGCGGCAATGGGAGAAACTAGTTACAAGACAAGGTATTAACCCGAGAAAAAACAATGGTTGATATCTCGGAAAGTATCCCGAGTTTGGATGAAACCAGGAAGTCATCCAAATGAAATGCGAGGAATGGTATACTTTTGGAGCTTTAGCTTCAATCTATCTTTGTGTCACCAGGATTCCCGAAATTTCAAAATTACCGAAATGGATTGGAGAAGCGATTTATGAGACCTGGGCAATAATCCACACTTGGCCGGAGGCGATATTTTGAACTGTATTTTATCGGTGCGGACTCCGAACCAAGCGAAGAAAGGCTTTAATGAAGCTTTTCATTTCATCAAGCTAAGAAGACCGGATGGAAATGCTTTAAAATACATTAAGCGGCTTCAGGAAGAAGGACCGATATTAGTAGGAACATTTTTCAAGACGAAGCTTCTACAAACGAGCATGGGGTCTTTGGGTTTGTCTAAGCTGAAATGGACAAAGTCAAATATCCATTCAACTTCTTCCGAGTCGGCGAATGGATCTTTCCTTTGAATTCGATGATTTGGATCAACCACGGGGTTTGCGAGAAGAACTCTTCGAGACCAAAAGAAGAATTCTGCAGGAAAACAAGATTCCGCAAGCAAAGACACTTACCAGGAAATTACGTAACATGGCGCATGTTGGTCGTTGGATCGGCCAGGATCTGTCAAGCATGCCCGAACAAAAGGAACTCAAGTTTGGGAAAGGATTCGACCCAAACCCGACCGACAAGATCATGCATTTGGAAAGGATAAGGGCCCACTCACAAAACGCGTTATCCTCGGGGACCACGCAAACCAACTTTTAGAAGATTCTGACAACTTTCACATGGGTTGAGTCACGCGGAAGAAAAAGAAAACCGGTGGCGAGCGATAATGCGAGGATATAGCGTAAGCGGTGGCGTCATAAGTATCGGCAAGATTTGAAGTCCGCCTTTGAAGTCCTGGGACTTACCTCTATAAAATGCAGGATTTGAAGGAAGGCGAGGACATCGAACATTTCCCTTAGTTTTCTTACAATAAAATCGAGTGAAAATTTGTAATAAGTTTGAGTGTTTAGTTTTTAAATTTATGTATTTTCGAGTGCAAGCCTCAATAATGAGAGGCTAAACAAGTTTTCTCCTCCCAAAAGGAGATTACTAATGTAATATATTTTTCTTTAAGTTCTTAATAAAATAAAGGCTTTTGTTCAACATGTGTTCATAGTGTTCTATTGATCTATCCCTTTGAAGAAATACTTTTACGCCTGGAGTAGGAAACGAACCAATTTTGTCTTTGGCTTGAAGTCTTTGAAGGGGTCGGATAACTTGAGATCATCTTCCCGAGGGTGAGGTTGAGCAGGTGAGGAGCACATTTTTGTCAAACGATCGGGGCGATAATCTTCCGATTGGTGGCGTTGCGAACCACTTAACCGGCGGTGTTTCGGTCAAAAGAGGTATGAATTTTAAGGGATCTATTAATTTTACGGAAGCATGTTGGGCACGATATGTTCGTAATGGACTATTTCCATTATTGTAGCGAGAAGTAAAGAATGGGATCTTTGAAAGTGATTATTCATAAAACATTAGGTCGAAATTGAAAGGTTGTTCTAAGAAGAAACCTCGCTATAACGAGGTTAAACATTAGAGTTAACGGAGAGTTAACGGAGAGGTACCAAATATGATTAATTTTGTGAACATTAGGTACCAATCTTGATTAGGTTGAAAACAGGGTATCAAAAGTGAAATTAGGGTATAGATTGAGTATGAAAATGAAATTATCCCTTAATATATCAAGCAAAAGCAAAAATAGTTAAAATAAGTTTATGCCAACAATAATACATGAGCATTATTATATGAATAAAATAGTGGATTTTTTAACATTTTAAAAAGTAAAAATATTCCATTTTTGTTTTAAAAAATCAAACTTTTGAATAAATATTCGTAGTGGGTAAAAACTTGTGTCAGACGGTCTGACGGGTCCAAACCCGGTAGACGGATCCTAACCCAAATCCAATGGCATTAGTGGTGGCATTTTTGTAATATTCCGCGGGTGGTGACATACTTATAATATCAGGCAATAACATAATACAACTGGGCTCCGAAAATTATTAGTTGTTTACCTAAAAAGTATTAGTAATCTCCCTTAAAAATATTAGTAATTTTCATGAAAAATTATTTTAGTAGTTTCTTGGAAAACATTTTAATATGCTCTTATTTCATATAAAAAGTATTAATCCCATTGAAATGTATTGGTTATTTCCCGGAAAAATATTATTAGTGTCCCTAAAAGTTATTAGTTTTTCTGTTGAAAAGTATTAGTAATCCCCCTCAAAAGTATTAGTAATTTCACTGAAAAGTATTAGTCTTTCCCTAAAACATATTTTAGTAGTTTCTCTGAAAGTAATAACAATTCCCCTAAAAAGTATTAGTAGTTACCCTAAAACGTATTAGTATGTCTTCTGAAAAATATTAGTTTTTTTTACATGAAAGGTTATTATTATTTCCCTAAAAGGTATTTAGGTTTTCCCATGAATCTTTTTAATATTTCACCTAAAATATATTAGTATTTTCCCTAAAGAGTAGTACATTTTGAACTAAAAAGTATTACCTTTTATTCTCAAAAAAAAAACTATTCAATTTTAAGTGAAAGTATTAGAATCTTCCTTGTTTAGTATTTCCCATAATATTACTATTTTTTCTGTCTTCGGTGCGGAAATAATACACAATTGCCTCATGGCTACACGAAAAAATCACCCAAATTTCTGTACATTTTTATAAATATTATATAAAACTTGAATTATCTTTTCCTAGTACATTTAGTTTTGCAAAAACTCTAACCAGTGGTAGTTGAGCACATTTGATTAGTCGAATGGATGTTATCAGAGTGGACCGTGAGTTGAAAAACTTCTAGTGCATGTTGTCCCATTGGCCAGTGTACAAAAGTTCCCATGGGGTGCGTTGCGCGTTAGTGAAATTGTTCTTGTTGAATAGATTCCAAGTCGCTACTTGTCGGCATAACAGGGGATGGGGAGGGAGGAGGGAGGATGGAGTGCGAGACAGAACAACTTTTTTTCTTCTAAGATCTGGGTTAGTGTTGAGTATCCATCTAACGGATTTAATCCGTTAGATCGTCTGACAGGAGACCAACTCTTCGTATTAATGTGTACCACATTTAAATAGATTTAGATCAGGTGAGTCCACATAACTTAGGTGAGTACACGAGACCAAATCTGAGTCATTGATTTAATTTTTAAACGATTGAGATTAATCAGGTTTTACCATTATTTAATATTTAACTTGATTTAAAAAAGAACATCTTGGTAATTTTAATTTAAATCAATAATTGGGAGGGAATTTATTTTTGGTAGTGGGCTAAAAAACAGGAACCGTTATGGACGTGTGTAATCTAAGATACTGCATATCTTATACTATTTGGTAAACGAAGAGTCATATCCATCCTTGCAACCGGTCTTCTACATTTCTTCTCTACAAACAAGTCATCGCCCCTTCTTCTCTGCTAACCAGTAATCGCCCCTTCTTCTCTACAAATCGTGAAATAACCCTCCTTAAAGTGAGAAATAACCATCCTAAGTCATAACCATCTCCAACTTAACCCTTCGTGAAAAACCCCAAACCTTCCGTCGAAAATCCCCAAACCTTCGGTCGAGAATCAAACTCCCGCATTGGCCGAAAATCAAACATTGTGGTTTTTCCCAGAAGAAGCATTTTGGAACTCTCATTTTCGCTGAAGAATACACCCATTTTTGTGAAGTATTTTTTCGACCTGGCAATAGTGTAGGTAGGGCAATATTTTTTCTCTTTTTATTTCGTCTTTTTATTATATTTTTATTGCATTTTTTATGTAGAATTTTTTTGTTATTGGTGGATTTGTATTTAACATTGCATATTTTTTGTTGTTAAATATGCTTATGATTGTTATGAATAATGCTTATAAGGGGAAATGGTGGAAATTAGTATTTCATAGTTTTTTAGAACTATGGGGAGATTGTTTTATTGAGGCAAAAAATTGCCTATTGTTTGTCAATGACCATGGTCACATCTTTGTTTTTCACAAGTGTTGGTTGTCTGCTTTAATGAGGCAACAATATCGCTTATGTATGTTTTATAGTATGCTTATATATATCCAAGTATATACGAAATGGTTAGGACTTTACTGTGTTTTTGTTTTAAATTGTCTTTATTATCTGGAAAAACGAAGTCTGGTAGAGGTGGCTCTTATGGGATTTTAAAATACATTTTTGTTGCTGATAATTCTGCATTTCCCACCTTTTTTTCTAAGTCTGGTAGTTTTGCATGTTGATGTTGTGTACTGCTTATTAGTGTTGACAATTATGCTTACTCACATTCTAATCATGCTTACTTATGTCATAGAGTATGCTTAAGTTTTTTTTCTGTTGATATGACTCAGCTAAATGACTATTTGCCACCTTATTTTTGTTAGTGTTTCTTTTGGAAATGGCTAAAGAGAGAAAGAAGAGTAAGGCAACATTGGATAAAGTGAGCAAGAAGAGGAAGGCGGCAGATATTGATGTTGCTGCAGAGCCGAGTAAGAAAAAAGGGGGGAAGGACAAAGGTAAAAAAAGCGCTAGACAGTATCCAGGATGATGAAGAATCCAAATATCTTAGACTGAGTACGAGATCAACGCTGAGGAGGTTCGCCAAAGTTATTAAGAAATTGAACCTGCCACGAGGCTATTTTGGTTAACGAGATTGGGTTGATGGCTTTGTTGCACATGAAGATCGTGGAAATACCGCCACGATTAACTTCTTGTTTGGTTAAAATTTTCAATCAAATCGAGTTGTGAATTGGTGATATCGAAGGGAAAAAATTCACATAGGCATACGGATGTGGAACGGGTTCTGGGAATCCCAAATGGTAGTGTGAATATTGAACGAAAGAACAAAGCGGGGGGATGTGAACTTTATAAAGAATTGTTTGATACATGTTTTTATCTTAATTTTGATGATTTTATTCTTACACCAAAACAATGTTTTTAATTGTTGTCCAAATACTCCTAAATGATTTAAAATGGTTTTAATATTTTCCGGAGTATTTCTTCTAGTTTTATTTAGATAAAATTGGACAACATTTTTAATGATTTTATGTTTACAAGTTTTTACTTCAAAAACAAGGTTCCTAAATGTTGTCTAAATACTCCCGATTGGTTTAAAATGTTTTTACTAAATTTTTGGAGTATTCCTTGAGTTTTATTTTCGACAAAAAATTGGACAACATTTACTGTCTCGAGGTCAATGAGTCGCCAGTATAAGGGCAACCCGTATTTGAAGATGATTTTGGGACCAAAAATGAGACGAACCTAAAAATTTTTGTGGTCGGCCGAGTCGCTTTAAGGCGTCGGCGGTCAGGTCGGCCGGTCGCCAGTGCGGCCGTGCAGGAGCAAAGTATTGAAAGCAGAACTTACGCCTTCCTAAAAAAGTGTTTGTGCGACCGACCAACATAGGGGCGTCGGTCGAACCCTACGTCGACGATCGCATGTGTAAAATGTTGATACGTTTATTTCAAACTCTATTTAAATGCGCGGTCGCATCTATCTTTTGACAGAAAATCGACCTTTTGATTTTATGAGACAACATTTCCTTAAAATGTGGGATTGATTTCTAAAAGCTATATTCTTGATTTTAATTGTATTTTTACGTAGATTTTCAATCCCCAAGAGGAGCCTATGCTTGATCAACCATCTCCTATAAATAGAGGAAGTTTTGGAGCAACCAAGACAACAATTGAGATACAACACAACAAGATACACTTCAAGCAAATACTTGGTCTTTCATTGCTATTATTCTTGTTGTAATTTGCCTAGCTTATCACTTTCACATCCTTGAGGTCTAGGCTTTCATTTCTTGATTACACTTGCACTCAAATTGTATTATTCATTATTGAGTTGTAATCTTGATTTTTGGGTTATCATTCAACACAAGATATCCTTGTGAGTGTTCTTGTGGTAAGAACACACTTGGATGATCTAGGTGATAGGTGCAAGAAGATTGTGGTGATATTCTCATTGAGGTGTTGAAGAATTTGGTATTCTTCAAGGTTGAAGATCGTGGTAATCTTCACAAGGTGCCGTTGGAGATTGTGGTAATCTTCAAGTGAGATTGTGGTAATCTCAAATGTGATGTTGAAGAAGAGTGTGGTGCTCTTCAAGGTGTTGTAAGTTGGTGTTGTATTAATTTTTGGTAAATTAATAAAATCTTTTTTCTTTTTGAAATCCATCCCGGATATACTGGGGTGGTAGAGGATTAGGTCCTAGGTGGGTTGAACCTCTATAAATCGACGTGTGTTGTTTACATTCCGCACATTTATTATTGTCTTGGCTTGTTTTGTTCGAAAAAGAGGGCGAAATCGAAAAGATGGAGATAATCTATTCACCCCCCTCTAGATTATCGTAGCCGCTTGGACTTACAAGAATGGCTAGAGATTTTTAACAAGCTTAACAACCACATCACGACAAAACACGTAGCCACAGAGATGTTAAAATTTGAGGATGGAGGTGACTGGTTTAAGAGGCACTTTGTTGCCCTGGTGGACTGCTTGATTATCGGGAATAAACCTATTGGTTATGTTAACCCCCTCATGATGGACAACCTGGAGAATGTTCAGAATATTCGCAATGTGTGAGTACATGATTAACTCGCTGGTGACAAACCGTGCACGTTGGGGAGAAGGCAAGAAAATTATGTTCAATGGGCCCCTTTTGTTTTTATCGGTAAGTGGTAAATTATTATTGCTTTACATTTTTTGTATTACTACCTTGCATACTTTCTAATTTTTGTTGTTTTTGTAGGTTTTTTATTTGGATAGGGTTGTTTTCTATACTAGGGACGTGGCTAGAACTCTCCCCAGTATTAGAGCTTGGACTGCTGATATCATCCGGAAAAGGGTACGCAAGGAGATGAAGGAAGGTGGGTTTGGACAAGGTCATTTGGCGGAACCGCTCTGTACAGCGGTTTTGAACGAAGGGTCGGGTGCAGTTGACATTGGGATGTTAGGAAGTTAGTCAGCGAAGGCTGGCACGTCGTCCGGGATCGAGAGTCACGAGGTATAAATTTTACTTCTGTTTTGATTGGATGAATCCATTTTGATTTAATGCTCATGATAGATGAAAATTATGCTTATATATGTAGTTAATATTGCTTATATTAGAAAAATGATGGAGTATTTGATTGTTGTAATCCTTGCATACATTTCTAGTTAATAACGCTTATTATGTTTGCCAAATGTGCTTATATATGTTGCTTAAATGCTTACAAATGTGTATATTATTGTAATTTTTGGATTCTCTCAAATATGCTGAAATATTGTTTATGATATACGACAGTTCATCTTATATGCGGTGCTAATAATGCTCACAGAATGATGTTTTTTTTGTATATTATGTCTAATGTTTTTGGTTTGCTTATGAGTTTTGCCAATTCTGCTTATATGTGTTGCAAAAAATGCTTACATAACGATGAAGTATTTAATTATTTGTATTTTTTTGTATATTTTTGTCTAATGTTTTTGGATTGCTTATGATATTTGCCAATTATGCTTATATGTGTTGCTACTAATGCTTACAGAATGATAAAATATTAATTACTTGTATTTTTTTATTTTTGTCTAATGTTTTTGGATTGCTTATGATTTTTGCTAATTCTGCTTATTTGTGTTGCTAATAATGCTTACAAGAATGATGAAGTGTAAATCATGCTATGGAGTGCTATAAATATTTCTTCTGTAACAGACATTTGGTCTGATAACTTTTGGGAAGGAGTATAAACCGAGAGTGCTGCAGAAGTTGTCAGGCCTTGCTACATATGTGATCGACATAATAGTGTTGTTTCAGAATGCTCCAAAAGAGATGACAAGTTACGAGACTTTTGCAAATTACAAGATTCGGCAAGGATGCTTATATGCTCACTAGTAAGCATACATTGGACGCGGGCGGACCCCAGCGATGATATGAGCGAGATGCGGCTAAACGAAGCTTTTGGAATAACCCCGAGACCATAGCTATTTTGATCGAAAAGGTTGAGCTTGCGCTTGGTCGAGGAACGAGCACGAAAAGGGCGTGGAAGATTTGCCAAGTTTTAGCTTGGGTGTTACCCAAGAGATCATACAAGCGTGGGCGGGGATGTAAGATTTACGAGCCTTATTTTTCATTATTACTTCAACATCCGGTATATATTATACTTAAAGACATCACAAAAATATTTTACTATGAATAGAATGTTGGTTTTTTGTGTTGTTTGAATGTACAAAATTTGAAATAATGGTATCGAACTGGATTTTTGAAAATCCGGCCAGTGAACCGTAAGTTTATTTATTTTTTTGTTTAGTTCAAAAATATTTTTATGAAGTTTTTTGTTTGAACAATTGTATGAACACGCAGGGAAAAAGTCATATTTGGTAGTGGCAAATTTAATATAACAAGACAAGATATGGAGACTTTGAAGGGCGGGCAGTACGTCAGCGGGTCTATTGTGGATACTTGGTCGTTTATCATGAACCGCAAAGAATCGTTGAGGGCTGATAGTTCTCCGCGTAGATTCTTTGCCACGACATATCCTACTGTATGTTTTCACACATAATTTTTGGTAGATAATTTTGTGATGTATGAGGTTTGATTGGTTTATATGCCTTTTGTAAGTAGTATCCATGATGATGCTCTGTTTTTGTGGATTATGCTTATGGATGTATCACAAAATGCTTACGAATGCTTTGCATTATGCTAATGTATGAGTGGATTCATGCATGATAATTATGCTTATGTTTGGTTTGAATTATGCGTATTTATGTTATGCATTATGCGTATTGCTATTCCTTCCATTATATCTTTATGTATGATAGGTTGTTTGTGTCTGCTATGAACAATGTTTATGTCTGCATTAAATGTTGTTTTCCAATGGTTTAATTATTGCTTATGTATTGCTATTTTTATTGCATGCTTATGTTTGGTTTGAATTATGCGTATTTATGTTATGCATTATGCGTATTGCTATTCGTTCCATTATATCTTTATGTATGATAGGTTGTTTGTGTCTGCTATGAACAATGTTTATGTACGCATTAAATGTTGATTTCAATGGTTTAATTATTGCTTATGTATTGCTATTTTTATTGCGAGACATTCACAATTGTAATGCCCAGAAAGGCGTCGAATTCGAGTGAATTGGTTAAGAGATTTAGCGAAAGCTTCGACGTCGAGTTTAGCGATTGCAGTGCGAGCAGGATGGAGGAGATCCAGTTGGTATGTATGCTATGGTGAGGCTTAATTTTTTTTTATTCGTGACCCTAACATTTTTGTTACCCATTGTGTAGTTCTTCTTCCCGATATTCAAGAGCGAACATTTTTTCGTGGTATGCTTGGCGTTAAAAAATGGTCCGCCACGTGATTGACAACTCTCGGTTAAGCAACAAAACCTCAAATACGACGGCATACGATAAATTGGTCGATTCGTCTCTATAGATGATTGAATATATATTTTCAATCTTTATTGTTTGAGTGATTCAAATATTTTTTTCTGGACAACGACAAGTATTTTCGCAATACCTATCGATGAAGGTTTTACCGTCAATTGCTCGTGTGATCCAAAGAATCGATCTTCCGTTTGTGCATGCCCTGGAGGACAAGGATAACAAAGTTGATTGTGGTATTTTATAATGCGCCATATGGAGACCTATATGGGATGTGAGATCAAAAATTGGGATAGCGGGCTTGAAAAAAATGACGGCGCAACTATTGATGATGCGTAGGAAATGACGAATCGCAATATGCCCTGGACTCAATGAATGAGTGAGGAGGCGGTAATGGGGACGAGTGAAGGAGTTTGCCAAAATGAAATAAGATCAATCTGAAACGTTTTATTTATTTTGTACTTTTTAGTGATGTTTGAAGTACTTTTTAGCGATTTTTCAGACACGGTAAATTTGCTTGGTCTTTGAAGTACTTTTTAGTGATGTTTTGAATGTTTTTTGATTAGTGCTTATGTAAGCAGAATTCAATTGGTATGCATGCAGAATTTTACTCTATTGTAAGCAATCATTTTTATGGTATGTTATAATGTTTCTAGCATTACTTCAAATATTTTCTAAGCAGTGTTCTTCTTCTTTGTAAGCAGAAATCAACTGCACTGTAAGCAATATTCGAATGTTTTATCTATTCAAGTATACAAATATTTTGTAAGCAGAATTCAAACGTTGCGCAAGCAGAAGTCAATTGACTTCTTAGCACTATTTCAAATATTATAACTTCTCAAGTATTGTATACTTATAGCAGTATTCAAATGTGTTTAAGCATGATTCAAATGCTGTGCAAGCAGAATTTAATGTTTTTGTAAGCATGTATATCATGGTATTTTATATTGTTAGTAAATAAGCAAAGTGCAAGGTAATAAAAATTAAACAGGCAGTCACAATATTTATTATTGAGCACATGCCTTTTTTTTAGTTTCAAGGAACAAATTTTAGGAATATGAAACAAATAATTATATAATCTAAAATAAACCTAAAAAACAAAGCGATAAAAAATGCATAAATAAGCATAATAAGCAGTCTCAAACATGCACTCCCAAAAAAAACATTATCAACTACTTGCCGCATGTTATGCTATTGTGCGAACCTATTTCTCCACATTTCCCACAACGTCTCTTCATTTTCTGCCCAACCTTTATTGCTTTCTCCTTCTGACTCTGAAGTTGGCTCTTGACTCGACTGTCGCTCCTCTTATTTTTGGCCTGTGTTGGCGGCAACACTACAACGCCTAGCTGGGTTTTGTCCCCAACGAATCCTTCGATCAATGTTTGTTTGTTCACCGAACGGGAATTGGTTTGTTGATCTTTCAGCAATTTTTCTTTATGATCTTTTATGATCCTTGACAGGGCTTCAATCTTGGACTTGTCGTCATTTGATAAAACCAAACAACAGTGAATGTCAGACCAAATCTGTTGGATCGTTGTATCATACTGCATATCTGATCCGAAATTGTTCAACGAATCATTGCTTTGACACCGTAGCATGGATGCATTTTTCGTCCATCTTTTGTGAATATATTTTGCTGGGATTTTATCGGCCTCTTTTAGTAGCGAGAAAATGTGACGACATAGAAGCCAGATACACTGAAACATTTTGCAACTGCAATTCCATCATATCGTCATTTATATACGAAACCACTGTAAAGACTCATATTTCCACGTCCTTGATTTTATAAGTGCAGGTGTCAGCCCCGTTGTTGATTTCCATTGTCACGCACTTGTAACAAGATGATTCGATCTCGGCGCTCACAGCAGACAACACTGTTCTAGTATACACAACTGATGCATGTTTCTCAATTTCTAACTGTGTTTTGCATTGGGGCAAACTAGATTCTATCTCGTTGTTCAGTTTGTCTACGACATGTCTCTGAGCTTCTATAGCGCCATCGTAGTGCATGAAAAATTCCACTAGACTAACTTGTGGGTTGGTGAAACTCCCGAACCAGCTGTTAGCACTTTCTGATCTTGACGTGGTTCTGAGTAATCCGCTCAACTGCACACTTATAAAATAAGCGGGGATCCACGATTTCTAATTTCAAACATATGTGCGAACCAAGAATGAGAAGTCAGCTGGTAATCATTCACCAACTGTGCCCATCTCTCCTCAAATTCTGGAGGTTCGATGTAGTTACTCCAAACAATGCGGTTCAATCTTTCCATGAATTCCTCGTCCTTAAGCAAAGTATGCCCCACCTTCGCACCAACCTTTTTCATGATGTGCCACATACATAGTCGGTGAATATTGTTCTTGAAAATCTTTTTAATAGCATTTTTCATTGCGGGATCTTGATCAGTAACTATGTATGTTGGCTCATGCCCCATTGCCTTTAAGAAATTTTCGAATAGCCAGATATACGATTCTTCATCTTCCTTCAGAAGTAACCCAGACGCGAACGTAACACATCTTCTATGGTTGTCCACACCAGTGAACGGCGCGAAAACCATTTTGTACCTATGTTTGTTGTGACAAGTCAGTCTCCTTTTTTCCCAAAATAAGAAATTTCTTTCAAGTTCAGACGCATGCAATTTTCTTATAATACATAAGCAACACTCTACTAATATATAAGTAGTTTATGTTAAATTCGTATGCATATCCACACATCAATAAATGTTGTAACAAAATGGTCATTTTCTTCGTAAAATTATATATTCTCTTATGCAGTATGAAAGCAACTCGTAAGCAGTTTTTTCTTTTTTGATATGCATTATTGTGCACGTATTAAAAAAAAGGGAAATGAGCATGAATTCTGCTGGGATTGCACCCGTACCTGTTAGTGTTGTATGTTGCATCAAAAGATATAACATCCCTGAACATTCTGTAGTTTTGCTTGCACATTGGATCAACCCAAAATAATCGTATAAGTTGGTCATTTTCATCAACGTCATAGTTGAATGCTGTATTTGGACAAACTTCAATCTTTTTCAAAAACTTATCTATAATAAATTGTGCATCGGCTCCACAGACGTAAGCTTTTAGCTCTCTCTTGAAATTTTTAAATTCGATTGGTAGTGCGCCTACATTCGAATACCCTCCAACCATCTCCTTATACAGTCGATAAGTTTTCGTTGGCCCAATGTTTGCTTTTATACAGCTTAGGATGAATTTTTGGTGAGCCAAATTTAAATTCCTATTCGCCTTTAGAAAGTGTCAGACACCCTGGGGTCAAGGAATGCATGTGCGGATTTCAAAACTTTTTGTGTAAGAACCGGTCAGATGGCTTGGAATACGCATCGCGCCTTGCATCCCACCCTTGTCGGGTTTGTGCCTCACTTGTGAGACTTCGTCATCATTTAGCACCGCTTCTTCATGAGATGCAGATGAGTTGCTAACCTTTTTGAACCCTTCGCGACTGCAAACTACGTATTGCATGCATATTATACCACTGTGGAAGCCTTTGGTTGTACTAATTCTCACATCAAATCCACTGGCACGCCCATAATCCTTGTAGAATTGTATTCTGCTCTTGACACTATCAAAATTCATCTCTTCTTTTGGAGTCAGATGTTCATCACATTCTGGTATCCAATTCGGAGATGAATCCGTTGTTATTTTAATCCGTTGTTGCGGAACACTTGCAATTACAACTGTCTCAATAAAAGAAATAATTAAGCAAGATTTTGAAAACACATTAGCATAATGGTCAATCATGATAAGCAATTTTATACTCATATATAAGCAAAGTACAGGATCAGAACAAACGGCGTCGTAATCAAATAATTTCAGTTCATACAACCTAAATAATGATCAATTAACCTGATCGTTTATAACACCGAACAAATGTGAGCAACATGTTTTATTCATGACAGCAAGCATTTTAAGCACATAAAAAATGATTTTTCGATCATAGCATATACGTTTTTTAAAGTAAAAAACCGGGGACAAAGAATTGAATTTCATGCTTCAGCTATATGTTCATAATTATAAGCATATTAGTATTTACCCATAAGCAGTATTATTGATACGAATAAGCAACTTTCTGGGTAACTATGAAGAAAACAAACGTGGACGAGGAACTGAATTTTAGGTGTTCGAAAGTATGTTGATACTCATAAGCACATTCGTAGGCAATCAAAAGCATATTTGTCATCACGAATAAGCAACTCACTAGGTAAACGTACACACAAAAAAAAAATGGGATGAAGATAAGTGTTTTTCTGGACTACCAAGAAGTTCACATTTGTAAGCATGTTATTTGCCAGACATAAGCAATATTACAGACATGCATAAGCATATTGATGGGTAACAATTACTAAAGAAAAATGAAAATGATTGATTTTAGGAAAAGTTACGAATCAAATTTTAAATAGATTCAGTAAAAAATGGACAATGTAAACAATTTCGAAGGCAAAAAAAAGTGTTACCTTGTTCTTCATTAGTATTGGAGCATTCTTCATATGTGTCATCCATTTTTTTCTTGATTCAATACGCAAATGACGAGTCGTGAATTGGGGGAATATCTCGATTTGCGAACACGGTGGAGAAGGTGACGTGAAATGGACGATTTATTTCAATAATGATTTGATGGACTTGATTGTAACTCATCCTATTTTAGTGGGATTTACGAGATTCACTACGAACTTATTATTATATGGACTAATTTACCCTCTTATTGACTTTTTCGAATAGTTTATCATTATTAAGCGGGATTAATCTCGGTCATTGAAATCAATATATTTGTGGCTTGGATCAGTCCTACGTACTCATATAATAGGAGGGTCTATATAACCCTCCCCTATATATATATATATATATATATATATATATATATATATATATATATAGGGGAGGGGTTATATGAGACCACTTCATAGGGTGAGTCCATAGGGACCAATCCTAGCCACATATCTAGATTTTCTAATGGCTATGATTTTAGAGCTAAAATTACAAATTAAATGCTGGAAAATAGAGGGAGGGGTAAATTAGTAATCCTACATAATTACCCAACAAGAATAGGATTCTCTTAACTTTTATAATCACGCGAGAATCTCTCCAAAATTCAATCCAAAGCCAAAATCGGTGATCCAAAGCAAAATCGGCGTGAACAGATAGATCTCTTTCTTCTTCTTCATCGAACGATTTTCATGATATAACAAGAACCAGTCTCCCTAGCTTGAATAGAACACCATTTTTGCTGCGTAATTTTGTGGAGAATCAACTGCATATCATGATGCATGCAGAAGAGATGAACAACATATTTGAAGAAGTATTATACACATCGCTTGGAGAAGGTATGTATGATATTGATCATATTCGTAGATTAAAATCAATATCGCAATATGATACTAGCTAATCTGCAACGCACTGCAATTCTAAAAAATACTCAACAAAACTCGTAGTCATATGTCCGCATATGAAGGTAGCGGTTTTACGCTTACGTAGTATCGTCATCGCTTATGAAAAGCATTACTTCGTTAGAGTATTAAAAATTGCAAAAAATTATCATCAAAAGATGCTCTCAAAAATCATGCATGTGAATAATTAATTTGTTGCTTATGAATAAAAGTGTTGCTCCTTATGTAATATTGTTATGTTGCTTGTAAACACATGCATGCTTCATGAAAATATGATTACTTATGTAGAACCCGAGTAGTGCTTATTAACAAGCAATATCTTGATTAATAAATGATTGGTACCTATATGTCGGGAACAACATGAATATACCTCGAGAGCGACTTAAAATATCGTGACTCTATGAAGTAAATCTTGGATACCACGAATGTGAACAACAAATCAAACCTCAACACTCAATGATTTTATATAATTTGGTGAGGAGTACAATTCTACCGAAATTACGGCCAAGTTCTTTGGTTTTGATGTATGAATAAGTACAACAAAACGCTTCTAAATAGTACGCGTGCAATACATTGTATGCAACAAAGAGGGGTTCAAGAATGTTGCCAAATCACAGAAGGGGATAACAATAAAGCTAACGATACCGGTGAATGTTCTGAAATCAGACACAGAACCTCCGGACGAGTCGGATATATGAACAATTCGTATGCAACAAACTACAAGTACATAAGCAATGTATGAACAATTCGTATGCAACAAACTTCAAATACATAAGCAATGTATGAACAATTCATATGCAACACAACTACATTAAGCTTAAAATCGTAAAAAAGTTATACATAAATGTCCCCATACATTACATATGCAATAAATCTGTACTACATAAGCAAGAATTGTAATGTGTAAGAATACATTGATAATATAAAAACATATTGTTTGGGAAATAACGGTTATCTCTTCGTAAGCACCAACATGCTCTTCATATGCATACAAAATATCCTTCACAAGCAACATACCTATTTAACATTCATAAGCCACATCAAATTTGTTGTATTGCATATCTACACATGCATTATACTAAGTCTACATTATCATTGATTGCATGTACAAATGAAATAATTTGCTTGTGTAGAATAACACAATTGCATATATAGTATTTGTACATGAAAAAAATTAGATATACACCAGATAACGATCCCATAAACTTTACACATAAAAACTTCATACATACCCCAAAAAATAGAAAAGTACGATCCTACCTACATGTTTATCAAAATATTTGCAACATGACATCATAAAACAAAAACCGCATAAAAGTATCTTGTTCGACATAGAGTTACAATATCAAAATCAAATTCTACAAAAAGCCTAAGACCACAATTTCTTCATCCATTGTACTTTTTGCCTCGAGCAAATTCTTCGCCTTGTGTTCGTTCGTTCGTGCCAAAGCAATAGCAATGAGTACTTCGCCCGCAGCATGGATAACTGTGCAGAATTTTTCTTCTTCAACCTACTATCCCAATTACTCATGCCTCCGCCCATGTATGTTTCCATGTGGCGCATGGCAAAAACACCACAACCCACCTTATTATTATTGTCTCTCTAGTCCATAGCAGAAGCCTCAACACTTCAGAATTATGTATATAACGCGCAACCAACGTACAACCTTTGGACAAAATGTATTGAACAAACATCTGGCGCTGCAAAAGTCACAAAGCATGTGCATCAAAACAACTTCATATGCACATACTTTCAACTACATAAGCATGTAATGAACACTACGCATGCAACACTACTACTAAAATCTAACTGATGAAAATTTCGCATGCAAATAGTAATACCTTCATAAGCAGAATTACACAATTACACAAGCATGCAAACAAAAATATACATAAAAAATAGAATTGCAGTGGAGTCAAATTATTCAGCATTCCACAAGCACCATAAACAAACTAAACAAACAACCTTAACAACTAACATAAGCAAATGAAAAAAAAAAGAAACACATGAAAAAAACAACCACCACAATAGTTCTGAACAAAAAAAAAAACCAATGTGCAAACCGATATGAAAATTACACAACAACAACTAAAAAACAATCCCAAAACAACGAAAAAATAGATTGAAGTTGCAAAAATCGAACGAACAAACACGAACTATGAACCTTCATAAACCCTATAAAACTAGCAACTACCTACAAATCGAAACCTTCGAAAGTACAACCGAGAGAGATGAAAACTTACCTTCAAAACAACTACAAATCTTTCGAAATCGAACTCGAAGACCTAAAGTCGGAAATCGAACTCGAAGACGGAGAGAAAATTTTTTGAAATTGAAACGCTGGAGAGAGAGAGAGAGAGCAAAGACGTGACGACTGAATCAACGTGAATGAGGGAGTGAGATCTTAATAACTGATTCTATAATGCAAAATGACCACCCTACCCTTCTTAATTGCTGAAACAAAAAAATAGACTTAAAAAAGCCCTAAAAATCTAGACCACCCAAAATTATTGATCTATGGTTAGGATGTGTCCCCATGGACTCACCCCAAGTAGGAGGACCTATTTGATCCATATCATATATATATATATATATATGGATAGAGATTTTCTCTCAAAATTCTTATTAGTGAGAGACTTTAACGAGACAACTTCAGGTCCTCATAACAGTTTGTTCGTACTGCTGGAGAGAACCCACTTACAGAATTGCATTTGAGACAGTTCAACTCAGCAACTACGAACTTTAGCAACAACACAAACCAATCTATTACTTAATGGTTGAGCAACATATCCACAACACAAGTGCAAACAAATCGAATTAGATGCATATCAAAGCAAAAGTAACTAATTCTTAAAAGCAAAGCAAATGATGCAGTACTTAAGGCCATTATAGCTTTTCTCTTGATTTGGGAGTAAGATTTCTTTCTTGGCAAGATCAGATGAATATCAAAGCAAAAGTGATTAACTCTAAAGGTTTCATCCTTGTTTCTCCTTTAGCCAAATCAAATTAGCATAGATACCATATTTTGCTTTATTCTCTCTTCCCACTTATGTAACTCATGCAGTACCCACCCCCATCCCCAAAAAAGAAAGAAAGAATGAAAGAAACAATGTTCACGAATTATATATTTTCTAATTATTCATACTTGACGGGTTTGGAATATATATTATCAAATAATATGTCTCAGCAAGAGAGACAAAATTGAATTCCACAATCATGGGTTCTTAAATTCAAATCCTACCAATTCTTGGTACTTGAATCTTTTTGAGAAAACGATCAAATAAGTATTAGTTATCACATTCAGATTTCCAATTTATTGAACGAATATATTTAATTACTTATTAATTTCATGATTAGGTGTTCCAATTATGATATGATTTTTCATCACAAAATTGTTCGTTTTTTGTCATTAAGTAGTGATTGAGGCTCCTTTGAAGTGATGTATTCACCTATAATAATTGCGCTTTACATTATTTTGATGGACATAGAAATATATGGTGGTGAACGAGATGTGACAAGATTAAAATTAAAATATGAAAAGTTAGTACGATTTTTTTTTTTTTTTGAGGAAAAAATTAAAGTTAGTACGATTAATTCATTACCAATTTAATGGAATCAGTGCCCTACTGATAAAGGTTCAAGCACAAGTTAAACTCTAGCCAACCCAAAAAAAAAAAAAAGGCACTGACACTAATTAAATTTACCCCTTAGTAATAATTTTATGTTGCCTTTCTTGAATTTACTTTTATAACAAGATTTACACAGGAAAGTATGTGTTGTCCTTTCAATGTTATATCAATCACTATAGTTTTGACCCCCGAAGTTTGATAATAAGTAAAAAGATCAAATCCAATTAATGATCATTGGCCCAATGGTCAAAATGAGGTAACTCTTGGCTTCTCTTTTGAGAAATTAATGGTTCGAGCCCCCAGGGATAAGATGGTGGAACAATTAATACCGATAGCTTCAATCGAGTGTGGGGAGGTCAAACTCGGTGGATAGAAGGGAGTCAGCGATGGAGCAATCACTTGGTGGACGATTCCTTGTACGTGTAGTTGAGGATATTTGGGACCTAGAGCCATTGTGAATTTCTCGCGGTTTACATGGGGGCGATTCTGAGGGTGGGGGTTATTTCCGAGGAATAATCATATGGAAACACGGAACCCTCGGTATCAAAAAAAAAATCAAAATTAGTTATAATTTGAGGGGAGCTCGATCTTAATCAATTAATTTAGATTTAGTTTTCTTGAATTTAATTTTATTAAAGTGGAGAATTCGAATTTTTTTGAATAAATTGAAATATATTTTTATAAAGAGTTCTAGTTTCAAGCCGACCGGATAGCTTCAAGAAAGATTCAAAAGTCAAAAAACAGAAATGAAGGCGTCCTGATCACAAGAAGATCAGTTAGGTTAAAGTTGGGGCGTCGTTAAAACCTTTCAAGGTAAAACTCACCCTTGTGGGGAAAACCATGGAAGGAAAAACAGTACCCCTAGAAATCGTTCATAAAAATTAATCCATATTAGTCGCCCATAAAATAACAAAAAAAACCAATAAAACACAGAGCTAACTAACAAATTGTACTGAGATTGGCTAACATAATCATCGTTGAGCAAAGTAATGATATTACCGATCAAAAAAAAAAAGTAATGATATTCGGCAGAGGACTATCCCACCACGTGGCCGATACAAGCAATTTACTGAGACAATCCGCTAATCTATTACATTCCCGATAAATATGAGATACCACAAATTCCATCTTTGAAAGCAAATGAAGGCGTTTGTCGCCATTTACCCGAAGCCACCAGGAACCGACCATGGCTCTTGAATAAATGTCACTACATATGTCGAAGTCCGACTCAACCACGTTTTATGTCATCCTTGTTATAAGCGAAAGATATAGCCATCACGGTCATTATGAGTTCGCCGAAAGCATAACCAGTGCCACAATGTTGAATGAAATATCCAAAAAATTTTTATGTGCATTTGGAACACCCCAGTCGCCATGCAATGGCCCGGAGAACCCAAAGCACATCTATCCGTATTCACCTTAATCCAACCAGGAATAGGTAAGTTCCAGTCAACCTGCACAATCCTTGGGGGCCTTACGAGGGCCCCCCATCACCTGTAAACGTCTAAGGCAGAGTAAATCATGTTGGGTGCTATGCATGCAACTTGATCCAAAGAATAATGACTCAATAAGGGACCGAAAAGTCGAACCAGGGCCGCTCGAGTCCCTCCAATTCTTATCATTGAAAATAACTTCATTACGGATATGTCAAATGAGCCAAATACAAGAAATAATGGCAGCCCGCCATAAGAAAGAGAGATGATCACTCATCCGGACATTGTACAAAAGGACTTCTATGTTAAACAAATAATTCCTCAAGTTATTTTAAAAAATAATTTTTATTTTTAAAATTTAAAAAAGGACTTTTATTTTGTTTTGCTTCGTAGTTGGTTTTTGTCAATTTAGGTTTTGGGAATCGGTGATTAGAGCATCTCCAGCAGTTGACTGTATTTTTGTATATTTTAGAGAAACATTTAGAGGTATTCAAGATTCAACTCCAACAATCAATTCTATATGTCATTCTAAATTGAAATATTTCATTTTTATTCTTTGTTATATTGAATTAAAGTATTTATTAGTTAATAACTTAGCGTATATATTTATATATTGATGCTTAATATTTAGTTTTATTTAATATAATTAAATATAATTTGCATTAATTTTTAAATTAATTAATTTGAGAAATTATATATAAATCCTTAAAAAATAATTGAACATAAAATTAACATTTCATAATTTTTAATTTAATGTATTTTAGGTTATTCGATGTCTTTTAAATTATTGTAATTTTATGAATGTGTGTTACAAGCAATTTCTCTATTATGTTTCGATGAAATCACAAATTCAGTATTGTTTCGATGTTTCAATCCAACTTTTATCTATTTTTACGCTCTTTTTGTTCACGTGTTATTTTCTATATTTTTTTCGGGTCGTTTCTATATTTTTTCAATGTTCTTTGGTTGTTTCCATGTTATTTTCGATGTTTTTAGTGCATTGAATCAAAAATTGAATTATCATGTTTCTATCAGGTGTTGTTTATATATTGTTTCAATGTGTTTTTTTTGTTTTAAAATGTGTACTTTTTGTGTATGTTTCTTGGTTGTTTCTAGGATTTCGAATATAAGATTGATTATTTAATGACGACATTGATTATATTTCACTAAAATTTTAATTGTTGAAACATGTATGAAATATGTTTTAAACAACCTTGAAGCAAAAACGTCAAAAAGTCCGCAGAAAATTAGGCAAGTGTAGAAAAGTCCAAAAAAAAGCGGGAGTATAAAAATATTTTTTCATGTAATGTATGATAATTGTGAACTTATCCCAAATGTTTTTCGACCCCCACTTAAGAAATTGCGGCTATATCATCTATTCACCGAGATATCGGAAATCGGAATAAATATGTATACGTGAATTTGGTATAAGACATTGATTACAAATATTTTAGGGTGTTCCACATCGGATGGGATGAGATGAAATACAGTTTTGGAATACAAGATCCCATCTAATTAATTCCCCATATGATTCAATCTTGACACATTTGCAAACAAAAGAGAACATAAGCTTTTTGCCAGAAATATTCACTTTTTACTTTTAAATGCCGATTTTTGGATTTATTTCATTTAATTAAAATCTAAAAGCATATACCTAAAAGCAAATAGATATATACTTTTAGATTTTTAATTCTGCTTTTGATTAAACTTCGACACATTTATTTTTACAACTAATCCACCAAACACTTTTAACTTAATTGATTTTCAATTTTTATTTTACAAACACTACAAACTACCAACTTCTAATTTGCGGCTACTTTTCGCTTCCGCGCCAATAAATTACTTCCTCCAAAAGCACAAGTATTTGCAAACACCCTCTATGAATTTTATAAATGATTCGAGCTTGATTCATTTCGTAAGATTTTTGTAAAACCGCTTGTTAATTGAATATCATCACATGAAAAATATAAAAATGAAACTTCTGTGCCTAATTTTGAGTAGTCTTTTACAAATTCCAAGTGCTTTACGGTAAAAAAGGTCAACTTGGAATTTCAAGAAAAACATTTTCTCCAGTTGCACAAGTCTGTCATTTTCATCCTCACCTGAAACTATAGCTAATAAGAAAAATCGAGAATAGAGAGGTTTCGAAATTCCTCTTGATACACCCACCAAAGCTCAACAATGTATTTTGCTGCAATAGAATTATCAATACCATTCATTGAGGGCAATCTAAGAAAGTTCAAAAACGATCAAAACACATAATTACATCATAATATCAGTGAGCAACTAACAACAACCAACCACCACCATTAATGGATACCAACAACCAAAAAAAAGCAGCCAATTCTTGGATTTATTCAATTAAGGGCAGTCACACATAGCTTAGTAAAAAGGTTCTACATAATTGCCAATCACTATTTCCAGAATCCAATACCAACCACACAAATGGCATGAAAAACTAAGACACACAAATGTGTATATACATAATAATTAAAATAATGTTAAACTGATAATCATTTAGAATTCAGACCACATCCAAGAAAAGATGTACAAAATAATATGTCCACAAAATTTTAGCTTCATAAGTTCCATTGCTGGGTCTCATCTCCTGTTGTGCTGAAAAAGGATGCTTTGCTGCGGATAAGTCGTTTGCAACCCATCTGCAGAAAAATAACCTTATCATTGTTAGGTTCTTTTACGGATTGCGTAGAGTAGCACGGGATATTATACATCATAAGTGGTGGAGATTAAGAATCCAGAATCCTCAACCCTGATTCTATCACCAAAACTCTCTCCTTGATCTCCACAATAGTAAGGGCCTCTTCTTACTATTAATGTTGGAATATCAAACATTATTGATAGGTTTAATTACAAAAATACAATTGGGTAAAAAAAATCCAGCTATATTTCAAAACCACAAATACCCCCTCGGTATTCGTTTATTTTTCGTTAAGTAAATACAAGCCTTAAGGGATATTTGTAATTTTGAAAGATAATTGGACCTTCTTGTAATTAGGCTAAACCTGACGGGTAGTATTTGCAATTTAAATTTATTGATATTCCACTCAAACTAGTAATAGATCACCATATCTGATTCATAAACGACCAGGATTTGCATTAGGTAATTAGAAAACAAAATTCAGACTCTATAGCAACTAGAAAACAACACAAGTATCAGATGACCCTGGAGTCTTGGACTTGCAACTCAGACACAAAAAGAAGACAAGAATCAGCTTCAGCAAAATCACACAGAACAAAAAGGACAAACTAGATTACGAAAGAAGCTCACCAACAGCAGATTCTCCATCAGTAGCACTAAACAGCATAAATCCGTATCACCTGATCAATCTTGGCACGGCAAACAGGGCAACCCCACTTTTTGGCCTTAATTTCATTCAGACACAACATACACCCTGCCATGTGGCCACACGGAACGCAAGCCCCCTCAAGCGGTGCATCCAGGCAAATTGTACAAGACGAAGAAGTGCCATCTTCTATCTTTTCGTCCACACTACCAGATACCATTGCCACAGCTGGAGAAGATAAGTCAACGTCGCTCAAGTCAATTGTGGGATAGTGAATTGGACCATCATCTGTAGCTAAATTTGAAACCGGAGGAGCCGATGGAATAGAGACTAAGGAAGGATTCTCAGGAGTTGTTTGGCTTTGGAAGGGCTGAGCTGGACTGCTAGATGGACCAGCTTCTTGAACTTCGCATTTGCTGCTGTTTTCTGTGTGGACGGTAGATGCCCCACTAATGTAGCTCTCTTCGTGACTGGAGCTATTTGTAGAGGTGGCTGAGCTAGTGGATGCATCTGCTATGGATCCTGCATAAGAATCGACAGGTGGTGGTCTTTCGTGTGAGGCAGACTGAAGGGAGGCATTAATTGCCATTGTTAGTTCTTCATCTTCGAAGCTGGTGGTGCAGTTGCTGGAGCAGTAGAAAATTGGCTGTTGAAAGGAAATAGTGGATGCACAACCTGTTTTTGCAAAATAATAAATCAAGTCCGTAAGAACAGAAGTAAGATAAAATTGATTCAGTTTCTCATAAGCCAAACCTGTCCCAACAATCCACATAAAAGATGAACTACATAATTTAAAAGGCAAGACAGGTAATCATCCACAGGGCAAAAAATAGGAGCAAAACCGGATATTCATGTAGCTGGCTAATCAACCCATTCCAATAAAGAAGCCATTCGTGAATCATTTTTCCACGAATACAGAGGTAGTAAATACCCTTGCTATTTGAAGAATGAATGCAAGTTTTGATGAATTTTAGGTTTTCCAAAGGCTGTTATGACGAACATTTTTTAATGCTTTACCCAAACTTAAACACTTGAATTGTGATTAGGTAAGTAGTAATTCTTATTGATCCCCTTAAAACATGCAATCTAGAAATTACAGCTGCACAAGATTTTCACCTGTGGAATTCCTTTGCATGCATTGCAAAACCACTGCAATTGCTGTTTTCCACTTTCATTTAGAGGTGCAAGTTTAATTCTTGTACCTGCAAAGCCAGGAAACCAGAATGAGTCGCAATCAGTAACACATGATGAGCACAATTATCCAGCAAATTACTATTTCACCTCTATTCACATCTGCCCACTAACAGAAAGAAATATTTCAGTGGTTGCAAAGCTTGACTACATTTAATGGTTTTCCCAATGAACCGAACAAAAGCATATATATCTAATATCACACAGAAATTTCTTGATCAATAGGTGGATGTTTGCTATGGTACTGTTCTAATCTTATCACAAGATACTCCAACTGCTGAGGTATGTTCTTTTTTATCCTGCTGTCCACTTTCTCTCTTTGGGTCTTTCAATCTCCCCACATGGAAAGAATACTATGAAAGAAGCAATTTGAGACATGATTTACTCCTCTCAAAGTGGGTCACTCAATGTTCCTAACATGGAGAAGCACCACAACGTTGACATCGCTTCTCCAAACTCAAACATGAACTCATTAATTTGATTCAGCTGAACTATCAGACTTATCCACGATACCCAAAAGTTTAACTTCCTTTAGTTTTGGCGAGTACAAAATCAATATACTTACGCCTTGCCTCTTGGGAGGACTTAATGGCCCGTCTTCTTCTCCAGCGTTTTGGGACTAAGCATAAAGATAAAAAGTGATCACCTATCTAGTATAATGCAGTTTAGAGAATATAAATAATAAAATTGAGAACTTACTTCTTGAAACATCAGATATAATAGCTGCTGGATCAGGCTGGTTAAAATTTGGTTCCTCTAGGTTGGCTTTCCACAGTGGAACAATGGTACGTGGTTGGGCATCCTGATTAAAAGGGTGGAAGTTCAACATGAGATACACATAATCGTCGTGGATGTAAATACAATTCATATTGACACAGTATGAAGAACTTTTGCATTTTAACAGTAACTTTTCCACAAGATGAAAAGACTCCTCAATGAACTTAAAGACATTTGTAACTTGTGTGCTACTCACTCTGTCTCGATCTGTCTCTGTGTTGGGGGTATGGGTGCGCTCGTGTGTGTACTAGAGAGGAAATAACAACACTCATAAGGAGCTAAGGCAGATGCATGCATACAACACCAGTGTATAACTGTGAGAACACTGAACCCACAAGGAAATTTACTAAACAACATTCAAATGCCAAACAAAGAAAAAGGCATGAAGGTACCTGTGCACCAGCATATATTGCAAGCTCCAACTTGAAAGGTTTTCGGAGATTGCGGGAACCACAAGGCAAAATAACCACCCATCTGCATATATATTAGATTAATACATTGAGAACGCCACAATAACTAACTCATCTAATACAAGAACATGATAAAACAGCGAGGATCCTCATAAGTAGATCAGAGATTAAAGAGAAGACTTTTGCTGCCTGATGTCAATCGAACGAAAAATAATTGCTGCATGCAGCAAGCAAATCATGGCTTGCTACATAACAAATTTAAAAGAAAAGTGAAACAAACAATCCATGAAAGCACCATCTAAAATTATTAGTTTTAAATGGAAATATGAGCATTGCACTCACACTTTTCTTGAAAGCAATTGTGGAGCGAGAAGCTCCAAAAACCCTGGTCCATAAAGTTCTCGCAGCCAGCCAGAGAATAAGCATACATGCCCCTGAGCATCACCAGAAAAAATGTTAACATTCCTTTAATTGGTTACTAAAGGTATTCCAAGTGCATTATAACTTGCAGTAAATAGAAATCAGCAGGCAGAAAATACCTCAATTGCTCGGACAACATTACTGTACCCTTTGGCTCTAGCAACGTCGAGAGGGGTTTGGCAATCATCATTCATTACTAGCGCATTTGCTGATATTTCCAACAGAAACAATTAGTTGAAAAAAAAAAGAAACAGAAATGAGTACATCATAGTCTTTTGCAACTCAAACAACATGTGTACCAAATCACAGCAATGTACACAAACCTCCATGCGTAAGAAGCAACTTGACAGTCTGCTCAAGGCCTCTTTTTGCAGCATGATGTAGAGGAGTTCCAGCATGGCGACCTTAAAAGAAAAATCAATTAAGGATGAGGAATACAGCAAAACACCAGAAAATCAAGCAATCATACTGAAAAAGGCGGTATTAATCATCAAATTTGTAACATGTACAGGGAAGACTCGATCTGAAAGTAAACATCACGAATAACCAAACATGTGGATAAATAGATCCACCTCAAATGGTGGCAAAAGTGCACAATAAGAACCTAAATGCAAAAGAGTAATATACAAACTCCCACATGATGACAAGTAACTAATACTCAAAGATAATCTGAAAACAAAAAAAATCAATCATTCTCATTCAGTCAATCAACACGTATTTAAGGCATAACTAGTAATGATTTCTTTAATTACTAGATACCAAGGGCATATCACCAATCATAAAAAAAACTGACAACACATGTTTCTCTACTCTTTTATCGCCAGACATCTGTATTTATTACCAAATATCAAATGAGAACTATGAAAACAAAGACACAAAAATGAGGATAAGCTCCAAAAATGAAACAATGAGCACATTTGCAGGCACAGGGGTTTACCTGGACGATAAGCATTGACATTGGCACCCAATTCTATCAGAGCTTTCGCAACATTATAAAGCTCCGGATTCATGCAAGCTACAATCAGTGGAGTCTTCCTTCGCTATCAATCCACTGCCACCACAATCACCATTTAAGAAATAAAGACATAAGTGCCAGAGCGTGAAAATAGTTGCAAATGCAAGTTTAACATTGTGCCATGTTATTACAAGGCGTTCTGCGCAGTAACTACAATATGCAATACAAAGTTGAGTAGTTACCAATATTGAAAAGCGATAGCGCTAGGCGGCAGAGATCGGGGCCTAGCGCCTAGACTGGGCGGGATTAGACGGGCCTAATCGAAAAAAACAATCGTAGGCAGAAAAGTGGGCCTAGCGCCAGGCGGGGATTAATAGGGGCTGGCGGGGATTTTTACAAAAGAGGTTACCTCTTGATATATGATAAAACAATAATTATACCGGGACGGATGTATATAATGTAACAAAACACACAGAAAAACACATACACATGTACAGAAGTTGTTTTATTAATGTATACAATTAGAACAATAGCACTATGCTTATGGCGCACATATAATCGAATAAACTGATAATAGCATAGGCAGTAGTTGATATTCAAGATATCATCCACTAGGGAAAAAAAACATAACTTTCCCTATTGAACTAATAAAAACCAGAGGCCTATACACGAAAATCAAACGTTCTTACAAGAAGAACATATATAATATGCAGATATTCAGACATACACACACACGAATAGCTAATCGAAATATATGCACAAAACACTCACATACATACCTCAAGGCCGGCACCTTCGCTTCTGAGAGCTTTGATGCCTTCAACATTTCCATAATTTACTTGCTGATATAACAATTCATCTTTCGATTGTTGTTGTCCCATTCTTCAAGATTTATTAGGGTAAATTATTTACTCGTTTATAGCGCGAAATAGGACACAAAGGGGAATTAAAAGAAATTATTGGAAATATTGGAAAAGAAGAAAAGGGTATTGTAGAGTAATGGAGGAAACACCGTTTCGGGCTTTGCTCAACTCTCAAATTAAATCTGAATTGTGGGGTCAGAAATTAAAACAACCTCGAAATTTCATGGGTTACTTCCCAAAGAAGAAAAATTAGATGAGCTGACTCTTTGCTCTTTAATGCAATTTTCTTGGAATTTCCGGAGACGATGATGACGTGAAATAAATTGATGCAAACGCGTTTTGTACATTTGTTCTCAATTCTCATCCCCTTCTGGAATTTGGATACTAGTGTTAATTTTGGAGTCTAGACGTGAAAGAAAAATAGGGGAAATCTCAATGGGCAGGTCTCTCTAAGCGGATCCTAGCCCACCCACGTCACTCGTCTCGATCCATTAAAAAAAGGACCATTGACATAAATACCTACCTTTTTTAAATTAATGTCAGTCTTTTATGCTTTACGATACAATTTTACCTAAATTTACGCTCCGCCCTTTATTTTACACAACAATACGCTCCAAAGAAAAATTTCAGACATTTTACGTTTTGTTTCAACATTTTTTCTAACATGTTTCAAACATATAAACAAAGTTAAAACAATATAAAAACAAACCGTAAACAATATAAAACACCATATGAGCAAAAACGAGTTAAAATAGGTAAAAATTATATTTAAACATCAAAAATTTCATTAAAACAACAAAGAAACATCGGAATATATTAAAAATAATATGAAAATAACCCACATATACATGATACATACCTCAAGGCCTAAGACCTTTCCTTCTCGAGAGCTTTGATGCCTTCAACGTTTCCATAATTTACTTGTCGATATAACAATTCATCTTTCGATTCTTTGTTGTCCCATTCTTCCAAATTTATTAGGGTAAATTCTTTACTCTTTTATAACGCGAAATAGAGACACAAAATCACCCCAATTTGAAAAGGGAAACCAAAAGAAATTATTGGAAATATTGGAAAAGAAGAATAGGGTATTTGTAGAGTCATGGAGCCATGGAGGAAACACCGCTTTCCGCTTTGCTCCAACTAAAGATGTTAAGCGGGCTCAAGCCGGGCTCAAGCCCGTTTAGCTTGAAATTGGGAAAATTAGCAGGTGGTTTGGGTCGACTTTTTTGGCCCGTTTAAACTTGAGCCCTTTTGGCCCGGGCCGGTTAATCCGCGGGCTAAACAGGCCAGCCAACCGGGCTAGATCGCGGGCCTTTTTTTTTAATTTTTGTTTTTCAAAATAGAGGGTTGTGAATTAAGGGATAACAAAACTTATGTAACATTTCCTAAGAAATAGATTTTTTTATAATTACTTAAAATGTGATCAATTATGATGACTTAAAATGTTATATAATTTATATCGCTCTAAGAAATACAACACTATAATATAAATAGTTTAAAATTTTCGTGACTTAATGTGACAAATAATTGAAACTTTATGCAAACAATCATAAAGATGAATTTGTTGCATTTTGAGATTCTCTCAAGCACAAACATTAAACATCACATCGCGTTTTATGATTCTTTACATTTATTTAATTTGTTTGACAAAAGTCAAAAGGTATTAAGAAAATATTTATTATATGGTATTTATCATTCTGCATTATGGTTTGGTGTTTCAATTTTCATTTAGAAATGAGTTTTAGTTGCACATATTTTTATTTTAACTATTATTGCAGTAAGCATCTTCTTAAAGTCTCAAAGCCTTTGGCGATAATAATGATGCTTGATTGTATTTGAATTTTTGTATTTTGAATTTTAAGACTTTTATCCTTATAATGCAACATAAAAAATTTGTGTAATTTAGTTTTGCATATTTAGTTTGGATGTTATATTGTTATACATGCTTTAGTTTAAAATTTAGATTTAAATAAAAAAATATTTTTTTGGCTTGTAGCTCGTTAGTTAGTGGCCCGTTTAGCCCGAAGCTCGCTAGATTAGGGTTAGGTTCACAAAATGGTAGCCCGTTTAATAGTGGCTCATTTAGCTCGAAACCCATTTAACCCAAAGTCCATTTAACATCTCTAGCTCGAACTCTCAAATTAAATCTAAATTGTGGGGTCGAAATTAAAACCACCGCAAATTTCATGGGTTACTTCGCAAAGAAGAGCGACTCTTCACTATTTAATGCAATTTTCTTGGAGTTTTCGGAGACCATGACGTGAAATAAATTGATGCAAACGCGTTTCGTACATTTTTCTCATCCCCTTCTAGAATTTGGGGTAATTTAACATTTTATATTATTTCCCAAAAATTGTTGCAAATGTGTGGCAAAATAATTTTATTGTATTAACATTTTTCTCATCCCCTTAATGAGCTTTGTACGCTCTATGCAACACCACATCCCAACCAATTAGGATATAAACGAATCAAATCGAGCATGATATAAATATATTTTATTCGTATTGGCCTCATCTGAGAATATTTTTATACAATTTTTTAATATTAAAATATAAAAAATAATTCTTATTCTTATTTGAAATATATACTAACTAATTCAAATATTTATATTTAAAATTCTAACATATCTTTATTTATACTAAGACAACTCTTTGAAACTCTTTGATCAATGACAAGGATTTATTTGATCTAATAGATATATTTCACTCACTAGAACAATCTAACAAAAATATATAAGACCACTTCAATATATAATGCCCTAAAATTCTCTAGAAAAAAATTCTCCAACGAATCTCATTCTTATTTTGTGGCATTTGGAGAAAAAAAAAAAAAAGTGTAGAGAATTTTAGAGTAGTATTTATTGAGGTGGTCTTATATATTTTCTTATACTATTCCAGTGAATGAAATATATATACTAGATCAAATAAATCCTAACCATTGGTAAAATTAAATGTGCACGGGACTTGGAGATTACTAGAACCGAATCGATACCCGAACGAAAAATATCTCAACCGAAAATATCCGTTGACTTTTTGACTTTCTCCGAACCGAACCGTCCCGAAAAATTTTCTGGTACGGTTCTGGAGATTTTTAAAATATCCGTACCGAGAACCGTACCGAACCGAAGATCCGAAGATAAAACCGATTTTTAAGAATTTTTTAATACATACATATATATTATTTTTATCTTATTTATATTTTGATATTGTGACACCCTACATTTAATCAATAATTACACATCAATGATCCATAGTAAATTAAAAAACCATTAGCTTTAGATTTACAAATTTTCGACATAAATTATTGCAATCAATCAAATATTCGTAGAGTATAAAAATTAGATAAATCTACCATAATAAAATACTTGTCCAAAGAATCGCAATTAAAGATTAATATATTAAGAAAATTACTTTGATCGGGAGTCTATAAGTATTGGTGTGACTTTTAATCATATATTTACCCACCGATAATGATTGGTTTTATGCTACCCATTTCACTAAAGTTCTCAAACGATTTTATGATGTTACTTGCAAGTTGTCCAGTTCTTTATACTCTACTTCAAGTATGTATTTCCCGAGATCATTCGAACCTTAAAAGATTTGGATTCTTTTGAAAAGAGTAGTGATTCGAATTTGGTGGAAATGGGAAAACAAATGAGAGCAAAATTTGACAAGTATTGGGGTTCCATTAACAAAATGAATGTGATGCTTTTTATTCTTCCGTGGTATTAGACCTAGATATAAAATGAAATACTTAAGGGCTAAGTACAAGCTTTATTGTAGTGAAAAAGATGCAGATGATTTGGTAGATAAGGTAACAAAGAGTTTGAAAGCATTGATTGAAGAATATAAGATCATAAAAGAGGAAATTGTGGATGGACAAAGTTCTTCAAGTCAATCTCAAAATATAAGGATAGATACCATAACGAATGTAGATGAAGATATTGACGAGTTTTTTTAGAAGAAGAGGATATGCATAAATTGACTACCAAAGGGGAATTGGAGAGGTATTTAGAAGAGTTCTCCGAAAAATACACTCACGATTTTGATATATTGACTTGGTGGAAAGTCAATTGATCTTGACTTCCCATTTTGGGTAGCATTGCTAGAGATGTGTTGCCAATCCAATCTTCGACCGTAGCCTCGGAATCGCATTTAGTACGGGGTCGAACTTTAGATCGCTTTGAAGTTCTTTAACTCCCACTATCGAGGTGCTCATTTGCCTCCAAGATTGGTTGAGGAGATCTAGAACACCAATCCAAGTTGAAGAATATATTGAAAACCTTGTAAAGATGGAATCGGGTATGCTTTTGTTTTTAAAAGTATTTTTCATGCAAATCTCTCGCTTTTATTTTTCATTTTCATTGAATTGGTCCCTTTTTTTTCGGGATGCAACAAAAGATCATGAAATACTTGTAGTCTTGTGGCAAGAATGACATTGGAATGTTGAGATTTTCAAGGTTGATGATGTTTATTTTCTATGTTTTATGCTTATGCTCAATATGAAAGATTATGTCTTATTTTGTTGTTTTCATTTGTATTATGGCAGGTACTTTATTTAATGGAGCATGTCATGATGCATGGCATGATGATGTTTCAGTGAATCAGTATTGAAGGAGCTGAATTTTTTTTGTATTTGTTGTATTGTTGACATTCCAGTTATGTAAAAACAGTTGCACTATTACAATAAATATTATCTTTGTGTTAACCCTTATGATTTTAGTATTTAATTTGGGACTGTACTAAAAAACTAATGACCTATGGTGATTTTTACATTCAGTTTTCAGTTTTTGTGTGTGTTTACTTATGACCAATCTCCGTTTATCCGTCCGTGCATCGAACCGTCCCATACCGTTCCATTAGAACCGAATCTCCGCACCGAACCGCATCAAGTTTGGGGACGATTAAGGACAGCAGATTTATTTTCTATGGTTTTGCCTCGAGATTGAATTTTAAAATCTCCGAACTTTGGGGACGGTTCGAGATTTATGAATCTCCGGACCGCCCCGCATCTGCACACCCTAGGTAAAATAATTGTCTTAGTATAAACAAAGATGTGTTAGAATTTTAAATACAATTATTCAAATTAATTCGTATATATTTCAAATAAAAATAAGAATCAATTTTTGTATTTGAATATTAAAAAATTGTATAAAAATATTTTGTAAATGATGTCAATACGAATAAAATATATTTATATCCTGCTCGATTTGATTCGTTTATATCATAATTGGTTGGGGATGTGGTATTGTATAGAGCGTACAGAGCTCATTAACGGAGAGAAGCATATTGGGAATTGATTCGTTTATATCATAATTGGTTGGGGATGTGGTGTTCTATAGAGCGTACAGAGCTTATTAACGGATAGCATCAGATTGGGAAGAAAAGTATGCGCGCTAATGGCGCACTTAGTGTCGAATTTGTTTGATCTTTTTGTTTTATTGATTAATTTACAAATATTTTAAAAAAACAAAAAAAGCCCAAAAGTAGGCGCTAGTTTGCAATTTCGACCCGCCCCGCAGGTACTCACCCTAGCCCGCCCCGTGACCCGGAGCAGGGCGGTCTGGATATCACTTTCGCCCCGTGGGTACCCGCCCCTGCCTCGCCTAGTATTTTTATTTTTAAAATATATTTTAATATATATTTTGTATATATAATATATATTATAATATAATTTTTATGTATTCCTATATTATATATAATATTTATAAATTGTTAATAACAAATTTTGTAAATAATATTTTATAAATATATTTTTTTCATTTTTTCTCATTGTTTATATTTAATTTAATTTAAAAACGGGCGGGCGGGTCGGCCGACCCAACCCATTCTAGGCGTGAGTGGGTGGGTCCCGCCGCCCGCCCGCCCCATCATCAATTCTAAGCGCCTACACTAAAATAATAAAAAAAAAAAAAAAGGAAAAAGAATCGCCACGCGCTAATACACCTATAAAATTCACATCCAAAAAATTGCGACAATTGCAATAATTTTTGAGAAATACAATAAATGTTAAATTACCTTAGAATTTGGATACTAATGTTAATTTTGGAGTCTAGACGTGAAAGAATCAATTTACCGCATGCTCTATCCCTTTGTTCTCTTGTATTATTAATTGTATCGCTTTGCTTGAATATGCCGTCTTCCCTCCTTTATTTTAGACGTGTGTGTTTTCAGTTATGTTGTGATGAATAAAGTGATTTGAACCAAAAAAATAATAATAATTTAATTTACCTTAAATAAATAAAAGTATATTTAAATAATACTAATATTAGAGAGGATTTGGAATTTAACTTAAGAACACAGTTGGATTATTTACTTGTAATAGTAAACATATTAATCTCATTCTCTATTAGCAACGTATACGGATATTCTCAAATTCCAATTACTAGGGTTGAATGGTATAGAAACGAGTATATTAATTCTTTAATGAAGAGCTAATCTATAATTTATTAAAAACCTTTGAATTAAGTTAATAACTTTGTAAATTAACCTTAAGGGGACTACACTAAAAATATCACAAATTCCAAGTAAAAGTGCTTCTACAAATTTTGGAACTGAATCGTTTTTTATCATTTTCTTTTCTAGGGCATAAATGATAAAGTTGCACTCACGCAACTGAATTCTTCTTAATCCTTCGATGTTTAAGAACTGGTTAATAACTCTAAAAAAATGTTGATTAGTAAGGTATTATTTATAAAACATGTTAGTATTAAATATTGTTATAAGGAATTTGTATATAATAGAGCAAATTGTATTTTAATAAACTATAAATAGTACATAAAGTGGTTATGCTATTTCGTGTAGAATATGGCATTGAACCTAACAACTGGGATTTGCACCCTGCACCAGTTTGCTTATAATTTTATAAATTTCATGACAATAGATGTTTCGTGAACTTCACGACATTAAGCAATTTCATGATTTCATGTATCCAACATTTTCACATACTTCATCAAGATAATTTAGTTTGTTAAAGAAACATAAATTGTATCATTCATGGTTTGGTTTACATTTATGTTTGCATTATAACTCTTGTAACTGCTTGACTTGGCCTTTGGGCAAATAAATATTATTTTGATAAAAATATTGATTGTTTGAGTCTATTGAGGTGTGGGTAGGTTAGAGAATGGATCGAACAGGTTGCATGTGGTCCTTGTTTAACTACTCATATGCCTATTCCCATTTTTGGTCGTGGCGGAGACGGCGCGAGGCCGGGTCGTAAACGGTATATTCATGAATATGATATCACGTGGGCAAATGTTCATAACTAAAGAGACGTCGAGCCTACATAGAGGGACAAGGTGTGAGCTTGGCCAAATATTGTTAGAAGCAACAAGGAGAAGGAGACGGTCGAGTCCAATCAACAATGATCCTACGCTTCTTATTTCGGACTGACAAACTAACTGATTAACTGTTAATACCTTGTTTTTTCAAAACGCGATATCTACTATTTGTTTTAAAAAATTTGGATATCTATTGGCTGTTTGAAAAATAATATATTTATTGTACTTGACTAATTGTTGTGCAATGTGTATTGCATCACTGATAGCATCAAAAATTAATACGTCATTATTGAATTGCAGTATGTTCTTAATCATTTGTTTTTTAATGGGTCATGTCCAATAAATAGTTATAAGTTATGAACTCCGATATAACGAACTTAAGTCACAGAGGAATCATATTATCTGGGTACTAGTCGATAAGTAGAATTAGCTCAATAACATTTGGATTAGTGAAATTTGATGACTCAATTGGCATGAGACGATCTAGTAAACATAATGCATCTTTATTAAGAATATATGATCATTGGAGATACATATAAGTAATGGATGAATTTCTTAAGAGTTAGCTTGGTACATTGATTAGTTAATGTTCATATATAGTATATGTTTAGATTAAGATCTTGATTATCCCTTATGGAGTACTGATTTGAAAATAATATTTATATCCAATTGATTATATGAGTATATATAACTTAAGTATCATTTGTACTTAGGAATGGCCTTGGAACCAGAGTGGTATTCTAGGAATTTTGGATATAACCCAGGTGAGGCAACTATTATAAGTTGGTAAGGATATGATGTTGCTTAAGTTTGTAATAATTTTGATTTGGGATGCTACAATCTTTTATTATGTGTGTGAATTATTCCTTTACTATTTATTTTATATAATAATAGAAATAGCCAAAAGGCAGATAAGGAAGACCTAGAGCGAACCATTTAAGTGAAACCTCGCTCCTTTGTGAGAGATCTATATATATGTAACTTTTGTGATGGATCATCACCATTAAATTCCTTTAAGTTATGAATACTGGTATTATAAAACTAAGTTAGAATGTTTTTTGTTGGAATACTACCATAATAACTATAGTTTTTTTGGGAAGATTATTGTTAGTATAATAAGTCAAAAGACAACATAAATATTAATATAATATCAAAGGTATATAATTTGCTTATGTATATTCAGAATGTTTGATGTCCTTACTTACATATAGAAAAAGAAAATTAAGATTGTGATCAAGGCTTTATCTTGGGAGACTCCTATCGTTAAGATTTTCGTAAAATTACTTATAGTTTTATGGCTGATGTCTCAATTAAAAACTATAAGTGGAAATAAGTTTTAATCAATCTTGTACATTTTGTTGAGGAGTTCATATTACTTGTCAAGAGATAAATTAAGAAAAATAGGTAATGAATATTAAGGATTAAATTGGGATAATTTTGATATACACCTAAGTGAATGGGCTACTTAATTGTTAACTTGATTTTATTGGTTATGTACTGTTAGAATAGTGTCATGTTTAGGTTTAGATCCTGACTGTTTCAGATAAAATGTTGGTTTGAAAATAGTATTCATATACTAACTGAAGTATCCGCCATGTTCTGCGATAACCTCATAAATGGTGTGGTTTACTAGTAACTCCAGACTTAACAGTAGTCTTATTAATGAATTACACATTGACGCGAGGAATGACAAAGTTTTGGTATAACAAGATATATAAATTTGTATGTGGAAATGATTAGGCAGTATATGTGTACAACACATGGATAAATGTGTTGTGACCATATAGTCAGACTATTAGATATAGATAACCACTGGTCTGGATAAAAAATAATTTTTTTGGACTTAACACTAAGACTTGATTACTACCTTGAGTTTGTATATAAATGACTATATAAACAATGCATAATATAATCAAGAGATGCATGAAGCTATCTTTTGTACAATGATCGATTAGTTAGATTCTTTTTTTTTTTTTTTTTTTTTTTTGAGGGAAAATGAAATCATTTAATGACTAGTCATAAGCCTCCAAAGAAACAATGTGCTGGAGCGAGGGTAGAACCTCCCCCGAGTGAGGAACATTACAAGGAATAGTTAAAGCAAAACGAGCTAAATTATGTGCCAAGACATTGGCCGTTCTAAGAGTATATGAAAATGAAAAAGACGATATATCCATACTAAGCTTTCTAATATCCAAAATGATACTACCCAAATATGATAAATCTTCCAATAAATGCTGGGAAATTGTTCATGTTAGTCCAAGTGGCTACGATAATCTAGAGGGGAGGTGAATAAATTATGCCAATTTTTGGATTTTCGCCCTCTTTTTCGAATGTAAAAATGATAGCAAGAATGTAAGTGCAGGAATATAAACAACACATGTTGATTTATAGAAGTTCAACCCACCTAGGGCCTAATCTTCTACAACTCCAGTATATCCGAAGTGGATTTCGAAAAAGAAAAGAATTTTATTAATACATACCAAATTATTACACCTTCACCTTGAAGAGCACCTCACTCTTCTTACAACACCACCTATGAAGATTACCACAATCTTCTTACACCAATGAAGAATACCACACTCTTCAACACCTAAAATCACCCAAGTGTGCTCTTACCATAAGAACACTAACAAGGATGTCTTGTTTTGGATGATTGAAAACAATTCAAGATTACAAGACTTAGGCTAAATACAACAAGTATAAGAAAGTGAAGAACAAGAAGTTTGTTTGTGTTTGTATTGCTTGTGTTGTTATATCTTGTTGATTCAATCATTCATCTATTTATAGGAGAGGTCTTGGATTTGATTTTCAGACATATTCTCCCCCTTGGAGATTGAAATCTGTAAAAAATTGCAAATCAAATGGAGATTATAGCTGTTAAAAATTAATCCCTTAAAATCATGAAAAGTTGTCTGTTGCGCAACTGATAGTTTGCTGATAAAATCTTAGGTCGACCGGTCGACCTCTAATATAAAAATTCGAAATATATGCTAAAAATACTCACTTGGACCGGTCCAATAGGGATTGGACCGGTCGACCTTGTGTTTGACCGGTCGGACCCTAGTTGGACCGGTGCAACACATCAATTTTGAGAGACAGAGAACTTCGAACAATTTTTGTTCATCCCAGGCACCGGTCGACCAAGTGGTCGACCGGTCGACCTCCAAGATTTTTTCATTCCGTCTCTTTCTGTTTCAGAAATCAAACTTTCAAGCATGTGTTGCCCTCTAGGGCGACCGGTTGACCATGAAAAAGAAGTGTTGTCCAATATTTGTCAAAAATAAACTTCAAAAATACTGCGAGAAATTAGTAAAAATAATTTAAATCGATTAGGAGTATTTGCACAACATTTAGGGACATTGTTTTGGTGAAAAATCAGTAAAATAAAATCATCAAAATTACGATAAAAATATTTATCTAACAAACTCCCCCTTTTTGATGATTACAAACCAAAACAATTTTAAGAGGTCGATTTTAAAAACGAAACAAGTTTTTCATGTCAAAAATAACTATCCATTTTGAGCGACACTTTTCATGCATAAGAATCATAAAGATGGGAGCAAAGAGTTTTTAAAATATTTTGTAAAAGCTCCCCCTATCAACATGCACAACAAGAGTAAGTATAGAAGCAAACAACTAAAAGCTAAAAGCTCAGCTTTTACACTTTGAGCTTGAATTTCAAGAGCTTAGAAGCTCCCCCTGTCAAAAAGAAATCATTAGTCATATATAAAAGTCCGTTATGCATCCATTGGACTAAGTTCTATCCTCAGCTTTTGGCTTTTTTATCCATAACTTATAGCTTTTTCGTGAGCTTTTTCTAGCTTCTTGGAGCTTTTGAGACTATTTCATGTTTCTCTCCCTTTGAAATCATCAAAAATACTGTTAGCACGATAAAAACATCATAAAAACATGTCAAAGTGCGCATTTTAATCGAGTTATCGAGCTTTTGATCATAGAGCTTAAAATTCTAAATAATAAGAGAATTTTTGAGAAGAAAGTTCGTAGAAGCTCATTTGATTGATAAAACATGATCTCTATAAACATAAAAGACATTAAATCAAGAGAATCATTTAAGGGATTAAATTTTCATTGAAATATTTTGTCGAACACTTGGCGTGCGTAGAATAAAAACGAAGATGTACATAACACTTGTTAATGTAATCATGCCCAAAAATTCATCACCAATCACAGTTCTATAATTATAATCCATCATCAATCAACAACCCCAACTCAATGATGCAAAAAATTCATCAAAATACCAAATAAAAGCACTTTCTCAAGGGTTTAACCCAATTGAGATTAAAATAGAAATTAAACTTACCAATTAATCGGAGAGGTTGAGTAATATGGATGATATACTCATAATATAAGTCCAATAATATAGAATTTACAAGAAATAAATCATTTTGAGTGAATTGTGTATGAAATTTGCAAATGGATGCGAAATAGGTGAAAAACGAGTGAAATGGACGAAGTCTGGGACATAACTAATTTTAATCAAATTTTAGCCTTGGTCGACCGTTGGAGGGGGGTGGTCGAGGTCGCCCAGAGAGTCGACCGGCCGACCCTCTTCATCCGGCCCTGGAGCTCTTTTTTCGGTTCTGTCCGATTTTGAGTTAAAAATCCGATTTTCACCCTTAAGTTTTGAAAACACACAAAATGCAATCATAGACCTTATTCGATATGCATTATGCCTAAATGAGCTTTAATTGATTCAAAAGACTCGGCGGTCAAAGGTTTTGTGAAAATATCCGCGAGTTGATCTTGAGACAGAACGAAACACATCTCAATTTTTCTTTGGAAATGCAATCCCTTAGAAAATGATGACGAACCTCAATATGTTTTGTTCGCTTATGATGAACCGAATTTTGAGCAATATTTATAGCGGACGTGTTATCACAAAAAATAGGAACATATTCAAAAGAACATTTATAATCCGCTAAGGTTTGTTTCATCCAAAGTAGTTGAGTGCAACAAAAGGCCGCGAAAATGTATTCGGCTTCAGCCGTTGATAAAGATACACAATTTTGCTTTTTCGAAAACCAAGATACGAGACAATCGCCTAAAAATTGACATGATCCGGAGGTACTTTTGTGATCATCAATATTTCCCGCGTAGTCCAAATCACTATATCATTTAAGAGAAAAAATTTCGTTCTTTGGATAAAACAAGCCATATGAAATAGTGCCTTTTAAATATCGAAAAATTCTTTTAACGACACTCATATGAGATTCTTTGGGATTGCTTTGAAAACGAGTGCATAGGCATACAACATGAAGAATATCGGGTCTAGTTGCGGTTAAGTAAAGCAAACTACCAATCATAACTCGATATTTTGATTCATTAAGCCGAGCTTGACGGTGGTTGCCATTGGAGTAGTGATGGTTCTTCCTTCTTCAATTCGAACTTCTTTAGAATTTTTTTGTATACTTTGATTGTGATATATAAATGCCTTCTTGACATTGTTTTATTTGGAGTCCAAGAAAGAAATTGAGCTCCCCCATCATACTCATTTCAAATTCACATTGCATTAACTTGGAAAATTTCTTGCAAAGAGATTCATTAGTAGCACCAAATATAATATCATCAACATAAATTTGAACTAATAAGCAATCTTGCATTTTTTCGAAAAACAAAAAGAGTAGTATCAACTTTATCTCTTGTAAATCCATTTTGCAAAAAGAAAAGAGCTAAGTCTATTATACCATGCTCGGGTGCTTGTTTTAAACCATATAAGGCCTTTTTAAGTTTGTAAACATCATTTGACCTTGATAAAATTTCAAACCCCGAGGTTGTTTTACATAGACTTCTTCTTGAATAAAGCCATTTGGAAAGCGGATTTAACATCCATTTGGTAAAGCTTGAAATATTTGAAACAAGAGTAGGCAAGTAAAATACGAATAACTTCTAAACGTCTTACGGGTGCAAAAGTTTCATCATAGTCAATACCTTCTTCTTGACAATACCCTCGAGCCACTAACCTTGCCTTGTTTGAACTATGTTGCCTTGGTCATCGAGTTTGTTCGGAATACCCATTTTGTACCAATAATTGTTTGTGATGGAGTACAAGGTACCAATTCCCAAACATCATTCTTTTCTAATTGATTCAACTCTTCTTGCATTTCTAAAAACCATTTTTCATTTTCAATGACTCCTTTGCATTTTTTGGCTCTTTTTGAGAAATAAAAGATTTCTCGGCAAATTTTCTTCTAGTCATGACTTTGTCTAGAGAATCCCGAATTATGAGATCTTTTGGATGATCTCATTTGAATTTTAGAGCAACAGGGAGATCCGAATTATCACCTTTGTCTTCTTGTGGAACATTTGAAGTTGAAGGTTGATCAATTGATGTAGAAGGTTGATCACTTTGAGCATCATTTGGAACAATTGGTTCAATATCATCTTCTTCATCACTTTCATCATTGGGTATCCTTTCAACACTGATGCTTCATTGAATTTGACATGAATAGATTCTTCAACCACCATGTTATTCTTGTTATAAACTCGATATGCTTTGATCTTGGTTGAGTACCCCATAAATATTCCTTCATCGGCCTTAGGATCAAGTTTGTCCAATTGATCATTGGTATTCAAAATAAAACACTTACACCCAAATATTTTGAGGTAACTTATATTTGAAGTTCTTCCTTTCCAAAGCTCATATGGTGTTTTATTCAACTTAGGACGAAGACATACTCGATTAATAACATAACATGCGGTACTTATGGCTTAGGCCCAAAAATATTTTGGGAGAGAAAATTCATTGAGCATGGACCGACTCATTTCTTGAAGAGTCTGATTCTTCCTTTCGGCTACTCCATTTTGTTGAGGTGTTCTTGGAGCCGAAAAATTGTGAGCATATCTCTTGGTTTCACACAAGACTCTAAATTCACCATCAAATTCACCGCCTCGATCACTTCGTATAGATTTAATAGTATCTTTCTTTTCATTTTCAATAAGTCTACACAAGTTAGCAAACTCATTAACGGCATCGCTTTTATTTGCAAGAAAAATAGCCCAAATATATCTAGAATAATCATCGACTATAACAAAAGTGTAATTTTTCCCACTAAGATTAGTCATACCAATATCCCCATACAAATCAAGATAAAGTAGTTGTAGAGGCTTGGTTGTGGAAATTTCATTTTTGGGCTTAAAACTACTTTTAACTAATTTGTTCTTTTGACAAGTGTCACATAAGCTAAGATTTTCAAAATTCAATTTAGGGAGTCCTTTTATATGTTGGTTTTGTAAATATTTTGCAAGTTTTTGTATCCAACATGTCCAAGTCGCCTATGCCATAAACTTGTTAAATCATTATTGGTGACAAGACAATAAACATTTTGACTAATCAAATCACTTGTGCAAATTTTGTAAAGATTGCCTTTTCTATTTGCTTCACAAATAATTTTATCATTTTTGAGAATAATGCATTTTTCTTTATTGAATATAACATTATAATTTGATTCACAAAGTTGGCTAACACTTATCAAATTGAACTTAAGCCCTTCAACTAACAAAATATTACTAAGAGAGAAAGAAGAGTTACCAATTTCTCCATTTCCAAGAATTCTTCCATTGCCATTCCCGAACATAACCATGCCTTCTTCTTGGAGCTTGATGTTGATAAAAAGTTCTCTCCTTCGGTCATGTGGCGTGAACACCCATTGTCCACGAGTTATTTTGAATCTTCCGAAATGATTATAGCCCCTAGCACCTACAAATGAATCATTTTTAGGTACCCTATAATTTTGGGGTCCATGGGGTTAGTCTTGAGACATTTGGGTCTCCAAAAATGACAAAAATAAATTTTCAATTTGCAATTATTTGCATAGTGTCCATTTTTACCACAATAAAAACAAGTAATAATATTAGGACTACTAGCATGTATAAAAGTCGGACCTTGGTCATTTTTCTTAGAAACATTTTGAAAAGGTTTATAACCAAGTCCTAATTTTGAATGCTCACTTTTTTGTGCATCAATAATTTTTGTAACCTTATCCGTGCTTAAATTAAAACGATGCACATCATTTTTCAAATTTTCAATCTCTTTTGTGAGCATTTGTTTTTCGGAATCAAGAGTATGCATTTTAGTAAGAGTAATAGAATGAGCTCGATCAAGAGATTCATAAGAAGTAAATAAATTTTCTTTTCTAATTTGAGCTTTTTATACTCCTTTTTCAAAAGCTTGTACTTGCAAATCATATCTCTAAATTTATTTTGTAATTCATCATAATCACATTGTAATTCATCAACTAAAGAACAAGATGAAGAATTGGAGCGAACCTCATCGTTTTCATCGTCTATGGCCATGAGACCATGTTCGGCTTCTTCTTCCTCATCGGATGTGGCAAGGAGCTCATCCCATGTATTTGCTTCCGCATTTAGAGTTTTCTTCTTGGGAAAAGGCTTTTTCTTCTTTTGCTCCTCCTCCACTAATTTCGGGTAATCTGCTATGTAGTGCCCGGGTTTTCTGTATTTGAAGCATGAGTTGTCTCTCGACTTTCTTGCCTTATTTTTATTTACAAACTTGGCAAATTTCCGGACAAGAGTGGCCGTCTCCTCATCATCTTCATCACTAGCATAATATGAATTATTAGAAGAAGATGGTAAGCCTTTAGGAATAATTTGCATACCCGATTGAGATGTGGATGGTTTGGAATTTTTCCTCTCTTTGAGATAGACTTCGTAGATGAGAAGATTTCCAATGAGCTCGTCAAACTTGAGAGTTTCGAGATTTTGAGCTTCCATGATTGTCGTTACCTTTTCGGATCATGAACCGAGAAGAGCATTTAAGACCTTAGTAACCTTGTCTTCTTCGGATATGACTTTCCCAAGTGCCACAAGAGGATTGATTTCCACTATTTTTGAAATATTTTCACCATCAAGTATAATGAAGTTTTCAAAGTCTTTAACAAGCATGGTTTTTCTTGCTTGTTTAACTTTCTTTGTACCCTCATAAATAGTTTCCAATTTTTCCCAAACTTCATGTGCGGACCTTATGCCTCTAATATGATTATACTCAGTGGCGGTAAGAGAACAATGCAAAATATTTAACGCCTTACCGTTTAGAGAAAATGACTTCTTGTCATTATCATTAAATTCCTTAAGCTCTTGAGAACCGAGGTGCCATCCTCCAATTTCTTGGTTGGTTGAACTATCACTTCAATAACCACATTCCAAATATCGAACTCGCACCCTTGTAGAAAGCACTCCATTCGGTCTTTCCAAAAGGCATAGTTGTTGACGTCGAATAGTGGTGGCTTGTTGGTGGAGGTGCGGTGGTGAGGTAGCTTTCGTTCGTAGCCATAGATCTTTCTCTTTGCTCGTAATGAAGAACGAGCTTGCCAAAGAGTTTGGCTTTAATACCACTTGTTAGTCCAAGTGGCTACAATAATCTAGAGGGTGGGTGAATAGATTATGCTTATTTTCGGATTTTCGCCCTCTTTTTTCGAATGTAAAAATGATAGCAAGAATGTAAGTGCGGGAATATAAACAACACACGTTGATTTATAGAAGTTCAACCCACCTAGGGCCTAATCTTCTACCACCCTGGTATATCCAAAGTAGATTTGAAAAATAAAAAGAATTTTATTAATAGATACCAAACTATTATACCTTCACTTTGAAGAGCACCTCACTCTTCTTACAATACCACCTATGAAGATTACCACAATCTTCTTAAAACCAATGAAGAGTACCACACTCTTCAACACATAAATCACCCAAGTGTGCTCTTACCACAATAACACTAATAAGGATGTCTTGTTTTGGATGATTGAAAACAATTCAAGATTACAACTCGAAATGAAGTATCAAGAATCAAGCCTAGTACTCAAGATGTGCAAGTGAAAGACTTAGGTAAACACAACAAGTATATGAAAGTAAAAAACAAGAAGTTTGCTTGTGTTTGTATTGCTTGTGTTGTTATATCTTGTTGATTCAATCCTTCATCAATTTATAGGAGAGGTCTTGAATTTGATTTTCAGACATAGGCTCCTCCTTGGAGATTGAAATCAGAAGAATTGCAAATCAAATAGATATTATAGTTTGTTAGAAATCAATCACTTAAAATCATGAAAAGTTATGCATTTGCAATGGATAGTTTCTTTGATAAAACCTTAGGTCGACCGTCGACCTCTAACATAAAAATTCCAAATATATGCTAAAAATACTCATTTGGACTGGTCCAATAGGGGTTGGACCGGTCGACCTTGTGTTCGACCGGTCGGATCCTAATTGGACCGGTTCGGACCCTAATTGGACCGGTCCAACACATCAATTTTGAGAGACAGAGAACCTCGAACAATTTTTGTTCACCTCAGGCGCCGGTCGACCAAGTGGTCGACCTCCAAGATTTTTTCATTCTATCTCTTTCTATTTCGTAAATCAAACTTTCAGTACACGGGTTGCCCCTCAGGGCGACCAGGTTGACCATGAAATGAAGTGTTATCCAATTTTTGTCAAAAATAAATTTCAAGAAATACTCCGAAAAATTAGTAAAAATAATTTAAATCGATTAGGAGTATTTGGACAATATTTAGGGACATTGTTTTGGTGAAAAACTCAGTTAAATAAAATCATCAAAATTATGATAAAAACATTTATCTAACAGTTCACCATCACCAAGCTGTCCGACTCCATCTAGACTGAAACTACGGATAGGTTCCGAGCAAGGATCAAAGCCTCCCGACATGCCACTGCTTCGGCTACGTCAACTGGATATTCCAGGGCAAAGTGCTTTGCAAGGGTGTAGATTATCTGTCCACCATGGTCCCGAATGGCCACCCCAATTCCTATCCCTTCCGATTGAATCATCGAAGCGTCCGTGATAATCTTTAGCACTCCAACAGGTGGTCGCTGCCAGACCTGCGAATTTACATCAACCCGTTTGGCCAATGGGTGTTTTGGGGGGTATTGAGCTTGCCTATATGATTGGATACACCTGTTAGCAATATCAAATGCCACTATGTGTGAAAGTTCCTTGTCTTGGAATAGAAATACATTTTGAGCGTACCACAGGGCCCATAATAAGACAACAAAATGCGCCTCAACATCAGGATTTTGAAATTGAGAAATCATCATCAACATGTCCGCCATTGAGGCTTGAGCCATTGTCACGAGTCCGTCCACCCGGAGGATAGAAGCCCACCAATAAAATCGCTCCATTGGCAATCACGAAGAGTGTGCTCAAGTGTTTCTATGTTCAAACTGCATCTCTTGCAAATCGGACCAAACTCGATCGAGCAGCATGCTAACAATGCATTTACTGGGAGGATACCATGAGCTAATTTCCACAAGAAAATCCGAACCTTCGGGGGGATGTGCAGGCCCCAAATCCATTTCCAGAAAGGTTACTTCACTGAAGGTGCAATATGTTCAACGCTACTGTATAACCTGACTTGACAGAATATTGGCCATTTTCCGTATAACTCCAAGCTAGTTGATCTTTGCCCCAAAAATTACGTAGAGGGATTGCGAGAATCTTTGTCGCGTCCTCTATCTTAAAGAAATCATGCACCAATTCGTCATTCCAACTATGATCTTCCAAATTAATTAAATCTTGCACACGAAGTTCAGTATCTAGCCATATGAGTTGCTTGAGGTCGGAAATTAAGATTCCCAGTGATCCACGGGTCAGTCCACATCCTTATGCTCGAACCATCCCCCACAATCCATCTAATTCCCTTGTGGAGAATTTCGTTCCCGGCTAAGATGCTTCGCCAAGTGAAACTGGGTTTATAGCCAATCTTAGCCATTAAGAAATCTCCATTCAGAAATAGCGCCTTGAAAATTTGAGCAATAAGGAAGTGTCATCTGAAGTAGTCACAATCCTTATTTAGCAAGCATCACTTTGTTAAAAGAGGCCAAATCACAAAACCAAGTCCACCCTCCATTTTAGGATAACAAAGAGATTACCATGACTTCCGGTGGTCTGTTTTCCTTGCTCTTTTTCCCCCACCAAAAATTGGAAATTATAGAATCGATTTTTTGCAAATATTTGGGAGAGTAAAAGCAACTCATAATAAATGTAGGGATAGCTTGAGTCACACTTTTTATAAGAACCATTTTCGGCAATTGATAGTGTTCTCGCTTCCACTCTTTGATTTTCTTATTAATTCCATCGATCGTGCTCAAATATTAATTTTTTTACTTGCCAACCGATGTGGTAAGCCGAGATAAATGAAATGTTTATCTACCAGGTGTACACCTAGTTGGGCTAAATCTATTGCATTCTCATCCAAAACCCCTTTCTTTGAACGTGACCTCGGATTTATCAAAGTTGACGATTTGCCGACACTCCACTATACGCCGCAATGATATCTTTTGTCTGCTGGATTTCTCTAGCGTTTGCTCTTCAAATGAGACTGTCATCTACAAAAAAATAGATGTGAAATAGATGGCGCTCACTTGCATATCTTAGCACCATGTAAGTTGCCTGCAAGTTCAGTTTTTCGGATGAGCCGAGAAAGCCTGCGCAAAAAAAAAAAAAAAAATAGGGGGACAGTGGAGTCGACTGCCGGAGGCCACGGGACGGACTAAAAGGGTTACCAGACAAGTCTTTAGTAAGGACCGAGTAAGAAATGGTAGTAACACAACGCATAATAAGAGCAACAAGATTAGGACCAATTCCCATTTTTAACATAGCATGCTCAAGAAAGATCAATTCAACTCTGTCCCAAGCTTTGCTCATATCAAGTTTTAATGGAAAATTTTCACGTTTTTAGATAAGCTATCTTTCATAGCGTGGAAAATTTCAAATGCAATTAAAGCGTTGTCGGTGATGAGGCGCCCGGGAACAAAGGTCGCTTGGATAGGATTGATGATATGGGGGAGAGTAATTTTTAGTCTATTAGCCATAGTTTTTGTAATAATTATAAAAATCATGTTACACAAGCTAATAGGAAAAAAATCACTCGGGGATTCCGGATTCTTTTTCTTGGGGATTAAAACGATGTGGGTGTGATTGAGGGGGTGGGGTCGACGCTATTATTTAAAATATTGAGGATAACATGTGCAATATCAGAGCGCATAGAAGACCAGAAAGTTTGATAGAAAAAGGGGGGCATCTTGTCGGTCCAGGGCTTTTGTTGGTGCATTTGATTCAGTGCTTCTATAGTTTCTGCTTCAGTGAAAGGTGCGTTAAGGGTTTCGTGTAGCTCATCTGGGATTGACCTGTCAAGGGCTTCAAGCGCCTGGTCCATGTCCAGATTAGATGTGGAACTAAAATGATTTTGGAAGAATTCTGACAATAATCGTTCGACCTGCTCCGGCTCATCAATTTTCCTCCCAGTCTCATCCTTAAGCCATTCAATTGAGTTCTTTTTTTTCCGGCCACTCGCAACCCTATGGAAGAAATTTATGTTTTTATCCCCATCTCTTAACCAGTTAACCCGTGATCTCTGATGCCACATAGTCTCCTCCCGTTTCATAAGCGCATCGATTTTTTTCTCCAAGGATTTCATTGCAGCAATGTTATCAATGGTTTGAGGTAATTTCTGTATGCCATGAATTTGATCTCTGGCCATCGAAATGAGATGATTAATATTGCCAAAATGGGTTTTCTCCCATGCTACCAATGATGATCACACAAGACTAAGTTTCACCTTCAAGGCCTCCGGGTTATGCTCCAAAGGTGAATTCGCCCAAGTGTCACGCACCAAAGGCCTGCAAGAGTCGTCATCTAGCTAAATGTTTTCAAAACAGAAAATTCTTTGTTTGCGTCGGCCCCTTCGGATCGCACATTCGACCAAGATATAACTATTGGGCAATGATCCGACGATATTCAAACCTGGTGTTCGACTTTGTAGTCCAGGAATCGACTAACCCACTAAATATTAGCAAGACATCGATCTTGTCATTCTTGGATATTCACTTCGTCCACCTATCCTTCGTCCACATAAATTTGAATCCCTCAAATCCCGAGATCCTCTAATTCGCACTCACAAGTGCTTCTCGGAATGCCGCCAATTTTGAGTCATCTTTCGTCCTACCACCAATCTTTTCATGGTGAAATAAAATTTCAGTAAAGTCCCCAATGCAGAGCCATGGTCTTTCAGGATCAGTAAAGAGACCTCTCATCAGTTGCCACATACAATGCTTCGAACCTTGCTCTAGCCACCCATAAATACATGATAGTTGCAGGGGTCTGTGATTCACCATCCAGTATGAGAGCATCAATGACATGGAGACTAGCAATAGAGATTGTCACGTTTATTGAATCCTTCCAAAGTATGCAAATTCCATCACGTCTTCTGTCCGAACTCATATCACATTCAACAATATGGTATTGAGGCATATCTAGCTGCTGACAAACCTTTATCATTTCTTCTTTTACTAATTTGGTTTGCATAAGGAAAACCAAGGTGGGGTCTTTTCTTTTTATTTTGCGTTCAAGCACTTGAACTGTCTGGGGGTCCCCAAGCCCCCGACAGTTCCAACTCAAGCAACTCATTGATCTCAGCGGGGCTGCTCACCAGCAGCCTCCGCCGTTTGTGAATCTGAGTATGTAACATCGACAATCTCCAAGATCTTTTGTTTATTCTCACGGGGTTTGGGTGTATGTGTTGGGTTATTAAGTAGGGTGGAGGGCAGTTTACGTTTGGATTTGGGTAGGGTAGTTTGTGTGTTTTCGAGTTGGGTCGATTTTTGGGCAGGTGAATGGTGGGGTGTGCGTCGCCAGGTTGAGGGTTTTTGTGATGTGGTTATTTATCTTTATAGTTTTGTGACTGGAGTTGGGCGTGTTGATGGGCGGGTAGTTGGTGTTGGAGTAAATGGTGTTGAGGTTAGGGCTTGTTTGAGGTTGGTTGTGCATGGACATATTGGTTTTTGCATGGGGTGTTATTGGGTGGGTGTGTAAGTCAGTGCGTGGATGGTGGGGCATGGCATGGGTTGATATTGTATTTGAAATAGGTATGGTGGGGGTACGTATGGGGCTTGGGGTATGGGTTCTTTGTGCGATAGGGGTTTTGTTTGAAAGGGCTAAGGAATTAATAGTTGTTATGAGAGCTAAGCTATCTTGAGTAGTAGGAGGGGAAGTTGATCATCTAGGGGAAAGGTCTGGAGGGCTATCGACAGTAGGGTGGTTTGGGTTTTGGTCACCTTGAGTGGAAGGGAGTTTGGTAGGGTGGTTGTATATGGGGGATGGGGGTTTAGGGTTTGATGGGGTGGTTTTTCGTGGTCGTTTATATGGTGAAGCTTTCAACCACGACCCGTATTTGGCTTCAGATGGATCCGTGCCTTATTCATCATATTCTTCGCACGCCCAAAGGTGATGGCCTATGATTCAACAAAAAACAATAAAGCGGGCAATGATTCGTATTTCAAAGGAATCCAAACCGTCCGTTAATTTTCACGGCCAATCCCCTAGAAAGATTCTATTATATTTGATTCGTATTTGGGAGCCAAAAACTCAAAAAATTCGCACAAAACAGCCCCAACACGGCCTGGCCGTGTCGTGGCGCATATGGCCATGTCGACAACATGGCCAGGGTGTGTTTCAGGACATGGCCATGCCAGGGACTTCCTTTTGCAAATTTTCTATGAAAAACTCACCAACCAAGCTTTTTTTGACCACTTTTGTACACCTTTAACACCCAATTTTGCTCCACCATGTCTCCATATTCCCTCAATCATCAATTGAGTACAAGAATTCACCAACCAACAATGAAAGTGGAGGCAATTATTTAGCAAAAGATGGCACCATCAATGTATTATTATACAAAAATGGTGTCTATAAAAGCCAAGAGTTGAAGTTGGAAGAATCATCATTCATAATTCATTCATGTATTTGATTAGATAATTCATCATATTCATAATTGGGATCAAGGGGTCTTGGAGGAGTAAGCTTGAGGCAACATTGGGAAGAAAGGCTTGGAGCAACATCATCATTCAAGAAAGAAGTCAATTGAGATTTTGAGAAAGATAAGTACACCATATCTATAATATTTACATCTTCTTGTGTAATTTACTCTTTTGTCAAGATCATGAGTAGCTAAACTCCTAGTGTTTGAATGTAATGAACTCTATAATGGATTTGTGATTAAGGTGTGTATGTTTTTAATAAAATCTTCAGGCTTTGTGTGATTCACTTATATTATACTTTATTCATTCGAATTGGTATATGCGCAATATTGATTTGAAGTTTATTTTTCATCCGGGAAATCGAGAGATTCATGGTGAAATAGAACATATATAAGTGAAAAGAGTTGCATGCAATCCTAGATATAGGAAGAATCTTCTGGATTATGGTCAAACCTAATATGGGAATTCACAAATCGCTATAATGCAATCTTGGGGGTTTTAACTAGAAAGAGATTTCAGTTAATCAACTTGAGATTAGGAGTTTTTCACCTTGAGAAAGGGTTTAACTTAAATCGGGAATTTCTACGGTCCATAAAACATGAGATTTTATTAAAAGAGGTTGGTTTTTGCTTAAGGGCTCATGGTTGTATTTTTATCTTGTTGAATCACAAAAACATTCTAGAGGGATTTACATTCAAACACATTTCTAGCTCTTGATTTCTTATTCTACAATCTACTTTTATTTGATCTATTGTAAGTTGCAATTATTTTTAAATTCTTTATTTTTCATTTTTTTTAAACCATCAAAACTCTGAAAATTGCTAGATTAGATAACAAAAAGACGGTAATTACTAGTACTTACAATCCTCGTGGGAATGACACTCGGTACTCAAAAATCTATACTATAAAACGATAGGTGCACTTGCCTAAGGTTTTAAAGGTAGCTTTTGAGCCATCAAGTTTTAGGCGCCGTTTCGGGATTGTAATATTAAGAACACCTTATTTTTGTTAATTTAATCATTTTTTTATTTTATTTCATCATTTGTCTTTCTTTTTATCTATCTTTGTAAGTCTTGGATTACACTTATCCTCTTTATTTACCGCGAGTGCATGCCTACTCGTCGTCGCCGAATTTGGAGCGCGACACCGCCGGTAGCAACACAGAGGAAAGTATTAATACAAACCACGAGGAGGATATTAACGAAGGCAAGGATCCCAATATGGCGGATGAACAACAAAGAACCATGTACGACTATGCCAAGCCGTCTATGGATGGCACATCGTCTAGTATCGTAAGGCCATTTATTGCGACCAATAATTTCAAATCAAACCGAATGTTATTCAAATGGTGCAACAATTTGTTCAATTAAACCTCTGGGGACGAAGATCCAAATAATCATATCGCGAATTTCCTTGAAATTTGCGATACCTTCAAAATAAATGGAGTCTCCGACGATGCCATCCGTTTACGCCTGTTCCCATTTACTCTCCGGGGACGGGCTAAACAATGGCTAAACACTTTACCGAAGGGAACAATCACAACGTGGAACATTATGGCAGAAAAGTTCCTTCTGAAGTATTTTCCACCCGCCAAAACCGCACGATTGAGGAATGAGATCTCTTCATTCACTCAAGAAGACGATGAGACCTTGCGACGACACTTGGGAGAGATTCAAGGAATTCTGCGGAAATGCCCACATCATGGCCTTTCCATTTGGATGCAAGTCCAAACATTTTACAATGGGCTACTCTCATCGACGAGGCAAATGATTGATGCGGCAGCGGGGGGAACGTTGAACAATAAAACACCCGAAGCCGCCCAAGATCTCATAGAAGGAATGGCCATGAATGGCTATCAATGGCAATCTGCACGAGGTAAACCTAACGAGCAAAGGTGGGTGTTTATAATGCGGATGCAATGGTTACACTAGCCGCACAGTCGAAGCTTTGACCCAAAAGATTGACGATCTAGCAACTCCTAAACCACCACCACCACCACATGTTTTATCTTGTGAAACTTGCGGAGGATCGCATAATCATCGGGATTGTCCACACACAATTCCTCACGCCGAACATGCTAATTACGTTGGGAATCAAAGCGTAAATTACCCAAGTAATCCTTACAAAGAACACATATAATCCTGGGTGGCGACAACATCCTAATTTTGGTTGGGAAATCAAGGCCAACCACGACCCAATCGATCTACACAAGTCTCCCGGATTTCAGCCAAATCAAGGTAAGCCTAACTTGGAAGATCTTATAACAAAGTTTGTGCAATCAATAGATACCCGATTCAGCGGTGGAAACATCCTTGAGAAATCAAGAGGCATCTATTCATGCTTTGTGTGATTCACTTATATTATACTTTATTCATTCGAATTGGTATATGCGCAATATTGATTTGAAGTTTATTTTTCATCCGGAAAATCGAGAGATTCATGGTGAAATAGAACATATATAAGTGAAAATAGTTGCATGCAATCCTAGATATAGGACGACATAAATCTTTTGGATTACGGTCAAACCTAATATGGGAATTCACAAATCGTTATAATGCAATCTTGGGGGTTTTAACTAGAAAGAGATTTCAGTTAATCAACTTGAGATTAGGAGTTTTTCACCTTGAGAAAGGGTTTAACTTAAATCGGGAATTTCTACGGTCCATAAAACATGAGATTTTATTAAAAGAGGTTGGTTTTTGCTTAAGGGCTCATGGTTGTATTTTTATCTTGTTGAATCACAAAAACATTCTAGAGGGATTTACATTCAAACACATTTCTAGCTCTTGATTTCTTATTCTACAATCTACTTTTATTTGATCTATTGTAAGTTGCAATTATTTTTAAATTCTTTATTTTTCATTTTTTTAAACCATCAAAACTCTGAAAATTGCTAGATTAGATAACAAAAAGACGGTAATTACTAGTACTTACAATCCTCGTGGGAATGACACTCGGTACTCAAAAATCTATACTATAAAACGATAGGTGCACTTGCCTAAGGTTTTAAAGGTAGCTTTTGAGCCATCATGGTGAAATCATGTGCACTTGGGTGATAGTAGTAGAAGTCATTGTTATATATTCTACATTTTTTGGATACTAAATTATGACTTTTAAATTTTGTTATAAGGCTTATGAAGGTCTGCTCACCCGAACTTAAGGAGAAACTGATAATAAACTTATTCTTAAGGTGGTAAAAAGATATTGATAGAATTAAATGCTTGACAGTTAAATTTTATCCAATTGCCGATTTCATAATAATTTTCAATAAATGACTAGTTTATTGATTTTGGTATCACTAAGGATATAGACTGAGGCTTTACCTTACAATTGGAATTTTTATTTACAAAATAGTTATTGTTTGAAGTCTATGTGAGACTATAAAGGCAAATGATTTATAATTGAACTCAACCATATGAGACCTATGATCTTGTACGCGTCGAACAATATTTTTTGTGTATATTAAAGGAAGACTCAATAAGATTTTTGGTGAAAGATATATTTTTATGACTAAGTCACTATTGTTTCAAAGTTATTGATTTGGTTTATTTAATACGTGTGGACATTTGGGTTATTTATTGGTTAGTTAACAAGGTGAGTTGACATGAGTTTGGACTCTATTATCCAAAGTATGAGAATTAAGAAGGGCTATTTCGGTACATGGATGAAGTCTTGGAAAACGACTCAAGAATTGTCTCCGGCTTTTGGAAAAGACTACAGTAAATATTGGGGAAGTCTCGTTTGTTTAGTTATTAACTTGAGCGGAAATATAAATTATTAGTGTAAGCATTTCTCCTTAGTTTCATTATAAAAGTTTGACAGGTGTGCAACATTTGAGTTTATTCAATTGGGTTTCATAATGAGATAACATATTTTATGAGGATTAGGTTATCTGGAATCAACAATTATTGACTATACTTGAGGGAATACTTGAGTTTATGTGTGTTTGGAGAACACAAAGATATGATGTGTTTTAGAAAGTTTATTTCTGACTACTTGTGGATCTTAGGCTTGAAAGAATGTACAATTTGTTATTATGACTTGGTGATAGATTTTTTCTTATTACCTTAAGACAAAAGGTAGTGAATCAAGGATTTTAATTAACCATAGTTACATAAAACTAAGAAAATAATTGAATTATATATATATATATATATATATATATGTATCATGAGATGACTAGAATGAGATATATACGAATGTGAATTGTATGAAGTAAGGTTGAGTATAGAAATAGGAAAATTCTTTGTTAGATAAATGTTTTTATCATGATTTTGATGATTTTGTTCAAAAGAGTTTTTATACCAAAACAATGTCCCTAAATGTTGTCTAAATACTTCCGATCGTTTTAAAATATTTTTACTATTTTTGGAGTATTTCTTGAAGTTTATTTTCGATATAAAATTGGACAACACTTTTGTTTAAGGCTCGACCAGTCGCCCTATAGGGAAACCTGTACCTGAGTTGAGTTTTGAAACAGAAAAAGGGACGTTTGAAAAATAGGGAAGGCGACCAAGGTCGACCCGAAGGTCGGCCGGTACCAGGACCCTAGGTCGACTTGAGCATAGGCTCAAGAGGCTTGTGCTAGGCCCCCAAAGGCTTGTGTTTGGGGGCCCATTTTTTTTTTTTACTTTTTAATAGGCCAATTTTTTATTTTTTTTTTTTTGTCTTATCCCACCAAATCCAAATAAGCCCCCAATTTTTTTTTTATTTTTTAATAGGCCTATTGTCATTTTTTTGCCTTAGCCCAACAAATCCAAATAACTTCCAATTTTTTTTTTTATTTTTTAATAGGCCAATTTTCAGTTTTTTTGCCTTATCCCACCAAATTCAAATAAGGCCCCAAATTTTTCTTTTTACTTTTTAATAGGCCCATTTTTTGTTTTTTTTTGGCCTCTGCCCACCAAATCCAAATAAAAGTCCGTATTTCGGTGTAATTGACGAACAGTAAGCAACCAACATAGCAAATCTCAAACCCTTTGTTCTTCTTTTTCTCCAATCGCCAATCACCAATCCTCAATCGTGATTTCATCATCTTCACACGGTCACTCCAAACTCCGGTTGCCGACAATCAAAGGGTCCATTTTTAAATCTCGCCTAGGGCCCTATGAATCATAGGTCTGGCCATGCCGGTACCTGGGAAGCCCTCCTCAAGTGTTGTCTTCTCTGTTTCGATTTTTATCAACCCCAAACCGGTCAAGCATAAGGGCGACCGGTCGAACTCCCCTTTGACCGGTCCCCCTATGTAAAAATTGCAGCAAACTCATTTCAAACTTATCTCTGCGCGGCCGGTCGAACCCCTCTTTTATCAGCAAACTATCCGTTGCATTTTCAGACAGCTTTTCCCTAATTTGTGGGATTGATTTCTAACAGCTATAATCTTGATTTTAAATGGTTTCTTTTGCAGAAAATCACTCCCCAAGGAGGAGCCTATGTCTGGAAATCAAGCCAAGACCTCTCCTATAAATAGAGGCTTCATTCAAACAACAAGATACAACACATTACACAAGCAAAGAGCATACAAGCAAACACTTTCATAAATCTTGTTGTATTAGCCTAAGCACTTGCACTTGCATCTTTTTGAGGTCTAGGCTTTCAATTCTTGATTACACTTGTACTCATATTGTATTATTCATTATTGAGTTGTAATCTTGATTTTGGTCATTATTCAACACAAGACATCCTTGTGAGTATTCTTGTGGTAAGAATACACTTGGGTGATCTAGGTGATAGGTGTTTGGAGAGTGTGGTACTCTTCAAAGGTGGTGAAGGAAGATTGTGGTAATCTTCTTGAAGGTGTTGTAAGAGGGTTGTGGTAATCCTCAAGGTGTTGTATTAATTTTGGTCAAGGTTGCAGAAATCGCTAGGCCCTGGGCAAAGGCGACAGCAGGGTGCCTGGCGCGCTAGGCGCGCTGGCGGGCGCCTAGAAAAGCCCAAGTTTTTCTTATTTGTTTTCATTTTTTGTATTTTGGCCGATTTTTCCTGATTTTTGGCGATTTATTCCGACTAGACGCCTGACCGATTTTTTCCCGATTGTTTTCCGATTTTTGGCGATTTTGGGAAAATCGGGCCTGGTCTAGGCGCTAGCGCTGGCGGCCGCCAGGCGATTTTTACAACATTGATTTTGGTAATTAATAAAATTTCTTTTTCCTTTTCGAAACCCATCCCGGATATACTGGGGTGGTAGAGCACGTAGTCCCTAGGTGGAGTGAAGCTCTTTAAATCGACGTGTGTTGTTTATTTTCCGCATTTAGCTTTCGTCTTTGATCAATTATTCAAAAAAGAGGGCAAAATCTGAAAAACCGAGATAATCTATTCACCTCCCCTCTAGATTATCGTAGCCACTTGGACTAACAAGTGGTATCAAAGCCAAACTCTTTGGATAGCTTGTTCCGAGTAAAGAGGAAATATCCATGGCTACGAATAACGCTTATCTCACCACCGGCGCCTCCACCAACAAGCCACCACTATTCGACGCCAATAACTACGCATTTTGGAAGGACCGTATGGAGTGCTTCCTACAAGGGTGCGGATTCGACATTTGGAATATGGTTGTTGAAGGAGTTGATCAACCAACCAAGAAATTGGAGGATGGTACCTCGGCTCCAAAGCCTTTCAAGGAGTTCGATGAAAACGACAAGAAGGCCTTCTCTCTTAACGGTAAGGCCTTAAATATTTCGCATTGTTCTCTTACCGCCACCGAGTACAATCGCATAAGAGGCATAAGGTCGGCACATGAAGTTTGGGAAAAATTGGAGACAATTTATGAAGGAACTAAGAAGGTCAAGCAAGCAAGAAAGACCATGCTTGTTAAAGACTTTGAAAACTTTAACATGCATGATGGTGAAAGCATCTCTAAAATGGTGGAAAGGCTTGACAACATTGTCAATCCTCTTGTGGCCCTCGGTAAAGTCATCTCGGAGGAAGACAAGGTGACTAAGGTCTTGAATGCACTTCCCGGTTCATGGTCCGAAAAGGTGACGACAATCACGAAAGCACAAAATCTTGAGACACTCAAGTTCGACGAGCTCATCGGGAACTTTCTCATCTATGAAGTCTATCTCGATGAGAGAAAAAATTCCAAACCATCCATAAATCAATCGGGTATGCAAATTATTCCTAAAGGTCTTGCAACTTCTTCAAATAATGCATATTATGATAATGATGATGATGATGAGGAGACGGCCGCACTTGTTCGAAAATTTGCAAAATTTGTGAATAAAAATAAAGCAAGAAAACCGAGAGACAATGCTTACTTTAAATGCGGAAAATCCGGGCACTTCATTGCCGATTGCCCAAAACTCGATGATGAGGAACAAAAGAAAAAGAAGCATTTCTCTAAAAAGAAGGAGGTACGCTCTAATTCTTCTACCTCCTCCTTAGTTGATGAATTGCAATGTGATTTTGATAATTTCAAATTGAGTTTCAAAATTTGATTGTTAAATACAAAACTTTAAAAAAGGAGCATAAAGAGCTTAAAATTGACAAAGATGAAAAAGGCAAGTCCGTGGATGAATCAAAGTATCGAGGTATGATTGGTAGTTTACTTTATCTAACCGCTAGTAGACCGGACATTATTCATGCCGTATGCCTATGTGCTCGTTTTCAAAGTAATCCCAAAGAATCTCATATGAGTGCCGTTAAAAGGATTTTTTCGATATTTGAAAGGCACTATTCAATATGGTTTATTCTATCCAAAGAATGAAAATTTTTCTCTTAAAGGTTATAGTGATTCGGATTATGCGGGAAATATTGATGATCGGAAAAGTACTTCCAGATCATGTCAATTTTTAGGCGATTGCCTAGTTTCTTGGTTCTCAAAGAAGCAAAATTGTGTTTCACTTTCAATGCCCGAAGCCGAATATATTTCCGCAGCTTTTTGTTGTACTCAACTTCTTTGGATGAAACAAACCTTAGCGGATTACAAATGCTCTTTTGAAAATGTTCCTATCTTTTGTGATAATATATCCACTATAAATATTGCTCAAAACCCGGTTCATCATAATCGTACTAAACATATTGAGATTCGACATCATTTTCTAAGGGATTGTGTTTCTAAACGAAAAATTGAGATATCTTTCGTACCATCTCAAGATCAATTGGCGGACATTTTTACAAAACCACTATCTTCCGAGACTTTTGCGTCGATACGAGCTCGGTTAGGCATAATGCATATTAAATGAGGTTTACGTTTGCATTTTGCATGTTTTAAAACTTAGGGGCGAAAAATCGGATTTTTGGTTGAAAATTTGGATTTTGGAAAATTGGTTAAGACAGTGGGCTGGCTGGGAAGAGGGCAACCGGTCGCCCTCACCGTCGACCGGTCTCCCTCAACATCGGCCGGTCGCCCAAAGCCTTTTTGTGGATAAAACAACTTTTGTCTTCATACTAAGTCATTTTAACCCATTTTTGCCATTTTTCGTCCCCTTCGCCAAATACACACATATTTCACTCAAAATTTATTTTCTTGCATACATTTCATATCTTGGACTTAATATAGCTCGATTATCATCATCATTGCTCATCTTTACCGATTGAATGGTAAGAATTCTACTCTTTTTTGCTCAATTGGGTTGAACCCTTGAGTTCTTGACTTTCTTGTATATTTCTTAATGTAATTGCCATATGATCATGATGAGCTTATTTATTATGTTGTATTGTACTGTGTTTGGTATGATTTGGTGATGAAAATTTTTGGCTTGATTCATTTACAAGGGCTTTATACAACTTCTCTTATTTTTTACGCCCACCAAGTGTTCGATGAAATGTCACAATGAAAATTTCAACTTATACATGACTCTTATGCTTTCAAATGTCTTAAATACGGTTTGAGATCATGTCTTGGCAAACAAAACGAGCTTATGGATTTCTCATGATACATTTTTCCCATTTCTTCGGATTCTAAGCCTAATTCTTTCAATGGTTGATAAATCGTATCTTTGGCGCACTTTGATATACTTGTATGATGTTTTTATCATCCTAACATTATTTTTGATGATTCCAAAGGGGGAGAAACAGGAAATTGGCTCGTTAGCTCAAAAGAAGCTAATAAAAGCTCGATATAAAAGCTATAAGCTATGGCTTCTTAAAGCCAAGTATACCTAGTCCATGGCTTGTATTATGGACTTATTTGCAATGGATTATGAGTATTTTGACAGAGGGAGCTTCTTAGCTCAAGATGTTTATGTGTATCTTGTAATAGCTTGTGCTTCTAGCTTATGCAACACTTCTTATTGATGTGCTTATTGGTAGGGGAGCTTTTGTAAAATGTTTCTTAAACGGATAGTTTACTCATAAAACCGGAAAATTGTTTTTGTTTTCAAAATCGTCCTCGTGAAAATTGTTTTGGTTTGTAATCATCAAAAATGGGGAGTTTGTTAGATAAATGTTTTTATCATGATTTTGATGATTTTGTTCAAAAGAGTTTTTATACCAAAACAATGTCCCTAAATATTGTCTAAATACTTCCGATCGTTTTAAAATGTTTTTACTATTTTTCGGAGTATTTCTTGAAGTTTATTTTCGATATAAAATTGGACAACACTTTTGTTTCAGGCTCGACCGATCGCCCTATAGGGAAACCTGTACCTGAGTTGAGTTTTGAAACAGATAAATGGACGTTTGAAAAATAAAGGAGGGCGACCGGTTGACCCTAGGGCGACCGGTACCTGGGAAGCCCTCCTCAAGTGATGTCTTCTCTGTTTCGATTTTTATAAACCCCCAACCGGTCAAGCATAAGGGCGATCGGTCGAACCTCCCTTTGACCGGTCCCCCTATGTAAAAATTGCAGCAAACTCATTTCAAACTTATCTCTGCGCGACCGGTCGAACCACTCTTTTATCAGCAAACTATCCGTTGCATTTTCAGACAGCTTTTCCCTAATTTGTGGGATTGATTTCTAACAGCTATAATCTTGATTTTAAATGGTTTCTTTTGCAGAAAATCACTCCCCAAGGAGGAGACTATGTCTGGAAATCTAGCCAAGACCTCTCCTATAAATAGAGGTTTCATTCAAGCAACAAGATACAACACATTACACAAGCAAAGAGCATACAAGCAAACACTTTCATAAATCTTGTTGTATTAGCCTAAGCACTTGCACTTGCATCTTTTTGAGGTCTAGGCTTTCAATTCTTGATTACACTTGTACTCATATTGTATTATTCATTATTGAGTTGTAATCTTGATTTTGGTCATCATTCAACACACGACATCCTTGTGAGTATTCTTGTGGTAAGAATATTTGGGTGATCTAGGTGATAGGTGTTTGGAGAGTGTGGTACTCTTCAAAGGTGGTGAAGGAAGATTGTGGTAATCTCTTTGAAAGTGTTGTAAGAGGGTTGTGGTAATCCTCAAGGTGTTGTATTAATTTTGGTAATTAATAAAATTTCTTTTTCCTTTTCGAAACCCATCCCGGATATACTGGGGTGGTAGAGCACGTAGTCCCTAGGTGGGGTGAAGCTCTTTAAATCGACGTGTGTTGTTTATTTTCCACATTTAGCTTTCGTCTTTGATCAATTATTCGAAAAAGATGGCAAAATCTAAAAAACCGAGATAATCTATTCACCCTCCCTCTAGATTATCGTAGCCACTTGGACTAACAATTACTTTATTGCTTAAGGATCATTTTTTTATATAATTTTGGTAACTGATTTTCTATATAACGCTTGGGACTAACACCACAATAACTATTTCTAAGTTATAATTAATTGGTATTAGTAGCACAAATTGAATGGAAATACTCAAGAAAAACTAGTATTGTTTCTAGCATCAGTGTGAGAAGAATAAGTGTAATTTCTATAATATCTAAAACTATTTTAATATGAATTTGAGGGCCAAATTTTTTAAAGGAGGGGAGAATGTAAGATTCTAATATCACTGTAAATTATATTTTGGTATAAATTTATATTTTGTGCCTTTATTATATTTGTATAATATTTTATGTAAAAAAAACGATAAGATAATTATCATTTTTCTTGCGTAGTGCACTAAAAATCAAATATTGTTATCATCCTAGTATTATTTAAGTGATATTTTAATGGAGTTTTGTTTTGTTATCTAGCTTGAGCCGACCGTGGGTGAGAGATAGACAAGAGGAGTGATTTTCTTCTAAGAAATATCCCACTCTTAATCTACTTTGTGTCGAGATTGTAATAGAGAATGAAGGAGAATTCTAACAAAATTTCTTCAAATATTTGGCCCACAAGTCCACTTAATTTTGGAGCCCAATTTGACCCTTTAAATCAATGTTTTTAAAATCGGACCGGACAAATAATTAGGTTACTGGGTCACTGGTCTAACCGGTTGAACCGTTTTAAAAAAACCAGTTGACCCATATGTATATATATATATATATATATACATTTGCACACACATGTAAAGAATAAATACAAGTACATGTAACAAAACAACCAACGCAAACAAAAACAAAAACTAAATTAATAAAGTGCACATAAAAATATGTAAGTCCAATATAAGGAGTTTCTCAAAAAACAAAAAAAAAAAGTCCAACATAAAGAGAGATTATTTATGCAACTTTAGTGAACATCAATACATAGTTTTAATATATAACTTCAAAACAGATGTCCAAGAAAAAAAATAATCATTTAAAATAGTATTAGATGAGAGCACTGGCAATAGATGGATTGATGCTAAGTCTGTAATTGCCGATATGAATTATGAAATGGAAGAATTTTTAATTTTTATTTTTGCACAATGCTAATAATGGTCAATGAAGAGACAACTTTTTATATGTGGAAATATAGACAAAAAAACTCCATCCCCCTTCTCCGTCTAACCTTTTTTCTCTCCCCTTTCTCTCTAACCCCCAAAACAAAACCCTAGCTTTCCCCCCCCCCCCTCTCTCTCTCTCTCCCTTTTACAGTAGCCCCTCCCCTATCCCCCCCCCCCTCCCTCCTTCCCCTCCCCTCCATGTTTTCTATTGGAGGGATACCAAATGGCGGTCCCTTGGGCGTGAAGGTGGCCGGAATTTTTGGTCCAGGGCGAAAGCGGGTCGGAGCTTCACGGAGGTGTCTCGGAGCGGAGAAGACGATGGGCTGCGGCAGTAGATTTGGGAGAGGGAGAGGCAATTTTTTGTTTTTTTTTCTCTAGTTGGTTAGTATAGTTGTTGTTTTCTTTTTTTGTTTGTGTTTTCTTTTCTCGGTTGATTTGCGAAACTCGTAGGCGGATCAGTTTTTTCTGTTCTGCAGTATATAGTAGTTGCTCGTGCCCGATTTTAGTTTTTTGGTGTGTTACAGTATCCTTTAAGGAGTGCTGAAGTCTCCCTGCGTGGAGTGGTTAGTTTGGGGTGGGTAGTTTTTAGTCCATGTGAATCTGAATTGGTTTTACCAATTCCCCCCTTGGCTCTTAGTTAGTCTTGTCGGCTCTTAGCCCGTTGGCTACGATTGTAGTTGTAATTTTAGTTTTTGAGTTGTTATAATAAAATTCTATCGTTCAACAAAAAAAAAGAGACAACTTATTATGGAATTTTAAATTCCATGGATTGTGTTTCTACGTTTTAGAGTCATGGGTTTAGTAATTTAGTAGTCATGAAATATGCAATTACTTATTTTATTATCTTTCCCTTCAAATTTTGTAATAAACAAAAAAATTTCTCTAATCTACAAAAAAATACAAAAAATCGGGTTAAAGTGGTTCGCCGGTTTCTGGTTTTAGGCCTGTTTTTACCGGGTGGCAGCAGTTTTTTAGCCACCCGATCTAAATAAATAACCGAATCGGACTCGAGACCAATTTTCGGTTAAATTGTCGAACCGACCGGTCCGGTCCAGTTTTAAAAACATTGCCTTGAATTCGATTTAACTATATATCAAAAGTCCACCATCCTTATCTGCAAGTAAATGGATAGTGCTAGAACTCCTCATTCTGCCATTTAAAAGGAAATATAAATAAAAGAAAATTTTACTGCATCTCTCCCCTTCACTCTAGTGTTTCGGCTAAAGGTGAGTTAGAGAGAGAGTCTAGTATCTTCTTTTAACTTTGCCAACTACTCCACCTACCAATATCACTAAAATTACAAAATTGCCGAAAGAGATGTGAAGACCAGACCCACTCTTTTTTACCCTTTCTTCTTCAAACCTTCATACGATTCAGTTCTCAAAACACTCCCTTACAATTAAGCCTCATAATAGCATCCAATTAAGGTGAAAATTGCAATAGTACCATGAGCAAGAAGCTCAATTTTGGGGGAGGCTTGCTTGAATTCCACATACAATATTTGTTTTGGTGTGCCCATTGCCTGAGAATTTAGTGGCGTAAATTGGTCCTTTAATATCTAACCTTACCATGGACATGTAATTGAGTCTTATACTCTTGTCAATGAAATTTAGGCTAATCGAAGGTGTTATTGTAGGTGAAAATTGAAGGCTTAAATGTGAGATTTTCGTTGATGAAATTGGGACTTTACTAATTGTGTGAAAAGGTGGGTAAAATTTATTACTAAGAATTTTTAGAAGAATAAAAGAAAATCGAGTTTTCTGGAACTTGCTTGAATATCCCCTCTTCCCTCCTTTGTTTTAGATGTGTGTTTTCGGTTATGTTGTGATGAATAAAGTGATTTGAACCAAAAAAATATAATTTAATTTAATTATAAGAAATAAAAGTATATTTAAATAATACTATATTAGAAAGAATATGAAAATTAACTTAAAAACACACTTTGGATTATTTCCTTGTAACAGTAAACATATTAATCTCATTCTCTATTAACAACGTACGGGTATCCTCAAATTCCAAGTACTAGGGTTGAATGGTATAGAAACGAATAGTTCTTTAATGAAGAGCTAATCTATAATTTATTAAAAACCTTTTGAATTAAGTTAATAACTTTGTAAATTAACCTTAAGGGGACTACACTATAAAATATCACAAATTCCAAGTAATAGTGCTTCTACGAATTTTGGAACTGAATCGTTTTTTGTCCTTTTATTTTCTAAGACATAAATGATAAAGTTGCACTTATACAACTGAATTCTTCTTAATCCTTCAATGTTTAAGAACTGGTTGATAACTCTTAAAAAATGCTGATTAGTAAGGTATTATTAATAAAACTGGTTAGTATTAAATATTGTTATAAGGAATTTGTATATAATGGAGCAATTTGTATTTTAATAAACTATAAATAGTACACAAATGGTTATGCTATTTCGTGTAGAAAAGACATCGAACCTTACAACCTGGGACTTGCACCGCACCATCCGTATGCACATCATAAAGGTAGTCTTTAAGTCAAAGGTGAGCAAAATTCCAGTTTCCTAAAGAAAATTAGGTTTGCTTATAATTTTATAAATTTCACGACGTTAGATGTTTCATGAACTTCACGACATTAAACAATTTTTGGGCCTAAGAAAACAAATTTGACTCAACAACTTTACCGGTAGGGCAAAATTGTGACTCTACCTGTTCACTATCCTATCGATGTGGTTAAAACTTGTGAAGTGGAACACAAAAAGTGAAACATGAAATATGTTCCCTGTTTATATTGGTTGATTTGAGTAAAATTTTCAAATAAATCACTTCTAACATTATTTTGAAATTGTTAATATTAATGACTTTTAATACTAAATTGCATTTATCAAACATTGAATTTATTTCGAAGGACTTTTTCCGGAAGTCATATGATTAATCCACTATGTGTGCACTTCATAGTTAAGATCGTATATTTCAATTTTATTTATTGTTAAATTGCATTCATCAAACATTATATTTATTTCGAAGAACTTTTTTCGGAAAGTCGTATGATTAATCCACTCTCTGGTGCACTTCATTGTTAAGATCGTATATTTCAATTTTATTTACTGTTTTATATTTTAATATATATAGAATTAACTAAAATTACAAACTTAAGTATAATATATAATATATATATATATTACATATAGTATAATATATGTATATTATTAAAGATGTCAATAAGGGTCCGACCCTAAAAATTTGAGGATTGGACATATATTTCATAGACCCTTATTACATGAGAGCTTTTTTTAGATCAATCTTAATTGTCCTTAGGGCCAGCTAGGGCTAGGACCAGGACGACCCTTAGGGTTTTCTTTTTAATAATTTTTTTTGTATTTTATAAATTTATATTTAAAATTTATATATGTGATACTACCAAAATTTAAATTTTAATTCCATTTATCAATTATCATTTAATCTTAGAAAATATGAATATGAAGGAATATGATATTATGATCTACGATTCCACTCTTAGAATATTAGATTGCTGGTGCTTTTTATTTATAAATTCATAAAATTATTTAGAAGAAATTTCATTTATTATTACTTAATTTTTAGTAGATTACGTTATAATTAATATTTGATTAGGTCAGGAATATTAAACTTATAAAGACATGACTTCATCAATATGTATGTATATAGGGAATTATGTGAGACTATGGCTCTAGGTAAAACAGTGTGGACTCGTCTCAACCATTTCCATAAATATATATCAAAGGCTAAGATTAATATAAGATAATAATAGATTAACCAATTAATTAAATCTCAATAAGGGTAAAATTGTCAAACAAAAACATGTGGGGACCGTGAATTAAGAAATCAGTTATAGAGAGAGAGAGAGAGAGAGAGAGAGAGAGAGAGAGAGAGAGAGAGAGTAACACTCATCACTCATTAACGTGTGGGGACCGTGTATGTGCTCTACACTAATTCTACTGCATATTTAACATATATGTACTGCATATTTAACATTATTATACTACATGTTTAACATATATGTACTGCATATTAAAATTGACAACAAAAAACATGTGGGGACCGTGAATTAAGGAATCATCTATAGAGATAGAGAGAATCACACTCATTAATATTGGGGACCGTGCATGTGCTCTGCGATGATTCTACTGCATATTTAACATATATGTACTGCTTATTTAACACTATTATACTTCATGTTTAACATATATGTACTGCATACTAAAATTATCGAACAAAAATATGTGGGGACCGTGTATGTGCTCTGCGATGATTCTACTTCATATTTAACATATATGTACTACATATTTAACACTATTATATTGCATGTTTAACATATATGTACTGGATATTAAAATTGTCAAACAAAAATAAGTGAGGACCGTGAATTAAGGAATCAGTTATATGGTAAATGACTAGTCTATCCTTATTCGAATTAAAATAAAAAAGCCTTAAAAATCAATTAAATCTCAATATTTGAAAAAATTAAATAAATGGACATGATTAGTCCACACTGCCTTACCAAGGAGGGTGGTCTCATTTGAACAAAATCATATATATATATATATATATATGGTCAACCCTAGCCCGACCCTAGTCATGTAAGGCTAGGATTGGACTTAGATTTTTCAAGTCTTTATGAATTTAGGGCTTTTTAATCCTAGCCCTTAAGGGCTAGAGTCTTCTAAGACGAGGGCAGGCCCTGGACGAGCTGACCCTTATTATTTTATTGACATCTCTATATACTATATATAAGCAAAAGTTAGCCCTTTTTTTTTTTTCTCTCTCAAACCCTGTCTCTTTTGCTTCTTTTCTTGCTCCTCATTATTAATGGGCGATTTTTAGCCATTTTTGCCTAAAATCACCCCATCTACATCTTTTTTTTCCCATTAATTTAGTTTATAAATAAGTGATTTTCCCCCATAATTTGAATTATTTATTTATTTTTTTGTTTGTGATTTCGCCTGCCTGAAATGCAGTGCGATGTTTGGTCTAAGTCGCTATCTTGGTACAATGTTTTTTCTTGTGTGGATTCAGATAATCAATTTTTCGATCCAACAGAGATAACAAATCATATTATAGTTCTGGAGTTATAGGTATTCTACGTAGTATAAAATTTTCAAAATTGTAGGCTTTGAGCCAATTTTTGTTATTAACCAGATGCTATGAATATTTCACAGTTTCGTTGTTTTTGTCTTCTATCTATGCATTGCTAGTTTGAATTAATTAATGAAATAATTTTCCTTGTAAAAAATGCTTTATATAAATCTAAATTGCTAAATTAGCGTGTCATTCTATAAGTGGAGACTAGAGATGGCAAAATTGGTCCGGCCCAACGGGCCGACCCAGCCAATCCACATATTGGACTGGGTTGTGCTTCAATTTTACAGACCCGATATGACATGACTTATTGTGGCCCGGCCCAACTAAAATACACGTATTGGGTTGGCCCACACGAAATTTGGCTCGATGAAATTCCGATCCGGCCTGATCTTATGCATTGCCCATTGGACTCGGGTTGGACCAGTCCGACCCAACCCATTGCCTGCTTTAGTGGAGACACGCATTACATTTTGTACTCTCAATTATGGAAATTAAAGTGATCCAATACATTATCGGTTAAGTTTATACTCCTCTTCGCCTTTCTATAAAGTACTAATTTCTTTGAATCATCTGAATTGTGGGCTATTTGTTACGTTTTTCTACTCACTTTTTTTAGAAAATATTAATATTGCATTCACTTATTTGATTCATTCATAAACTTTATATAAATATATATACAGAAGGGCTCTCCCACTGGGTAAAAGATTATAGTGGAAGTTGGAAGTTCATCATGCACTAGTGATACATTTAAAATTGTTTCAAATATGGTCTCCTTAACATGATCATAGCTAGAAATCTGTTAAGAGTCCACTTACATATGACTCACTGAAACTGTAATGATATGCAATATGGAAAGTAATAACAAAGATTGTGGGACTGCATCAGCACAAGGGAATAAAGAAAATTGCTAGGAACAAAAGATTACAACATCATTAATAATTTTCTCTTCCCTTTCTTCAATGGTAAAAAAACACTTCTTTAAGACATGCTAAATAAGTTTACAACTTACCTACGAAAAAAAACAAGAAGTATGGGCTCTCTGTCTAAGATTCAGAATTCTGAATGCAGGTATTGTGGGCATACCTATCTTGCTAGTTTACTCCCTCTATCCACCCTAAAGAAGCAAATATGTTATGTATATATCCTATGAAAACTGCGCTGCCTCATTATCTTTATTTTCCTGTGTTGGTTGGTTATCGTCGTCGGCCGGTGGCTGAGCTGGAGCAGCTTCTACTGATGTTCTAGTTGTTTTTGGAGGACTGTACTTTTTCAGTAGTCTATCTTTGTTGTCTTTCCACCATTCTTCTGCCTGGTGCTCATCAAACCTTCTCTTGCTGTGGAAATAATATAACATGTGATGTGGTAAGGAATACTTTGGCAACACAAATCCACTCATTCCACTTATTACAGCTATTTCCAAGAAACAAAGATAAATAAAAACTCAGACAAACCAACCCTCTAATTAACAAGTGTATATTCACCGTGTCAGTGAAACGCTGTTGATAGAATTATTAAATGGATAAATTACAAAAACTACCCCTGAGATTTAGCTTAATTACAAAAATCTCTAGTTATCACCGTTAAGGTATTACAAACACCCCTTTTTTTGGGTTTGCATTAACAAATACCGTTCGCTGGTGCAATTTATAAAGTAGAAACAAAATGTGAAGGGGTTATTTGTAATTTTGAAAAATAGTTGGATTTTTTGGTTCTTTTTGTAAATAAACCCTTAATTAAAGGTACCTGATTTCCTACCTCACTTTATATTCCACTTGGTCAGATGAATGACACGTGCATGTTGATTGTTATAACGTATTTACATGTGTCGTTCATATGAGCAATGGAATAAGAAATCTCAACCCTTTATTAAATACTACAAGAGAAACGATATTCTGAGATATACCTGAATCTCACTCGCTTGAAAATCTTAGTGCCATTGGCCAGTAAAAGGAGTGTTACGTAAACACCCGGTTCAAATTGTTCAATAACTTCCTTTTGTCCCTCACTCGACGATGCACCACCGTGAGAAGCCCCAGAGCCATTTTCTGTGCTTGATTGATTTGTACCGTTTGTATTAGAAGTAGATGCTTCATTTGTTCGATCAGCATTCTGGGGAACCACCACATTGACATGATCTTCTCTGAAATTTGCTTCATTGGCTAACGCCGTTTGATCAGAACGATTTTGTTCCTCATGTGTTAGTTCGGGTGGGAAAGCAGAATTATCTTCAAATGCAGGAACCCCAATATTATCCAGAAAAGATTCGACTTGAGCTTGCATGCTTTTGAAAGTCTCACTCTCGGATATCTCAGGAGGCAACTTGTCCGTGATTTCCTTTAACTGGAAAACAGAACGAAGGATGGCACATGCTTATTAATCCACATACTTACTATCACAAGAGCAATAAAGATAAAAGCTGGAGGCATTGCTATTGTTCCCTGGTCATCACAAGTGACATTTTAACTATAAAAGAAACTCAGTATGATTTGTTGCAAAATTTCGAGTAAAACCAGAAATGGAAGATCCATGCATGTCCTAATGAAGATTAATATTTAGTGTTAATTACAAAAAAATACCCTTGAGGTTTAGTCTATAATTATAAAGAAAACCCAACTATATTTCAAAATTACAAATACTCCCTTTGACATTTGTTTCTATTTTACAAATTGCACCTTCAATAGCAGGGAAAATGCAAACCTCAAGATGTATTTGTAATATATAAGGGGATATTTGTAATTTTGAAGGGTAGTTGAGTTTTCCTTTATTTAGGCAAAACCTCAGGGTAGTTCTTATGGTTATCCCCTAATATTATATATAGCTGGCAAATGGCGGGTGGCCCAAGCCCACTGGCCCAATTCAGAAAATTGACCGGCTCGGCCCAAAACTCAATCAGTTTGCTAATTTCTTGGCCCAATCAAGCCTTCTCCATATTTATAACTAAATTGTCGGGCCAACTCAGGCTTCAGGTTATTCGGATTGGGAAAAGTTAGCCCAGTCCATTTCAGGCCTGTATAAGTGCAGGATAACCCAGTCCTATCCTCGGCACAGCTCAAAATTATTAATTTATTATATACTTTGTAATTACTTAAATTTGAAAGTGACAAGCTCACGCAAAGAATGATGGAAAAAATGCGAAAATCCGATTACTTGATCTGTGATGGTCTTGACGGCTCGCATTGCTCTAATACACGTCGAAGATCTATCCGCAGCCAATGCAGTAGCTGATTCGGCAGTTTCCTTCAACTTCTGAATTTCTGCATCTTGAACTTCACTTTTCTGTTTCAAACTCTTAACCTAAGACCAGCAAACAAAAACAATTAGATCGTAGCACTTAACAAACCAAAGTACGAGATTCAACTTGTTAACGAGAAAAACTTCATACCTGACCATGCAACTTCGAAACTTCTTGATTTAAAATATCATTTGTCTTTTTCAAAGTATCAATAACGCCCCTTGAGAACACCGGAGCTGCAGAGCGTGGAGGACTTGGTCTTCTCGAGTATGGAGAAGCAGGTCTCGAATTTGACTGATATTGAGGCTGAGGCTGCTGAGGTTGTGGCGATGACGTAATAACAGGCTTTAGAGCATATTGAAGAGCACTAAGTGAACTTGGGAAAGCGATATCCTTTAGCTGTAATAGAGACGGGACTTGAGAAGCACGGACAATGGAATAATTATCGGACCTTTGTCCAGAACTTCCTGATTTGATCTCAAGATACTTAACGGCTCCACAGTGGGGACAGTAAAACTCGTGGACGTTCTTACATCTCCTCGATCCATACGAGTACTAAAATCCATTGAGCTACGATGATTAGACGCCCTTCGGTTTATAGTCGCTGCATTTCCAACCTCAGCGGCCTTTTTCAATTTTAAATAGCAAGAATCACAAACTCTGTGTGGTTTCCGGGAGTCGGAGCAAGAGCTGCTTTCATTGCCTTTTTCGAACTGCAACCATGGCAATGGACAAGTCCACAGTTATAACAGTTATGTCGTTTTCTAGTAAAACCGAATGCCTGTCTGCAAGCCGTGCAAACCGATTGATCTGCCCCTGAGACCCATTTATGGATGCAAATACTAGCTGTGTAGTTTGAACCACACGCGATATTTCTCACGTGCCTGTCTTTGAGAGCTTCGACTAGTGTTGGGGCGTTGCGGTCTTCAGTGTCCCCATGCCCTAATCTTCCATTGGCTCCTCTTCCCCACGTAAACACTTCGCTTCTCAAAGTTAGGACAGCAACATGGTACGCCCCACATGAAATTTGTTCAACAAATTCACCTACCAGTCGATCTTGTACTAAAATAGGCGACTTTCCATCGGCTTGTGGACTTCCCAGCTGACCGTACACGTTACTTCCCATAGTAAAGACATGGCCTGAGTTTGTAAGAGCAACTGTCATATTCGCCCCACAGGCTATCTGTTGGATGTTGTAATCGATAAGACCAGAGACGCAAGTCGGAAAAAGATAAGTCTCCTTATTTCCATGACCTAGTCGGTATTTATCACCATCACCCCAAGTGAACAATTTTCTAGATGAAACATTTGGACCCGACTGATTCGAAACTTCAATAATAGCAGCGGTATGCCATACGCCGCATGAAACAGCCACAGCTTTCAGACCACTTAATGATTGGACCTCTTTTGGATATCTAATGCTCTCACGATCACCGTGTCCTAGAGCTCCAAACATTCCGTCACCAAACGTAAACAATTTCCCATTAGAAGTTGCCAGTGCTGAATGCCAGGTGCCACATGCAACTGATAAAACTTGAAAACCTTCTAAAGAACCACAAACCCTTTTTGGTATCCAATGGCTAACATCATTGCCATGGCCGAGAAGTCCTACGTTATGGGTCCCATCGCCCCAGGTATATAAATCACCAGATGCAGACAACGCACACGTGTGAAACTCTCCACACGAAACAAAATCAATGTTTGTAATAGCCAAAGATTCTACTAGTCGAGGACGACAAAAGTCCTTTTCGATTCCGTGTCCCAATCTGCCCCCAGATTCCTCTCCCCATGTGAAAACCTCTCCTTGCCTTGTAACAAGAGCAACATGGCGAACACCACAAGCTATTTGATGTACATCGAGTACTATGTTTGTTTCCAAAGGTTTTGGAGCTAGTACATCGTTTTTTATCGGAATTGGATTGCCAGTTCCATCTGTTGCCACTCCATCAGACCAGATTTCGCCCCAGAGATAAACATCGCCAAGCGATTCTATGTCGTCTGGTCCAGAACCTTGACTCGAACAACTAGGTGTACTTGAGACACTAATTCGGAAACCATCTGCACCACTCGTTCTTAGTTGCATGTTTGCACTTTCAGACCCCACATGTGAGCTTGAGCTACTGGAGTTATTATCACGAGAACTAAAATCTGTGGAAACTTTGCCACGGGGAATACTCGACGTGAATTCTAGTGCTGCTCCGAATGGACGAATTTCTTGAGGGATATCACCGGTACCATGTAACTAAAAACACACAAGTGGATTAGATAATTAGTTTGGTAGAACTTTTTGCCAACCTAATAGATAATTCATAAACATAAGTCACACATTATAGACAATAACAACTATTCATAGTGCATGAATAACCAAATTAATTTGGATCAGAATTTGACAGAGTTGTAAAGAAAACTCCTATTATAAGTTCACATTTTTGTACTTGTGCACTTTCCCATATTCTGCATATGATTACGTAGTGATTAAAATAGAGAATCTGGAAACCTTGATAAATCAAGTGGTGTAAATGGCTCACGCAATAAATAGTTGTGATGTTTCCCAAAATAATCTTCCAGAAAGCCTGAAGGAAGTCAAGTAATTTCCTGAATTGGTCTAATATTGAAACACTCAACTCTCAAAAAGCTCCCTTTCCTGTATAATTCACCAAGACCAAAGTGACTCGCAAGAAATATTGTCCATTAATTCAGATTCTCTTTGTGTAACAGCAAGTAGTATCCTTTCTTCAGATTAGTAACGTGGTAAGTAGTCTTTAAAGAGAAAGATTGAATAAATAAAGATTAAGTAATTGCTTCATCACAATGACAGGGGAATAAACATTTGGGTGATGATTCCAGTACAAACCCAATAACTTGTTTATTTACTTAAATGAATGAAAGAAAATATAGAAAATTCACACAGCAATGTCATCTGGGACAATGAATGTGACAACATTGCAAAGAAACAGTATGTCGTACAATGAGAATAAGAGATGGAATCAAATTACATCATAAATTTCACTTCTAGTACGCCTACTGCGTGTTTGGCCAGTTGATATTAAAGCCTTCAGGCCAGCAAGCCAGACCTCGGATTCAACTTTGTCCTTGCAGATCTATAAAGGTGGAAAAGATGCAATTGATGAGCTAAAAACTTGTAATTAAAAGCATCATGTCAAATTTACTTGTAAAGAAAAAAAACTGACCAAATCGAGAGATCGTTCCCCGTTATTATATATCAGTGAAAATGACAAGTAATCCTTCTCTGGGCGCAAATATCTTTTAAAAACAGGCTGTACGGACATAGGACAAGACAAAACATTTTTCAGTTAATCAGTTTCTATTGCTGATAGTTGATAGTTTCAGGTAGTATTGCATCGAAAGCAAGTTACATGAACTCTAAAACATAATCCTGGAGAGAGATTTTTGCTAACTCACGGTTCTCTGTCCAGGAATAATCCGTGAAACAGAAGATAGCGTCAAATGCCTTTCTGCTCCATGCGAGTACCAGATTAGTGTTGTTTCGTCCTGGAAAAAACATACATTTCAGGTTATCTAATCATATTCACACTTTCTTGTCGAAATTTTGAGTTAATCATATCATTTCTTCAATATTGTTACACCAACAAAAAAATGGATGCAACAAAAATCAATGGGACGATTCCATATTAAGTATAGGCTAAGAATGACTAGACAAAACAAACATAGGTTTGCAATATGCTTGAAAGTACTGAATGACAGGTCTACGCAGTAAAAAATTCTTGCAAATTGGACTTGAATTGAATTGTTCAAACATTAACAAATCCATTAGCTGGCATCAGAAAAACTGTATAATTGTGGCAAAAAATATCTCAATGGTCAAAACGATGGAAAAAGACTATAGCTTACTGGAGAAAGTCTGAATGTACAAAACTTAGGCTTCCCTTTTCTGCTGTACTTGATTAACTGTGTTCCTTTCTTCAAAGCAATGAGTGCCTTCAGAAACAAATGAAAAATGCCATAAGGATATAAAGGTCTAACAAATCAATATTTATTGGAAAAATATCACAAAACTTTATCGGAAGTGCTGAACCAAGTTCCACCAGATAACCTTGAATGAAGAATTTCCAAACCATTTCTATTTACATCCAACTCTCTTGACAAGATTTTGAGCTAGCTTAGCGACTGAAGACATTTATTGTCTTTTAATTTTAATAATGTGCATGGGAGAAAAAGAATAGAAGGTATAAGACTATTCATAGTTCCCTCAAATTGACCAAATCACCAATATCCTTTAGCCAATACACTCAAAAAATCTTGAATCCTCCAGATCTCTAAGGGAAACATGGATTTTCATTATACCTTCTTCAACATCTTCATAAAATTAAGGGATCATAACAAAAATTACCCCTAAGGTTTAGCCTAATTACGAAAAATCCCAGTTATCTTTCAAAATTACAAATACCCCTTGAGGTTTGTAATTACCTAATAAACACCCCCTCCTAAGGGTGCAGTTTGTGAGATAGAAATCTTGGATGAGGCTCACGTCAGGTCTTGAAGAGCAACAGAAGAATTGGCATCCACTCTAGTGTCCGCTCTTGGTTCACACACTTTTATTTCTTTATGAAATTACACAGCAAGCTTACGTGCTAGCCTAGCGGATGACTGGTACTAGCGCCGATCTTCTTTCTAGTGACCGATCGGATTTCGAAAGGGGGTATTTGTAATTTTGAAATATAACTTGGCTTTTTTGTAATCAGGCTAAACCTCAGGTGCCTAATGCGATTCTTCTCTACCTGGGCAGTAAGAAAGAATGGAAACCCCCTCACGATCGATTAAAGGGAAAGTAGATTGATATTGGTTCGAATGTAGGTTTTTTTTTTTTTGTAATTATCCCTAAAATTAAATTAAAAAAACTAGACTTCAGAAGCAACAAATTTCTTGCTTTGATTGCTAATGGTATTTTTCGCGAGCACTTTAAGAGTTCTTTTCCAATCATTTAGGCTGCTTTACCGATAATATTCCCAAACCTCTGCTTTCAACGCCCCACCTTACCACTTTTGCAAACATCCACAAACTTTTATACGTTTGGAACTGGTACTCTGAAAGTTTAAAAGATTCTGAACGCTCAAAGTTTATTAACTTATTCTTAATCTCAGTAGCTGATGATGAATACCCATCTTGGAGACTGCATATACACTTTTAAGAGATGATTCTACTTCAACATGACTCTACTAAACAATCACCTCAATTGAATACTCAGATTACAAGAACAAAAACTCATACGTTAGTGGGAGATCAACACCTTGTAGTTATCTGACGTTCGATCTCAACAATTAGCCTCTCTACTAATTTGGCAGCACACTAGATAAACGAGTACTTGAGTGGAATCCCAAGAGAAATGCAATATGATACAGAAATCCTCGATGATCCAACATGGGATCAAGTGAGACGCGTATATGACTAGTTCTATGGGGTATGATTCTTTCACAAAAATTCCGAGATTGTACAAAGTTAAACAGAGAGAAAGGTAGGGTTACCTGATCAATGTCACGGTCAGGGTTGCCATAACTAGCAGGATCTGCCATTCCATCTGAAACAAATCTTAGGTATCCACCGAAGAAACCTACTTATTGTCCCAACCATCCGTATAGTCTTCATAGATGATGCCAATGCACAACTCTTCTGTGGCAAATCATCAAATTCCTAGAAGAAAAAAAGAATGAACAGATTAAACTTATGCTGATTTTCTTTTCTCCCCTTTTCTTCTATGGGAAAAAAATATTTTGCTCGACACTTCGATTGGCTGATAAAATCCTGTGGCGATCCAAGAAAAAATTAGTACTGATCCACTTAAGATTCACAAAGAATCACCAGCAAAAATCAGGAATTTGAGCGAAATCATGATGTTTTGACAATGATGTGAAAATGGGTTTGGTCAGTTTGGTGATCACCAAACAAACACACCATGAGAGAAAGGGAGAGAGAGAGAGTTGAAGAGAGAGAAAATGACACACGAGTTTAGGAGAACGTTGGCAGCTGAAGAGAGTTGTGATGCGAATTTGGCGCGCTTATTTAGCCTCTCTAACTACCTTATAATTAAACTCTATTAACCACCCTTAATCATAGGCCATGCTTTACTCTTCCCCGTGGTTTTTTCAATTAACAAAATTTATAACTTAGAATAAATAAACAATAGAGTTCAATTTTGTGTTCCAGTGATTGAGACGTGTGTTGTAAGAGCGAATGACCCGGGTTCGATCTTATACGAGTACGTGTGTCCCCTCCCCAAATTTCTCCAATTGTACTAAAAAAAAAAAATAATAAGTTAAATAAACGTTTTACTGATTAGGTTAAAACTTTCTACTTGAAAAATCATTTAAAATATAAAAAATAGGTCTTATTGTATGGTTATGTTTCCATAGTCCATTTCACTAGTTTCTAATGTAGAAAAGTAAATTTCAAGAATTTATTGATTTTCGCATTAAAATTTGAATTATATTAGGAAAAAATGAATGAAAATAATAAGATTTTATATAGGTTGGAAATGAAAATATGTTTGGTTGATTAGTTTGAAATGTATTTTATTTTATGTATATAACATTTTGAAAAGTTGATAGTGGTGGGTCCACTTTCAATATTTTAATTTGAATATTTAATATTATATCTGTAAGATTGCAGGCAGTGCCCTTTTACATAGATGTAATTTAAAATAATAATATATTAAGAAGATAAAGTTGGTAGTGGCGAGTCCCACATGTTAATTGGATGAAAATATGAAAATAATGATTGATAAGTTATGTGGGGTAGCGTATAGGGTTGGGTTAATATATTTTATGTGAAAAATGAAAAGTCAAAATGATTTCATTGGAAAAATATATAGACAATATGATTTCATTTTTATTAATAGTTGGAAAATAAAAACGGACACTTGCAACATAAACAATCAAAGCCTTCAGTCTTGTATGGTTATGTTTGATCCATTTCCAGTTTATAGTATTGAAAAATAAAGTTTCAGAATTCACTGGTTTTCGTGTGAAAACTAGAATTATGTTTGGATGAATGAATGAGACTGAATTTTATGTAGGTTCGGAAATAAAATTATGTATAGTTTAGAAATTTTTGAAGTAGTATTAATTTTATGTATATAATAATTTGAAAAGTTGATAGTGGTCGAATATTTTAATTGAATATATAATATTAATTTGTAAGATTAGAAGAATATGTTTAAACATCTATCAAAATAATTTTGTATAGTGATATAGCATTACGAAAATGATTTCGGTCATTCTTTCCGAAAAAGCTAAAGCCTATATAGCCTACCAAAATAGTTTTACTCTAGTAACCCCTTTTGAGCTTAATAAAATATTTTCGTTGATAACTTACAAAGCCAAAAATGAGAAAATACCCCATAAACAACATGTTTTCACCTATACATATGAAATCCATACAAACGAGTCAAGATGGATATATTTTGATAGAGGAAGGTTGTCCATGAGAAAAAAAAAAATATATATATATATATATATACACACACACATATAAGAAAAGAAAAGAAAAAAATGGGACAAGAAGGGAAAAACTTACAAATCCTTGAAATCGATTGTTGCTAAAAATGGTTGGGTAAATTGTAGCCACTTATCCTATATTTTCATACCTTTAACCCGAGCTTACATTACAACTCGTGAAAGTCCTATTGATTCTTATGTTTTTATTACATACAATGTGGAGATTGGTGTTAGAATTATATCCACAAAGTTAAAGAAGGATGACTGGAAAATATTTGACTATTTATTTGAGCAACGAAAATAGAATTGAGACATCGAATGTATTCACATATGAAGTCACGAATTGAGTGAACTTGCATGCTTAATTGACAAATAAACATATTTATATTTTTGCGAATTCCTTAAATCATGTAATATTTGAAATATTCTGAGGCATTGATATCACTTGTAAAACTCAAATAATTATTCTTTGTTGTAGTGGTTTTCAGTTTGGTTGAGTCAAACAACAATTCAAGTTAGGGTATTTGTTAAGTTGGATTTTTACCAACAAATTAGGCATCCCGGACTAAGAAATTGTGTTATTTTTTAGTAGACTGAGTCAAAATTATTGTTGAAATTGCATATCGAGTTGTAATAGGCAGTGTTCTAAAAAGCGCTAGGCGCTACTTGAGCGGCAGACTGGGGCCTAGCGCCTAGGCGGAGCCTGGACGGGGTTAGGCGGGACTTGGGCGGAGTTATGCGGGGCTTAATCGGTAAAATAACCAAGGCGGACAAGGAGGGCCTAGCGCCTAGGCGGGGACTAATTGGGCTAAGCGGAGTCTTTTAGAACAGTGGTAATAGGTATCAAGGTATCAAAGAATCAAGAAACGAACAAAAAAATGGTGAAAAATGAGCCACACCGATGAAAGAACTGAAGAAAAAACATTCAAGAGAAACGGGTATCGCGGTACATGATTGTGTACCGCGGTACACCTTACAAAAAGACACATGTACCGTGGTACAAGGTTTATGTACCGCGGTACACAATTATTTTTCATTCAACTTTACACGGCGAAAAATCACAAAAAGCTTCCTTTACAGCAGAGAAATATTAATCAGCCGAAAGAGAAGAAGAAGACACAAGAGTACATATAAAAGAATAAATTAATGGAGGACATCAGATAATGGACAGCAGAGGAGTCCGATTGACAGGAGAAAATAATGAAAGAAAAAGATAAGCCTTCTGTTTGATACATGTTTTTATCTTAATTTTGATGATTTTACTTTATCACCAAAACAATGTTTTTAAAGGTTGTCCAAATACTCCTAAATGATTTAAAATGGTTTTAATATTTTCCGGAGTATTTCCTCAAGTTTATTCTTGATAACAATGGACAACACTTTTAATGATTTTATGTCAATGGATTTTTTCTCCTAAAACAAGGTTCCTAAATGTTGTCTAAATACTCTCGATCGATTTAAAATGTTTTTACTAAATTTTCGGAGTATTTCTTGAGTTTTATTTTCGACACAAAAATTGGACAACATTTTCTGTCTCATGGTCGACCTGGCCGCATCTATAGGGCAACCCGTACTGAAGATGTTTTTAGAAACAGAAAATGAGACGGAAAAAAAAAGCAGTCGAGTCGGCCGCTCAAGGCGTCGGCCGTCCCGGTCGGCCGCCAGATGGTCGACCGGTACTGCATGTTTCGTTTTGAAACAGAACAAAACCTCTTCGTTTTTTTTTTTAGTTAGGGGGACCGGTGAGACAGGGTCGATCGGTCGAAGCTTTATGTCGGCCGGTCGCCTGTTGAAATTTTCAAAGTGTTCTTATTTCTCTTATTTTTAAATGCGACCGGTCGCCTGTGTATTGACAACAAAAAATATGACCGTTTGACATGGACACATTTCCTTAAATTGTGGGATTGATTTCTAACAACTATATTCTTGATTTTAATTGTATTTTTTAGTAGATTTTCAATCCCCAAGAGGAGCCTATGCTTGATCAATCATCTCCTATAAATAGAGGAAGTTTTGGAGCAACCAATACAACAATTGAGATACAACACAACAAGATACACTTCAAGCAAATACTTGGTCTTTCATTGTTATTATTCTTGTTGTAAATTTGCCTAGCTTATCACTTTCACATCTTTGAGGTCTAGGCTATTCTTGATTACACTTTGCACTCAAATTGTATTATTCATTATTGAGTTGTAATCTTGATTTTTGGTTATCATTCAAACACAAGATATCCTTGTGAGTGTTCTTATGGTAAGAACACACTTGGATGATCTAGGTGATAGGTGCAAGAAGATTGTGGTGATCTTCTTATTGAGGTGTTGAAGAATTTGGCATTCTTCAAGGTTGAAGATTGTGGTAATCTTCACAAGGTGCCGTTGGAGATTGTGGTAATCTTCAAGAAGAGATTGTGGTAATCTCAAAGGTGGTGTTGAAGAAGAGTGTGGTGCTCTTCAAGGTGTTGTAAGTTGAATTTGTATTAATTTTGGTAATTAATAAAATTCTTTTTCTTTTTGAAATCCATCTCGGATATACTGGGGTGGTAGAGGATTAGGCCCTAGGTGGGTTGAACCTCTTTAAATCGACGTGTGTTGTTTATATTCCGCACCTTTATTATTGTGTTTGAGCATTCGGTTATAAAAAGAGGGCGAAATCGAAAAGATGGAGATAATCTATTCACCCCCCCTCTAGATTATCGTAGCCGCTTGGACTTACAAGTGGTATCAGAGCCAAACTCTTTGGCAAGCTCGTTTCACATCGCGAGTGAAGAGAAACTATTTGATTCCAAAAATTTTATTTTTTGGAAAGAAAGAATGGAATGCTACTTACAAGGTTGCGGGTTCGACATTTGGAACACCGTCATTAATGGAGAATCCATTCCGATGAAAGATACACCACACACCTCAAAAAGCTTCAAAAAGCTCAATGATGAAGAGAAGAAAATCATCTTTTTAAACGGTAAAGCTCTTAATATTTTGTATTGTTCATTTACTAATATAGAATATGAACATATTGTAGGAATAAAATCGGCACATGAAGTATGGCAAAAATTAGAAGCCATCTATGGAGTATTTGCAAATGAAAGGAGTCAAACAAAAGCATCTACTTCTCAAAGGAATACAAGCTCAAATCTAAGGAACAAGCCTCCTACAACTTCCAACTATGAAGAAGTTGAACATTGTCTTATGGGCATCGAAGAAGAAAACGAGGTATATTTTAAACCCTCTACTTCCTATGATATTGCCATTCAAAATGATTATAGTGATTTGTAAAATGATTATGATGAACTTCAAAATGAATTCCAAAGCTTACTTGTTAAATACGAAAATTTGAAAAAGGAATTCAATATTTTGAAAAATGATAAGGATAGTTTATTCACTTCCTATGAATCACTATCATGTGCTCACACCACCACACTAGATAAGGTAAGAAACCTTGAAAAAGAAAAAAAATACTCTTGTTGAGAATATTGATTGCATGAAAAAGGATTTATTAAAATCTAACTTGAGTACTAATAAATTGACCAAAATTGTTGATGTTCATAATTGTGATAAAGGACTTGATCATAAGGCTAATGTTGTTAATCATATGAAAAAGGATCAAGTCACTATGCACGTTGGTCATTATGCTCCTAGAATTATTACATGCTTCTATTGCGGTAAAAAGGGTCATACGGCTAATACTTGTCGGGCTAAAAATAGCTCTAATCATTATTGGAGACCTAAAAGTCCCAAAGCTAATCCTAAAGGACCCAAACACTTGAGGGTACCACAAAATAATGTTTTATTAGGTACCCGGCGAAATAATGATCGAAGAAAATTCATACCGCCAAGAAGACATCAAATGACTGTTTCATTTGATCAAAGAAGGAGAAACTATTTTCGACAAAGCCAATTTTCAAGAAAGGGATATAATCAAAATTGGGAAGAATATAATCCTTGGAAATGGCAAAGACATCATCAACAAGATGATTCTCAAAGAAGAAGAGACCATCAACAACGGGAAGGTAACAAACCTTGGAAATGGAGTAATCAAAGAGGTCATCATCAACAAAGTGACTTCTCAATGGATAGATATCATCAACAATGGGAAAGACACAACCCATGGAAACGGCGAAATTGGTAAACCGTATCTCCCCATTTATATATGCATTTTATTTTAATTCTATGCATGTTTTTAAATTGTGTCTTAATTGCATAATGAGTCTTCAAGTATTTATTTTTAATGTAGGTCTTTTATATATTTGTGAGTTTCAAAATTTTTTAAAAGAAGACCTTGCATGATTTTCTAAAACTCTTGAGCATTTAACTTATGTGGCTTATTATCTCTTATGAAATATCATAGCATAAGCTCTTTTTTTATATCTCCTATTACTTGCCTACACTTGTGTTTTTGTGCAAATTTTGTCTAAGAATTGTGTAGGATACATATCTCATACTCATTGGCTTTTACGTCATCAAGTTCCTTAAACTATCGAGGTACGTTCACTCGTATTGTTTTTAGGACTCGATATTATGCTTATGCACATATCTTTCAAGATATTTCATTTTAACCCCTTAAGTGCCCCTAAATGTTTTTGCAAATATTCTCTTAAAAGGGCACTACTTGTTAAGTCTCGATTTTCTCGAATATATGTTTTCCCTAAACCCATATTTGTTGGAGATAGCCCAAAATTATCTTTGTGCAAAGTTTTAAAACTTTTGGGGGTGAAAAATCGTATTTTGGAAAACTCTGGGAAAAGAAAAAATTACCTGGACGGTCAAAGCAGGGGCGACCGGTCGCCCTGCACGTCGACCGGTCGCACCCTACCTCGACCGGTCGCCTGTGCCATTTTACAACTTAAAAAACTGTCTTCTTTGCAAAAGCAGGCGCAGGATATATTTCTCAAACCCTTAACAGCGAACGTCTTTCCCCTTTTCTTATATTCCTCAATTCTTCATCATTTTTCACGATTCTTGTTGCTAATCTTCTCATTTTCACAAGAATCTTACATATATGGCTCCCCCAAAGAATTCCACCGGTCGAAATCCCATCTCCAAGCGTAGAAGGGGCGGAGAGGGTTCGTCGAGAAATCGGCAAGAGGAAGCCGAACAAAGGGATATTCGAGCCGCTCAAAGAAACGTGGCTCAAGAAGGTGATGATGTTCAAAATCCCATTCTCTCTCGGGCCCAAATTACCGAGCTACGCGGAACAATTTCGCTCCAAAATTGCCGTTGGGCGAAAGGTAAAAAATCCTTTGTTACTCAAGCCCCTAATTCCCACAATGTTCTTAATTTCATCAATAAATATGCGGAATGGTATTATGAGGATTCGGGAATGGGAGGAAAATCTATTGCTCGGACTAAAATGTGTCGTTTTAGTTCATTTACAAATGAGTATCCCACTATAAGAGGATTTTTTGAGGAGCAAGGTTGGATGTATTTATGGGAACATGCTTATGTTACGTATGATGATGATATTATCCAACTCTTTTATGCCAATATGTGGGTCGAATATGATGTTGAAAGGAAGCCTATAGCCGTAATTCACTTATAAGGGGTCGTCATTTTAGATGGACTCCCAATGATATTTGCTTGGCGTTTACGTGTTAGAGAAGGTGGTTGGGATTATTTCTCTTGTGGGACTTGGAATGATGAAATGTTGGGGTGTCAATGAAAGAAGTGAAGACGTATTTGGGAGTATGGCCAAAGTATTCTTTGTTGGCAATGACACTTGAGCATCGTATTTTGTCGGTCATTGTCTCATATTGCATTTGTGGTAAGTCGGGAAAGATGCCTAGCAACATGGATTACTTTTTGACTTATAAGATTGCTAGGAGGGAACCACTTAACTTTGGTGCCATATTTATTCAATGTCTAATCGAGTCCATCACTCGAGGTAATAAGAAGTTGGTTATGGGAAATTGGATTTGTAAACTTCTTATTCAATCGGGACTACCTTCGTCGGAGTGTAACTCGGAAGTATTTCAAAATGACTTCGACATTGATAACATCTCCCAAATGGTCACGATCGCAAGAATATGGACATCCGACCAACCAAAATGGCTAGAGGAAGAGGTCAAGAGTCCCCGATCCTAATGACTACTTTGATGACGCCGAGGCCGCAAGATTGGCGGAAGAAGGCGAACCGAGCAATCCGGAGGGTAATCTAGGTGCTCAACCGCCTAGGAGGTATACTCAAGCCGAATTTGATGAGATGAGGGCTTTTCATGAGACGAGGTATAAGACTTTGGAGCAAAAGACCTCCAAAATGCAAAAGTCTATCGGGAAATTGAAGAAATTCATCAAGGACTTTATTTCCGGATCTGCTTCTCCTCGGATGAGGAATGATGTCCCCCCCTTTACTTTCTAGCATTTTCATTAATGATGCTTTGTATTTTTATGAACCTTTGTAAAACTCATTTGTACTAATGATATTTGCTTGTTTTTCTTAAAAGGGTTAAAATTGCAAGTTGATAATGACTTGTGGATGATCATGATTTTGATGGAGTATTTGATGGTAAAAATACTCTTATATGGCATGGTTTGAAAATTGGTATGAAGTACTTGATGGTAAAAGTGCTTCTCTTAATGCTTTGATCTATATGCTTAGTTGGATATGTTGGGACATTTGATACATGTATTGTTTAAGGCATGACTTATATTACTTGATGGATGCTCTAATTTTTGGCATTTGTAATGCCTTGATCCTTCTTAGCTTATCTCAATGGGTTGAACCCTTGAGAATCTACTTTGAGCTTCTTATTTGATGAACAAATATTGCGTATGTTGCATATGATCTTATTGAGCTTTGGAATGAGGTTGATTGATGATATGAAAATTTTTGGCTTGAAACTTTTACAAGGACTATATACAACCTCTTTATTTTTTACGCACCCAAGGTGTTTGATGAAATGTCGCAATGAAACTTTCAACTTCTACATGATTCTCTTGCTTCAAAATGTCTTAAAATCCTTTTGAAATCATGTTTTTAGCTAACTAATGAGCTTATGGATCTCTTATGTTACAATTCTCCCATTTTCCTAGGACTTTATGTATAAATTGCTCGATGGTTGATAAACCGAGTCTCGTTTGCGCACTTTGATATATTTGTATGATGTTTTTATCATCCTAACATTCTTTTTGATGATTCCAAAGGGGGAGAAACATGATATTGACTCATTAGCTCAAAGTAGCTAATAAAAGCTTGTCATAAAAGCTATAAGCTATGGCTCATAAAAGCCATAAGTTGTGATTTGTTTTTAGTCCAATTGTTGCTTGATGGACTTATAAAATTGTTTAATGATGTTTTGTGACAGGGGGAGCTTATAAGCTCTTGAACAAATTGTAAAAGCTAAAGCTTTTAGCTTATGGAAAACTGCTTTTACATTATTCTTGATATGCTTGTTGATAGGGGGAGCTTGTGCTTATTATTGAAAATATTTACTCCCTACTTGGTTGCTTTAATATTTTGGTTGCTTCCAAACGGTCAAATGTTTTTACCGGAAAATCATTGCTCTCTTAGTTTGTGTATAAATTATTTTGGTTTGTAATCATCAAAAAGGGGGAGATTGTTTGATACATGTTTTTATCTTAATTTTGATGATTTTACTTTATCACCAAAACAATGTTTTTAAAGGTTGTCCAAATACTCCTAAATGATTTAAAATGGTTTTAATATTTTCCGGAGTATTTCCTCAAGTTTATTCTTGATAACAATGGACAACACTTTTAATGATTTTATGTCAATGGATTTTTCTCCTAAAACAAGGTTCCTAAATGTTGTCTAAATACTCGATCGGTTTAAAATGTTTTTACTAAATTTTCGGAGTATTTCTTGAGTTTTATTTTCGACAAAAATTGGACAACATTTTGTCTCGTGGTCGACCGGCCGCCCTATAGGGCAACCCGCACTGAAGATATTTTTAGAAACAGAAAATGAGACGGAAGTAAAAACAGTAGGTCGACCTGGGTCGGGCGTCGCCCGTGGTCGACTCCGACTGCATGTTTCGTTTTGAAACAGAACAAAACCTCTTCGTTTTTTTTTTTAGTTAGGGGGACCCATTGAGGCAGGGTCGACCGGTGAAGCCTATGTCGACCGGTCGCCTGTTGAAATTTTCAAAGTGTTCTTATTTCTCTTATTTCGTGCGACAAGTGCATGTCGCCTGTGTATTGACAAAAAAAATATGACCGTTTGACAGTAGACACATTTCCTTAAATTGTGGGATTGATTTCTAACAGGTATATTCTTGATTTTAATTGTATTTTTCTGTAGATTTTCAATCCCCAAGAGGAGCCTATGCTTGATCAATCATCTTCTATAAATAGAGGAAGTTTTGGAGCAACCAATACAACAATTGAGATACAACACAACAAGATACACTTCAAACAAATACTTGGTCTTTCATTGTTATTATTCTTGTTGTAAATTTGCCTAGCTTATCACTTTCACATCTTTGAGGTCTAGGCTATTCTTGATTACACTTTGCACTCAAATTGTAATATTCATTATTGAGTTGTAATCTTAATTTTTGGTTATCATTCAAACACAAGATATCCTTGTGAGTGTTCTTGTGGTAAGAACACACTTGGATGATCTAGGTGATAGGTGCAAGAAGATTGTGGTGATCTTCTTATTGAGGTGTTGAAGAATTTGGCATTCTTCAAGGTTGAAGATTGTGGTAATCTTCACAAGGTGCCGTTGGAGATTGTGGTAATCTTCAAGAAGAGATTGTGGTAATCTCAAAGGTGGTGTTGAAGAAGAGTGTGGTGCTCTTCAAGGTGTTGTAAGTTGAATTTGTATTAATTTTGGTAATTAATAAAATTCTTTTTCTTTGAAATCCATCTCGGATATTGGGGTGGTAGAGGATTAGGCCCTAGGTGGGTTGAACCTCTTTAAATCGGCGTGTGTTGTTTATATTCCGCACCTTTATTATTGTGTTTGAGCATTCAGTTATAAAAAGAGGGCGAAATCGAAAAGATGGAGATAATCTATTCACCCCCCCTCTAGATTATCGTAGCCGCTTGGACTTACAAGTGGTATCAGAGCCAAACTCTTTGGCAAGCTCGTTTCACATCGCGAGTGAAGAGAAACGATCGTCGGCTACGAACGAAGCTCATCTATCCGGCACTTCCACCACCAAGCCACCACTATTTGATTCCAAAAATTTTATTTTTTGGAAAGAAAGAATGGAATGCTACTTACAAGGTTGCGGGTTCGACATTTGGAACACCGTCATTAATGGAGAATCCATTCCGATGAAAGATACACCACACACCTCAAAAGGCTTCAAAAAGCTCAATGGTGAAGAGAAGAAAATCATCTTCTTAAACGGTAAAGCTCTTAATATTTTGTATTGTTCATTTACTAATATAGAATATGAACATATTGTAGGAATAAAATCGGCACATGAAGTATGGCAAAAATTAGAAGCCATCTATGGAGTATTTGCAAATGAAAGGAGTCAAACAAAAGCATCTACTTCTCAAAGGAATACAAGCTCAAATCTAAGGAACAAGCCTCCTACAACTTCCAACTATGAAGAAGTTGAACATTGTCTTATGGGCATCGAAGAAGAAAACGAGGTATATTTTAAACCCTCTACTTCCTATGATATTGCCATTCAAAATGATTATAGTGATTTGTAAAATGATTATGATGAACTTCAAAATGAATTCCAAAGCTTACTTGTTAAATACGAAAATTTGAAAAAGGAATTCAATATTTTGAAAAATGATAAGGATAGTTTATTCACTTCCTATGAATCACTATCATGTGCTCACACCACCACACTAGATAAGGTAAGAAACCTTGAAAAAGAAAAAAATACTCTTGTTGAGAATATTGATTGCATGAAAAAGGATTTATTAAAATCTAACTTGAGTACTAATAAATTGACCAAAATTGTTGATGTTCATAATTGTGATAAAGGACTTGATCATAAGCCTAATGTTGTTAATCATATGAAAAAGGATCAAGTCACTATGCACGTTGGTCATTATGCTCCTAGAATTATTACATGCTTCTATTGCGGTAAAAAGGGTCATACGGCTAATACTTGTCGGGCTAAAAATAGCTCTAATCATTATTGGAGACCTAAAAGTCTCAAAGCTAATCCTAAAGGACCCAAACACTTGAGGGTACCACAAAATAATGTTTTATTAGGTACCCGGCGAAATAATGATCGAAGAAAATTCATACCGCCAAGAAGACATCAAATGACCGTTTCATTTGATCAAAGAAGGAGAAACTATTTTCGACAAAGCCAATTTTCAAGAAAGGGATATAATCAAAATTGGGAAGAATATAATCCTTGAAATGGCAAAGACATCATCAACAAGATGATTCTCAAAGAAGAAGAGACCATCAACAACGGAAGGTAACAAACCTTGGAAATGGAGTAATCAAAGAGGTCATCATCAACAAAGTGACTTCTCAATGGATAGATATCATCAACAATGGGAAAGACACAACCCATGGAAACGCGAAATTGGTAAACCGTATCTCCCCATTTATATATGCATTTTATTTTAATTCTATGCATGTTTTTAAATTGTGTCTTAATTGCATAATGAGTCTTCAAGTATTTATTTTTAATGTAGGTCTTTTATATATTTGTGAGTTTCAAAATTTTTAAAAGAAGACCTTGCATGATTTTCTAAAACTCTTGAGCATTTAACTTATGTGGCTTATTATCTCTTATGAAATATCATAGCATAAACTCTTTTTTATATCTCCTATTACTTGCCTACACTTGTGTTTTTGTGCAAATTTTGTCTAAGAATGTGTAGGATACATATCTCATACTCATTGGCTTTTACGTCATCAAGTTCCTTAAACTATCGAGGCACGTTCACTCGTATTGTTTTTAGGACTCGATATTATGCTTATGCACATATCTTTCAAGATATTTCATTTTAACCCTTAAGTGCCCCTAAATGTTTTTGCAAATATTCTCTTAAAAGGTCACTACTTGTTAAGTCTCGATTTTCTCGAATATATGTTTTCCCTAAACCCATATTTGTTGGAGATAGCCCAAAATTATCTTTGTGCAAAGTTTTAAAACTTTTGGGGGTGAAAAATCGTATTTTGGAAAACTCGGGAAAAGAAAAATTACTGGACGGCCCAAAAGGGGCGACGGCCGTCGCACGTCGACCGGTCGCACCTACCTCGACTCGGCCGGTCGCCCAGTGCCATTTTTACAACTTAAAAACATTCTGCTTCTTCTTTGCAAAAAGACGCAGGATATATTTCTCAAACCCTTAACAATGAACGTCTTTCCCCTTTTCTTATATTCCTCAATTCTTCATCATTTTTCACGATTCTTGTTGCTAATCTTCTCATTTTCACAAGAATCTTACATATATGGCTCCCCAAAGAATTCCACGGTCGAAATCCCATCTCCAAGCGTAGAAGGGGCGGAGAGGGTTCGTCGAGAAATCGGCAAGAGGAAGCCGAACAAAGGGATATTCGAGCCGCTCAAAGAAACGTGGCTCAAGAAGGTGATGATGTTCAAAATCCCATTCTCTCTCGGGCCCAAATTACCGAGCTACGCGGAACAATTTCGCTCCAAAATTGCCGTTGGGCGAAAGGTAAAAATCCTTTGTTACTCAAGCCCCTAATTCCCACAATGTTCTTAATTTCATCAATAAATATGCGGAATGGTATTATGAGGATTCGGGAATGGGAGGAAAATCTATTGCTCGGACTAAAATGTGTCGTTTTAGTTCATTTACAAATGAGTATCCCACTATAAGAGGATTTTTGAGGAGCAAGGTTGGATGTATTTATGGGAACATGCTTATGTTCTGTATGATGATGATATTATCCAACTCTTTTATGCCAATATGTGGGTCGAATATGATGTTGAAAGGAAGCCTATAGCCGTAATTCACTTATAAGGGGTCGTCATTTTAGATGGACTCCCAATGATATTTGCCGGCGTTTACGTGTTAGAGAAGGTGGTTGGGATTATTTCTCTTGTGGGACTTGGAATGATGAAATGTTGGGGGTGTCAATGAAAGAAGTGAAGACGTATTTGGGAGTATGGCCAAAGTATTCTTTGTTGGCAATGACACTTGAGCATCGTATTTTGTCGGTCATTGTCTCATATTGCATTTGTGGTAAGTCGGGAAAGATGCCTAGCAACATGGATTACTTTTTGACTTATAAGATTGCTAGGGGAACCACTTAACTTTGGTGCCATATTTATTCAATGTCTAATCGAGTCCATCACTCAAGGTAATAAGAAGTTGGTTATGGGAAATTGGATTTGTAAACTTCTTATTCAATCGGGACTACCTTCGCCGGAGTGTAACTCGGAAGTATTTCAAAATGACTTCGACATTGATAACATCTCCCAAATGGTCACGATCGCAAGAATATGGACATCCGACCAACCAAAATGGCTAGAGGAAGAGGTCAAGAGTCCCCGATCCTAATGACTACTTTGATGACGCCGAGGCCGCAAGATTGGCGGAAGAAGGCGAACCGAGCAATCCGGAGGGTAATCTGGGTGCTCAACCGCCTAGGAGGTATACTCAAGCCGAATTTGATGAGATGAGGGCTTTTCATGAGACGAGGTATAAGACTTTGGAGCAAAAGACCTCCAAAATGCAAAAGTCTATCGGGAAATTGAAGAAATTCATCAAGGACTTTATTCCCGGATCTTGCTTCTCCTCGGATGAGGAATGATGTCCCCACCCCCTTTACTTTCTAGCATTTTCATTAATGATGCTTTGTATTTTTATGAACCTTTGTAAAACTCATTTGTACTAATGATATTTGCTTGTTTTTCTTAAAAGGGTTAAAATTGCAAGTTGATAATGACTTGTGGATGATCATGATTTTGATGGAGTATTTGATGGTAAAAATACTCTTATATGGCATGGTTTGAAAATTGGTATGAAGTACTTGATGGTAAAAGTGCTTCTCTTAATGCTTTGATCTATATGCTTAGTTGGATATGTTGGGACATTTGATACATGTATTGTTTAAGGCATGACTTATATTACTTGATGGATGCTCTAATTTTTGGCATTTGTAATGCCTTGATCCTTCTTAGCTTATCTCAATTGGGTTGAACCCTTGAGAATCTACTTTGAGCTTCTTATTTGATGAACAAATATTGCGTATGTTGCATATGATCTTATTGAGCTTTGGAATGAGGTTGATTGATGATATGAAAATTTTTGGCTTGAAACTTTTACAAGGACTATATACAACCTCTTTTATTTTTTACGCACCCAAGGTGTTTGATGAAATGTCGCAATGAAACTTTCAACTTCTACATGATTCTCTTGCTTCAAAATGTCTTAAAATCCTTTTGAAATCATGTTTTTAGCTAACTAATGAGCTTATGGATCTCTTATGTTACAATTCTCCCATTTTCCTTGGACTTTATGTATAAATTGCTCGATGGTTGATAAACCGTCTCGTTTGCGCACTTTGATATATTTGTATGATGTTTTTATCATCCTAACATTCTTTTTGATGATTCCAAAGGGGGAGAAACATGATATTGACTCATTAGCTCAAAGTAGCTAATAAAAGCTTGTCATAAAAGCTATAAGCTATGGCTCATAAAAGCCATAAGTTGTGATTTGTTTTTAGTCCAATTGTTGCTTGATGGACTTATAAAATTGTTTAATGATGTTTTGTGACAGGGGGAGCTTATAAGCTCTTGAACAAATTGTAAAAGCTAAAGCTTTTAGCTTATGGAAAACCCGCTTTTACATTATTCTTGATATGCTTGTTGATAGGGGGAGCTTGTGCTTATTATTGAAAATATTTACTCCCTACTTGGTTGCTTTAATATTTTGGTTGCTTCCAAATGGTCAAATGTTTTTACCGGAAAATCATTGCTCTCTTAGTTTGTGTATAAATTGTTTTGGTTTGTAATCATCAAAAAGGGGGAGATTGTTTGATACATGTTTTTATCTTAATTTTGATGATTTTACTTTATCACCAAAACAATGTTTTTAAAGGTTGTCCAAATACTCCTAAATGATTTAAAATAGTTTTAATATTTTAGGAGTATTTCCTCAAGTTTATTCTTGATAACAATGGACAACACTTTTAATGATTTTATGTCAATGGATTTTTCTCCTAAAACAAGGTTCCTAAATGTTGTCTAAATACTCTCGATCGGTTTAAAATGTTTTTACTAAATTTTCGGAGTATTTCTTGAGTTTTATTTTCGACAAAAATTGGACAACATTTGTCTCAAGTGGTCGACATTGGCCGCCCTATAGGGCAACCGTGACTCAAGATATTTTTAGAAACAGAAAATGAGACGGAAGTAAAAACGGTCGACCGGTCGCGTCAAGGCCGTCGGTCCGGCCGCCGGTCGCCAGTGGTCGACCGGTGACACTGCATGTTTCGTTTTGAAAAGAACAAAACCTCTTTTTTTTTTTTTAGTTAGGGGACCGGGTGAGACAGGGTCGACCGGTTGGCCTATGTCGACCGTCGCCTGTTGAAATTTTCAAAGTGTTCTTATTTCTCTTATTTCGTGCGGCCGATTCGGTCGCCTGTATTGACAAAGACAAAAAATATGACCGTTTGACAAACAGACACATTTCCTTAAATTGTGGGATTGATTTCTAACAGCTATATTCTTGATTTTAATTGTATTTTTCTGTAGATTTTCAATCCCCAAGAGGAGCCTATGCTTGATCAATCATCTCCTATAAATAGAGGAAGTTTTGGAGCAACCAATACAACAATTGAGATACAACACAACAAGATACACTTCAAGCAAATACTTGGTCTTTCATTGTTATTATTCTTGTTGTAAATTTGCCTAGCTTATCACTTTCACATCTTTGAGGTCTAGGCTATTCTTGATTACACTTTGCACTCAAATTGTATTATTCATTATTGAGTTGTAATCTTAATTTTTGGTTATCATTCAAACACAAGATATCCTTGTGAGTGTTCTTATGGTAAGAACACACTTGGATGATCTAGGTGATAGGTGCAAGAAGATTGTGGTGATCTTCTTATTGAGGTGTTGAAGAATTTGGCATTCTTCAAGGTTGAAGATTGTGGTAATCTTCACAAGGTGCCGTTGGAGATTGTGGTAATCTTCAAGAAGAGATTGTGGTAATCTCAAAGGTGGTGTTGAAGAAGAGTGTGGTGCTCTTCAAGGTGTTGTAAGTTGAATTTGTATTAATTTTGGTAATTAATAAAATTCTTTTTCTTTTTGAAATCCATCTCGGATATACTGGGGTGGTAGAGGATTAGGCCCTAGGTGGGTTGAACCTCTTTAAATCGACGTGTGTTGTTTATATTCCGCACCTTTATTATTGTGTTTGAGCATTCGGTTATAAAAAGAGGGCGAAACCGAAAAGATGGAGATAATCTATTCACCCCCCCTCTAAATTATCGTAGCCGCTTGGACATACACCTTCTTCTATAAATAAGCATGAGATTCAGCAACAGAACACACCAACACCGAGGAGACCTGGTAGTCATCTTGATACAGAAAATATTAGGAGATGGTATTCAGTTGGAGAGAACGCAGCAGAATAGGACGGGAACCATATTAATTCTTCCACAAATCTTTGGAGAATTACTGATCAAATATAAGTTCTTCCTTGTTCTTCTCTTTCTTTCTAGCATAATTCATGTAGTTATTTATATGTATCAAACTGCTTCTCTGAACCATATCATGAGTTAATTAGATATTATAGGGGTCTGATGTAATCTTGTTTGATCTTGTGTTTGATTTGTCGATCTATTTTATATCATGCAATTCATGGTCTATTTGTGTTATTTGTATTAATTACATCATGATTATCTGATCAATAATCTTTGATGCGATGTGTACATCCAACATTCAAGAGAAAGGATTTAATATCAGATCTAGAATAACACAATATAGAAAATTATATAATCGAAAGATATCTAAATCTTTTGAAGTTGTTGTAGAAATTCCACTATTCTATTTAGAAAATTATATAATCGAAAATGATATTTTTTCATTATTAGCATTGATGTTATTGTGTTACAATAATATTAACGCTATTATATCACTAATGTATTTACTTGCATTATAGTAAATACGAGAAATAACAAATAAAGTTAAAGCCAACCAACATGACACCGAACTAAAATCTCAAACACTATTTAAGATTCTAGCACAACTTGTGAAAAGGTTCAAACTTCATATATAATTAGTGAAACACTCTTTCTTATTTAACTCTAGTCGTCTTTTTCTCTCCCTTCCCTCCATGAAAGGATGGAAAAACCATCTTTTATTTGTTTTATTATTAAAAATTTTCATTGGTCTCTTTTTATTGGAGTTTTAAGTCTCCATCACATGAGTAAGTGTTTCTTTTTTAACACAACCACAAATTTACAATGCCAACTAGCAGAAGAGCCAGACATTTGTCAAGGCAAAAGCTCGTCATGGCAGAAGAACAAACACTCATCACAAGCATTTTTTGGTACCCATTTAGCAATTTCCAGTGGAAAGAGTTAAATGTGCAAAATTTTAAAAGTTATCGGATGTTGTTGTACTCGTGTTCCTTAGGGAGGTGACATATACTCAAGCAATAGACCGGGCTCGACTAGTGGCTGTGAATATGAATGTGGACGTGAATGAGAATTAGAAATACAAACTAAAAAATTGAAGCAAACTACAACAAAACAATGAGAAGAAACATACAAACTAAGTTTGAAGCAAATCACAACAAGGGAGAAAGTGCGCTACTCTAAGTGTAGCAAGAATCACAACGGGAGAGTCATTCGGAAACAATGCTTGTTTTCGATGCAGGAAGAACACGAAGCTTGGGAATGCGCTACGTATAAAGGAGCACCAACCGATAAGAGTTAGAGAAAATTCGAAGGTAAGAAATTTGAGGATGAAATTATTTTTAAGGGTGGTAGAATGTAATACCTGTGTTTCTTTATAAATTGGGGATAAACTAGAGCTAAATTTGGGTTTGATTAGAACTAATTTTGGGAATAATTTTTCGAAACCTTAAATTTCCTAATTTGGGATTTTAATTTCTGATTTTATTTCCAGAATAAAGGAAAATCATGTTAATAATAGAAAGAAATTATGCATTAAGGGTATGAAAATCAATTATATATGGCATGAAAATTTCAGCAAATTATCTTACCATATATTCTTTGATCCTTTGACCTACAAATTAGAAGCCCTTTGGGGTAATTTTTCACAATTTTCTACACCAAGCAAGAAGGTAAATTTTTCTTCTCCTTCTTCCTCTAAAACAGCCGCCACTGTCACCATCGTGCTCCACTGTCGCTGCCGCTGACACCTCCACCATGGCCATTCTCTTCTCAAATCCTAAGCCGTAAAACCCAATACCCAAAGATAAAAACCAAAAAATGATAGAAAAAAGAAAAAAAAAAGATAGAGGAGAGAGTAGGGGAGGAGGGGCTGGCGTGAGATTGCAAAGGGAGAGAAGAGGGAGAAGAAAGTTTGGGGGGGAAATGGAACACATGAGGAGGGAAAAAAAAGAAAAAGGAGAAGAGAAAAGAAAAAAAGGGAAAAAGGGAAAAAGAAAAGAAAGAAAAAGGAGGGAGAAGGAGGAGAAAATAGATGGAGCGGAATGAATTAAGCAAAAAACCCTTAATTTTGACCAACCTCAATTTTCGCCCAACAAGCCATCTACCAAACCAACTTTTGTAGAACTCTATTTCAAAATTTCAAATTCCTTTTATTTTGCCCTCCTCCAGTAGTTTATTAATTAGAAAATTTATTTCATTGTAGGAGACGAGAAACTTGAATTCTAGGCATTCACACTTGCACTTATTTCACAAACTTACTGCATTCAAGGGTGGGATTTTTATTTATGTCCTTATTAAATGCTTTTATTGTGTATCTTGTGAATGTGTGCTATTGTCTATGGAACTATTGCTATTGACTATGAAATCGAGGGACGAAAGTGGTCCGGCGAAAAAGTATCCCTGCGGTGAAACTTCGGTAGTACTAACTATTGCTATGAAAATTCATGATCATGTTCGTTTGATATGATTAATTATATTTAGTTTGGACATTGTTTGACCCCACTAGGCTATTGAATGCTCACCCCATGCATAATTTCCACAGATTAATGAAGGAGTCGGAGCGTGCACAGAGGGGACAGTGGAAATCCATCAAGGAATTTCAAAGGCTACTTAGCTTAAATTATTTAATGATGCACGAGACTTGGCATTGTTTTTCTTTGGTATTCCTGATTTAAATTTTTAAGACATGTTTTCATGAGGACAAAGATTTGGGTTACACTGTCTAACATGTCTTTTTCGTTAGACGGATCCAACTAGACCCAAGCTTTTTTGTAATTCCATGTACTGGTGGTATTTTTATAATATTTTAGGGCGGTGCCATAGGATCTCCGGACCGGTGGTATTTTTGTAATATTAGGGCACACAAGAAAATAATCAAATTTCAACGGAATAAAAAACTGTTGAAATTTTCAAAATTCCAATGGGAATTCCAATGCTACAGCATACCGTTGGAAAATTCCAACAAAAAGTCCAACGATACGCAAAACCATTTCGTACTGTTGGAATATTTTCCATAGGAATTTCCATTGGAATTTTATCATTCCAAATACCATGCTACCAATGGTGCTTTTCCATTGGAATTTCTGTTGGAATCGATAATTCCAGTGGAAATTGGCCAAATACCAATGAATTTTTTTCGTTGGAATTTCCTTTTTTTTTTGTAGTGGGGGCCTTTAAAACAATTAGTTTCCCCCCTGAAAAATATTAGTAGTACATCCGAAAAGTATTAGTAATTCCCTTTGAACAATATTTTTAGTAGCCTCACTAAAAATATTGTTTTTTCGCCTTAAAAGTATTAGTAATCAACCTAAAATGTATTAATTCTCTCTTTAAAGGGTATTAGACAGTGACGTAATATTAGGCAACCCTCAAAAGTATTAGGTTTTTCCTTGAAAAGTATTAGTAATCCTCTAAGCAGTTTTTTATTTACCAATGGAATTTTATCATTCCAAATAATGCTACCAATGGTGCTTTTCCATTGGAATTTTTGGAATCGATAATTCCCCCAAATGAAATACCAATGGATTTTTTTTTTTTTTTAGTAATCCCCATGAAATGTTTTGGTTTTCCTCAAAGAAAATATTAGTATCCCCCTAAATTAATATATTAATAATCTTATTGAAAAGTATTGAGTTTTTGATTAAAGATATTTTAATATTTCTCCGAAAAAGTATTAGTAGTCCTCCCAAAATGTATTAATATCCCTCCTAAAAGTATTAGCAAAAGCGGTGAGCGGATGTTATTGTTATGGTGTTAGTGGTTGTGCGGGTCAATAGACGGATTGACCGCAGATGGGGTATTTGGATCCATCTAACAAATTAGGACTGTTAGATCGTATGACGGAGACTAACCATTTTATGAGTATTTCGAGTTATTGAACAAGTCATAATATTTTTTCCTTTAAAATACGTTTTCAAGCTTTGACTTATTTTTAACACTTTATAAAATCGTATATTGCTATTTTATAAAATTAGGATGTTACCGATGTAAATTGCAAAAAAAAAAAAGGATCAAAATTGAAAAGAAGCCAACTTATAGGACTAAATTAGCAATTTTGCCCTTTTCTTCCCTACAATCTACAGCATGCAGATACATAGATGGACAATTGTATTGCTCTCAGCATATGATTGCCACATACCCCAAAACCCATGATTATGCATGAATTCAAGAAACACCTTAACGCTCCATGCACAACAAACAAACACACATGCAGAAAACACAGAAGCCAAGTGTTTCACCAATTCAATTTACGTGTCAAACCCATTCTTCATTCTCCACTTGTATAAATCCCCATCACTTTCCATTCGCCACTTCACACAAAACACATCCCAAACAAAGAGAGAGAGAAAAAGATCATCATGGCTAAATTAGCTCTTCTTATAAGCTTTGTGTTGTTGCTCCATGGCTCCATGGCTCAGCTGGAGCTTCAACAACAGCGGGTCTGGCAGAACATGCAGAGCCAGATGCAACATCGGCTCCGAGCCAAGACTCATTGCCGGATCCAGCAGCTCAACGCCCGCGAGCCCAGCTCTAGGTTCGAGTACGAAGCTGGTACCATCGAGTTCTGGGACGCTAATAGCCAGGAATTTGAGTGTGCTGGTGTCGAGTTTACTCGCCACGTCATCCAACCTAATGGCCTCTTTCTGCCTTATTACACTAATGCCCCTCAACTCTTCTACATTGTCCAAGGCCTGTTTTTCCACTTTTTTGTTATGATGATGGAAATATATATGGTTATATTTTATGTCTCACATTTCAATTTGATTTTTTTCATTAATGAATTCTGATTTTCTTTTTTGCGTGTGCCTGGAATATATATATATATATATATATACAGGGAGCGGAATCCAGGGGACTGTAATTCCGGGATGTGCAGAGACTTACGAATCGGGGTCGAGTTCTTATGCTTCTCAAGGAGAAGAAGAAGAAGAAGAAGGAAGGCGGAGGAGTGATCGGCACCAGAAGATCAGACGGTTCCGACAGGGCGATATCCTGGCATTGCAACCAGGTGTCACCCACTGGGCTTATAATGATGGAGACACACCGATTATTAGTGTCGCAATTCTTGATGTCGCAAATGAAGCCAACCAGCTCGATTTGAAATTCAGAGTAAGACAACCCATATTTTCTCAAAAAGTGTCAACCTAATAGATGATAACTTTCCTATTTCTTGAAAAAATTAGCGTTAAATTGCAATTTCCTAGTAATTTACACTCTACTCTAAAAAAACTCTCTATCTTTCAAAAACTTTCAAAATCTCCCTTATTATAGTGTTAAAAACACCACATGAAACTTTGTATTTATCTAACAAATACCTCCCTCTTGTAGGGTGATTTATAAGAGAGAAATAAATATGAATGGAGTATTTTTAGAGATAATTGGTTTTTTTTTTTTATGTAATTAAGCTAAAGTTGAAGGGTGTTTTCGTCACTAATCAAAATCTTGTGGGGGCATGCAGAACTTTTTCCTGGCTGGTAACCCACAAGCATTCCAAAGCCAAGGGCAGCAGGTAGAGAGAAGAGGCGAAGAAGAAGAGCAGCAAGGAAGAAGCAACCTTTTCGGCGGCTTCGATGAACAGCTTTTGGCCCAAACTTTGAACATTGATCCCCAGATAATAAGGAAATTGCAGGCAAGAGAGGACAACAGGGGCATTATCGTCCGTGCCGAAAGGCTCAGTTTGGTCCTCCCAGAAAGCGGAAGACAAGAGCGAGAGCGCGAGCAAAGCAGGGGAGGTGGATACAATGGGTTGGAAGAAACTTTCTGCTCTCTCAAAATCAGACAGAACATAGACCACCCAACCAGGGCCGATGTGTATAATCCACGTGGCGGAAGAATTAGCTCACTCAACAGCCAGACTCTTCCAATTCTCAGCTACCTTCGGCTCAGTGCTGAAAGAGGAATCCTCTACAAGGTTAATCTAATCCTAAATTAACGATTTTGATGAAAAATAAGCTATAGATCGACTATATGCTGGATTCCTCAAAACTCTTATGAAGTTTTTATGTTTTGTTTGATTATTGCCACAACAGAATGCTATAATGGCACCACGCTGGAGCACAAACGCCCACAGCGTGATGTATGTGACCAGAGGAAGTGCGAGAATTCAGGTTGTTGGAAACCAGGGGAATTCAGTGTTTAACGAGGAGGTGAACGAGGGGCAGCTTTTGATAGTGCCACAAAACTTTGTGGTGGTAAAGAGAGCTAGCGAGCAGGGATTCGAGTATATCACCTTCAAGACCAACGACAACGCCATGAACAGCCAACTCGCGGGCCGGCTCTCGGCCATCAGGGCCATGCCGGAGGCAGTTCTGATGAACGCGTACGGCATTTCCAGGGAGGATGCTAAGAACTTGAAGTATAGCAGGGAAGAAGCTACTCTGTTTAGCCCAGGATCAAGGTCCGGCAGACATGCCTAGAATGTGTTTGTAAAATTTTGTAAGTGAGTTTGTACGGGAATAAATATCTCCTTATGGATATGGAGTGTTTGGGCGGTGTTTAGTTTGAGGTCTCCAGTCCATAATCCATGTGGAGGGAACTGTGTTTTATATTTGCACAGTTGTAATAATAAAACCATAATTTTCTTAATTACTTAATTCCAGTTTATTGAACTTGTGCTCACATTTATTGTTTTGGGCCAGTATTTTGTTATTTTTTTACTGATTTTATTGTCATCAAATTTTCCTATTGGATGTGAGCAGGGGCGTAGCCAAGGAGGGTCCGGGAGGCCCCCGGGCCCTGCACACCCCAAATGTTTTTTCGGGCGGCCTTAGTTACCCCCAAAAACCTATTAATACACTTCCTCTCCTAATACACCTCCACCCACTTTTAAAAAATAAACTATTTACTTAATACACTCTAATATTCCCTAATTTACCCTTTCTCCAAATAAACATCAATCTTTTCCCCCAAAACATAAACCCACACAAGACATATAACCAACACACACAACATTGCTGCTATGAAGAGAAGAACAAGGGAAAAAAATGGAACAAAAACACAACTAAAATAGGGAAGAAGAGAGAAAAACAAACTGGTCATAAGATACAAACATGTTCATTATCCATGCAAGTGTGAAGTTGGAGATAAACAGATTGACAAGGTGAATCATCATCAATATAGAAGACACGGAACAATTTTTTTGGCCTACCGTGTATAACCATTTTTAACCAATCAAGAATTGCTTTCATTGTAAATTTCATCAAGAATAAAAAAACACGTAGTTACATAACTTGTAATTTGTTCCGTTTCTGCAAATGATTAAGCACATATCATAAATTGCATCAATTCAAAAAGTTTTTATCAAATTAAAAACTTGAATAAATTCACAATTTCCAGATATGAGTTTCTTATAAATAATGACCAAAAAGTACAAAAATAATACACAATTTGACCACCAGAAACCAGAACTATGATCAATCTAATACAAACACCAAAATGTTAGATTAATAAAGATAGAGAAGAAAACTCATACTGAGAAGAAAATTCCACTTTTTCAAGAAATAGCCTTACCAAGAAATTGGTTGTTATGGGGGATAATTAGATCTGTGTTTGATATGAAAAAATCATTGGAAATTTTTTGTTTTATGCTACAAGATTTCGTCTTTTTCTTTACAAAAAGGGAAAAGAAGAAGAGTGCATGTGAGAGTGGGGAAAAAAATTAAAAAAATTTGGTGCATTTAGATATTTGGTGGGTGTAATTAGAAATTTGTAGGATACTAAGGCCTTGTTTGTTTATGTTTCCAATGGCCTCTTTCCAGTTTCCAACTATACATAAAAGTGGAATCATGTTTGTTCATAAAATTTCCAATGGAAATCATCATTTTCATTTTCTATTTTTCACATAAAACAACATCTCAAACCTATAATTTCTATTCTCAAACCTATACACTACCCTACATCACTCATCATTACTTATCAATCACAATTTTCATATTTTAACCCAATTATATATGTGGGACCCACCATTATCAATTTTATCCACTTAAAATATTACTATTTTTAAATTATAATTATTTAATGGGACCCACCAACTATAATCTTACAAATATAATATTATATATTCAAATTAAAATATTGAAGTGGACCCCACCACTACCAACTTTTCAATTATTATATATATAAAATAATATTTCAAAACTACTCAAACCAAACACAATCTCATTTCCAACCCTACATAAAACACATTTCAATTCATTCATCCAAACACAATCCCAATTTCCACACGAAAACCAATAAATTCTCAAAATTTTATTTCCAACTCCAGAAACTGGAAATGGACCATGGAAACATAAACAAACAGGCCCTAAGGGTATTTTAGTTTTTTCAGTTGATGCCATTTCTTTAATTAAAGAGAGGAGGTGTATTGATAGATTTTAGGGGCGTTAATAGCGCCACCATTTTTTTCTCCCATTTTTTCTATGGAAAAAAAATATGAGCTAGTCTCCTGTCAGACGGTCTGACGGATCTAATTCATCAGACGGAGCTCCAACAATTGACCCGACCCAACCCAACAAAAAAGAACACAAAAATTATATAAGATTTCATCTTTGCTCCAGCAATATGCATAATATATCATTAAAAAAATTACAAGGGTTGACCATCGAAATATCTTGCCGACCTTGATAATTACACATGTTGAAGTCTGAAAAGAAAGAAATAACATCTCAAAATGTTTGAGGGATAAATTAAAAGCAAAGGAAAATATCAGTGCGAGGTGGAGATGGTGTATTTGAGGATGTTTATGTGGGGAACAAAGGAATCAAGAGGGTGGCGACACCGCGTGAAAAGGTGGAGTGATAGATAACTCCACAAAATCTCGTGCCAATTGAAATCTTACATTAAATGATCTATTTGAATCAACATCTCAAAATCTACCTGCTAAAATAGAATTTGATTTTTTTTTTCTTGTAAAGGATCCGATTTTGGGGGCTGCCAATACTTTTTCAGTGCACTACTAATACTTTTTAGGGAAAGTACTAATACTTTTCAGGCGAAAAACTAATATTCTTTTAGGGGAACTATTAAATATTTTTTAGAGGGACTACTAATACTTTTATGGGGAACTGTCAATACTTTTATGAGAAAAACTAATACTTTTAAGAGGGAAACACTTAATTTTGAGGGGGAAAACAATGTTTTCTATGAGGACTACTAAAAATATTTTTACATGAGACTATTAAATATTAATACGTTTTAGGAGGAATACTAATACTTTTGAAAGAAAAAATTAATACTTTCCATGAAAACTACTAAAAGTCTGTTTAAGGAACTACTAATACTTTTTCGATGGACTACTAATACATTTCAGAGGAAAAAACTAATACTTTTTAGGGTCTTACTGATTATGAGCCATTGCATAATATTACAAAAATACCAGCGGGTTGGTTTTAGGATCCGTCTAATGGATTTTGATCCGTTAGACCGTCTGATAGGAGTTTTCGCCAAAAAATATATATTTGAAGAGAAAAAAATAGTTGAGCTAGGGAAAAAATTTTTTGGGCTAGGGGTAGCCTTTTGGGCTGGCTATGCCCCTCGATGTGAGTATTTGCAAACTCAAAAAAAAAGGATTCTCAATTTTTAGATGGAAAATATAAATTAGGTGTAACACTCACAATAATTTCAGAATTATTTTTTCCACGTGGAAGTTGAGAATCCCTTTTTTTAAGAGTTTGCAAACACTCCAAATAAATACAGGGAAATGTGGCTAATACAAGACAACTAGCTATTATGTGCAAGGAGAACTGAATTGTATTGTTCCTGCAGTAAACAAGATAAAAACAAATTCGTGTAAGACTGATTAATTTAGCACTTCTGATTAGAGCTGTCAAAATGGGTCAGGCCCGTCGGTAAGGGAGTGGGTTGAGGGTATAGTGGCCCGCCAGGAGGCGGACTAAATGGGCCAACCCGTTTGGGATGTGGGTTGAGGCGGGCCAACCCGGGCTTCCTGCTTTTTGCTTATAAAAAAAGGGAAAAGGACATGAATACCCCATTTTCCATACCCAATCCCTGCACAATACCTACCAGGCCCAGTTCTTTCACAAATATACTAGATTCGGTTAAATTTGGACAAAAATACGCTCTTCAGCGTATTGCAAGATTTCCCTCTCCAAAAATCACGGCGCTGATCACAACAAGATCTCTGATCAAAAAATACAATTCTCCCATCCCAAATATTAATGAAGAACAGAAGAAACTCAGAGATACGAGGAAAACAAATTGAGAGAAAATACTGGACTGTTCGAGATCACAATTCAAGCTCAATATCAAGAGGAAGAAGAAGACCAAAACAAGTGACAACAACGCGACCTGTTTATCTTGTTCTGAGAATACCTTGTTTCGATCAATTTCATGATTTTACAGATAGAAAATTAGGATTCAATATGTATTGAATGAAATTGACATTGAATTGAACCAGTAATTTTGCATGCGAATCCAAAAACCTGACAGTTGTGAGCTTCAAAATGCTTATTTTGTTCGAATTATGATCCAAAATTTTACAAAAATTGCTTCTCGTGATTATCTAAAAATAAATCGTGTGAATCTGGAAAAATCTGAATGTAGTACATTACGTGATTGTTTCACATATGCTTCTTTTTTGTTTCACATATGTTTCTTTTATGTTTCACAATTGTTTCGTTCGCCTAATACAACACGTTGCTTCTTGACGTACATAAACATTGTTTCATACATGTTTTATTTATGTTTCTTATATGTTTCACTTAGCAAACTTTTCATTGAATTCCACAGTTGCATGAAGAAAATCCCAGCTGTCGTATACCACAATGGACAATGGGGAGAAAATAGAGAGTATAGGAACTTTGAGATAACATGAATACTCATTCCAATGGACTGCACATTCAACACACTAAAGGAAATCTTGGAGCAACAAATTCAATACAGAAAAGATGTAGAAGCTATGCAGATTAGATACAAATTGATAGAGACTCTGCCATCATTGAAGATTAAAAGTGATTACAATCTCAAATTCTACTTGGAAGTGAAAAGCAAAGAAACGGACTGGATGAAGTTTTCTTTGTGCATAGACATAGTTTTGATCTCAGAAGGCAACTATCTTTCAAAATCAAAGGAGCCGAGCCTAGCAATAACAACACAACAAAATGCAACAGAAGGAATGAGCAGCATGTCTATAGAGAGCTCACTGATGGAAAACATGGGCCAAAACGCGATTGACTACATCGACTATGGAAACCTAATAAGCAAAAATGTGGTCGGAGAACAAGACACAATGGAAATTCAAGAAAGCTGAAGAACAATTCCAAAAAGGATATGTCTACAACACCAAGGAGGAATTGATCAAACAGCTCAGTTGTTATGCCTTGAAACATCACTTCCAATATAAGGTGAAGAAGTCGTGCAAACAACAATACCATGTAAAGTGTCTCGATGAAAATTGCAATTGGCATTTGAAAGCCTCATCCACATCAGGGACAACAAGATTCATAGTAAGAAAGCACGAAAAAACACACACATGTCCGCTGGATAAGAGGATGAACGACAATAGGCACGCCATGGCAAAAATAGTTGGGGACCTTATCAAATCAAAGTACCTCAACAACATCAAAACAGTCTACACGAAAACAAATATAATTAGAGACATGAAGGATGAGCATTGAATAAGTTTTGACTACAAAAAGGCGTGGAGATCAAAAGAGAAAGCGCTGAAAATAATAAGGGAAAGGCCGGATGAGTCTTGGGAAATTTGCAGAAATGCCACCTTTTCACAAATTTTTTGGGAAAATGCCACCCAACCTAAATCCTTTTAATTATACCCCCCTCATCCCTGTAAAATATCTAAGATACCCCTTAGTAAAAAAAATGACCCCAATTAATCCCTTTCCCTCTCATTCTCACCTTTTGAGGAGGAAAAAAAAAACTGCAACAGTTACTCTCCACCCTCTCTCTCTTTCCCGTCTCTTCTGCCCCAAAATTTTTGTTTTGGGTGATTGCGTCTTTTCCGGCAATTCCTACTGCAACTCCCCGACGTCGTCTCTTCTTGGGCATTTTCCTCTATTTTGCGCTGAGTTTGGTGGTCACACTCCTCTTGGGAACGACTTGTAGTCTCCTTCCGATCGGAATTCCGACATCCACTACTTGTCTCATTTTTCTCACTCACGCGTCCATTGAAGTGCATTTCCTGGTAAGTTCGAGTTTTGCTATCTTGTTCTTCAAATCTATGGTTTTTTGTTACATTTATTTATGTTTTTTTTCTCTTCAGACCATGTGTTTTAGTATACCAAAATATGAAACTTTCAAGCATACTAAAATATTTTTTGATTTTCATGGTTTTTGGTTTGCTGGGTTTGGGTGAAAAATCTCAGCATTTTTCCCAAAAATAATCTGAAGTAGTTCAGGTCGGTTTCATGGGTTATGGGTCGGTTTGAAAGCATATTAGGGTTGTTTTGAAGTTCATTTCTGATGTTTATCAGCTTGCTGGGTTTGATTTTGGAAGTTGTATGCGTTTTTCGACCCCTTCCTTAAATTTCCTACCTTTTGTGCAGTTTATGTATGTTGATTTTTTACGACTACCCTTACGACCAGTTTGTCGACCATTACTTGTTTTTCGACTATTTCCTCGACCAACTTTCGACTAGTATTTTGACCTAATGGGTTTTTTTTGTGTTTAACAGGGATAAAATGGCTCTCGTTGCGAAGGAGAAAGACCAGTTTAAAGGCAAGCTGTCATGTAGGCCGTGTTTCAATTCCATGGATCTCATTAGAGCGCGGTTGAAGGGGGATAAGGTTGAAAAATTCAAGAAATCGTGCTTTGGTTATTTTTTGGAAACCGATACAATTCAGTTCCAGGGCCAGCTTGTGCTACAATTGCTCTTCCGTCAAGACAATAATCTTTCACATAAACAACAAGCAGTCCATCTTCGGACCGGAAGAATTTGCACTGATAACTGGCCTTGAGTTTGGCCCTAAACCACCAATTTAATCAAAGCCCGAGGTAGTGAAAAACGTTTTTGGTAAAAGTGGTAGTGTGTTTTTGTCGGACATAGTAAGTACATTGAAAGAACATGCAACGAAGGAGAAATGCAAAGGAATTATGACACTAAAATTGGCCCTTCTGTATGTGTTGTACGGAGTTTTGTTGGTCTCCGGTCCCGCTAAAAATCTAGATGAGAAATACATATATTTGGTGGATAATTTGAAGGCCTTCAATGCATATCCGTGGGGCCGCATTTTCTATGAATTTCTAGTGTTTGATATACGATCTTGCATGTCCGACCGGGTAGAAAAATTTTGGAAGAGAAAGGAGAAGAAGAAGGCTGAAAACAAGAAAGATCACAACATGGAGAAGTTCGATGTCTCCGGTTTCACACATGCTTTACAAGTTTGGGCATACGAAGTGATGCCCGATGTTGGTAAATTATGTGCAAAATCTGTGCCAGGTTCTTCAGATGCAACTCCCCGGATTCTCCGTTGGAAAGCTAAGGATGCCCCCACCGCTGACTTGTTGAAAAAAAATATTTTTTTTAACTTGAAACCTGGTGATCTTGTTGCCGATCGTGTAAGTTTTTTCAAATTTATTTATTATTTATTAAGAAATATTTAAATTGTTATTTGATTTGAATATTGTACTTATTGAAATAATTCATTATTGAATTGAACACAGGTGAAAGTGGCCAAAAGATTGAAGCCTTCTCATGCTGAAAAGAGTTATGGCTACTTTCAAAGTGTAGCAAAGCAAAGTGGAACAGAATGGTGGCGGTCGTTGCAGCTAATGAATATCTTGATGAAAATGTGGATGTTGAGGCGTCCACACCACGAAGGATGAGAACAAGGGAAGAGAGAACCAAAAATAGGCACGATGTTGATGCGTGAAAGCCATCAGTGCATGTAAGTGATTCAAACATTTTTTCAAATATTTTTGTTTTTTGGTTATTGATTTGAATCTGAAAATATATTTTCATGTGTGTTTCAGGGACTTTTTGATTTGAATAAAATTGAAAAAATAAGCCAAAAAATTGACAAGATTGAGGAGGAAATGCCGATACTAAAGTCAATCTCTGTCGTCATGAAGGAGAAAGTGGGCTGTAAGGAGGTTGAGAGTGATGACGAAGAGGAAAGTGTTGGAGAACTGAAGGAAAGTGTTGGAGGAGAAGAGGAGAGTGAAAGTGATGACAGTGATTATAAGAAAGAGGAAGCAAGTGATGATAAGGAAGAGGAAGAGGAAGGAACTGATGAGGCAGATGACAGTCAAGAGGGACAGGAAAGTGATGGGGAAGAGGAAATTGATGATGGGGGGAGAAGAATAAAAAGGGTTCTAGTGACATGGGGGGAGAAGGTGACAAGGGAGGAGAGGACCAAGTAGCAGTAGGGTCTGTCAAAGACATAACCCCAGCAGTTGTTGGGAAATTTATTGTTTAGATTTTGATGAATGCCATGTAAAACTTAGACTAGAAAGTTGGCACCCCATTTTTCTTGTAATTCTTATTGTAATAGATAAATTTGTATAAATTTCGAGTCAAGTCACTATGCTCGAAAATACAAGAAGTCAATCAAGATGTGAAGTGAAGACTCCGAGGAACAACCGAGTATGGCCAAGAAAGAAGACCATGGACTCGACAAGGAGTATCGATCGTGAGAGACAGTGTGAGAAGAGTCGATTAAGTCAACCCAAGAAGCCAAGTCAAGTTGAAGTGACAGATGAGTCTTTCAATCATTGGAGCAGACTCAAGTCACCTGGGGGAAAGACAGCTGCAAAGAGGAGTTAACTGAAAAGAATCCGTTGCACAAAAGTCAAGAACATTACCTAAACAAGTAATACTTCCATGCTGCCATGTCTTAAAGTGCTCAGTCTCAGAAGCGTGCAAAAAGAATAAACCAATGGGAAGCACTGCACCTCGTGTCGAGCACGAAAAGTGAACATTCATTTAATACGAGGAAAGGTCTACATCTCAAGATTGAAGACCAAGAAAAGACAAGCCAATGAACACAAGTGACTTTTGAAAATCAGCCTATCTCTTCAACGGGCAGATTTTTTGAAAGTGCACTATAAAAAGCTGAGGAATCACTTTGAGAAAATTACCTTGAATACCTGAGATAACGAGCAATATTCAAACTGTAATCTGCAAAATATTCTCAAATTATTCAAGCAAAATCCTCAAGCTAAAATCTCAAAGGAAATTGATCCAACACTAAGCTGTGAAGGAAAGACAACTTCAAACTGTTGAAGAGGAAACTTTTGAAGAATCAAAAGAGGTCTACATTCCAAGGAGGATTGTAGGAAGGTTCAAGGTCGAACCAATATCAAGTTATTGGAGGGCTTCGTGATCAAATCCAAGACGCTTGAGAAAGTTAGTTGAAGTAACAAGGCAGCCGCCCTGTGAAGAAGTCGAGTCGGACGAGAAGCCAGCTGAGTGATCAAGGCATCTCCAGACTGAGTCCCAAAGGAGCAAGTCACCTGTGTGACCAAGACTTGTATCTGGACTGATAACCACTTTGTAAACTGATCATTACTTAGTGGATTCCTCCAGGAGTTAGAGACGAGAGGAGTAAAAGAATTACCCCAACTTCGTGTAAGTCCAAGCGGCTACGATAATCTAGAGGGGGGGTGAATAGATTATCTCCATCTTTTCGATTTAGCCCTCTTTTTACAACCGAATGCTCAAACACAATAATAAAGGTGTGGAATGTAAACAACACACGTCGATTTAAAGAGGTTCAACCCACCTAGGGCCTAATCCTCTACCACCCCAAAGATATCCGGGATGGATTTCAAAAAGAAAAAGAATTTTATTAATTACCAAAATTAATACAAATTCAACTTACAACACCTTGAAGAGCACCTCACTCTTCTTCAACACCACCTTTGAGATTACCACAATCTCTTCTCGAGATTACCACAATCTCCAACGGCACCTTGTGAAGATTACCACAATCTTCAACCTTGAAGAATACCAAATTCTTCAACACCTCAATAAGAAGATCACCACAATCGCTTGCACCTATCACCTAGATCATCCAAGTGTGTTCTTACCACAAGAACACTCACAAGGATATCTTGTGTGTGAATGATAACCAAAAATCAAGATTACAACTCAATAATGAATATTACAATTTGAGTGCAAAGTGTAATCAAGAATAGCCTAGACCTCAATGATGTGAAAGTGATAAGCTAGGCAAATTTACAACAAGAATACTAACAATGAAAGACCAAGTATTTGCTTGAAGTGTATCTTGTTGTGTTGTATCTCAATTGTTTTTTTTTGGTTGCTCCAAAACTTCCTCTATTTATAGGAGATGATTGATCAAGCATAGGCTCCTCTTGGGGATTAAAAATCTACAGAAAAATACAATTAAAATCAAGAATATAACTGTTAGAAATCAATCCCACAATTTAAGGAAATGTGTCTTTGCCAAACGGTCATATTTTTTTTTTCAATGCACAGGCGACGGCCGCATTTAAATAAGAGAATTAAGAACACTTTGAAAATTTCAACAGGGCGACCGGTCGACATAGGCTTCGACCGGTCGACCCCTGTCTCAACCGGTCCACCTTAATGAAAAATCGAAGAAGAAATGTTCTGTTTCAACACCAACTTGCAGTACGGCCGACGCCCCAGCGGCACCGGCCGACTCGCCCGATTTTACTTCCGTCTCATTTTACATTTCAAAATCATCTTCAGTGCACGGGTTGCCCTATAGAGGCGGCCAGGTCTGGTCGACCACGAGGTAAATGTTGTCCAATTTTTGTCGAAAATAAAACTCAAGAAATACTCCGAAAATTTAGTAAAAACATTTTAAACCAATCGGGAGTATTTAGACAACATTTAGAAATCTTGTTATAGGAGTAAAAACCCATTGACATAAAATCATTAAAAGTGTTGTCCATTATTATCAAAAATAAACTTGAGGAAATACTAGGAAAATATTAAAACCATTTTAAATCATTTAGGAGTATTTGGACAACCTTTAAAAACATTGTTTTGGTGACAAAATAAAATCATCAAAATTAAGATAAAAACATGTATCAAACAATCTCCCCCTGTTTGATGATTACAAACCAAAACAATTTTAACACAAACTAAGAGAGCAATTTTAGAAATGATTTTCCGGTAAAAATATTTGACCGTTTGGAAGCAACCAAAATTTCCAAAAATATTAAAGCAACCAAGTAGGGAGTAAATATTTTCAATAATAAGCACAAGCTCCCCCTATCAACAAGCATATCAAGAATAATGTAAAAGCAATTTTCCATAAGTTAAAAGCTTTAGCTTTTACAATTTGTTCAAGAGCTTATAAGCTCCCCCTGTCACAAAACATCATTAAACAATTATATAGGTCCATCAAGCATCAATTGGACTAAAAACGAATCACAACTTATGGCTTTTATGAGCCATAGCTTATAGCTTTTATGACAAGCTTTTATTAGCTTCTTTGAGCTAATGAGCCAATATCCTGTTTCTCCCCCTTTGGAATCATCAAAAAGAATGTTAGGATGATAAAAATAACATACAAATATATCAAAGTGCGCAAACGAGACGGTTTATCAACCATCGAGCAATTTATACTAAAAGTCCAAGGAAAATGGGAGAATTGTAGCATAAGAGATCCATAAGCTCATTAGTTAGCTAAAAACATGATTTCAAAAAGATTTTAAGACATTTTGAAGCAAGAGAATCATGTAGAAGTTGAAAGTTTCATTGCGACATTTCATCGAACACCTAGTGTGCGTGAAAAATAAAAGAGGTTGTATATAGTCCTTGTAAAAGTTTCAAGCCAAATATTTTCATATCATCATCAATCAACCTCATTCCAAAGCTCAATAAGATCATATGCAACATATGCAACATTTGTTCATCAAATAAGAGGCTCAACAAAGTAGATTCTCAAGGGTTCAACCCAATTGAGATAATATAAGCTAAGAAGGATCAAGGCATTACAAATGCCAAAAATTAGAGCATCCATCAAGTAATATAAGTCATGCCTTAAACAATACATGTATGATATATCAAATGTCCCAACATATCCAACTAAGCATAATGATCAAAGCATTAAGAGAAGCATTTTTACCATCAAGTACTTCATACCAATTATCAAACCATGCCATATAAGAGTATTTTTACCATCAAATACTCCATCAAAAAACATGATCATCCATAAGTCATTATCAACTTGCAATTTTAACCCTTTTAAGAAAACAAGCAAATTTTATTAGTACGAGAGAGTTTTACAAAAGTTCATAAAAATACAAAGCAATGAAAATGCTAGAAAGTAAAGAGGGCGGGGACATCATTCCTCATCCGAGGAGAAGCAAGATCCGGGAATTAAGTCCTTGATGAATTTCTTCAACTTGCCGATAGACTTTTGCATTTTGGAGGTCTTTTGCTCCAAAGCCTCATACCTCGTCTCATGGAAAACCCTCATCTCATCAAATTCGACTTGAGTATACCTCCTAGGCGGTTGAGCACCGGTATTACCCTCCGGATTGCTCGGTTCGCCTTCTTCCGCCAATCTTGCGGCCTCGACGTCATCAAAGTAGTCATTAGGATCGGGGGAATCTTGACCTCTTCCTCTAGCCATTTTAGTTGGTCGGATGTCCATATTCTTGCGTATCGTGACCATTTGGGAGATGTTATCAATGTCGAAGTCATTTTGAAATACCTCCGAGTTACACTCCGACGAAGGTAGTCCCGATTGAATAAGAAGTTTACAAATCCAATTTCCCATAACCAACTTCTTATTACATTGAGTGATGGACTCAATTAGACATTGAATAAGTATGGCACCAAAGTTAAGTGGTTCCCTCCTAGCAATCTTATAAGTCAAAAAGTAATCCATGTTGCTAGGCATCTTTCCCGACTTACCACAAATGCAATATGAGACAATGACCGACAAAATACGATGCTCAAGTGTCATTGCCAACAAAGAATACTTTGGCCATACTCCCAAATACGTCTTCACTTCTTTCATTGACACCCCCAACATTTCATCATTCCAAGTCCCACAAGAGAAATAATCCCAACCACCTTCTCTAACATGTAAAAGCCGGCAAATATCATTGGGAGTCCATCTAAAATGACGACCCCTTATAAGTGAATTTACGGCTATTGGCTTCCTATCAACATCATATCCCACCCACATATTGGCATAAAAGAGTTGGATAATATCATCATCATACAAAACATAAGCATGCTCCCATAAATACATCCAACCTTGCTCCTCAAAAAATCCTCTAATAGTTGGATACTCATTTGTAAATGAACTAAAACGACACATTTTAGTTCGAGCAATAGATTTTCCTCCCATTCCTGAATCCTCATAATACCATTCTGCATACTTATTGATGAAATTAAGAACATTGTGGGAATTAGGAGCTTGAGTAACAAAAGATTTTTTACCTTTCGCCCAACGGCAATTTTGGAGCGAAATTGTTCCGCGGAGCTTGGTAATTTGAGCCCGAGAGAGAATGGGATTTTGAACATCATCACCTTCTTGAGCCACATTTCTTTGAGCGGCTCGAATATCCCTTTGTTCGGCTTCCTCTTGCCGATTTCTCGAAGAACCCTCTCCGCCCCTTCTACGCTTGGAGATGGGATTTCGATCGGTAGAATTTCTAGAAGGAGCCATATATGTAAGATTCTTGTGAAAAAAATAAGATTAGCAACAAGAATCGTGAAAAATGATGAAGAATTGAAGATTTTAGGAGAAAGGGAATGAAAAAAATCGCACAAGGGTTTTGAGAGTTATCCTGCGTCTGTTTTGAAACAAAGAACAGAAAGTTTATATCTATAAAATTAGCCTGGGCGACCGGTCGAGGTAGGGTGCGACCGGTCGACGTGCAGGGCATCGTCCCAGGTAATTTTTCTTTCCCCAGAATTTTCCAAAAATCGATTTTTCACCCCAAAAGTTTTAAAACTTTGCAAAAAAATAATTTTGGATCAAGTCCAACAAATATGAGTTTCGGGAAAACATATATTCGAGAAAATCGAGACTTAACAAGTAGTGCCCTTTTAAGAGAATATTTGCAAGACCATTTAGGGGCACTTAAGGGGTTAAAGTGAAATGTCTTGAAAGATGTGTGCATAAGCATAATATCGAGTTCTAAGAAAAATACGAGTCAACATACCTCGATAGTTTAAGAAACTTGATGACGAAATGACCAATGAATATGAGATACATATCCTACACAATTCTTAGACAAAGTTTGCACAAAAAATACAAGTGTAGGCAAGTAATAGGAGATATCAAAAAGAGCTTATGCTATAAGATTTCATAAGAGATAATAAGCCACATAAGTCTAATTAAATGCACAAGAGTTTTAGAAAATCATGCAAGGTCTTCTTTTAAAAATATTGAAACTCACAAATATATAAAAGACCTAAATTAAAAATAAATACTTGAAGACTCATTTTGCAATTAAGACACAATTAAAAACATGCATAGAATTAAAATAAAATGCATATATAAATGGGAAGATACGGTTTACCAATTACGCCGTTTCCATGGGTTGTGTCTTTCCCATTGTTGATGATATCTTCCCTTTGAGAAGTCACTTTGTTGATGATGACTTCTTTGATTACTCCATTTCCAAGGTTTGTTGCCTTCCCTTTGTTGAGAGTCTCTTCTTCTTTGAAAATCATCTTGTTGATGATGTCTATGCCATTTCCAAGGATTGTGTTCTTCCCATTTTTGATTATATCATTTTCTTGGAAATTGGCTTTGTTGTGAATAGTTTCTCCTTCTTTGATCAAATGAACCGGTCATTTGATGTCTTCTTGGCGATATGAATTTTCTTCGATCATTATTTCGCCGGGTACCTAATAACACATTATTTTGTGGTACCCTTATATGTTTGGGTCCTTTAGGATTAGTCTTGAGACTTTTAGGTCTCCAACAATAATTAGAGCTATTTCTAGCTCGACAAGTATTTACCGTATGACCCTTTTTACCGCAATAAAAACATGTAATAATTCTAGGAGCATAATGGCCAATATGCATAGTGACTTGATCCTTTTTCATATGATTAACAACATTAGGCTTATGATCAAGTCCTTTATCACAATTATGAATATCAACAATATTGGACATTTTATTGGTACTTAAGTTTGATTTGGATAAATCATTTTTCAAGCATTTAATATTCTCAACAAGAGTACTATTTTCTTTTTCAAGGTTTCTAACCTTATTAAGAGTGGTAGTGTGAGAACATGATAGTGATTCATAGGAAGTAAATAAACTATCCTTATCATTTTTCAAAATATTGAATTCCTTTTTCAAATTTTTGTATTTAACAAGTAAGCTTTGGAATTCATTTTGAAGTTCATCATAATCATTTTGCAAATCACTATAATCATTTTGAATGACAATATCATAGGAAGTAGAGGGTTTAAGACATACCTCGTTTTCTTCATTGATGCCCATAAAACTATATTCAACTTCTTCATAATTGGAAGTTGTAAGAGGCTTGTTCCTTAGATTTGAACTTGTATCCCTTTGAGAAGTAGATGCTTTTGTTTGACTCCTTTCATTTGCAACTACTCCATAGATGGCTTCTAATTTTTGCCATACTTCATGTGCCGATTTTATTCCTACAATATGTTCATATACCAAATTAGTAAATGAACAATACAAAATATTGAGAGCTTTACCGTTTAAGGAGATGTTTTTCTTCTCTTCATCATTAAGCTTTTTGAAGCCTTTTGAGGTGTGTGGTGTATCTTTCATCGGAATGGATTATCCATTAATGACGGTGTTCCAAATGTCGAACCCGCAACCTTGCAGATAGCATTCCATTCTTTCTTTCCAAAAATTAAAATTTTTGGAATCAAAAAGTGGTTGCTTGGTGGTGGAGGTGTCGGATAGATGAGCTTCGTTCGTAGCCGACGATCGTTTCTCTTCACTCGCGATGTGAAACGAGCTTGCCAAAGAGTTTGGCTCTGATACCACTTGTAAGTCCAAGCGGCTACGATAATCTAGAGGGGGGTGAATAGATTATCTCCATCTTTTCGATTTAGCCCTCTTTTTACAACCGAATGCTCAAACACAATAATAAAGGTGCGGAATGTAAACAACACACGTCGATTTAAAGAGGTTCAACCCACCTAGGGCCTAATCCTCTACCACCCCAGTATATCCGGGATGGATTTCAAAAAGAAAAAAGAATTTTATTAATTACCTAAATTAATACAAATTCAACTTACAACACCTTGAAGAGCACCTCACTCTTCTTCAACACCACCTTTGAGATTACCACAATCTCTTCTTGGAGATTACCACAATCTCCAACGGCACCTTGTGAAGATTACCACAATCTTCAACCTTGAAGAATACCAAATTCTTCAACACCTCAATAAGAAGATCACCACAATCTTCTTGCACCTATCACCTAGATCATCCAAGTGTGTTCTTACCACAAGAACACTCACAAGGATATCTTGTGTGTGAATGATAACCAAAAATCAAGATTACAACTCAATAATGAATATTACAATTTGAGTGCAAAGTGTAATCAAGAATAGCCTAGACCTCAAGGATGTGAAAGTGATAAGCTAGGAAAATTTACAACAAGAATAATAACAACGAATGACCAAGTATTTGCTTGAAGTGTATCTTGTTGTGTTGTATCTCAATTGTTTTTTTTTTGGTTGCTCCAAAACTTCCTCTATTTATAGGAGATGATTGATCAAGCATAGGCTCCTCTTGGGGATTGAAAATCTCTGAGAAAAATACAATTAAAATCAAGAATATAGTGTTAGAAATCAATCCCACAATTTAAGGAAATGTGTCTCATTGTCAAACGGTCATATTTTTTGTTGTCAATGCACAGGGCGACCGACCGCACAGAAATAAGAGAATTAAGAACACTTTGAAAATTTCAACAGGGCGATCGGTCGACATAGGCTTCGACCGGTCGACCCCTGTCTGAACCGGTCCACCTTAATGAAAAATCGAAGAAGAAATGTTCTGTTTCAACACCAACTTGCAGTGCACGGTCGACCCTGGCGAGGCGGCCGATCGACGGACGATCGACGCCAGAGACGGCCGGTCGACCGACCGACGATCGACGCCAGAAGCGACCGGTCGACTACCGATTTTACTTCCGTCTCATTTTTCTGTTTCAAAAATCATCTTCAGTCACGGGTTGCCCTATAGGGCGACCGGTCGACCACGAGACAGAAATGGTGTCCAATTTTTGTCGAAAATAAAACTCAAGAAATACTCCAAAAATTTAGTAAAAACATTTTAAACCAATCCGGGAGTATTTAGACAACATTTAGAAATCTTGTTATAGGAGTAAAAACCCATTGACATAAAATCATTAAAACTTCGAACCTCTACAAAAAATTTATTATGTCATTTACATTTCAGCATTTTATTTCTGCATATCACTTTATATATGTTGATAATTTACCATCCAACTAATAATTAACAAAGTGCTAAAGCCAAGTGTTAAAACAAACTTAAACCAAATTCAAGGGTATTAAGTCTTCCGATGAAAATCTCATCACAACCAAGTTAAGGTTTAGTCTAAACAACTGAGTTATTCTATCAACAGCTCTTTCGAGTCTGTTGAGTGGCTAACTCTGCTGATTAACTAACTTAGCTGTCCATCAAGGACTTAGCTGTGTAATTAACTCTATAATATTTTAAAAGGACTAAAATCGAAAAGTTGGTAAGGTTTATTCAACCCCCCTTTCTAAACCTTACTCACACCCCGTGGGACCTACAAGTGATATCAGAGCAGTTGGTTCATTGAGCCTTCCGCACTGGTTACTGAACTAGATCTCCAATCTTTCAAAAAAAAATTTAACACTTGTTCTTTCAAAAGCTATTTTTATTCAGCAAAGTTAATATCATGGAAGCAAATTTGACACGCATTCCTATGTTCACTATTGAGGAGTTTGATGACTGGAAAATTCGTATGTAGGCTCATCTATCTGCTTTACATGACGAAATGTGGCTAGTGATAGAGGATGGGCCACTGCAAATATTGAAAGTGAAACATGTACTGCAAGGAGAGCGATTGCGGCCCGAATGAGAGAAGAAGTTGTGGCTGAAGCAAGACCAGCCTTAGTTGAAAAACCAAGAACTGAATGGACCAATGATGACAGAAAGAGATACAACTTGGACAATGTGGCCAAGGATATTCTCTACAAGACTCTGGACAAAGCAATGTTATATAAAGTCAAGTCATGCAAAACAACAAAAGAAATCTGGGATAAACTAACTTTAATTTGTGAAGGATCAGAGCAAATTAAAAAAAACAAATTATTTGTAGTTGTTCAAAAGTTTGAAAACTTTAAAATGCTCGCAGGTGAGACAATGGATCAGCTGGATGCTAGATTCACTGAAATTACAAATGAGCTCTCAGTACTTGGAAAGGAATACACACAAAAGGAGATGTGCATGAAGATTCTAAGGAGCCTCCCAGCTGAATGGGAAATGAAGACCATGGCTCTAAGGCACTCAATGGACCTATCAAAAACATCCAATCATGAAATATTCTCAGACCTCAAGGCTTATTAATTTGAGCTGAGAAGAAAGTGTTAGATAAATGTTTTTATCAATGTTTTTATCAAGATTTTGATGATTTTGTTTAAATGAGTTTTTATACCAAAACAATGTTAATAAATGTTGTCCAAATACTCCTAAATGATTTAAAATATTTTTAGCTAATTTTTGGAGTATTTTTAAGAATTTATTTTTCGATAAAAATGGACAACATTTTTTATGGTTTTGTTTAAATTGGTTTTTGCACCAAAACAATGTTTATAAATATTGTCCAAATACTCCCAAGTGATTTAAAATGTTTTTACTAATTTTTTGGAGTATTTCTTGAAGTTTATTTTTGATAAAAATTAGACAACATTTAAAATTGGAGGTCGGTCGGTCGCCCAAAACGTCGACCGGTACCTGAAGAACTCAAAATTGAAACATAACTCACTGGGTCAAGAAAATTGAAGAGGGGGACCGGTCCAGCAGGGGGCCAACCGGTCGCACCCCCCTGTTGACCGGTCGACCCCCCCTTCGACCCGTACCTGGATCGCACTATTTTTTCAAAATGTTCGAAATCTTATTACAGGGCAACCGGTCGCCCTATGGTATTTTTGATAGCAAAAATTCCAACCGTTGCAATCCTTATCAGCAAGATTTACTTTTCATTTTTGTACAATATTTTTACATCTTGTGATCCTTTTTTGTAGACAAAAGTGAAGAGGAAGGAGCCTATGTTGGGAGCCTATGTTGGTGAAGACTTCCCTATAAATAGAGGATGAATTGAAGACACAAGACACAACACATACAAGCAAAATACACAACAAGAAATCTGCAAATTGTTCAAGCTTTCATTTTTACATTCTTGTTGTAATAGCCTAAGTACTTTCACTTGCACATCTTTGAGGTCTAGGCTTTTTGATTCTTTATTACACTTGCACTCAATCTTTGTATTGGTTTTATAGAGTTGTAATCTTGAATTTTGTCCATCATTCAACACAAGACATCCTTGTGAGTATTCTTGTGGTAAGAATACACTTGGGTGATCTAGGTGATAGGTGTTTGAAGAGTGTGGTACTCTTCAAAGGTGGTGAAGGAAGATTGTGGTAATCTCCTTGAAGGTGTTGTAAGAGGATTTTGGTGATCCTCAAGGTGTTGTATTGATTATGGTAATTAATAAAATCTTTGTTTCTTTTTGAAATCCATCCCGGAGATACTGGGGTGATAGAGGATTAGGCCCTAGGTGGGTTGAACCTCTATAAATCAACGAGTGTTGTTTAATTTCCGCATTTACATTCTTGTCATTTACTTGTTGATTCAAAAAAGAGGGCGATTTGCGAAAAATCGGCATAATCTATTCACCCCCCCTCTAGATTATCGTAGCCACTTGGACTAACAAGTGGTATCAAAGCCAAACTCTTTGGCTAGCTCGTTCCGAGTAAAGAGGAAATATCCATGGCTACGAATGTAGCTTATCTCACCACCGGTGCCTCCACCAACAAGCCACCACTATTCGACGCCAACAACTACGCATTTTGGAAAGACCCCATGGAGTGCTTTCTATAAGGGTGCAGATTTGATATTAGGAATGTGGTCATTGAAGGAGTTGCTCAACCAACAACAAAATTGGAGGATGGTACCACGACTCCCAAGCCGTTCAAGGAGTACGATGAAAATGACAAGAAGGCTTTCTCTCTAAACAGTAAGGCCTTAAACATTTTACATTGCTCTCTTACCGCCACCGAATATAATCGCATAAGAGGCATACGGTCGGCACATGAAGTTTGGGAAAAATTAGAAACCATCTATGAGGGCACAAAGAACGTGAAGCAAGCAAGAAAAACAATGCTTGTGAAAGACTTTGAAAATTTCAATATGCATGATGGTGAAAGCATATCAAAAATGGTGGAAAGGCTTGACAATATTGTCAATCCTCTTGTGGCTCTTGGAAAGGTCATCTCCGAAGAAGACAAGGTGACCAAGGTATTGAACGCCCTTCCCGGCTCATGGTCCGAAAAAGTGACGGCAATCACGGAAGCTCAAAATCTTGAGACACTCAAGTTTGATGAGCTCATAGGGAACCTCCTCATTTATGAAGTATATCTCAAGGAGAGAAAAAATTCTCAACCATCCACCTCTAAACCAGGTACGCAAAATATTATTAAAGGCTTAGCATCTTCTTCTAATAATGGTTATTATGTTAGTGATGGGGATGATGAAGAAACGGCGGCTCTTGTTAGAAAATTTGCAAAATTTGTAAACAAAAATAAAGCAAGAAAGCCTAGAGACAATTCTTGTTTCAAATGCGGAAAATCTGGGCACTACATAGCCGATTGCCCAAAATTAGTGGAAGAGGAACAAAAGAAGAAAAAGCCTTTTCCAAAAAAGAAGGCGTTAAATGCGGACGTCAAAACTTGGGATGAATTACTTGAAACAACCAACGAGGAAGGAGAATCCGAACATGGTCTTATGGCCATAGACGATGAAAATACCGAGGTACGCTCTAATGCTTCATCTTCTTCCCTAGTTGATGAATTACAATGTGATTTTGATGAATTGCAAAATGAGTTTCAAAATTTGATTGTTAAATACAAGAATTTGAAAAAGGAGCATAAAGAGCTTAAACTAGAAAAAGACAAATTATTTACTTCTTATGATTCTCTTGATAAGGCTCATGCTATTACTCTTACTATGGTCTGTACTCTTGAAACCGAAAAACAAACGCTCACAAATGATATTGAAAATTTGAAAAAGGATATGAATCAATTCAATTTAAGTACGGACAAAGTCACAAAAATTTTAGATGCACAAAGAGGTGATCATTCTAAATTAGGACCTGGGTTACAAACCTTTTCAAAATGCTTTTAAGAAAAAAGACCAAGGTCCAACCTTTGTACGTGCTAGTAGTCCTCATATTATTACTTGTTTTTATTGTGGTAAGAATGGACACTATGCTAGCAATTGTAAATTGAAGAATAATTTTAGCTATTATTGGAGACCTAAAGGTTTCAAGGCTAATCCCCATGGACCCCAAAATTATAGGGTACCTAAAAATAATTCCTTTGTAGGTTATAGGGGCTATAACAACAATGGAAGATTCAAAATGGCTCATGGACAGCGGATGTTCACGCCATATGACCAGAAAGAGAGAACTTTTTACCAACATCAAGCTCCAAGAAGAGGGTATGATCATGTTCGGCAATGGCAAATGAAGAATTCTTGGAAATGGAGAAATTGGTAACTCTTCTTTCTCTCTTAGTAATGTTCTTTTAGTAGAAGGGCTTAAGTTCAATTTGATAAGTGTTAGCCAACTTTGTGATTCAAATTATAATGTTGTTTTTAATAAAGAAAAATGCCTTATTTCCAAAGATGATAAAATTATTTGTGAAGCAATTAGAAAAGGCAATCTTTACAAAATTTGTACAAGTGATTTGGTTAGTCAAAATGTTTCTTGTCTTGTCGCCAATAATGATTTAACTAGTTTATGGCATAGACGACTTGGACATGTTGGATACAAAAATTTGCATACTATTTACAAAAACCAACATGTAAAAGGACTACCCAAATTGAATTTTGATAATCTTGGCTTATGTGACACTTGTCAAAAGAACAAATTAGTTAAGAGTAGTTTTAAGCCCAAAAATGAAATTTCCACTACCAAACCCCTACAAATGATTCATCTTGATTTGTATGGGGATATTAGTACGACAAGTCTAAGTGGAAAACATTATACTTTTGTTATAGTTGATGATTTTTCTAGATATACTTGGGCTCTATTTCTTACAAATATAAGCGATACCGTTAATGAGTTTGTTAAGTTGTGTAGACTTATTGAAAATGAAAAGGAAGATACTATTAAGTCTATTCGAAGTGATCGAGGTGGAGAATTTGACGACAAATTTAGAGTCTTTTGTGAAACCAAGGGATATAGTCTTAATTTTTCGGCTCCAAGGAACCTCAACAAAATGGAGTAGCCGAAAGGAAGAATCGGACACTTCAAGAAATGAGTCGGTCCATGCTCAATGAATTTTCACTTCCAAAATATTTTTGGGCCGAAGCCGTAAGTACCGCTTGCTATGTCATTAATCGAGTTTATATTCGTCCTAAAATGAATAAAACTCCATATGAGCTTTGGAAAGGAAGAACCCCAAATATTAGTTATTTCAAAATATTTGGATGTAAATGTTTTATTTTGAATACTAAGGATCAATTAGACAAACTTGATCCTAAGGCCGATGAATGAATATTTATGGGGTATTCAACCAAGAGCAAAGCATATCGGGTTTACAATAAGACTAGTGGGGTTGTTGAAGAATCCATCCATGTCAAATTCAATGAAGCTTCGGGTGTTGAAATGATACCCAATGATGAAAGTGATGAAGAAGATATTGTTGAACCCATTGTTCAAGATGAAACTCAAAATGATCAACCTTCAAGCTCAAATGTTCCTCAAGAAGATAAAGGTGATACTTCGAATCTTCCCGTAGCATTGAAATTTAAGGGAGATCACCCACAAGATCTTATTATTGGTGATCCCCTTCATAAAGTAATGACTCGAGGAAAATTTGCCGAGAAAGCTCTTATATCTCAAAAAGAGCCTAAAAATGCTAAGGAAGCCATTGAAGATGAGGATTGGTTTTTAGAAATGCAAGAGGAGTTGAATCAATTTGAAAGGAATGATGTATGGGAATTAGTACCTTGTCCTCCATCTCAAACAATTATTGGCACAAAATGGGTATTCCGGAACAAGCTTGATGACCAAGGCAATATTATTCGAAATAAAGCAAGGTTAGTAGCTCAAGGTTATTGTCAAGAAGAAGGTATTGATTATGATGAAACATTTGCACCCGTAGCACGTTTAGAAGCTATTCGTATTTTACTTGCCTATTCTTGTTTTAAAAATTTCAAGCTTTACCAAATGGATGTAAAATCCGCATTTTTAAATGGTATTATTCAAGAAGAAGTCTATGTAAAACAACCTCCGGGGTTTGAAAATTTTTCTAGGCCTAATGATGTTTATAAACTTAAAAAGGCTTTATATGGTTTAAAACAAGCACCCCGTGCATGGTATGATAGACTTAGCTCTTTTCTTTTGCAAAATGGTTTTACAAGAGGTAAAGTTGATACTACTCTCTTTGTTTTTGAAAAAGGGCAAGATTGCTTATTAGTGCAAATTTATGTTGATGATATTATTTTTGGTGCTACTAATGAATCCTTGTGCAAGAAATTTTCTAAGTTAATGCAAGGTGAATTTGAAATGAGCTTGGTGGGGGAGCTCAACGTCTTCCTTGGACTTCAAATTAAGCAATGCCAAGAAGGAATATACATTTCACAATCCAAGTATACAAAAGAACTTTTGAAAAAGTTCGGAATTGAAGAAGGAAGAACCGTTTCTACCCCAATGGCAACAAACGTCAAGATTGACAAAGATGAAAAAGGCAAGCCGGTTGATGAATCCAAATATCGAGGTATGATTGGTAGTTTATATAAGTCCAAGCTGCTACGATAATCTAGAGGGGGGGTGAATAGATTATCTCCATCTTTTCGATTTCGCCCTCTTTTTATAACCAAATGCTCAAACACAATAATAAAGGTGCGGAATGTAAACAACACACGTCGATGGATTTCAAAAAGAAAAAGAATTTTATTAATTACCAAAATTAAACAAATTCAACTTACAACACCTTGAAGATCACCACACTCTTCTTCAACAACACCTTTGAAGATTACCACAATCTCCCTTTGAAGATTACCACAATCTTCCTTCAACGGCACCTTGTGAAGATTACCACAATCTTCAACCTTGAAGAATACCAAATTCTTCAACACCTCAACAAGAAGATTACCACAATCTTCTTACACCTAACACCTAGATCACCCAAGTGTGTTCTTACCACAAGAACACTCACAAGGATATCTTGTGTTGAATGATTACCCAAATTCAAGATTACAACTCGATGATGAATAATACAATTTGAGTGAAAAGTGTAATCAAGAATAGCCTAGACCTTAAGGATGTGAAAGTGATAAGCTAGGCAAATTTACAACAAGAATAATAACAATGAAAGACCAAGTATTTGCTTGAAGTGTATCTTGTTGTGTTGTATCTCAATTGTTGTATTGGTTGCTCCAAAACTTCCTCTATTTATAGGAGATGATTGATCAAGCATAGGCTCCTCTTGGGGATTGAAAATCTCTGAGAAAAATACAATTAAAATCAAGAATATAGCTGTTAGAAATCAATCCCACAATTTAAGGAAATGTGTCTCTTTATCAAACGGTCATATTTTTGCTGTCAATACACAGGGTGACCGGTCGCACAGAAATAAGAGAATTAAGAACACTTTGAAATTTTCAACAGGGCGACCGGTCGACATAGGCTTCGACCGGTCGACCCCTGTCTCAACCGGTCATCCTTAATTAAAAAAACGAAGAAGAAATGTTCGTTTCAAAACTAAACATGCAGTGTCGTCGACCGACAGGCGGTCGGTCGACCGGACCGGTCGATGCCAGCGGCACGGTCGACTGCCCGATTTTCCTTCCGTCTCATTTTTGTTTCAAAAATCATCTTGAGTACGGGTTGCCCTATAGGGCGATTTGGTCGACCACGAGGAGTAAATGTTGTCCAATTTTTGTCGAAAATAAAACTCAAGAAATACTCGAAAATTTAGTAAAAACATTTTAAACCGATCGAGAGTATTTAAACAACATTTAGGAACCTTGTTTTAGGAGAAAAAATCCATTGACAAAAAATCATTAAAAGTGTTGTCCATTGTTATCAAGAATAAACTTGAGGAAATACTCCAGAAAATATTAAAACCATTTTAAATCATTTAGGAGTATTTGGACAACCTTTAAAAACATTGTTTTGGTGATAAAGTAAAATCATCAAAATTAAGATAAAAACATTTATCAAACAGTTTACTTTATTTAACCGCAAGTAGACCGGATATTCTTCATGCCGTATGCCTATGTGCTCGTTTTCAAAGCAATCCCAAAGAATCTCATATGAGTGCCGTTAAAAGAATTTTTAGATATTTGAAAGGCACTATTCAATATGGTTTATTCTATCCAAAGAATGAAAATTTTTCTCTTAAAGGTTATAGTGATTCGGATTATGCGGGAAATATTCATGATCGGAAAAGTACTTCAGGATCATGTCAATTTTTAGGCGATTGCCTAGTTTCTTGGTTTTCAAAGAAGCAAAATTGTGTTTCACTTTCAACGGCCGAAGCCAAATATATTTCCGCGGCATTTTGTTGTACACAACTTCTTTGGATGAAACAAACTTTAGCGGATTATAAATGTTCTTTTGAAAGTGTTCTATATTTTGTGATAATATATCCGCTATAAATATTGCTCAAAACCCTGTTCATCATAACCGTACTAAACATATTGATATTCGACATCATTTTCTAAGGGATTGTGTTTCAAAACGAAAAATTGAGATATCTTTTGTACCATCTCAAGATCAATTAGTGGATATTTTTACAAAACCGCTATCTTCCGAGACTTTTGCGTCAATACGAGCTCGGTTAGGCATAATGCATATTGAATGAGGTCTACATTTGCATTTTGCACGTTTTTAAAACTTAGGGGCGAAAAATCGGATTTGTGGTTGAAAATTCGGATTTTGGAAAACAGAAAGAACCACTGGGCTGTTTGGGGGAAGGCCGACCGGTCGCCCATGATGTCGATCGGTCGCCCACCCCCCCCAACCGGTCGACCACAGCAAAATTTTGGATAAAAACGTTTATGTTCTCAGTTTTATCATTTTTGGTCTTTTGTGTTCATTTCTCGTCCCCTACGCACTTTTCACACAAATTTCACTTCAAATTTGTTTTATTCCATACATTTTATATTTTGAACTTCATGAGGCTCGATTATCATCATCATTGTTCATCTTTACCGATTAGATGGTAAAAATTTCTCCTTTTAATCTCAATTGGGTTGAACCCTTGAGAATGTGCTCGTATCTTGATATATTGTTGAAATTCTTGTATTAATATGTTGTTTATGATGATTGATGATGAATGAATATTGTTGTATTGAAATTGGTGATGAAAATTTTTGGCTTAAACGAATCACAAAGGCGTTATATTTCTCTTGTTTTATTCAATGCACGCCAAGTGTTCGACAAAATGTTTCAATGAAAAACTCATCACCTACATGATTCTCTTGATTTGAAAAGTCTTATAAGTTTATAGAGATCATGTTTTATCAATCAAATGAGCTTTTACAAATCAAATGAGCAATTCTCAATATGCTCGATAAATCTATAAAATTGCGCACTTTGATATAATTGTATGATGTTTTTATCGTGCTAACATTATTTTTGATGATTCCAAAGGGGGATAAACAAGAAAAACGCTCATAAGCTCAAAGAAGCGTAAATAAGCTTGCAAGAAAAGCTATAAGCTAAAGCTCTTAAAAGCCAAAAGCTATGGATTATACTTGGTCCATGTGATGTATTATGGACTTTTATACTTGACTAATGATGCTTTTGTGACAGGGGGAGCTTATAAGCTCATGATATTCAAGCTTAAGTTGTAAAATCTAAGCTTTTAGCTTTGAGTTGGTTGCTTGTATACTTGTTCTTGATATGCATATTGATAGGGGGAGCTTGTGCAAAAATGATTTTGAAAAATCTTTGCTCCTATCCTTGTGTGTTTGTACTTATGATAAATCTTGCTTGTAATGGTTTGATGTTTTTACCAGGAAAATTGGTTTTGTTTTAAAATCGACTTCCTAAAATTGTTTTGGTTTGTAATCATCAAAAAAAGAGAGTTTGTTAGATAAATGTTTTTATCAAGATTTTGATGATTTTGTTTAAATGAGTTTTTATACAAAAACAATGTTAATAAATGTTGTCCAAATACTCCTAAATGATTTAAAATGTTTTTAGCTAATTTTTGGAGTATTTTTAAGAATTTATTTTTCGATAAAAATGGACAACATTTTTTATGGTTTTGTTTAAATTGGTTTTTGCACCAAAACAATGTTTATAAATGTTGTCCAAATACTCCCAAGTGATTTAAAATATTTTTACTAATTTTTGGAGTATTTCTTGAAGTTTATTTTTGATAAAAATCGGACAACATTTAAAATTGGAGGTCGGTCGCCAAAACGCCAAAAACGTCGGCCGTAAGAGAACTCAAAATTGAAAGCAGAACTCACTGGGTCAAGAAAATTGAAGAGGGGACAAGTCGGAGAGGGGCCGACCGGTCGCACCCTAGGGCGACCGATCGCACCCCCCTGTCGACCCGTACCTGGATCGCATTATTTTTTCAAAACGTTTGAAATCTTATTACAGGGCAACCGGTCGCCCTATGGTATTTTTTACAGCAAAAATTCCAACCGTTGCAATCCTTATTAGCAAGATTTACTTTTCATTTTTGTACAATATTTCTACATCTTGTGATCCTCTTTTTGTAGACAAAAGTGAAGAGGAAGAAGCCTATGTTGGGAGCCTACGTTGGTGAAGACTTCCCTATAAATAGAGGATGAATTGAAGACACAAGACACAACACATACAAGTAAAATACACAACAAGAAATCTGCAAATTGTTCAAGCTTTCATTTTTACATTCTTGTTGTAATAGCCTAAGTACTTTCACTTGCACATCTTTGAGGTCTAGGCTTTTTGATTCTTGATTACACTTGCACTCAATCTTTGTATTGGTTTTATAGAGTTGTAATCTTGAATTTTTGTCCATCATTCAACACAAGACATCCTTGTGAGTATTCTTGTGGTAAGAATACACTTGGGTGATCTAGGTGATAGGTGTTTGAAGAGTGTGGTACTCTTCAAAGGTGGTGAAGGAAGATTGTGGTAATCTCCTTGAAGGTGTTGTAAGAGAATTGTGGTGATCCTCAAGGTGTTGTATTAATTGTGGTAATTAATAAAATCTTTTTTTTCTTTTTGAAATCCATCCCAGGAATCTTGGGGTGGTAGAGGATTAGGCCCTAGGTGGGTTGAACCTCTATAAATCAACGAGTGTTGTTTAATTTCCGCATTTACATTCTTGTAATTTACTTGTTGATTCAAAAAAGAGGGCGATTTGCGAAAATTGGCATAATCTATTCACCCCTCCTCTAGATTATCGTAGCCACTTGGACTAACAGAAAGGATCAAGAGGAGACAACAGACCAAAACAATTTGTACTAATAGTCAAGGATGGGAAGAGAGCTGAAGTCAAGGAAGCCATTGACCAGGAAGAGATTGCCCTTATGGTTAAAAGATTCAACAAGTTCTTCAATAAGAACTATAAAAGAAACAAGGGTGAATCCTCCAGGAGACATTCAGCTCTCTCCAAGTCAAGGGAAGATAGGCCTCCCAAGAGAGCTGAGCATCAAAAGGTTGAATATCAGAGAGCTGATAACCCAAGAACGGAAAGAGTTGATCAAAGAGTTGAGAACCTGTGTTGGAACTGTAGACAACCAAGACACTTTGCTATTGACTATCCATATTCTGTAGTCAATAAATACAGAAATGAAAAAGAAAGAAGAATCTTCAGAGAAAGAAGACAAGAAAAGAAAAAGGCCATGTTAGCTGCAGAGACTGCTGAGTCAGCTAAGTCCAAAGAAGTAGTGGACTCAGAGAGTAGTGAAGCTAACTACTCAAGTGATTCTGAAGAAAAAGCAATGATTTGTCTAATGGCTAAAGAACAAGATGAACCTGACCAAGAAGATGAGGTACACTCTAACTCATCTCACTCAGATTTTAGTGATAGTGATTATGACACACACACCTCATCACCCACTGATCTTTATGATTCATTAGGCAAAATGATGAAAGATTTTGAGCACATTAAATCCTCACACACTATTAAACGAGGAAAACAGCCAGCTCAAAAACCATAACTCACAGCTGACAAAGGAGCTGAGTACTCTAAGTCACATAGCTGATGAGAACAAAGAGCTGAAGGCTGAGAATGCTAAACTAATAGCAGAGATAGCTGCTATATAAAAGAGGGAAAATGATCTCAAAAATGTGATTGCATCATTCACAAAGGTATCTAAATCATTGGATGACCTCATTATGAGCCAAAAAGAGTGTGGAGATAAGACAGGCATAGGATTCAAATCCTTTGTGCACAGTTAAACTCCCAGAGTGATTTTGGAAAAAGGATCTTCAAGTAATGAAGTATCTCAAAAATCCAAGACACCAAATGTTACACCCACATTCACTTCAAAGCACAATCACAAACAAACTGGTCTTGGATATAAAGGAAAAGGAAAACAGCCAGTTGAGTATGCTGAGAGGACAACTGAGAAGAAATCCAGCAGAGTTCCTCAGCAAACTCCAAATAGGAAATACTCTGTGAAGAATAAAAAGAGCTACCAAAAACCCCAGAAGTTTCATCAAAGAAACTCATATGATGGGAATGATAGAAACTACCAAGCCAAGCTGATTGGAATAATGTGAAATATCAGCAAAGACCTATGGAATATAAGCCCAAATGGCAAAGGCCTAGAACTCAGCAAAGGCCATTCCAAAGGCAAAAGAACTATCATCAGCACACATATGCATCCAGACACTACACTCGGAAATATCACAACTACCCAAGGAAGGCAATTGCTAAAACACACACACAGGCATACAGACAAAAGGGACAGCTGTATGAACCTAAAGCCCCTAAGCAATTTGCCAAAGTAAGTTATGATTATGGCACAGATAGATGGCAACCTCTTAGAGTCAGATCATTTGGCAATATGTTGGTTGGATCATCTTACAACACTAACCCCTCAGGACCCAGGCAAGTATGGGTACCTAAAAACTAATTTCCTTGATTGCAGGTTCAAGGAACAGCTGAGTGCCAAGGAACCTGGTAAATGGATAGTGGTCATTCCCGGACACATGACAGAAACAAGAAAAATCTGTCAAAATTCAAGGAGATTAGAGGCGCAAAAGTCATATTTGGAGGAAATGAAGCTCCAGGGGAAATAAGAGGCACTGGATCCATCAAGAAAAATGGATTAGAAATCACAGATGTTGCATATGTTGAAAGTCCCAACTTCAACCTGTTAAGCATCAGCCAACTATGTGACAAGGGCTATAATGTTGGATTCAATATGGGAGTGTGCCAAATTAAAGACACTGAATCAAATGAAATAGTGTTGCAAGGATCCAGAAAGAATAACATGTATGTGGTAGTCTGGTCGACTGCCACACCAAGCACTTGTCTGTTAGCAAAGAGTACAGCAGAATCAAGTTGGCTGTGGCACAAGAAGCTGAGTCATTTGAACTTCAAGACAATTAACAAGCTTGCAAGTAGTCATCTTGTGGAAGGACTACCAGACTCAGTGTATAAGAAGTAAAGTGTTTGTGATGCATGCCAGATGGGAAAGCATATCAAATCATCATTTAAGGAGAAGTCTAGTCCATCTTCAATAAGAATATTACATCTGTTGCATATGGATTTATTTGGTCCAGTTGAGCCAGCTAGTATAAGTGGAAAGAAATACACCTTAGTGGTGGTGGATGATTACTCAAGATATACATGGACAATCTTCATGTGCAAAAAGAAGGAAACCTTGCGAAGTTACCTCGGTGATGAGAAGAGTTCAAAATGAGAAGAGTCAAACCATTATAAAGATAAGGTCGATGAGGAACCGAGTTTGTCAATGGGATAATAACTCGATTATTGTGTTGAAAATGGTATTGCTCATGAGTTATCTGCAACAAGGACTCTACAATGAGAATGGAGTAAGCAGAAAGAAGAAAGCAGAACTCTCAAGGAAGCCGCAAGGACCATGTTAGTCAAGTAAATTTTCGCCTAAAAGATTTTGGGTTGAAGCCATCAATACTGCATGATATACTCAAAATAGATGCATGATCAATAGACAACTGACAAAGACTCCCTATGAAATCTGGACAGGGAGAAAGCCAAATGTTGCATATTTTAGAATATTTGGATGTAAATGCTTTATCCACAACAATGGCAAGGACAATCTAAAGGCTTTTGATGCTAAAGCTGACGAAGGTATCTTTTTGGGATACTCAGCTGAAAGTAAAGCCTATAGAGTGCTCAACAAAAGGACTATGGTCACAGAAGAGTTTATTCATGTGGTTTTTCATGAACCTAATGTAAATGGAGAAAACTTTGAAGAGTTAGCTGATAAGATGAATCAGCCAACTATGTAGAAGAGTCCCTATATTGAAGCTGAAGCTGGAGTAATCAATCAAGATGAAGATGAGACGGCTGAGTCTCAAGGACAGCTGGAAAATCTGCAGCTGAATGAAAATGAAAGAGCTTCTCAAGACAACACAACTGCAAGACAACTGAACCCAGCTGATTTACTCCAACCTGATGTGAGATGGCTGAGAAACCATCCACCAGAGCTAGTCATTGGAGATGTGAGAGATGGTGTAAAAACCAAATCCAGAGCTCAACAAGAAGCAATGTTCACTTGTTTTATTTACCAAATAGAGCCAAAAGATGTGTCACAAGCATTGGATGACACACATTGGATTCAAGCCATGCAGGAAGAGCTGAATCAATTTGAAAGGAACAAAGTATAGGAATTGGTGCAGAGACCAACCCATCAAAATGTTATTGGCACAAAATGGGTTTTCAGAAACAAAGTACACCAGAGATTTAATGAAGAAATTTGGTATGGAATTGATGCAGATGGTAAAGCTGTACATCAAACAAGATACGTAGCACTTATTGGATCATTGCTTTATTTAACAAAGAGGCCAGGCGGATATCACCTTTGCAGTAGGTGTATGTGCAAGATTCCAATCTGCTCCAAAAGAAAGCCATATGACTGTAGCTAAGAGAATCCTAAGATGTTTGAAGGGATGCCAAAAAGTTGGCTTATGGTATCTAAAGGAAGGTGGATTCAAGCTTATTGGTTATTCAGACTCTGACTATGCTGGATGTAGAGTTGACAGGAAAAGTACTTCAGGCACATGTCAAATTCTTGGAAACATATTGGTTTCCTGGTTTAGCAAGAAGCAAAACTCAATAACCACATCCACAGCTGAAGCAGAGTATATTGCTGCGGGCAGTTGTTGTGCCCAAGTCTTATGGATGAGACAACAGCTGAGAGATTATAAAATTGAAGAAAAAGAGATTCCAATTATGTGTGATAACACAAGTGCTATTGCAATCACTCAGAATACTGTGTTGCATTCAAGAACAAAGCACATTGATGTCAGATATCATTTTATAAGAGATCATGTTGAAAAGATAGACATCACATTGGAATACATCTCAACTGATAAGCAGTTAGCTGACATATGTGAATCAAGATTTGAAGAGTTTAAGCATGAGCTAGGGTTAATTGAGCTGATTTGATACTCAGAAGACTCAATGAGAAGAGATGTAATGTGAGAAGATGAAAATAGAACAAGTCTCATGAATCAGCCAAGTGAATCACCAGATCGGGAAGTCATGTCGAGTTAGTTAGTGACAACTGAGTCACTATATGACAGGAGAGAAGAAGAGTTGAGTCATTTGTGTAGTAAGCTGAGTTATTTATGAGCTAAGTGACTAAAATGCGGTCATTTTTAATAAGCGGGAATGTTTTTCAGAATGACGTCAGCGTAATTATGACGGGTACAGTCAAAAGTTGCACAGTAAGCATATGATTGGATATAAATGCTTCCGCATTAAATGCGAGCAATTAAATGTAATGAGACGTGCTAAATTTGAGCCGCTGATCTCAATCAAAATTCAAAAACCAAAAACACGTCCTTTCATAACCCTTATATACTCATTTCTTCAGTTTTCTCTCTCACACTTAAAAACTATTCATCTTCAAGCATACGAAAGCAAGTCACTTTTCTCTCAAAAACCCTACCAGTTCTCAAAGCAAGTTTATCAAGATTTAATCGGTAAAATCCTCTATAAATGGCACCAAAGACTGATTTTGTCAGGATTTTGAAGGCATGATTAAGCAGGGTTTGGATGCAACCCTTGTGAAGAAAATAGCAGATATGTTGGAAAAATATGGGCTTAAAGCCTTTTTGACGATAGAATACTCGCACACCTACCTGGAAGAGGTGGCGCAGTTCTATGTGAATGCCGAGGTGCAGGACAAAGGGATTAAGTCCTCCGTCCACCGCAAGGACATCATGATCACTTTGCTAAAGACCTTTGAGCATCGCTTATTACCGTCGGAGGGTATGACGGAGATATACGGCTAATGTGGACTTGGCCTTTGCATGGAAAAAGTAGCCAAACCCGATTGTCTTCGCGAAAGTAGTCTACACAAGTGAAAAAAATTCTTTGAAGGACGACTATCACAAGCTGATGGATGTCGTCTCAAAATACGAGGATATGAAGTTTGGCAGTTTCAATGAACTATCAAAGACTAAGCTGATCGTCATGGCTGCGATCATGCAAGGGAAAAAGATTAATTGGGCTGAGTTTGTATACAACAGACTCTGCCAGAACGTTGCGAACAAGTGTTTTAAGGAAGATGGATCCTTTGGAGGATCACTCAGCTATGGCCTAGTTATTGGCCGCTTGATGGAACTGAAGGGCATTCCCCTTCAGCGTGGAAAGTCCTTCCATGTAAACAAGAAAATATTTAGGGAAAACCTCTCAGGAGCCCAGAAGAGAGCCCATGCAAAGAGGGCGGAAACCAGTGACCCCGAGGAAACAGCTTGTTGCCTCCCCTCCGAAGAAGAAAGATGCCCCTGCAGCTGCAAAGAAGAAAGATGCCCCTGCAGCAAAGACAAAAGATGCACCTGCCCCTACAGAGTCACCTGCCCGAGGTGGAGAAGGAAGCCCTAATACCTTCTCCAACCATCAAAAAGAAGAGGACTGCCAAGCCAAGGAAGGCAGCTCCTCAGTCAAAGAAAGATGCACAGGCCCCCGCCGCAAAGGAAGCTGAGGGAGAAGTATCCGAACCAGAAGTTCCTCTGGTAAGGACAAAAAGAAGAAGAAGGCTCACCAAGCTCTCGGAGCTTGAGAAGACAGCTGAGTCTGCCACTCAGCTGGAGAAAATCTCTGAGACTGCTGAAGAAGTGCAGTCTCCAGAAGTTGTTGTTGAAACATCCAAGTCTGTTGAGGACGATCAGCAGAGCAAATAGAAGACCCAGCTGTGGATAGAACAGCTGAGGAAGAAGAGGCAGCAGAGACAGCAAAATCTCGATGAAAGAGTTGTGTCTCCACGCCCCGATCTTTCTTGAAGGAGCGAGCAAAGAGAGTATGTTGTCTTCCATTCCTGAAAAGGAAGGGAAACAAGGAGAGGATGAAGATGATGATATAATCATGTATTCTCCATTATACCCAGACATCCAGAATCGTCCACGAGAGTGGAGGAAATGGAAGCTGAGTCACTCAAGGGTGCAGTTTGAACACCCTGAGTATATTGAGGAAGAAGAGGAGCTTTTCAGGCTTCTTGAGATTGACACAGTACTGCATGCCCTGGATGAGAATAACTACATAAATATGTTGCAAATTCGTAAGGAGCAAGAAAAAGCCAGAGCAACTGAGGAAGCAGAAGCTTGTGAGAAAGCCAGCATTTGTCCTTTCACTGGAACCAGCGATCACACTCATCCTCACATTGATATGCTCTCAGGAAGTGATGAGGACATGGGTCCTGCTACTACAAAAGAGAAGTTGGATATGCAGCAAGCTATGCGGGAATCTAGATTGATGCATGAGCAATAGCTGAGGGAAGGACCTGAAGAGTCTTCTAAATCTCAGCTGGAGATTGATCCGTTGGGAGTGGTACAACAGATTGCCACAGTTATTGCTGCAACCACTTCTCCAGTTCACTTAGATGATGGATCTAAGGGACTTGGCGATGACACTGGGAACTTGGGCACCCAAGTTGAGCCAACCGATGTTGAAGGTATCTTACCACCTGCCTCCACGGCCGAACACTCAATAAAAACAGCCGGGAGTCTGGAGCAGAGTGACCCCACCTTCAGTCACTCAGCTGGTGCGTCAGTTGGTGCGCCAGCTGAGGGGGAAACTCACTCCACTGCAGCTAGGTCGGAGGATGCTGCATATGACTCCACTATGAAGGAAGGAGGCGAAGCGGAGAAAGAGAAAGAAAAAGACCAACAAAAAGTTGTCACTAACGAAGCTTGGACAGTTAAGTCTGTCCCGGTGAAGTGCCAATAGCTTTGTAGTCGAGGACACCGCGATGCGGTTGAGGCAGCCTGAGATGGAGATGCCCTAGGAGTTAACACTGGGCAGGCGAAAGTGCAATCCAAGGGGTTGAGACTCCTTCGGATGCCAATGTCCAAGACCCTAAAGACAAACTATATCTGTCAAAGGGAATGTAGAAGGCCTTTCTGCAGATTGAGACTACTAAAGGTATTGAAGGCCCGAGTGAGGTTGAGACTTCCCTGGGTAAAGAGACAGAAATGCAGAACATCCCTCCTGTTCATATTGAAGAATCGAGAAGGAGATTAGTGCTCTTCATGATTCCCAAGACAACCCCGATATATCATTTCGGGATCTAAAGATGGGCGAGTCCACCCCTGCCGCACATCAAAAAGACTCGGTGAGGATGTTCTTCCAATACGAGTAAGCGATTTCAAAGCTGCTCGTCAAACGTTCAATTTTGATGATGAGCCAAGACCTCAAATCTCATCATCTTCCGATGACGCTACTCATACGGCCGAGGAACAACAAACTCAAAGGACAAACCATTTGAGACCAGAAGAAGAAGCGTTAAGTTAAGGCAGTGAGCTCGGCCGGGTCAATACCATCAAAGGCCCCAATTTGAATCATAGTCAATCGCGAGGCTTCGAGCTATAGAAGAAATGACCTCTCGTACGATTTCACATGTACGAGACGATGCATTTGAAGAGACCTTTCCATTTTCAATCGAGCTACCTGCACTAGGAGAAGAAACTGCAAAAGAACAGAAGAAGTACTCTGCACGCGAAGAAACCATCACCCCTACTGACTCCATTGTGCCAGCAGTATTCAATTTCGATGTTGAATGGCCGCCAGCTGAATCGGAAGTGACAGCTGAAATTCGTGAAGTCTTCAAGAAGATTTGTGGAGAGATTGAGAGGATCGAACAACATCAAGCCTCATTGGACATGCGGCTGGACAATCGAGATGCTACCCTCATAGCCGACTTGAGAGGGATAGTGATAAGAATCAGGGAGTGGTGTCAGCAGCAATCTGCAATGCGTCTCGAACAAGTTCGTTACTTCAAGGCACTCTACAATAGGATGCTTGTTTGGAGCGCAGACATTGCTGACATGAAGCAGAGAATGCTGGAGTACATTGAGAGGTTGCATGCCTCTCACAAAACCAAAATAGAGCTGCTGCAGGAGTTTCAGAAGAAAGAAATTATGCGACTTAAGGAGACTATGAATGCCAACTTCATCTCCTCATGGTTGAAATGAAATTACTGGTGAGTCGAAGGCCACCAATTGCTCAATTCGTACAACCTATGCCGTAGCCGACTCAAGCGACCATTGACTATCGCCAGATGGACTTCATGCTTCTTGGGATGTTTCAAGGGTTCTCTCTCTTTTGATGATGCCAAAAAGGGGAAGAGGAATACGAAGACGTTGAAGGTGACAATGTTGTAGAGAGAAAAAAAAAACAATGTTGAGAAGATGAAGGAGAAGGGAAAAAGCTGTTGAGGGGAAAAGGTCAAAGGATGTGACCTTAATGCTTCTTGAAACCCTCAAAGAAGGTCATGTCACTGACTAGCATAATCAGCAAACTTCCGTAACTCCGCCGCTCTATCACTCTGATGTGCCTATGTCTTATAAGAAAAAAATTGTAGAAGCAGAGATGGAGGATTTCAACAAAAGAATGGATGTACGTGTTGAAGAGATGTTAAAACAATTTGGAGGCATTTCGGTAGGTAAAGATACAGATGCCATTCCAGATGATGGACAAGAGCCAAGATCTGTTGAAGAATTCAAAACGCTCGAGTTCGAAGGATATTTCAAAAACATGTCCATAGCCCAAGCCTGAGACTTGTATGGGGAGAAAGGACTGAAGCTGTGCGAAGAAGCTGATAGGCAGCATACTACTAGCAGTCACACTACTGGTAAGAAGAAGACTCCGGTACAATATACGCCCAGAAGAGAAGGAAGAAGTGGTGGAGGTGGAGGTTTTATACCTAGACCTCTGCCCAAAAATATTGAATATGTGGATCCATGCAAGAAAGGAAGGATCTACTGGGCTGGATATGATGCTATAGCCAATCTGGAAGTGGAGAGGAAAAATGTTGAGTATGTCAAGAGAATCGAAGAAGAAAATAAGAGACAAACTCAGCTGTGGCAAGAAAGACAGGAAATAAAAAGGAAAGATGAAGCTGCCAAGAGAGCCCATGAGAAGAAGAAGGCAGCTGAAGATGAGAAGAAGAGAAAGAGAGCTGACGAAGACAGAGCTGAAGAAGAAAGAAGGAGGCAACAAAGGAGATGAAGTGTTGCTGCCAACCCCTTCATGTATTATACTTTTGTAAATACATATGTATGTAAGTCTTCTGTACATTTAATGAAAAATTTGTATTTTGTGTAGATATAGTATATGCTCTGATTGCTCTGATACACATTGTAAACAACTGTGTAAAGAACAAGAATGATATGATCAATAAAATGATCTATTCAACACACACATTCTTTGTTTCTGCATTATCTGTATGTATCTGTGCTATTCACATTTTACTTAATTTTTTTAAGTTTTGGCATCATCAAAAAGGGGGAAATTGTTGGGAAATTTATTGTTTAGATTTTGATGAATGCCATGTAAAACTTAGACTAGAAAGTTGGCACCCCATTTTTCTTGTAATTCTTATTGTAATAGATAGGGTTGTATAGGCTGAGTCAAGTCAGCTATGCCTGAATATACAAGAAGTCAACTGAAGATGTGAAGTGAAGACTCCGCTGAGGAACAACTGAGTATGACCAAGAAAGAAGACCATGGACTCTATTAAAGGAGTATCGGCTGTGAGACAGCTGTGAGAAGAGTCAGTTAAGTCAACCCAAGAAGCCAAATCAAGTTGAAGTGACAGATGAGTCTTTCAATCATTGGAGCGAGACTCAAGTCACCTGGGGGAAAAGCGGTGCAAAGAGGAGTTAAGCGAAAAGAATCCGTTGCACAAAAGTCAAGAACATTACCTTAACAAGTAATACTTCCATGCTGCCATGTCTTAAAGTGCTCAGTCCCAAAAGCGTGCAAAAAAATAAACCAATGGGAAGCACTGCACCTCGTGTTAGAGCCTGAAAAGATGGACATTCATTTAACACGAAGAAAAGTCTACATCTCAAGATTGAAGACCAAGAAAAGACAAGCTAACGAACACAAGTGATTTTGAAAATCAACATATCTCTTCAACGGGCAGATTTTTTGAAAGTGCACTATAAAAGGCTTAGGAATCACTTTGAGAAAAGGGTTACCTTGAATACCTGAGATAACGAGCAATATTCAAACTGTAACCTGTAAAATATTCTCAAATTATTCAAGCAAAATCCTCAAGCCAAAATCTCGAAGGAAATCGATCCAACACTAAGCTGTGAAGGAAAGACAAATTCAAACTATTGAAGAGGAAACTTTTGAAGAATCAAAAGTGGTCTACTTTCCAAGGAGGATTGTATGATGGTTCAAGGTTGAACCAATCTCAAGTTATTGGAGGGCTTCGTGATCAAATCCAAGACGCTTGAGAAAGTTAGCTGAAGTAACAAGGCAACCACCCTGTGAAGAAGCTGAGTCGGACGAGAAGCCAGCTGAGTGATCAAGGCATCTCCAGACTGAGTCCCAAAGGAGCAAGTCACCTGTGTGACCAAGACTTATATCTGGACTGATAACCACTTTGTAAACTGATCATTACTTAGTGGATTCCTCCAGGAGTTGGAGAAGAGAGGAGTAGAAGAATTACTCCATCTTCGAACCTCTATGAAAAATTTATTGTGTCATTTACATTTCAGCATTTTATTTCTGCATATCACTTTATATTTGCTGATAATTTTCCATCCAACTAATAATTAACAAAGTGCTAAAATCAAGTGTTAAAACAAACTTAAACCAAATTCAAGGGTGTTAAATCTTCTGCTGAAAATCTCATCACAGCCAAGTTAAGGTTTAGTCTAAACAGCTGAGTTATTCTATCAACAACTCTTTCGAGTCTGTTGAGTGGCTAACTCTGCTGATTAACTAACTTAGTTGTCCATCAAGGACTTAGCTGTGTAATTAACTCTGTAATATTTTAAAAGGACTAAAATCGAAAAGTTGGTAAGATTTATTCAACCCCCCTTCTACACCTTACTCACACCCCTTGGGACCTACAGCAGCAGCCGACCAAATCATCGCACAAGTGATGGTCGATTTGGGATCCGACCGCAAAAACGACGATGAAAACGATCCAAGGGTGGTCGACTATGTCTACGACCATGTTGTCGACCAAACCTCCAAGCACTTGAAGGTCGAATTGGTATCGACCCCAAAAATGAACAAACCTCCGAGCACGTGATGGTCGAATTTGGCTCCAACCTCAAAAATGCCCAAACTCTAAAACAGGTCGACCTTTTAGTGGGAGCAAAGGAGGCCCACCACAGTACAGACCTTGTCCTCGTCCCTAAGGTGGTCGAAAAAGAGGCCTCCTCTTTGCATACCCCTCTGCAATTACAAGTTGAAGAATGTCCGTTGCCTTTATCAGTACTCCCGCCCAGCCCAGATAATGTGTACAACCCCCAACCTGACCCACATGCGAATATTAAGAAAAATTTGTTTGGTGATTCAGATTTTGTGGATCCCCCCTGTGCAGAAGAGGCCCAAATGTGTAGAAAGAAAGGGGCCTAAAGAGAAGTCACCGTATACCAACCTGACCACCACATTTCCCGGAAAAAGAAGAAGAGAAAGACTCGAGAAAAATGTGGTCGAGGAACATCAGTCGGAACCTATTGTTGGTCGGTATGACCCTTCTGCACACTATCCCGTTAAGAAGCTGCAATCTTTCAATCAATGGTGGCCCACGTCTCAGGAAATTGTAACTCATGTTGCACCTTTGTCCTTTGATGCTGATTGGGTGGTTTCCTTCTTGGTTTACCCCACTAATCACACCAAGAGCATGGCTCAACAATGCGGTATGTTTCCCTTTTTTTTTGGTACTTTTACATTTGACTGCCATAAAAATTAGGTATAAACATGGTATTTATGTTATTCAATGCAGAATCTAGATGCATTGACTTATCTATTGCTATTTAAGAGGAACATTGCGCCACATGCTTTCTTACCTCGATGGACTTGCACTGATGCATTATTTTGGGTATGTTTTGTTTTTTTTTCTAATCATGTTAATTATTTCTGTAATGTGTAGTCATCTCATTTTGTTTTTTTTCATGCCAACAGTAAAGAAGCATTTCTATGGGGGAAACCGTTAATTGCTACTTAGAAGAAGAATGAAGAAATGGACATCCAGCATGAAGGGAAGATTGTTGGTGGTCGGTACCCGAAGGAGCTAGGGTTGAATTGGGCAGAATGTGACAAAATTTACGGAGTGGCCCATGTTTTTGGCAATCAATGGGTACTGTATGAGCTCGACTTGACCATGTACACAATAATGGTGTATGACTCCATGTCTGATACTACAACAGTTGCAAAGACAAAAAATGAGTTTGTTCCGTTGGCTCGGGCACTTCCCATAATATGCAATATGGGAAATATTTGGGACAACCGAACAACACTCGAGGATGTCCATGCTGATTGGAAAATTGCAAGGATGGAGCACCCACCGCAACAAACAAACGGTAGTGACTGTGGAGTTTTGGCCATAAAATTCATGGAAGCATTGGCAGCGGGTAGAAGTGTGGCTGAAATCGATCCTGGGATGACCATCCAATTTAGGCAAAGATTTTGTTCTGAACTTTTCAGCAATGATGATATTGTTGTTATCTAGTGAGATGTGTTTGATAAATGTTTTTATCATGATTTTGATGATTTTATTTTAAAAGGTTTTTACACCAAAACAATGTTTCTAAATGTTGTCCAAATACTCCCGATCATTTTAAAATGGTTTTACTATTTTTTTGGAGTATTTCTTCAAGTTTATTTTCGACAAAAATTGGATAACACTTCTGTTTCGTGCTCGACCGATCGTCCTATAGGGCAACCTGTACCTAAGTTGAGCTTTGAAATGGAAAAATGGGATGGAAAATAAAAATAGGATGTCGACCAGTCGACCCGGAGGTCGACCGGTGGGGGCGACCGGTACCTGGGAGTTTAATTTTGAGAACAGACCTCCATGTATCGTATTTTGAGCACCCCAAATTGGTCAACATAGTGGGCGACCGGTCAGAACCCCCGTCGACCGGCCCCCCTATGTATTTTCGAGAAAATACCATTTCAAACATATCTCTACGTGACCGGTCGCGCTACACTTTTGACAACAAACTATCCGTTGAGTTTTCAGACAACTTTTCCCTAATTTAAGGGGTTGATTTCTAACAGCTATAATCTTGATTTTAAATGCTTTCTTTTGCAGAAAATCACTCCCCAAGAAGGAGCCTATGTCTGGAAATCAAACCAAGACCTCTCTTATAAATAGAGGTTCCATTCAAACAACAAGATACAACAGAACATACAAGCAAAGAGCATACAAGCAAACACATTGTCATATCTTGTTGTATTAGCCTAAGTACTTTCACTTGCACACTCTTGAGGTCTAGGCTTTTGATTCATGATTACACTTGCAATCAATATTTGTATTGTTATTATCGAGTTGTAATCTTGAATTTTGTCTATCATCCAAAACAAGATATCCTTGTTGTTGTTCTTTTGGTAAGAGCACACTTGGGTGATCTTAGGTGTTGAAGAGTGTGGTACTCTTCAAAGGTGTTAAAGGAAGATCGTGGTAATCTCCTTGAAGGTGTTGTAAGAGGATTGTGGTAATCCTCAAGGTGGTGTTGTATTAATTGTGCTAATTAGTAAAATTTCTTTTTCTTTTTCGAAACCCATCCCGGATATACTGGGGTGGTAGAGCACGTAGTTCCTAGGTGGGTGAAGCTCTTTAAATCAACGTGTGTTTTTTATTTTCCGCACTTATAGCTTTCATCTTTGCTTGATCATTCGAAAAAGAGGGCAAAATCTGAAAAACCTGGATAATCTATTCACCCCCCTCTAGATTATCGTAGCCACATGGACTAACAAGTGGTATCATAGCCAAACTCTTTGGCTAGCTCGTTCCGAGTAAAGAGGAAAGATCCATGGCTACGAATGAAGCTTATCTCACCACCGTCGCCTCCACCAACAAGCCACCACTATTCGACGCCAACAACTACGCATTTTGGAAAGATCGTATGGAGTGCTTTCTACAAGGGTGCGGGTTTGACATTTGGAATGTGGTTATTGAAGGAGTTGCTCAACCAACCAAGAAATTGGAAGACGGCACCTCGGCTCTCAAGTCTTTCAAGGAGTTCGATGAAAATGATAAGAAGGTTTTCTCTCTAAATGGTAAGGCCTTAAACATTTTACATTGCTCTCTTACCGCCACCGAGTATAATCGCATAAGAGGCATAAGGTCGGCACATGAAGTTTGGGAAAAATTAGAGACTATATATGAAGGAACCAAGAAGGTCAAACAAGCAAGAAAAACCATGCTTGTTAAAGACTTTGAAAACTTCAATATGCATGATGGTGAAAGCATTTCAAAAATGGTGGAAAGGCTTGACAATATTGTACATCCTCTTGTGGCCCTCGGCAAAGTCATCTCCGAAGAAGACAAGGTGACCAAAGTATTAAATGCACTCCCGGCTCATGGTCCAAAAAAGTGACGGCTATTACGGAAGCACAAAATCTTTAAACACTCAAGTTCAATGAGCTCATCGGGAACCTCCTCATCTACGAAGTCTATCTCAAGGAGAGGAAGAATTCCAAACCATCCATCAATCAACCGGGTATGCAAAATATTCCTAAAGGTCTAGCATCTTCTTCTAATAATTTATATTATGATAATGATGAGGATGATGAGGTGACAGCCGCACTTGTCCGGAAATTTGCAAAATTTGTGAATAAAAATAAGGCAAGAAAACCGAGAGACAACTCGTGTTTTAAATGTGGAGAATTCGGGCACTTCATAGCCGATTGCCCAAAACTCGAAGAGGAGGAACAAAAGAAGAAAAAGCCTTTCCTGAAAAAGAAGGCTCTAAATGCGGATGTCAAAACTTGGGATGAGCTACTTGCAACATCCGACGAGGAAGGTGAAACCAAACATGGTCTTATGGCCATAGACGATGAAAATAATGAGGTAATAGGGGCTATAACAACCATGGAGGATTCAAAATGGCTCGTGGACAGCGGGTGTTCACGCCATATGACCGAAAAGAGAGAACTTTTTACCAACATCAAGCTCCAAGAAAAGTGTATGGTCATGTTCGGCAATGGCAAAGGAAGAATTATTGGAAATGGAGAAATTGGTAACTCTTCTTTCTCTCTTAGTAATGTTCTTTTAGTAGAAGGGCTTAAGTTTAATTTGATAAGTGTTAGCCAACTTTGTGATTCAAATTATAATGTTGTTTAAATAAAGAAAAATGCCTTATTCTTAAAAATGATGAAATTATTTGTGAAGCAAATAGAAAAGGCAATCTTTACAAAATGTGTACTAGTGATTTGGTTAGTCAAAATGTTTCTTGTCTTGTCGCCAATAATGATTTAACGAGTATATGGCATAGGCGACTTGGACATATTGGATACAAGAATTTGAAAAATATTTACAAAAAACCAACATGTAAAAGGACTACCCAAATTGAGTTTTGAAAATCTTGGCTTATGTGACACTTGTCAAAAGAACAAATTAGTTAAAAGTAGTTTTAAGCCCAAAAATGAAATTTCCACAACCAAACCTCTACAACTTCTTCATTTAGATTTGTATGGGGATATTGGTACGGCAAGTCTAAGTGGAAAACATTACACTTTCGTTATTGTCGATGATTTTTCTAGATATACTTGGGCTCTTTTTCTTGCAAATAAAAGTGATGCCGTTAATGAGTTTGTTAAGTTGTGTAGACTTATTGAGAATAAAAAAGAAGATACTATTAAGTCTATTCGAAGTGATCGACGTGGAGAATTTGATGGTGAATTTAGAATCTTTTGTGAAACCAAAGGGTATGCACATAATTTTTTGGCTCCAAGGACACCTCAACAAAATGGAGTAGCCGAGAGGAAGAATAGGATACTTCAAGAGATGAGTCGGTCTATGCTTAATGAATTTTCACTTCCAAAATATTTTTGGGCCGAAGCCGTAAGTACCGCTTGCTATGTCATTAATCGAGTTTATATTCGTTCTAAAATGAAAACTCCATATGAGCTTTGGAAAGGAAGAACTCCAAATATTAGTTACTTCAAGATATTTGGATGTAAATGCTTCATTTTGAATACAAAGGATCAATTAGACAAAAAGAGTCTAAAAATGCTAAGGAAGCTATTGAAGATGAGGATTGGTTTTTAGAAATGCAAGAGGAGTTGAATCAATTTGAAAGATATGATGTATGGGAATTGGTACCTTGTCCTCCATCTCAAACAATCATTGGTACAAAATGGGTATTCCGGAACAAACTCGATGATCAAGGTAACATTGTCCGAAACAAGGCAAGGTTAGTAGCTCAAGGGTATTGTCAAGAAGAAGGTATTGATTATGATGAAACATTTGCACCCGTAGTACGTTTAGAAGCTATTCGCATTTTACTTGCCTATTCTTGTTTTAAAAATTTTAAACTTTACCAAATGGATGTTAAATCCGCCTTTTTAAATGATTTTATTCAAGAAGAAGTCTATGTAAAACAACCTCCGGGGTTTGAAAATTTTTCTAGGCCTAATGATGTTTATAAACTTAAAAAGGCCTTGTATGGTTTAAAACAAGCACCCCGTGCATGGTATGATAGACTTAGCTCATTTCTTTTGCAAAATAGTTTTACAAGAGGTAAAGTTGATACAACTCTCTTTGTTTTTGAAAAATGGCAAGATTGTTTACTTGTGCAAATTTATGTTGATGATATTATTTTTGGTGCTACTAATGAATCCTTGTGCAAGAAATTTTCTAAATTGATGCAAGGTGAATTTTAGATGAGCATGATGGGGGAGCTTAATTTCTTCCTTGGACTTCAAATTAAGCAATGCCAAGAAGGTATTTATATTTCGCAATCAAAATATGCAAAAGAACTTTTGAAAAAGTTCGGCATTGAAGAAGGAAGAACCGTCTCTACCCCAATGGCAACAAATGTCAAAATTGACAAAGATGAGAAAGGTAAGTCCGTGGATGAATAAAAGTATCGAGGTATGATTGAAAGTTTACTTTATTTAACCGCAAGTAGACTGGACATTCTTCATGTCTTATGCCTATGTGCTCGTTTTCAAATCAATCCCAAAGAATCTCATATGAGTGCCATTAAAAGGATTTTTCGATATTTAAAAGGCACTATTGAATATGGTTAATTTTATCCAAAGAATGAAATTTTTTCTCTTAAAGGCTATAGTGATTCGGACTATGCGGGTAATATTGATGATCGTAAAAGTACTTCCGGATCATGTCAATTTTTGAGCGATTGCCTAGTTTCTTGGTTTTCAAAGAAACAAAATTGTGTTTCACTTTCAACGGTCGAAGCCGAATATATTTCCGCGGCTTTTTGTTGTACTCAACTTCTTTGGATGAAACAAACCTTAGCGGATTACAAATATTTTTTTTGAAAATGTTCCTATAGTTTGTGATAATATATCCACTATAAATATTTCTCAAAACCCGGTTCATCATAACCGTACTAAACATATTGAGATTCGACATCATTTTCTAAGGGATTGTGTTTCTACATGAAAAATTGATAGATATCTTCTATCGAGACCTTTGCATCAATACGAGCTCGGTTAGGCATAATGCATATTGAATGAGGTTTATATTTGCATTTTGCACATTTTTAAAACTTAGGGACGAAAAATCGGATTTTTGGTTCAAACATCGGATTTTGCAAAACAGAATGAACCAGTGGGCTGACTGGGCTGAGGCCGACCGGTCGGCCAAGCCCTCGACTGGTCGTCCTCAGCTCCGATCGGTCGCCCATAGCTGTAGTTTGGATAAAACCGTTTCTGTTCTCACACTTAGTCATTTTGGCTCATTTAGTTCATTTTTCGTCCTCTTTGACATTTGCACACAAATTTCACTTCAAATTTGTTTTCATGCATTAATTCTATATCTTGGACTTCATTATGCTCGTTTATCATCATCATTGCTCATCTTTACCGATTGAATGGTAAGAATTCTACTCCCTAAGCTCAATTGGGTTGAACCCTTGAGATTTTGACTTATTTGTAATATTCTTGATGCTAGTTTCATATGATTGTGATGAGCTCATTAATTATTATTTATTGAATGTTGTTTGAACTAATTTGGTGATGAAAATTTTGGCTTGATTACATTTACAAGGGCCTTATACATCTTCTACCATTTTTAACGCCCACAATGTGTTCGATGAATTGTCGCACATAATATTTCAATGTTTACATGGCTCTTATGCTTTCAAATGTCTTATATATTTATTGAGATCATATCTTGCCAATCAAACGAGCTTATGGATATCAAATGATCAATTTCTCCCTTTTCTGTTTGAATTTTACGCCTCTATTCTTAAAACGGTTGATAACTCAACTCTTTGGCGCACTTTGATATATATGTATGATGTTTTTATCATCCTAACATTCTTTTTGATGATTCCAAAAGGGGGAGAAATGGGAAACTGGCTCATTAGCTCAAAGAAGCTAATAAAAGCTCGCGATAGAAGCTATAAGCTATGGCTTCTTAAAGCCATAAGTTGTGAAGTATACTTAGTTCATTGGATATATTATGGACTTATATGCATGGATAATGAGTGTTTTTGACAGGGGGAGCTTCTAAGCTCATGTTATTTATGTTTAGTTTGAAAAAGCTTAAGCTTCTAGCTTATGTATTAATTCCTCTTGATGTGCTTGTTGATAGGATGAGCCTTTGTAAAATGTTTTTGAAAATCTTAACTCCCTTTTATTTGATTATTTTGCTTAGCTTGCTATTACTCTAAACGGATAGTTTACTCCTTGACCGGAACATTGTTTTGTTTTCAAAATCGTCCTTCTCAAAATCGTTTTGGTTTGTAATCATCAAAAAGGGGGAGATTGTTTGATAAATATTTTTATCATGATTTTGATGATTTTGTTTTAAAATGTTTTTACACCAAAACAATATTTGTAAATATTGTCCAAATACTCCCGATCGTTTTAAAATGTTTTTGTTATTTTTGGAGTATTTCTTGAAGTTTATTTTCGACAAAAATTGGACAACACTTCTATCTCATGCTCGACCGGTGCCGCCTATATAGCAACCTTTCACTGAGTTGAGCTTTAGAACAGAAAAATGGGATGAAAGATAAAAATGGGACGTCGACCGGTCGATCTGGTGGGGGTGACCGGTACCTGGGAGTTTAATTTCTGTATCGTATTTTGAGCACCCCCAATCGGTCAACATAGGGGGCGACCGGTCGGACCCCCCGTCGACCGGTCCCCCTATGTATTTTTGAGAAAATACCATTTTAAACTTATCTCTATGCGACCGGTCGCGCTACACTTTTGACAACAAACTATCCGTTGAGTTTTCAGACAACTTTTCCCTAATTTAAGGGGTTGATTTCTAACATCTATAATCATGATTTTAAATGCTTTCTTTTGCATAAAATCACTCCCCAAGAAGGAGCCTATGTCTGGAAATCAAACCAAGACCTCTCCTATAAATAGAGGTTCCATTCAAACAACAAGATACAACACAACATACAAGCAAAGAGCATACAAGCAAACACATTGTCATATCTTGTTGTATTAGCCTAAGTACTTTCACTTGCACACTCTTGAGGTCTAGGCTTTTGATTCTTGATTACACTTGCACTCTATATTTGTATTGTTATTATCGAGTTGTAATCTTGAATTTTGTCTATCATCCAAAACAAAATATCCTTGTTGTTGTTCTTGTGGTAAGAGCACACTTGGGTGATCTTAGGTGTTGAAGAGTGTGGTACTCTTCATAGGTGTTGAAAGAAGATTGTGGTAATCTCCTTGAAGGTGTTGTAATAGGATTGTGGTAATCCTCAAGGTGGTGTTGTATTAATTGTGGTAATTATTAAAATTTCTTTTTCTTTTTGAAACCCATCCCGGATATACTGGGGTGGTAGAGCACGTAGTCCCTAGGTGGGGTGAAGCTCTTTAAATCAACGTATGTTGTTTATTTTCCGTACTTATAGCTTTCATATTTGCTTGATCATTCGAAAAAGAGGGCAAAATCTTAAAAACCGGGATAATCTATTCACCCCCTCTCTAGATTATCGTAGCCACTTGGACTAACAAGATGTCCTATGTATTTTGACATTATTGTCTATTTATTAGCAGGTTGTATTTAATAGCTGTTTGATGGACCTATTGTATGTATCTAGTATGATTTTGTATGTATTTTCCCATTTTTGTAATTATTTAATAGTAGTATGTTGTGTTGAAACTTTGAATAAGTACAAACACTTAAATGTAATCCAAGACATCAAACATTTGCATAGAAAAAGAGAGCTGAATAAAAGACTAATATTGGTACAAACATTGCTAAAGTTACAATTACAAGTTACAACGACCACAAATCTGATTTTAGGTTACCATATGACCATGACTACCATGACGACGACTACCATATGACTACCATGACGACGACTAATCGAACAATAAATATAAAACGCCTGCCCCACCGACGGGCTAAACAACCCACGGGTTCATCGACCTCAAGTTGACCATGCTGCCGACCCATCATCATCCCCATCCACTGAGCTAATCATTTGTAGGAGCTGAGTTTTTGCAAGTCCTACGGTTATGGCCAGTCTTTTTGCAACGTTTGCATTTTTTGGCTACCACTTCCTCCCCTTCGGATGCAATCCTAAGTTTCCGTGGTCTACCACTTGGTCTGCGCATAATAAGAGCCAAAATTATGGTGTTGGATACTTTCTCTGGAGTTTTCCAATAATCCTCATGTCCAACAGGATATATCGGCTCTCTGCATATGCTTGTACCAAATATTCAGATGTGTAATATGAGGATGCCAAACCAAATTTTGGCAAATTAATTTTCTAAGCCGCTGCCAAAGCATAAACACATGCCATTTGATCAAGATGGAATCCCCGGCATGTGGAAGTTTTTCCGTTCAAGTCAACAACTGCATTTTTATGACCATGCAGTACTTTAAACGTATAATGATGTAGTGTTCGGACATTGAACCTTCGAGCTATCTCGTTGTGCTTTAGCACTCGTTTCTCAGCCCATTTTGTCATAGGACCATTCATTTTACAAGGAACATCACGACATTTGGTAAACCAATCCGATAACTTCGTGACTATTGTATCCAAAAGTGACACAGGGGGTGTACTCTCTCACATCTCTAAGAACCGAGTTCATACTCTCAAAGATGTTAGTAGTCATGATACTATATCGCCGTCCATGAAAGTACACACGAGCCCACTGTTCAACCTTGGCATCATAAGTAAGATAGTTGTAGGCTTCCTTATCTACACCTAATATTTGATTCATACAAGACATGTCTTGCCTCGTCATAAGCCTTAGCCGCATTGACTAACAATGTCGAAACATTAGCTTTTCTAAACTTTGCTATGATATTCTATCTCAAGTGATACATGCAAATTCCATGAAGTGCATTTAGGAACACATCTTGAACTCCCTTCTGGATGGCCGCATGCCTAACGGATATGATAACAAGGTCGGCAATATGTCCAATGATCGCATCTGATTTTTCAAAGAACCAGTTCCATGATTTATTATTTTCAAAATCAACAATTGCAAAGGACAATGGATAAACCTTTTTATTCCTATCCATTCTGGTAGCTATGAGCAACACACCTCGATACTTTCCTTTCACATGTGTTCCATCAACAGCTAAAACAGGACGAATAGCAGTCCAAAACCCATGTAACGATAGGCCAAGGCACATGTAATAGTATTTGAAGTGCCCATCTCCATTTATATCAATATGTGTAATAGTGTCGGGGTTCACTTCCTTCAGTCTATGAAAATAGGCAAGCAACTTCTTAAATGAGTCATCGGGTGTCCCTCTAACTAGTTTCAATGCCTCTTTCCTAGCCCTCCACACTTTATCGTACCCTATTTCAACCACAAGTGATTGCTTCAATTCACTAATCACCGCCGCCGGTGGATATACATGAGTGGGACTCTTGAATCTGTATTTAATGAGATCACCCAACACCTTTGATTTAGCATTACGGTGTTGGTGGTTCATTAAGTCCCCCGGGCACGTGTGGATGTTATTGAACTTCTTCACAGCCCATATATTGCCAACACTCAATTTGCTTGCACGTAGTCTCCATTGGCATTTATCATCAGTGCATATGGCAATGAATCGAACCTGATCGGATTTCTTTGTCTTGACTTCTCTGTTTTTCATCATAGAAATTATTTGCAACTGCCGAATTATTTCATCCTTGCTTTGAAACACTTGGTCCACGTGCAGATCATTATCAACAGAAATGGAGTTTGATGTTGTATCTGGAGTTGCCGCCTCACTACCAACGCAACTATGGCCCGTTCCGACAGAATTTTTCAGTGGCTTGCGGGTACAATTCTCAAACTGACTTGGTCCACCTTCATACCCAATATCGACGGTTGTTTCGTTTAATGGTGGAGATAAGTCACTTTCTTGTGTAGGAACAACATTCACAGGACGTGCTTCCACAGAGGCAATAGGGGCCTTTTCCCCATTAGGTCCGCTCCACATATAGAAAGTGCCATCCAAGTCATCAAAGAAAAATGGATCGCCTCTTCCAATTCAGCCTCTAATTCATAGTCGTAGAAATGTTCAACATTATCATCATCATCTAGAAGAGGATCGTTATTCAAATTAATGCTTGTGCATTGTTGACCTACAACACGGGGAGCGTCAACTGTTGCTTTATGTGTTACACGATGTTCAGGTAACAGGTATGAATTGTGGTTGAGTTTCTGGAACTACAGTGCCTATGGGAGCAATAACTTCTGCAAAACGTTACTGCTTTCTGACTCATTTTTTTCTTTTTTGATTGGGTAGATACTTGGTTATACCTCAACTTTGTTACCAAGCATAGTGGAGCAGACAAAAACTTGTCCGTGTTAACACGAATCAACAACTGCACATCATATTCATCTATTACGGGACACGGTGGCAATGAATCTTTACATTGGTATGTCAGCCAACTTGTCATCTCAATTTCAAAATTATCCCGACTCACTTTGGTGACTAGATATGCCTTTTCTAATAATTGAGAGAAGGTGACATCGGAAGGGACAATCACGTGTTTTGTTTTCTTCACACTGAAACACCAACGGCGACTACTTGAATCCAAATCCCATTCACCATCCCAAAGAATTAATATTGAGCATGAACCATCACGAAAAAATACAATAACAAATTTAAATCAGAAACTTACACAACTATCGACCATAACGAATAAAAACCGACCATTAAGACGACCATACAAACGAGCGCAACCTAACGGTACTATCATTCTTGACCACCACACCACGACTACCAAATCGACTTCTTAGCGAGGCGAGAAGACCCACACAGCTGCAAAGACAAAGTAAAATTTGCCAAAATCGACCTAATTCTACAATTTAATCATTTTCTGACTTCAATCAGTATTACAATTGCTAAAATTCAAATAATTACGTATTACCCACTATATAATAAGAACTACATTGAGTATTTACACTTGTTTACAATTGATAAATAACCAAAATAACAGGAAACATTAATCAAACAATATACTAACTTTTTTCCATATTTTCGACCTAATATACTGGAAAATTGAAACTCAAACAAAGTCGGCTGGAAACAAATCAACTGCTCCAAGAAAATCGCAAAAACAAATCACAAAAAATGCGTTGCAGTGTGTAGGTCTGCTGTCTGCTCGACCGCTACCGTTAAAAATACCGAAGATGGGAACAATGTCGCCGGAAAATGCTGAAATTTGAGAGAAAATGTCAGCTCAGTCGGGAATGGAGATGGAGAAATGGAGAAATATGGTCAACTAGGTTTCTTTAGGAGGGAAGAATAGCCTTTGGGAAAAAATTAAAAATTTGAGCTTAAGGGTATCTTAGACATTTTACATGGGTGAGAGGGTATAATTAAAAGGATTTAGGTTGGGTGGCATTTTTCGAAATTTTTTTTGAAAAGGTGGCATTTCTGCAAATTTCCCATGAGTCTTAAAGAAACTATCGGCTTACTTGTACATGTTGGAGGAAACAAATCCCGGATTGATCACTGAAATAGTAAGAAAGGAGGATAACACGTTCCTCTTCTTGTTCATGGCTATCAATATATCAATAAAAGGATGGAGACACTGCAGGCCTGTAATTGTTGTTGACGATACATTCCTGAAAGCAAGCTATGGGGGACTTTGTTGTCTGCCTGCACACATGATGGAAATGGGAGCATTTTCCCATTGGCTTTTGCGATAGTTGATTAACTGAGAATGATGGGAGCTGGGTGTGGTTTTTCTGAAAGATAAGACAAACCTTTGGTCTCAGGAAAGGAATGTGCATAGTCTCAGACAGACACGTGAGCATCGAAACAACAATAAAGGAGGTACAGAATGTAAATATTTCCTTATATGATGTTTCAATTTTGTTTCATATATGTTTCTTTCATGTTTCACATATAGTTTCAAAAACATTCCCCTTTACAAATTTCTCACAAATATATTATTTTAACGATCAGGTATATCCTGAGGTCTCTCACGGGATGTGCACGTATCATCTACTAAACAATTTGAAGGCAAACTTCAAAAAGAAAAACAACGAAATACGAGATTCGTTCATAGCAGCAGCAAAAGCATACATGAATGAAGAGTTCGAAAAACAAATGTCTGCACTTGACAGCGTAAATAGCAGAATTAGACCTTACTTGTCCTGCATCGGCTACGAGAAATGGACACGACTCCACTGTCAGAGAAAATGATACTTTGTCATGACTTCAAACATTGCGAGAATCAATGCGGCGACGGTGGCGGGAGAGACCTACCGTGCAATGACTTTGCTCGAATACATGAGATCTTTAATTCAAGATTGGACGTGCAGACATCAGATTGAATCAAGATCAACATTCACAAGGATGACAAAAAGAGCTGAAGAATATATGGGGAAAAACTACACCATTTCACTAAATTTAAGGGTAATTTAATGCAAACTTTCAGCACATGGTCCATTGTTTCATAAACGTTTCTTACATGTTTCATTTATATTTCAGGTGAAGCGATCAAATGACTTTATCTTCAAAATCACAAAAGCTGAGAAAACATTTCTTGTGGAACTGGAAAAAGGACTTGTACATGCAACAAGTTTCAAATGGATGAAATTCCTTGCCCACATGCTTTAGCGGTAGTAAAAAATCTGAATGCAAATCCGTACCAATATTGCTCGACATACTACATGAAGGAAACAATAGAAGCAGCTTATTTGGAAACAATGTATCCAATCCCACATGAAGATACGGGTCTGCGGATGAAATCAACACAATGAAGATTCTATCACGGAGGGCAAGGCAAAATCGGAAGGCCAAATAAAAGAAGACACAAGAAGGCAGTTTGGGAGAAAAGGGCCAAAACCAAATATAGAAAATGTGGGGATCCTGGTCATAATAAGAAAACATGTAGGAATCAACAAAAAACAAAACAGGGCTCGTAGTAGAATATTACTATTACGAATATACGTGTAATTGATACAACTTCAACATATAGAATATCAAAAACAAATTGTTTTTATGTTGTTTCGAATATGTTTCTTACAATAAGATGATAAAACAAATGTTTGTTTCGAATATGTTTCAGTTATGTTTCTATTACACAACAAAACCATTTACCAAATAGAGACCATAAGAAACGTAACACAAAACGCACAATAATTTGAATCCCAAACCAAGCAACAACAATACATTAATTGAAAAACATCTCATAACTCGTTTCCAAATTGTTCAAAAATGTACTACCCACAAAATCTAATCGTGAATCAAAACAGCCAATAACGATCCAAATCCTCCAAGGAAAGCTATTATAAATACCAAATATCTCATACTACTAAAAGTACCAAACTTAAGACAAATTTGTTCAGGTAATTACACAAATTATCAAGATTTTCGTAACAACAATTCCCTAGAATCCTTAGGGAGTGGAGGCCGAATTTCAATGTCACTGTCGTCCTCGTCGCCGTTTTGTTGCTTCAGCTTCGCGTGATTGTAGAACAAATGACTAAACCTTGACCGCTCATTCTCTATGTCAAACTCAACATCCATTTTCCCGACAACAAAATACTATGCGTAACACGCAACAAAAATGCCACAGTCACTACAAAGAGAAATGAAAAAATGGACAGTCAGATATATAAACAACAAAAACAAAAACAACAAAAAAGAACAAACAAATGAAAAATACATAGAAAGAACTTACTTCTTGGTCTGAAAAGGAATGTCTTTCACAACAACGACTTTCATAGCAGAATTTGGATCATCGGAATACGCACCCTCACCAAGAACAGCATTGGGATGAACACCATAAAAGGCTACCAAGGACAAGAACCGAGAAAGGAGAGAGCTGTAAGCTTTCACAGCTTCAGCAGCGACTTTAAGAGAATCATCCGTCTTCAACGAATTGTATAGATAGATAGTTCTCTCCTTCACGCTCAACCGTCCCATTACCCAATGTTCCATATCAATGCAATGTATGGGGAACAAGATATGATCAACTTCCGACCATGGCCGTCCACACGCTATATCATATCCCATGATATAGTCCACAACTGTGGTATTGATATTGATCATGGACAGATCAAAATGTTTCTTCTTTTTTTGTTCACTTAGCGAAATTTCTTATAAATGCTTTGGATGCACCAGTCAAATATGAAATCGGTTGTTGTGAATGTCACAACACTATGCCCGTATAGAAACTTTTTCCTCAAATAGTAGAAAAGCACATCAATATGCTGCAAAATGAACACAAAACATAATCAAACAACAGAATGGACAATTCAAAAAACAACATGAAAGACAATAAAAACTTATAGAAGAAGCCAAGTACTCATCAACATAATACAGGCTGTGAAACCATGACTTGGACTTCACTTCGCAGACACCAAGTCTCAAAGAAGGCTCAACTTTGTCATCTTCCTCCGAGTATCGATTCGGGCTGAAAAAGAGTATCAAATAATAACAAAAAAATAAAATTAAACCAATCACAAATTTATAAACATTTATGTAATTGTTTCATATATGTTTCAAAATTGTTTAACAATTGTTTCAGATAGTTATTAATTACAAATATGAAAATAATAAAGGTGTGTACCCTTGAGAATCAAACCTTTCCGCAAGCCAGTCGTTCAACCCATCTGACAGAACCCTTACCCCCGGACCTTCACCCATATTCTCGTCCAATAGGCACCTTCTCTTCACCAAGAATTTTGGAACTTTTTTGCCAGCATCCACAACGGCATCTTTGTCGCCGTTGTATTCCAATCTAATCACCACATACGCAGGTTCAGCACCTTCGGCGACAACATCACCAGAATACTCAAAGTTAGTGGTGAACGGAATTCTGATCGCAACAGATGGTTTCGAAACTCTCTTCATAGAAGAAGACAGATCGGAGGAGACACCAACTGGACTTTTCAAAGCACCCTGAAATAAAAAAAAAATAAAAGGGAATAAAATAACAAAGAACAAACAAAATTCAAAAACAACAAAATAATGAGATACTATAATTTAAACACACCTCCCAATGCGGCTTGACTTGCAGTGTTCAATATGTCACCAATTTGAGAAAGGTTGAGATTGTCAAGTTCACGAGAACTAAGAAATTTGTTCTCCTCCCCACCGTCCTTGCTCGATTCATCCGCAACCTTCTCCATCTCACCACGGTCCTTGCTTGATCATTAGATACCTTCTCCATCTCACCATCGTCCTTCCCGATTCATCAACCACCTTATCTATGCTCTGTTCCAAACTCACTAGGCCACTAGCAACTCCCTCTGCAAAGACTCGGATCAACCTTCACCAAAGATCATCATTTTTTTCTAAAAAACAACAAAGACAAACCTCCTTAGAACGACCACCAACATCACCCGATTCCGTAGGCATTGCATTTCACTTCCAACGAGAACATCCCCATTCCCATCATCAACCTCATCCTCTCCATCTTTTTCCTCATCGCATCATCTCGAACTGAACCTAATGACATGTCATTAGATTCGGTTTCACTCGTAGACTCTGATTCATCAACCTGCTCCACTTCCTCGACACCACCACGAACCTACATAAAAAACAACAACCATGTGATGAACAAAAATAACAAATAAACAATCTTAAAACATAAAAGAAACACCAAGAAAATCTAGAAAGATAACAAAAAAATACTTATAATTAAAACCAAAAACAAAAGTACAAGAACCTCTAGTTTCCTCTTAATATCAGCCAGCTCAGAGAAAACAATTGCAAATTGTTCTTCCAAGAATTTTGTAGTGGAAACCTTAAAAACCTCAAAATCCTTAGAAAACAATTGCTGGTTCCTAGCAATGTCATCAACAGTATGCTTTGACCCACTACCAACAACGGCCTCCTTGCGCTTCAACTTTCTAACGACAAAATCACCGTCAAGCGGGCTGAAGGTGTACTTTGATTTATCATAAAATGCCTGAATGCACAGCTGCACAAGCTCATCCTCAGTAGGCACAAATTCTTCAAACCCAACTGAAATAAGAAAAAATAAAACAAAAGTCAGAAAAGAAACTGTTTTGAAACATAAATGAAACAAAACAACAAGAAAAAAATAGTAAAATCATATTGCCTGTTCAGCAGACCGATTGAAGATCTTCATCTCCAAGTCTTTGACCCTCACTTTGTTGTCTTTCCCGGACTTTGAACAAGTCCAGTTCAAAATTCTCGGGATCTCACAATCAACCCAAGCACAAAACTTCCAGTTCACCTCTGGGCAACACTCGTAGAACTAAATCTGGAAAGCCAATGGAAATCCTTGAATTCTATAAAATTTCGTACGCTTCGCACCCAGATTCTCCTCACCTTGAAGTTTATTTTTGTACAAGATTTGCTACCTCAATTCATGCATAGTAACATCAAACAATGCCCTCCCCCATGGATATGTGTCAAACACATCCATATCCTTGTCCACCAACTCAAAAAATGACATCTCAATAGAACTACCCATAGAAGTAAAAAGAAAAAAATGGAGAAAATAAAGTAAAGCCAATTCCAGGGCATCTAGATCCTCATCACCCCAAACACGCATTAAAAAATATCCTCAATCATTTGCTATTAAACTTGTTTCTGCTAGCAAAATACTTCTGAAATATAACAGAGCTACGAACACCCCCCGACAACGAAGGCCTAACACCAACACAATTCAGACCGGCCACAATAGCAAACTCCCCCAACCTAAACCTCAACAACTTCCCACCCACAGACACAATAATTTCATCATTCTTCGAGTGGATGACTAGATGTTTTAACAACGAATGGACAAGCCGATTACGAAATCAACTTCTTTCATGACCAAGAAATATCCAAAACATGTATTCTTAAATGCTTCTAGTTGGGTGTCAGATAAAATTTTCTTTATGTTGTTAATAACATCAAAGGATAAGCAATATTTACTTGAGAAGTAAACCAGCCCAGGTCAAGAACATACCTGAAACCCTAGAAACAACAATGAAACAAAACAGAAACACAAAAGAAACACAAAATCAAAAACCACTTCAACTTAAATACATAAAAGAACAAATGAAGCATAACAGAAACAAATAAGAAACAAATAAGAAACAACATCACTTGTTTAGAAACTTATGTTGTGATATGTAGTACAAAATAAGTTTATTTTGTCAGGTTCTATTAAGAAATTGAATTTATCATGTAAAACTATATTCACAATATATGTGATGTGATATTTAGTACAAAATAAGTTTATTTTGTCAGGTTATAATGGCGTATTGTTGTGAATGTACAATATGACTTGTACGAATAAATGATATGTAATTGATAAGGGTAAAATATGGTCTGGGCTGACCATGACAGGGCTCATAGCATTGGGCCGATCTGTTAAGCATTGAGCATTGGGCTGGTCTGATAAGGCTTATAGCATTGGGCTGACCTGATAAGGCTCATGAGCATTGGGTCGACCTATTAAGACCATAAACATTAGGCTGAAATGATGAAGCCTATTGTATTGGGCCGACCTCTTAAGTCCTGAGCACAATTGATTCTGTAAGGCCCGTAGTAGTGGGCCGATCTGCGTAAGGCCTAGCTTATTGGGTCAACCTTCTAAGCCCTGAACATATGGCTGAACTAATAACACTTGTTGTATTGGGCCGATCTCTTAAGCCTCGGATGCTTAAAGATGACCTGTTGTACTTTAATGGCATATTTGGTCTGGTGCATTCTAAAGAAACCTCAGGGATATGAGAAAAGAGGCTGAGCTGGGGTTCAGCTCGGCCCAAAGGAGTGGGGCTCGCAGGGTGCCTTTGAGATTTCGAGGGCTAAAATATTAAAACATGGACCCGACGTCCCTCAGATCAGCTCGGGACTGAGGCCTTAAGGGCGTAAAATTAGGGTTTTTAGAAGATCCGATCCTAATCTAATGATGACTCTGACACCAAATCGTAACGGAATCCCGGATTTTACGGAAACCCTAATCCTAGCTAAGGTATAAAAGGCCCAAGCCCAGGTTCATTCTAACCTAATCTCATTCTTTTTACTGTTATATTGCTCTCTCTCTCTCTCTCTTGCCTTTTGCTTCTCTTCCAAGTTACTAACTTAAGCATCGGAGAGGGTACACCGGAGCCCCCCTCCGGCCCCCTTGTGTAGGTTTCGTGGAGGAGTTCGTCTTGGAAGGTGATCGGCGAGAGGAGGTCGTTTTTGGGAGCAACCAAGTGGCGCCGTCTGTGGGAACATTGAGCGGAGACGTGAGCTTCAAGGGATGGTTATGGATGATATCAGGAGAAATTTGGAAGATGATCTGAATCGTACGCCATTGGGAGACACTCCGGGCGGAGTTACGCAAGAAGACACCAGGCCTCCACCTCCACCACCTCCTAGTGGAGGCGGAGCAAGCGGCGATTTTCGAGGGCTAGAGTGGATGGACATACACCTATGTCCGATGTGGAAGTGTTGATTTGGGCCCAATGTTCTTTGAACGGTTGGGTGGTTTTATCACTAGGGCCGTTGAGCAAATGGTGGAAAGGCGGGTGAGGAGATCTTCCGCCACCAACCCCTTTGTGGCCTCCTCTTCCTGTGGTCCCTTCTCTCTGTGGTCCCGGAGGTCGGGAGAGAGGTCGGAGGCCTCTTTGTGCGAGAAGAGGTGCACTCGTCGAGGTGGAGCCCACATCAAGCGAGGACCGAGGATTGGTCGGAGCGGATGGATGACCTCCATCGCGAAGTAAGGGATATTCGTCGGAGGGTGGCGGGAGCCGAGGCGCCGAGTCCGAGTGAGGGGAACTCTCTTCTCGGATGAAGTAATGGCAGATGAGCTCCGGCCTCCTACCGAGCTCGAGTTTTGAATACGATGGTACCACGGACCCGTGGGATCACCTCGACATTTTGAGAATCTTTGCTTTGCTACGGGTTCACGGATGGCGTGATGTGTAGAGTTTTTCCGCCACTTTGACGAAAATCGGCTCAAAGAATGGTTTAGTCGGCTCGCCCTGTGCTCTGTTAGAAACTTTGATGATTTGATTCGGCATTTCTTAATCAGTTCACGAGTTGCCGTAAGTACCAAAAGACGCCCCTGACTCTGTTTAGCATCAAGCAGAGGGAAGGGGAAGGACTTCGGAGCTACATACAGAGGTTCACTGCGGCTAAGTTGGATGTGCCCTCGGCTAGTCGGAGATTTTGGCTAATGCCCTAGCTCGGCGAAAGATGGGGAGTTTTTCGAGTCTTTGGTGATAGAGCCAGCTAAGACTTTTGACGAGTTGTTAGCTCAGGCTGAGAGTTATATCAACCTGGAGGATAAAGGATCTCCAAAGAAGCCGACGTCCGAGGCAATGGGTGGACGCCCGAGGTACGAAAAGTATACGCCATTGCATTCCTCGGGGTGAGGTGCTCATAGCTATTGAGAGATACCCCGACACGAGATGGCTAAAGGCACATGCGGAGGCACCAGTAAAAGCAAAGAGCAAGGAGTTCTGTAGGTTCCATAATGAGTATGGGCACACGACAGATCGGTGCACACACTTGACGGATGAGATCGAGAGGCTCATTCAAGTAGGTCATCTCAGGGAATTTGTGTACATCGACAAAAAGGAGAAAAAAGGGGAGTATAAGAGGACAACCGGGATATCATCAACTTTGGCGGGAGCCGGAACGTAGGGGGAGGAAAAGAAGCGACCTCCACCTCCGTCCCCACCTCTACGAGAGAGGTCATCGGATGATTGTTGGAGGGCGGTGGAAGGACATTCGAGGCGAGCTCGAGAAATATTATGTGAGAGTAAGCGGCACGGATCGGGTGCAAGAACATTTGAAAATGGAGCAGTCGGGTGGGGCGAGTATCCATTTGGATCGGAGGATAGCAAGGGTATCGTGACACCTCATAGCGAGCGATGCTCTTGTGATCACGGCGACGATCTCAAATTATGATATGCGGCAGTATTTGTGGATACAGGGAGCTCGGTGGATATCCTATTCTATGATTGCTACAGGAAGATGGATCTCCAGGTCGGCTTAGAGACAGTGGACACGGTCTTTGGTCGGGTTATTTGGAGGAATGATCCAACCAATAGGTATGATTACTTTACTGTCTCGTGGGTAAGGAACCTAATCGCAAAACTAGGATGATTCGATTTTTGATAGTAGATGCTCCTTCTACGTACAGTGCTATGTTGGGTAGACCATCACTAAATGCTTTCCAAGCTGTGGTGTCAGTCTACCATCTGAAAATGAAGTTCTCTGTGGGGGAAAAAGTATGAGAGGTCGACGGAGATCGAGTATATGGCTAGGAGGTTATATGTAGAGAGTATTCGAGGAAGGCGGAGAGGGTGTGTTTTTGATGATGATAGAAATAGAGACAAGCTGATTAGGTTGGACAAGCGGTGGAGCACGCCCAAGCTAATGAGGAGATGATGATGGTCGGTAGTGCAGGGTGACCCGATAAGGTCACCAAGGTCGGAAAGCATTGTCACGAGGAGTTAAGGGATGAGCTGGTGGAGTTTCTAAGGAGTAATGTGGATGTGTTTGCTTGGACAGCGAAAGACCTGGTGGGGATCGATCCGAGTATTGTTGAGCACAGGCTCAATGTCAATCCGCCATACAAGCCGGTGAAACAAAAGAAAAGAAATTTCGGTCCTAAGAAGGACGCTATAATTCGAGCGGAGGTGCAGAGGTTGTTGAAAGCAGGGCATATCAAAGAAATCCAATTCCCAGAATGGCTATCTAATGCAGTGTTGGTTCTGAAAACATAGGATCATTGGCGCATGTGTGTGGATTTTAGGGACTTGAACCGGGCATGCCCAAAGGATTAATATCCATTGCCCCGAATCGACCAGCTGGTGGATTCGACGTCAGGGTGCGAACTGCTTAGTATGATGGATGCATCGCAGGGCTACCACCAGATCAAGCTAGCAGAAGAGGACCAGAAGAAGGTGAGCTTCACCACCTCTTTAGGCACCTTCTATTATGTAGTAATGTCGTTTGGATTGAATAATGCGGGGGCCACGTACCAGAGGTTGGTGGATAAGATGTTTGAGGGGTAGCTCGGGAGGAACATGGAGGTATACGTGGATGAGATGTTGGTTAAAAGTATGAAAGGTCATGGATCATGTGCGTGACCTATTTGAGACATTTGACACTTTGAGAAAATCTTGGATGAAGCTCAACCCCAAGAAATGTGTTTTCGGTGTAAGGTTGGGAAAGTTTAAGGATATATGGTGACGAGAGAAAGGAATAGAGGCCAATCAGGAGAAGGTCGAGCCATTAGAGAGATGGCACCACCTCGGGATGCCAAGGATGTGCAATGTTTGTGGTCGGCTAGCGAGCAGCTCTAAATCGATTTATTTCGCGCCTCGCGGAGAGGAGTTTGCCCTTCTTCAAAGTGTTGAGGAAGGCCAAAAAGTTTGTGAGAGATGAGGATTGCCAGAAAGCTTTCGAGGATTTGAAAAACTACTTGGCCGATCTGTCACTACTAACTAAGTCATTGCCAGGTGAGCCCTTGTACCTCTACCTTTCGGTGGAAGAACAAGGGGTTAGCACGGTCCTGATCAGGGAGGATAGATCGGTTCAGAGGCTGGTATATTATGTCAGTAAGGTTTTGAGGAATGCCGAGCTGCGGTATGCGGAGATCGAGAAAGCAGGTTTGGCCTTGGTGGTAACTGCAAGGAGACTTTGGCCGTATTTTCTCTCGCACAAGGTAATCGTCCGAACTAATCTTCCATTGAGAAATATGATGAGCAAGCCCAAGGTAGCGGGGAGGCTAGTAAAGTGGGCTATTGAATTGAGCGAGTACAATATTGAATTCGAGAGCAGGTCGGCCATCAAAGCTCAAGCTTTGGCGGATTTTGTTCAAGAATCAATAAGGGATGATAGTGGAGAAGGATCTTGGGTGATTTATGTGGATGGTTCAGTAGGGAGCTCGGGATGAGGTGTTGGTATTGTCTTAATCAGCCCCAAGGATCGAAAATGATTTTCTTTGTAAGGTTGGAGTTCAAACTATCCAATAATGAGGCGGAGTATGAAGCATTCATCAGAGGGATGCAAATGGCCATTTAGATGGGGGCTACTAAAATGGTTGTTTACATGGATTCTCAGCTCGTCCATAAGCAAGTTACTGGGGAGTTTGAGGTTAGGGAGGAAAGGATGAAGAGGTATGTTGAAGCATACCAAGCTTTAGAAGGAAAGGTGAAAGAGATCAAGATATGTCAGGTCCCAAGGGCGGAGAAAGGTCGGGCAAATTTTTTAGCAAAGATGGCCAATTCGGCCTTGGAGAATCAAGCTAAGCAAATCACGCTTTTGATGGCAAAAGAAACTGTGTTGGGTATGGAGGTCGGAGAGATCAAGGAGAAAGAGGTTTGGAGGCCGGCTATCATAGCCTATCTAAAAGAGGGGATCTTGCCGGTAGGTAGGCGTGAAGCAGCTCGGCTGAAAATTCGGGCGACACGTTTTTGCATTATTGGGGACAAGTTATATAAGAGAGGCTTCTCCATTCCCTTTTTGAGGTGTTTGAGCGGAGAAGAGAATACGTATGTCTTGAGAGAGATGCATGAAGGGTGTTGTGGGAATCATTTGGGAGCAAGGATTTTGATGAAAAAAAAGTGTTGAGGCGGGATATTTTGGCCTTACTTGAAGGATGAAGCGAGAGAAGGCTGGTGAGAGCATGTGAGAAGTGTCAGATTCATGCACCTTTGGTACATCGGCGGCAGAGGAGCTCTTGACAATGAGCTCGGCATGTCCTTTTGCAAAGTGGGGGAATGACATTGTTGGTCCTTTTCCTCGACCTCGAGGCGGAAGAAATTCTTGATTGTAGCAATTGATTATTTTTGCAAGTGGGTGGAGGCAGAGCCCCTTGCTAAAATAAATGAGGATGCAGTGATGAAATTTATCTGGCAGAACATAGTATGTCGGTATGGAACGCCTCGGATCTTGATATCAGATAATGGAACGCAGTTCGTGGGGGCAGAAATCCGAGCTTGGTGTGAGGAGTTGAAGATTAAGCAAAATTTCACGTCGGTGGCTCATCCACAGGCCAATGGCAGGTGGAAGTAACTAACAGAATTCTTGTCCATGGACTGAAAGCTCGGCTTGGGAAGGTAGAAGGAGCGCGGGTTCGAGAGCTCAGTCCGGTGTTGTGGGCTTATCGAACTAATCTAAATGAGGCAATAGGTGAGACTCCGTTCAACCTGGTATATGGAATAGACGTCGTGATACCGGCGGAGATCGGGATGGAAACTCATGGGGTTCAGAATTTTGATGAAAATGCTAATGAGATGATGATTCGAGAGGCGCTGGATACCATTAATGAGAAAAGGGAGATGCCATTTTTGCAGATGGAACGAACACGAGGAAGGATCAAGGCAGCCTATGATAAGAAAGTGAGGAAAAGGGCCTTTCAGGTCGGGGACTTGGTTTTAAGAAGGTCGGGGCTAGCAAGAATAAAGGGAAGCTAGATGCAAATTGGGAAGGCCACTTGAGTGGCGAAGGTCTTGGCGGGGAGATGCATAAGGTGGAGGAGCTTGGGGGACGAAAACTTCCGAGAGCTTGGAACAGTTGCAATTTGAAAAAATATCATTCCTAAAATAGAGGAATATCGATGTAATTAAGTTACTCGTTTTGAATGAAATGATGGTACGCCCTAAATCATGAGTTCGAAAATAAATTAGTAAAAAATGACAAGTATTTGGAGCTCGGCTCGAGCTAGTCTCAAATACTTGAGGCCACGAGCCATGCAAGGAGCTCGGCTCGAGCCGCTTTCCTTTGATGTGATTGCAAGTATTTGGGCTCGGCTCGAGCTAGTCTCAAATACTTGGGACCTGAGGCCATGCAAGGAGCTCGGCTCGAGCGGCTTTCCTTTGATGCGATTGACAAGTATTTGGAGCTCAACTCGAGCTAGTCTCCAAATACTTGGGGCCGAGGCCATGCAAGGAGCTCGGCTCGAGCCGCCTTTTCTTTGATGTGATTGACAAGTATTTGGGCTCGGCTCGAGCTAGTCTCCAAATACTTGGGGCCACGAGGCCACATGAGGAGCTCGGCTCAAGCCGACTTTCCTTTGATGCGATTGACAAGTATTTGGAGCTCGGCTCGAGTTAGTCTCCAAATACTTGGGGCCACGAGGCCATGCAAGGAGCTCGGCTCAAGCGACTTTCCTTTGATGCGATTGACAAGTATTTGGGCTCGGCTCGAGCTAGTCTCCAAATACTGGGGCCACGAGGCCACGTAAAGGAGCTTGGCTCGAGCGGCTTTCCTTTGATGCGATTGACAAGTATTTGGAGCTCGGCTCGAGCTAGTCTCCAAATACTTGGGACCACGAGAGCACAATATACCAATCTTTTTAAAAAAATAAATAAATTATATATACACAATCTATCCAAGCGCGGCTTTTGTATTCTACAAAACCGAATTATGATGAAAGTAAAAATGTAAGAATAGAGATCGAGAAAATGGAATACGAAGAAATTTCATTGATCATCAAAATAATTACATGTACATAAGGGAGATTACAATAAGCGATCTTGAGCTCTAAGCGGTAGGAGGAACATTGTGCGTGGTGAGATCATCAAAAGTGATAGTGGCGTCGTCCACAAAGCAATGTCGGGGTCCTCCTTGGGAGGTAGGTCTTGAGTGCGGGGACTCGGGAGGCTGGTCTCGAGGAGCTGTGCGGGGACTTTCAAGCTCTCAAGAATTTGGATGACAAGAGGTCGGGCAAGGGCCTCAGCAAAGACCTCCACAGAGGCCTTGTTTAGATGCTCGCTTCCTCAGAGAAAATGAAACCCTTAGGATCGGAAAGCAATTTCTTAGGACCTACTTTGTCGAACTCCTCTTTGATTCCCTTTGCCCGAGTTCTTTGTTCGGCACGATCGAAGGCAAAATCGTAGTATTCCATGGCCCCCTTAGACAAAGACCTTAAGGAACTCACGCGAGCTAAGGAAGGCTGTTTGACTCGATCTCGAGCAGTGAATGAAAGAATAGCCTTTAGGAGAGGTCGGAAAACCATGTCGACTGCCTCCATCCCCCGATGCGAGCTTGGTCAAGATTGGTGGTGATCGAAGTTGAAGATCACTCATTTCGGTCTTGAGGAAGAGTTCTCGGCCTCAAGCCCTTGACTTAGTTTCAAAGGAGGCCACGGTGACTTTGTGAAGGTTGGCCGATCTCGGAGGTTATGAACCTCTTTTTGCCATTTGATGTCCTTAGCCTTGAGGCGGGCACACTCTTCTTTGAGGTAATTGACTCTTGAACCACCGCGGGGTTATTGAAACCCACTGGAGCCTTGGCAACCGAAGCGGCTTGATGTCACCCCGGTTTGAGAATGGACCAGGAAAAAGTTGCTCGGCAAGTCGGCATCATTTGAAAGCTTGTCCGCAAGCGGCTCGGTCGATAGGGGCGATTCCACTGGGACGAACTAGGTCGCTACAAGGTCGTCCGTGTTCTTCAGGATGGAGTTCCCAACGAAGAACGTTTGGTTAAATCTTTGATGGGGTTGCGCGTATAGGAGAGAGGGGTAGAAGAGGGGCCCTTGGACTTAACTTCTTCGGAGGAGCTCCAGGACCCGTGGCCGACCTCTTTGGTGGAGGCCTGTTCTGGGGCCGAGCTTCCGGGCCGGTAAGATCGGCTAGGACCATGGCGGTGTGTCGGTCGCCCATTGGCCGATCTCCTTGGCTTGGAAGGGGTGTTGCCGGTGGTGGAGGATTGGAGGAGGTAGAGAGTTGTTGTTCCTCCTCCTCCTCGGCAACCATAGCGGCCATCATGATGTCTAGCACAAAAGGTAAAATTGAAATCTGTATGAGAAGTACAATCAATTAAAGAGAAAATTAAATAAAAAATTACCGATGTCATCTTCCAGGGGAGCCATGACAGGGCTCAGCTCGAAATGATATAAGAGGGAAGGAGTAATGAGTCGTGACAGGTCGTACTTGACTAGAGTGAGTTTGCTGATTGAGGCTTGAAGATGAGGAGATCGGTCTCGGGGATTATGTTTTTCGTTGGAGGGCAGAATCTAGGTCAGCGATTGGAAAACCCCAAGCTCGGGAGAAAAAATAAAAAAGTACTTATCCTTCCAAAATTTGTTGGAAAGGGATATTTGCTCGGGAATTGAGCATCACCTCGGGAGGTGATGTAAAACAGACCCTTAGTGGTAGATGTCTTTATTTGAAATAAAGCAAAAAACAGATCGTCGCGGGTTCTATCATCTCTAGGTACTTGGTTAAAATTAAAAAACCTACCATGATGCGGAAGGAATTAGGGGCGGCGATTCGAGAGGAACACGGTATAAAGCGGATACCTCGGTCATAAAGGAGTGAATGGGGAACTAAGCCCTCCTCTATCGACTGCGAAGAAGGTTAGGGCATTGGGGAGGTCGTTAGGACAGTCGGTATGACTAGGTAGGGTAAGTTTGAAAGAGGAAGGAATTTTTATACTCTTCTTTATATTTTGAAGTGTATGGGCATTTAGACTAGTGGCCTTAAAATTGAAAGGGAATTTAGGTAATGGACCGAGCTCGGGCTCGGATCTCTATTACTCAGTCCGGAGTTTGGTCGAGCTCGATTGATAGCATCCGGATCGGAGGAATGGAAGAGATAGGGAGGGGCTATGTGAGCGGAGCCTACTTGATGACCACCATTCGGCTCGGTAATGTAGAAGTCTAATGGCGTTGAATGTGAAGAAGAAGAAGCCATTTAAATACGAGGAAAAAGGAACCTAAGAAAAAGAAACCGAGAGAAAAGGCGGAAGAAAGTACCTAGTGATATGGGGTTTAGGAAGCTGGTGATGAAGCGGAATGCTGGAAAGGCCGCGGAGAAAATGATCGGAGAACTTGAAGAAGAGAGGAAGTTGAGAGAGGGTCCAAAAATGTTGAAGGAATAAGTGGGATCCCCTTTTATAGGAGAGAGGGAAGCAAAAAGGTTGTAGGTTTGAGAGAAGGCGTCTCATGGTTTACGAGGCATCGATGTCCGAAAAAGATGTCTTATCAATCATATCGATGTGTCGAGGCACTCGAAAGGCCAAAAGCGGCAAAATTTTGAAAGCCAAAGGCGGTGGGAATTCGAAAAGCACAAACCTTAAAGAATAGGTCGGCTCGGCCTATCGGCAACTATGGTTGAAAGCGGAGATCAATCCATAGTTGGGGAGAATTGATAAGGGTAAAATATGGTGCAGGGTGACTAACGGGGCTCATAAGCGTTGGCCGATCTGTTAAGCATTGAGCCTTTGATCGTCGATAAGGCTTTATAGCATTGGGCCGAGCTGATAAGGCTCATGAGCATTGGTCGACCTATTAAGCCCATAAACATTAGGTGAAATAATGAAGCTTTATTGTATTGGGCCGACCTCTTAAGTCGAGCACAATTGATTACGTAAGGCCCGTAGCGGTGGGCGATCTGCGTAAGGCCTAGCTTATTGGGTCGACCTTCTAAGCCCACGAACATATGGTTGAACTAATAACACTTGTTGTATTGGGCGATCTCTTAAACCTCGGATGCTTAAAGATGACATGTTGTACTTTAAGGGTATATTTGATGCAGTGCATTCTAAAGGAACCTCGGGGATATGAGAAAAGAAGGTGAGCTAGGGGCTCGGCCCTAAAGGAGTGGGGCTCGCGGGGTACCTTTGATATTTCGAGGCGAAAATATTAAAACATGGACCAGCGTCCCTTAGATCGGCTTGAGGCGAGGCCTTAAGGGCGTAAAATTAGGGTTTTTAGGAGATCAGATCCTAATCTAATGATGACTCGACACCAAATCGTAATGGAATCCGGATTTTCACGGAAACCCTAATCTAGCTAAGGTATAAAGGCCCAAGCCAGGTTCATTCTAACCTAATCTCATTCTTTTTTTGTTATATTGCTCTCTCTCTTGCCTTTTGCTTCTCTTCCAAATTCTTGACTTAAGCATCGGAGAGTGCAGCGGGAGCACCCCTCGGCCCCCTTGTGCGAGGTTTCGTGGAGGAGTTCGTCTTGGAAGGTAATCCGTGAGAGGAGGTCGTTTTTAGAGCAACTTGATAATGTAAAATAAAATCTGAGAATTTTGAGTTTTATGACATGTAACATATAAAAAATACGGACCGGCCAAACCGATTAATGTTGTCCCCACCGTAGCCTCAAGTCGAGGAATCCATGAGAATCAACATGAATATATCAAAGTAATTCAAGTGCGATTCATGTAACAGTAATACTTTTTTCATTCTATACAAATATAATACACGAAAGAGCAAATTGCTCAATACACCCACTTTAGATAGGACAAAGACTTATCTGTGAGATAAAAAAACTATATTTTTTACCCACTTTTATGATTCTTTTACCCAAATACCCTTAACACTTGAATACAAAAACAAAAAGTAGGTGGGATCATATTTCTCTCACATAAAATATATTTTCTTTATTCTTAGATTTGTAAAACAAGTTTTAGTTTTTAAAAAAAAATCAGATTTTTATAAAATCATTTAGTATAAAAATACAACTTTTTGAAAATAATTTCGAGCTTTATTATTTTATAATTTTAAGATATTTTAGATAAGTGGCAAATATTTAAAAAATAAGTGTATAGTTTCCAAAAAAAAATTCATATTTAATGTTTTATAATTTTTAGATTTTAAAATAACTTTGATTCTTTTTTTGTTTTTTAAACTAATTATCATTTTTTTATATTTTAATATTTAGATTTTAAAATGATTATGTGGATTTTTAACTTTTTGTAATAAATTACAAATACTTTTAAATTTTATTGAAATAATTTTCAAAATTAATAGACAATTTTTAGATTTTTAAATAATTGTTTTATGTTGTTTTTAATTATATTTTGGATAAATGCATTTTGGGACCAAAAATTGCAATTTTCCTCTATATATATGTATACTTGTCTTCTTCCTTGTAAATGTATATGTCATAGAGGTTACGATGTGTACGATATCCCCGATATGGGCACAATATGACCACGATTTGGTAGCGATATGACACAATTTGGACACGATATATATTATGATATGTATGTCATAGGAGTTGCACGATATGTGCAAAATATGGCACGATATGACATGATATATATAATGTATATGTATGTCATAGGAATTGCACGATATGACACGCGATATGATCACGATACATAGGGGTGTGTGTATTTGAGAGGGAGTATACATGATTTTCAAAGAAAACAATAATTACATTAGTTTCAAAATTCAAAATCCCTAAATTAAAGGAGTGACAATTTTGTCAAATTGAGTAGAAAAAAGTTTTCTTATGTTGATGAGTAGAAAATGAATAGTGGGTACTTAAAATTTTTCCCCCTTAAAATATTTTCCTATAATAAACCATAGGAATTTAAATTTTTATCTTGCACAACGGTTTTACTTTTTCTTGTATAGTACAAGTACTAAGACTAAAAACATAAGAAGCTTTGGACATATCCCAATTCGCACTACCTATAATTATCTCGATTCATCTATAAGATAATTAATATATTTGCAATGAGCTAGTCTCTGTCCCGGACCATCTAACGGATCTAGATCCAGTTAGGAATCTAAATATCCTACCCGTCACCCGGCCCTAACTCGGATTCGCGAAAAAAAAATATCCCACTTCTTCACGTTCTCTCTCTCTCTCTCTCTAATATACGTGTGTTTGTGTGTATATTTATGTATATCTACACAAATCACGCACAAATCACTGAATCTGTTCATATTTCTTTCCATTCCTCTCACACAAATCACTAAATAATTCTTAATTTCTTAATCATGATCACATCTTTTTGCATCTATTATTGGATTTTTGCACCTAAATATGTACTGTATATGATTATATATATGGAATCATGAATTTGAGGTGACATGTTCAACAAGATAATAAAGAGAAGCCAACGCAAGGTGGCTAAATCCGATGTTGATTTCGCCACGCGCGCTAGGTGGGAGCTCGGCTCCATCGTCATCGTCAACCACGCTTCTCGGCGGAGCACCGCATTGAATTTATCTCAACAACAACAAATGACTTTTCTTTGCGGCGCAGCCACCTCTCTTGGCACGATTGAAAATCTACCGATGTTTCGAGATGTTTTGGTGTTGGAGCACTAAATGATCAAATCTTAGTATCGGCTAATACTTTTATAGAGAAATACTAATATATTTTATAAGAAAGACTAATACGTTGCGGGAGCACTACTAAAATACTCTCTAAGAAATTACTAATACTTTTAGAAACTACTAATATTTTTCGATGGACAACTAATACATTTGGGAGTATATTCATGAGAAATACTAAAACTCTTGGGGAACTACTAATACATTTCGGAAAAGCTGCTAATACTTTTTAGAAGGGCGACTAATACTTTTGAGAATGATTGTTAATACATTTCGGGAGAAAAATTTAATTATATTGGGAACTATTAATACATTTGAAGAAGCTGCTAATACTTTTTAGAATGGCGACTAATACTTTTGAAGGACTATTAATACATTTCGAGAGAAAAATTTAATTTATTTCAATAAACTACTAATACTTTTAGGAACTACTAATACTTTTTGAGGATTGCTAATATATTTCGGGAGTATATTCAAGAGAAATACTTAAAAATTCTTGAAACTACTAATACATTTGAAGAAGCTGCTAATACTTTTTAGAAGGGCGTCTAATATATTTGGAAGAATTTTGCTAATATTGGTGCTCCATGAAAACTACTATAACTTCTTGCTAATATTACGGAAATGCCAGGATCACGGGTCGATCCGTCTAGAATCGGACCCGTTAAGCGGTGTGACGTGAGTTTTGTGATTTGCAATAAGTATTTGTTACAATATATTATAAAAACAAAATATTTATTCGTAGAATCCATTAACTTGAAACTCTACTCTGTAGTCGGCATTTTTTGGGAACTTCATTACAAATATGTCAAGCTTAACAATTTAAGGGACTTTTAAAAAAATGGGGCCACAGGCGAGCACCATGCATGAGTTATTAACTTAATAAGTTGAGATAATACGATAATTGGCAGCTGATCACGAACTTAATTAAAGTACAATAATTTTATTAACTCAAAAAGAAAACCACATTCCATCCCGCTACGTACAAGTTCCTAGTAGACACAGTGACAGAGGGCAGTGCCCCCAGTTATTCCCAACTTACAATTTCGACGTACCATTCAGTATTTACATCATAGACTTGATCACATCCAAAGCATATTCAAATGGCTTAGGCCGTGGGCTACGAGACCTGGAAGTTGAGCTGAAAACCCTAGATTCCTCTCTTCCATACTTCAATCTCATCGCCTCCTCCTCGAAACACCATACGAATTCATCACCACCTCCAAAGGAAACGCCCGGATGGCGGAGAGCCGCCCAGCCAGTTGGCTGGTGACCGCGTTGTCGTTGGTCTTGAACGAGATCCATTCCAAGCCCTCATCTTCACTAGCCCTCTTTACGACGACGTAGTTTTGTGGCACTATTATCATCTGCCCCTCTCTCACATCGCCGTCGAACACCGATTTTCCGGTGTGGCCGACCACCTGGAACCTGCCGCTGCCTCGTGTTATGTAGATTATGGAGTGCGCGTTCACGTTCCAGTGAGGCGCCAGTATCGCATTCTGCATGTAAGGTGTTTGTTAAAAGTATTGAATGAAAACTTCAATTAAAAACCCTGATAACTAGTTAATATTTTCTGAATTTACGTACTCTGTATAGGACTCCTTTCTCGGCACTAAGACGGAGCCACTGGAGAACGGGGGAGCTTTTGGCTGTTGAGGGTGCTGATGCGGCCGCCGCGGGGTTGTATGTGTCTGCGCGTTTTGGCGAATCTATATTCTCTATTAACTTTTTTGGTGCATAGAGTTTCCTCCAAGCCATTTGCTGGCCAGTGTCCTCTCTCGCGCCTTTCTTCTTCTTCACCTGGCAAGACAATGTTAAACTTCTCAGCTCGAACTATTTGGCCCCTCTGATCGTCTCGCCCTCTCAATCTCCTCGCGGTTTCTATATCCACGCCGAAAATCTCTGCCAGAAGTTCTTCGTCAAACCCGTGGAAAATATTGTTTCTTTGGCCTTGCTCTTCTCCCCTCTCCCTCTGGCCGTAAGGACTCTGTGTTCCACCTCGTGGGCTTCCAGCAAGAAAGAAGTTCTTAAAAAAGAAAAAAACTTGACGAAAACAAGAATCAGATCATTTGTCCATATTTTTTTTTATCTGTATTTGATCATAATGGTGATTTTCTTTACCCTGAATTGCTGATCAAGCTGGTTGGCTTCATTTCCAGTGTCGAGAAGTGCAACAGTAACAAGGGCTCATTTCCATTGTTGTAAAACCAGAGAGTTAAGCCTGCCGGCAATGCAATAACATCACCTTGTCTGAATTGGCGAACCTTCTGATGCCGATCAGTAAACCTCCTCCGTCGATCCGATTGTGATTGAGAACCCGATTCATATGTCTCTGCGCAGCCCGGAATCACAGTTCCCTGAATTCCTCTCCCTGCAATATATACTCACAGATTTTAAATTCAATTCCCTTATTAGTTCAAAAATGAGAAAACAGAGTTACATAGTACTAAAAAATTGTCTAGCCTTGGACAACATAGAGGAGCTGAGGTGCATTGTTATAGTGCGGCAGCAAAAGGCCTCTAGGCTGAATATAGTTTCTGACAGCGGCAACTCCGGCGCACTCGAACTGCTGGTTGTTCGGTCCCAGAATTCGGTCCGACCCGCCTCGGACTCGTATCTGAAGTGGGCTCTTGGGCGTGAGTCTCTCGACCCGACAATCGGTCCGGGCCAGGAGCCTGTGCTGTTGTTGTTGTTGGACGTTTTGCCATAGAAATTCTTGCTCACCTAGAAGCACGGCTGAGGAGCAGCCGTGTATGAGCAGAGTTGCTAGGAAGAAGCTGAGGGTAAGTGAGAAATTTCGAGCCATTTTTGGAGTTATATTTTTTAGAAGGCTGATGATGATGTGAAGCGGGGAATGAAGGAGGAGGGAATTTTATAGCGGAAATCGGTGGAGTTGGGTTTGACACGTAAGATGTGAGATGGTGAGATTTGAGTGACATTTGGCTGTGCATGGGGTTTTGTTTTGTTGTGAAATGAATTTTGCATGCATGGAAAATGGCTGCTCTGCTTACACCTAATGTTTGTTCGGTTGGGGTATGTGGCGAGTCGGGTTAGAGTAGAATATGTTCTGGCTTTGTCGTAGTTGGATGAATTTATCATGTAATTTTGTGTGTATTTCTGTTGTGACAAAGTGGAGGTATACTGTACATCAGTACATGCAGAGATTACATGTACTGGATGATGGACATAGACATGTGAAGTACTTAATTTGATCGGTTGTGACAAAAGTGTATGGCTGTGTTCAAGTAATCCCACAATATGAGCAAAATGGAACATGAAACTGTGCAACTGTGCTAATATGTGTATGGTGCCTTTAAGTGTCTTAATTTATTAAAAGAGCTAGTCTCTGTTAGGCCGTCTAACGGATCTAGATCGTTAGACGGATCTAAATATTCTACCCATCTCATGAGGCACGACTCGGATCGCGAAAAAATAAAAGAAAATACTATGGTGTCCTAAATCTTTGTACCACCACAAACCATCGACACGACCGCTAATATCATCCCCTCTATTGTTGCAATTTTCGCTCCGATTTTCTACTGAAGGCCTCCAACAAGGGGTTACAAATCTTTTCCATGTGGTGGTCACCATTGCCTTTTCAGATGATTTGTACCTACAAGCAATGTTTATCTTTCTTCAAACCCTCAATGGCAATAAAAATAAATTTACAGAAATCAATTTCTCCACAACTCGAAAACGCAGTTTCTAATCCTATTTCATCCCTAGTATCAAAAACCCACATCAGAATTTCCAAATTTTAGGCATCAATCAACCAATGTAGGCCCCACCAATCTGTATTATGCAAAAAAAAAAGAAAACAACTCAATCAATCGATTCATCCCAGAAACAGGATTATCCCAGCATATTTACGCACAATTAACAGAAGAAACTAAACAGAATACATTATAAATAAACAAAATAATATATCAGCCAATACTTTTATGGAGAAATACTAATACATTTTATAAGAAAAACTAATACGTTGCAGGAGCACTATTAAAATACACTCTAGGAAATTACTAATACTTTTTTAAGAAACTACTAATACTTTTTCGATGGACAACTAATACATTTCAGAAGTATATTCATGAGAAATACTAAAACTCTTGAGGAACTACTAATACATTTTGAAGAAGCTGCTTTTGAAGAATTTGTTAATACATTTAGGAAATTTAATTATATTCGAGGAACTATTAATACATTTGAAGAAGCTGCTAATACTTTTTAGAAGGATGACTAATACTTTTGAAAGACTATTAATACATTTCAGGAGAAAAAGTTAATTTATTTTATGGAACTACTAATACTTTTTAGGAACTACTATTACTTTTTTGAGGGATTGCTAATACATTTGGAGTATATTCGGGAGAAATACTAAAAAACTCTTGAGGAGACTACTAATACATTTGGAAAAAAGCGCTAATACTTTTTAGAAGGGCGACTAATACTTTGAAGAATTTGTTAATACATTTCGGAGAAAAATTTAATTATATTAGGGGAACTATTAATACATTTGAAGAAGCTGCTAATACTTTTTAGAAGGACGATTAATACTTTTGAAGGACTATTAATACATTTCGGAGAAAAATTTAATTTATTTCAAGGAACTACTAATACTTTTCGAGGAACTACTAATATTTTTAGAGATTGCTAATACATTTGGGAGTATATTCAAGAGAAATACTAAAAAACTCTTGATAAACTACTAATACATTTGGAGAAGAAGCTGCTAATACTTTTTAGAAGGGCGACTAATATTTTGAAGGGCGGTATCTGATGCTCCACGAAAATTACTACAACACCCTTTGCTAATATTACGGAAATTCCACCAGGATCAGCGGGTTAGATCAATGTCTAACAAGTCGGGCCGATTCGTCGACAGGAGCTTTTGTGTTTATTAAAAACAAAAAACAGAATATCTATTTTAAATGATATGCATGGATAATGAATTTGTGTCAAGTGCTTATACATCATGTACAACATCCACACGACTTAACAAATAAACCAAAGGACCCTAAGGAAAAGATTATGGTATTATGGACAGTCGTGAATGTTTATGTTATTGCCCAAATCTTTATGGATCCGTGGACGCAATTCCTCAAAGCCCATCAAAGTGTACGCTCCAAATTATATCCAAATGTGACCCTTCAAAAGCCCATCAATCTTTTCCAGGACCATAAAATAGATGAATTCACATCACATCTACATTGGGATATAAAGTCCTCCAAAATTCACTTACATCTTCTCTTACATAGTAACATTACTTTAATAAAATAAAATATGAGATAAAATATCGTTTTTCGATGGAAAATTCAAATTATTCCACAACCTAGATAACAATTTGTAGCGTATGTTTTGCATATTGGTAAATCCGGTGAAATGGTCGACCAAGATTGATGCGAATATCCCGATTAGGGGTGGTAATGTCTCTCACGACCACGAAATCCAGAACACGAACCCGACCAGAAGTTCTTGAGAGAAACCGAACACGCCGGTGTTACCAATTTGTCTAAAACACAGTAATTTTAAATTTTCATTAACTTTCGATGTATTTTAAGCATAACCTAAAATCAACAGAAGCCAAACACGAACCAGGCAGGATGACCCGAATTGCCCCTAATCCCAATTGTATTACATTTGTTGCTTACATTTTCTTTTTAATCCAAGCTGATGTTATTCTATAAATCTTTTCATTTCCAAAACTTAGAGGTGGCAAAATCAAGCTCGGCCGTGGGCACCCGATCGGCCAGGGTTTGGGTCGGACGAGGTCTATTCTTTACGGCCTAAAATAGTCGAGGCCTATTTGACCTTGCGAATGACCCGATGGTGGGGTTGACCCGACTTTTTGCTCGGCCCGACATTTTTGTACATAAAACATATATGAGTTGTCTTTGAGCAACCATTTTTGTTTGATTAAAATCGGACCCATCCGTCCCGACCCAAATTTCTCTAAAAGCGATGGGCTCGGGGCGCTTTGACCAATTGTGGAGTCACCTCCTTAAGTGATAAACTCAATGAAAGTCTTCTTTAATGTGAGCTAGCACACACACCACAAGTTGTTGGGTTCTTGGGATAGTTCTCGCGAAAATCATCAAGCTTTCATATCGGGTTCAGGGAAAACAAAACAAAGCAGGGAACTTGGAAATAGTATTCATAGGTTTCTCTTAGAAGGTTTTGTTATGATGTAGTGTAGTAAATGAACCGTACAACCCATTTAGGCCCATAATTTTGGGTTATCTAAACGATTCCCTTTTTTAAATATATTTATTGGGCCTTTAGTAATTGTCCCAATGACATCGGTGTTGATTTAGGAAGGTAAATCGGATGTCACGACCTAGGGACCCACGAAGCGAGGTGAGGTACTTTCCGAGGTGACGACCTAGGGTCCCCAAAAGAGAGGTAAGTACTTTGTTCGATGGTACGACGAAGCGAGCATACGTTAAGTAGCGCGATGGCTCCAAACTAAGCCCCTCGATACCTAAGTCGAGAATCGGGTATTTGAGGTACTTAGAAAAGCTAAAGAAGCGAGGTAATTTAGAATAATGACAAGTTATTCTTTCACCTTGATTTTCGTGCGTATTTTATAATCTTGCATTCACCGTGCAATGCGGATCATCGTACCACGTGGCACCTATCCACGGTGTGTAGCTCATGCACGCGACGACCCGGACTTCCGGTCGGGTCGGGACCCATATAAACAAAGTTGCGAGAAATCACTAGGCGCTAGTCATGTGGCGTGAGCGCTAGAAACACCAAGTTTTCTTTTTTTCATTTTTGTATTTTGGTCGATTTTGCCAATTTTTGGCGATTTATTCACTAGACCGCCTAGGCGAGTTTTTCCCAATTTTGCCGATTTGTTTGGCCGCTTAAGCGATTTTTGCCGGACTGATTTTTTGCGATTTTGGTAAAATCGAATCGGCTTTAAGGGCGCTAGGCGATTTTACAACACTTTGCATATAAAAGCCATGGATCTGTGGGCATTTGGCAATTTCGGCAAGCGAGGTCAATATGGTGATTTTGGCTGGCGAGACTAATATGGTAATTTCCATATTATTTACTCTCCCAATTACTTTAGTAATTTATTGCTAAAGTATTTCGATCCGTCCTTGAATTGCGGCGGAATCCGGCCATAATTTTAAAAAGATCGATCATCCTCACCGTTGAATTTGAATAGTCCTTCAATCATGACTGTTGATTTTCCTGCCTCTCTCTATATATATAAGATGGCCTTTTTCAAAGTTTCACTTTTCATACTTTTACCTCGGACCACCTCGCTGCTCGAGTTCGCCACGACCTAGGGTTTTTGACCTCGCGTTTTATCCACTTCGCTTGTCTTAGAGGTAGGTCATCTCTCTCTTTGTTTAAAATTTTCTAATCATTTAGGTCGACTCATCCACCTCCTAAGTGATCCTCCAGCTCGCGATCGAACTCCGGTTCATCTTTGAACTCAGGATCGTCGACTCTAGCTCGACTTGAGATCTTCTACCTCGTCTACCAGCGGGCGGCGGCGATATCCCCCTTCTCAAAATAGGGTTTCCCACGAGGTTACCCTTAGCGGCGACCCTAACCTAAAACATGTCGCCCGCCGGGCTTTGCTTAGATCACGAGTTTTTGTTCACGATGTAATACGATTAGGTAAAACTTTTTCATTCCCGATTAAGTATCGGATAATAATTCTAATACTAGTGATATGATAGATAAGCCTCCACCTTATTGTTTAGCCTTTCATCTCGCTAGCCTCGAGGCGGGTCTTAGGTTCCATTTGTCGGTCCCATTGCCAATATTTTAAGGGGCTAGATGTTTGCCCGCTCTGCTCATCCCTAATTCCTATCGTCACATTGTAGGATTTATCATTTTAATGAAGCACTTCGGCGAAGCCTCTCATTTCTAACCTGCGAGCTTTATGCCATTAATTCTTCTTCCACCACAACTAACCGGGTTCTTTTATATATCCCTAGGACTAATTGAAAATTCTTAGATAGGGTTCCTTCCTCGGTATAGCCTTGGAAAGAGAAGTTCATCTTCATTCGAGCCACGATATAAAATCTTTGGAATTTTGCCTTCCGATTGGAAGTTGAGCCGACCTCGCCCGAAACCTACCTCATGTTTCTTGGGGAGGTGACTTCGTGTAGAGGTTAACCTAGAATTGGTATGAGGCTGTGACCTTATTACCAGGGATGTTCTATCCCTAGTCGATCTTAGCCCTGCTCCTCGCCCCGAAACTCTTACACTTGGTAATTTATCTCTTTTACCTTTTTGGCTCGCTTAACACTTTATGCTCATATTATCATTTTTTTGATAGATATGGCGATCCGAGCTGCCTTTCTTGACAAGGCCCTCGCCAACCAAAAGGAAACTCTACTGGCTCGCAAACGAGCTCGCCAGGAAGATGCCGCCTCGGAGCTACCACTTGGCGTAGTAGTAGCCTCGGCCTCCAATGACACAGTGGCGGTCGACCCTGCCCCCGAGGTGCCCTCAAAGAAAGCCAGCAAAGCCTCGGGTAGCAATTCGAAGGAGGAAAAAGGGAAGGCGGTTGCTGAAGGTTCTTCCCAAAAAAAAGCAAAAGTTCGCAAGGCTAGGAGCTCACTTGATTCTCGGGACGCTTCCCCTAGGATGCGATCTCACGACGAGAGCGAGCGCACTGACGCGAACCTTCCTACTGTGGACAGAATGATGATGTGGTTAAACCAAAGTGAGGCTCGCCTCCAAGCCCAGCGACTCGCAGCTCGCGAGAAGGCTCCTGAGCTTATGCCTCAAGCTCACGAGCTTTCCATGCCTCTCACTATTCCTAACTGGAATATCAGTTCACGGAGCTCGGTCCTCGAGACAAACCCTAGGGAGGATTCTTTTGAGTTGTACAATTATACCACCCTTCCTACTGACCAATTCGCATTGATGATGACTGATTTTACTCGCCTCGAGGAGCTTGCGGCCCACGGCGTTATGGCGGTATGTGGATTCCCCTTTTTTACTAAACTTTGTTTCCTCGTTTCTTGGCCTTGCTTCTCTCTGTCACTTTCTTACTTCACTTTTCCTTTTGTAGCTAACTGTCGTGCTTCATCAAATGGCACTTCGCGGTACCAATTGGAAGCACCAGAATGAGGTGTTTATCAATCAGCTAGGCGAGGTTCACGAAGCTCAGTGCTGAAGCGGACAAGGCCAAAGCTATTGAGGAAGATCGAGCTGAGCTTCTCAAGGAGGTGAATGATCTGAAGACCCAGCTCGCTTCATCCAAAAACGAGCTTAATACTCAGGAGAAGCTTCACGCGAAGAAGATGGCAGAGTCGTTCGAGAAAGGTCGGAAACGAGGTATAGAAGAATACCCATCCTCTTCTGAATATATATGTCTTCATTAGCCTCATCTCGCCTCGAAGGAGTTGAGGTCTTTCTGAAGTCCTCCTCGTGCAAAAAAACTCATGACCGAACGCAAGTTTGTATATCTCTTTGATGGCTTTGAGCTGTGCAGCGAACAAGGAATTAAAAAAGGAGCCTTCAAGGACAATTTCGACCTGGAAAAGCTGGACCCTTTTGAGAAAGATTAGCCGAAGACGAATGTCGCTGAAGGTCATGGCGAGGTGGGTACCTCGAACAATGTGGAGATTGTCGATGAAGTCGAGGAAATTGTGAGTTCTCCGAGTCGTTAAGCCTTTCCTATCACCTTAGGGACTTCATTTGTATAAATTTGCTAAGTACTAGACTTCATTTGTAATGTATTCTAATTTTACTTTGTTTTTTGCAACAGTCCAATTACCTTGTAATGTATTCTAATTTTACTTCGTTTTTGTGCATTGTTTCTACATCACTTCGCTTATTTTTGCGTGTCACCGATGTGATGTATTTCGCTTTTATGTGTTGCATTTCTTTGCTTCGCCAACCGTTTTTTTGAAATTTTGTTGGGAAATTTATTGTTTAGATTTTGATGAATACCATGTAAAACTTAGAATAGGAAGTTGGCACCCCAATTTTGTTGTAAAGCGCATTGTAATAAATAAAAATTTGGTCAAAGTGAGTTAAATCACTATGCCCAAAAATGCAAGAAGACAATGGAGACTAGAAGGAAGACTCATTTTGCAAGCAGTGAGTATGGCAAAAGAAGAGAAGACGGGAACTCGGGAAGGAGACTAAGATGCGTTGAGAGGAGTATCGGTCAAATCAACTCTAGATAAGCCAAGTCTCAAGTTGAGTGTGATGAGAAGAGTCATCCGATGATTGGAAGGCGACTCACTAAGTCACCGGGGAAAACAAGGAAATGCGGTCAGTCGAGATAATGAAAAAGATCCGTTGCGCGAGAAATCAAGAGAATTACTTAAACAAGTAATATCTCCATGCTACCTTTCTCGAAGTGCTCGTCCCGAAGCGTGCAAAAGGAATAAACCAATGGGAAGCACTACACCGTGTCGAACTACGAAAAGGTGAAGAACAATTCATACGAGGAAATGGCAATTCAAGGACTGCAACAAGACAAGCCAGCGACCACAAGTGACTTTCAAAAAATAAGCCTATCTCTTCAACGGGCGGTTTTTGAAAGATCACTATAAAAGGCGAGGAATAACTCGAGAAAAAGGTTACACAGGCTACGCTGAGGTTACCTTGACCATACAAGCAAGAAAGAAACATTTTTGTAACTGAAATATTCTCAAGTTATTAAACGCTCAATCCTCAAGCCTACACTACGAAGAACATCAATCAACACTCACTGTGAAGGAAAGATAACTTCAATCGGTTGAAGAGGAAGTTCTTGAAGAATCAAGGGGTCTACATTCCACGTAGGATTGTAGGAAGGTTCAAGGTTGAACCAAGTCTTGAGCTTTTGGAGGGCTTAGTGATCAAATCCAAAGAGCTTGAGCAAGTGGGTGTAGTAGCAAAGCGGTTTGCCACTGTGAAGAAAAGGCCGAGTCGTCGAGAAGCTTGGTGAGTGATCAAGGCGTCTCGGCGAGTCCCAAAGGATCAAGTCAGGTTTGTGTGATCAAGACTTGTATGTCTGGACATTACCACTTTGTATATGATCAATACCAGTGGATTCCTCCGGGAGTTGGAGAAGAGAGGAGTAGAAGAATTACCCCATCTTGAACCTCTATAAAAACTTATCGTGTCTTTTACATTTCAACACTTTAATTCTGCATCTTAATTGTTTAATTCTGCGACATATTTGCTATCCAAGCGATAATCTCTAAGTACTAAATCAAGCTTTATATCTCTGCTTAACCATAATTAAGGGTGTTAAGTCTTCCGAAAACAAACCACAGTTGAGCTAATTCGGTCTTAACGGTGAGTTATTCTATCAACAACTCGATCAGTGCGTTGAGTGACTAACTCTCTTGATTAACTAAATTAGTTGTCCTCCAAGGACACGGTGTGTAGTATCAACTACGAACTTTTAGAAGGACTAAATCGAAAAATTTGGTAAGGTTTATTCAACCCCCTTCTAAACCTTACACTTACACCCTTGGGACCTACAAGTGGTATCGGAGCGGTTGGTTCATTGAGCCTTCCGACCTTTGGTTCTTGAACTAGATCTCCAAACTTTTCAAAGTCCGCTTTAGTACTTAAATTTTCAAAACTCCTTTTATCATTAAAATTTATTATCATGGAAGCAAATTTGACACGCATCCCTATGTTCACAATTGAAGAATTTGATGATTGGAAAATTCGTATGCGAGGCTCATCTATCGGCATTACATGATGAGATGTGGATAGTGATAGAGGATGGGCCTTTGCAAATCTTAAAGGTGAACATTTGCAAGAAGAGCTGCGGTGAAGGTGAAGAAAGGATGTTGCCCCTAGACCCGATTTATGGTTGAAAAACCAAGAAGCTGAATGGACAAATGATGACGAGAAAAAGATACAACCTGGACAATGTAGCCAAGGACATCCTTTACAAAACCCTGGACAAAGCCATGTTCAATAAAGTCAAATCATGCAAAAGCGGCTAAAGAAATGGGACAAACTAACAGCGATTTGTGAAGGCTCGGAAGCAAATCAAAGAAAATAAATTATCGGTGGCTGTACAAAAATTTGAGAATTTCAAAATGATCGCGAGGAGAAAACTTGGATCAAGCTGGATGCTCGGTTTCGAAATCACCAACGAGCTATACGCACTTGGTAAAGAATATACGAGAAGAAAATGTGTATGAAGATTCTAAAATGTCTCGGTGAATGGGAAATGAAGGTCATGGCACTAAGACATTCCATGGACCTATCGAAGACCTCCAACCATGAACTATTCTCGGATCTCAAAGCCTACGAATTTGGTGAGAAGAAAAGATCGAGGAAGAGACATTTGTACCCAAAACAATTTTGCTCTAATTGTTAAGGATGGAAAGAGATGAGGTCAAAAAGTCATTGATCCGGAAGAAATAGCTCACGATGGTTAAAGCGATTCAACAAGTTCTTCAATAAGAACTACAAGAGAGCAGAGGCGAATCTTCGAGAAGACACTCGGCTCCTCCAAGTCAAGGGAAGATAGGCCTGACCAAGAGAACAAATCATCAAAAATTTGAATATCAAAGGGTTGACAATCCAAGAATGGAAAGAGGTGATTAAAAGGTTGAATATCTATCTTTGGGCTGTAAGGCAACCAGGTCACTATGCCATTATTTGCCCATATCCTGTAGTCAACAAATACGAGGAATGAAGAAGAAAGAAAGGTCTTGAGAGAAAGAAGACAAAAAAGAAAAAGCGATGTTGGCTGCGAGAGAATCTTGAGTCAAAGACATATTGAGTCGAGTAGTAAAGTGACTACTCAAGTGACTCTGAAGAAAAAGCACGATTGTTTGATGGCCAAGGAACAAGATCAACGACCAAGAAGATGAGGTACACTCCAACTCATCAAACTGATTCTAGTGATAGTAGTGTGACACACACACTTCATCACCCACTGATCTTTATGATTCATTAGGCAAAATGATGAAAGATTTTGAACATATTAAATCCTCACACACTCTACTAAATGAGGAAAACAGCCTACTCAAGAGCCAAAACTCACGGTGACTAAGGGGTGAGTACTCTAAGTCAAATAGTGATGAGAATGAAAGTTTAAAAATTTGAAAATGCCAAGCTAATAGCGAGAAATAAGCTGCCATAGAAAAGAGGAGAATGACCTCAAAAATGTGATTGCCTCATTCACTAAGGCATCTAAATCATTGGATGATCTTATTATGAGTCAAAGAGAATGTGGAGACAAGCAGGCTTAGGATTTAATTCCTGTGCTATGTCAAACTCCAAAAGTAATTTTGGAAAAAGGATCTTCAAGCAATGAAGAGTCAAAAAAATCAAAACTCAAAGGGTGCACACACATTCACTCCAAAGCACAATTACAAGCAAAGCGGCCTTGGTTATAAAGGAAAAGGAAAACTTGACCGAGTTGAGTTATTTGAAAGGACAAGTGAGAAGAGATTGATCGAGTTCTCGGCAAACTCCAACGAAAAATACTATGTAAAGAAGAAAGCAGAGCTACCAAAAACCCCAGGAAAATCTATAAAAGAAATACATATGATGGGAATGGTAGAAAATATCCAAGCCAAAGTGATTGGAATGATGTGAACTATCGGCATAGACTTATGGAATATAAGCCCAAATGGCAAAGGCACAGAACTCAAAGCAAAGGCCATTCCAAAAGTATAAGAGCTTTCATCAGACACACATATGCACCTAGGCACTACACTCAGAGAGACACCACAATTACCCCAAAGAAGGCGATTGCTAAAACATATACACGGACATACGGACAAAAGAGGCATTTGTATTGTATGAACCTAAAATCTCCAAGCAATTTGTCAAGATTGATTATGATTATGGCAGCGATAGATGGCAACCCCTTAGAGTCAAATCATTTGGCTATAAGTTGATTGGATCATCTTACAATTCTAACCCCTCGGGACCGAGACAAGTATGGGTACCTAAAACTTAATTTCCTTGATTGCGGGTTGAAAGCAGCTTAGTGCCAAGGAACTGGTACATGGATAGTGGTACATTCCGGACATATGACAAGAAACAAGAAAAATCTGTCAAAATTCAAGGAAGTCAAAGGAGCAAAAGTCATATTTGGAGGAAATGAAGCTCAGGTGAAATAAGAGGCATTGGATCCATCAAGAGAAGCGGATTAGAAATCACGGATGTTGCATATGTTGAAGGACTCAACTTCAACTTGCTAAGCATCGATCAACTCTGTGACAAGGGCTATAATGTTGGATTTAACATGGGTATATGCCAAATCAAGTATCTTGAATCGAATGAAGTTGTGTTGCAAGGATGCGAGACAAAAGAACATGTATGTAGGAGATTGGTCAACCGCTACACCTGTCTTTTTGTCTATTAGCCAAAAGCAATTTGAATCAAGTTGGTTGTGGCACAAAAAGCTGAGTCACCTAAATTTCAAAAGCGATCAACAAGCTTGCGAAGTAATCTTGTGGAAGGACTTCAGACTCAGTATACAAGAAGGAGAGTATATGTGATGCATGTCAGAAAGGAAAACAGATCAAATCATCATTCCAAGAAAAGACATGCCCAACTTCAACAAGAATATTACATCTGCTACATATGGATCTATTTGGCCCAGTGGAACCAGCTAGCATAAGTGGAAAGAAATACACCTTGGTGGTAGTAGATGACTACTCAAGATATACATGGACTATATTCATGAGTAAAAAGAAAGAAACTCTCTGAAACGCCACGAGTTGATGAAGAAAATTCAAAATGAAAAGAGCAAACCATTATCAAAATAAGATCAGACAGAGGAAGCGAGTTTGTCAATGGGATAATAACTCGATATTGTATTGAAAATGGCATTGGTCATGAATTATCTATGACAAGGACTCCAGCAAAATGGAGTTGAGAAAGAAGGAATAGAACTCTCAAAGAAGCGGCAAGGACCATGTTAGGTGGCGGGGTTACCAAAAGATTTTGGTGAAGCAATCAACACGACTTGCTACACTCAAAAGCAGGATGTATGATAAGCAGGCGGTGACAAAGACTCCCCTATGAGATTTGGACGGGGAGAAAACCAAATGTTGCATATTTTAGAATATTTGGATGTAAATGCTTCATCACAACAATGGCAAAGACAATCTAAAGGCCTTCGATGCTAAAGGCGATGAAGGAATCTTCTTAGGATACTCGGTGAAAGCAAAGCCTCTGAGTACTCAACAAAAGGACTATGGTTGCGGAGGAATCCATTCATGTGGTATTCGATGAGCCAAATGTAAATGGAGAAAATATTGAAAGAGTCGGTGATAATTTGAATCATCCAAACATCGAGAAAAATCCCTATGTTGAAGCTGAAGCTGGAATTGTAAACTCGAGAAAAGAAGATGAGATAGTGAATCTCAAAAGCATTTGGAAAATTTGAAGCTAAGTGACTACGAGAGAGAGTGATCAAAGCAACACAATTGCTAGGCGATGAATCCGGCTAACTTACTTCAAGGATGTAAGATGGTTGAAAGACCATCCACGAGAACTTGTCATTGGAGATATAAGAGAAGGTGTCAAAACAAGATCGAACTCAACAAAAAGCTATGTTCACATGCTTTATCTATAAATAGAGCCCAAAGATGTGTTACAAGCATTGGATGACACACATTGGATTCAAGCTATGCAAGAAAGTGAATCGGTTTGAAAGAAATAAAGTATGGGAATTAGTTCAAAGACCCACCCATCAAAATGTCATTGGTACTAAATGGGTGTTCGAAACAAGATGAGCGAGGAAGGTTCGGTGATAAGAAACAAAGCAAGACTAGTAGCCAAAGGATATTGCCAAGAAGAAGGAATAGATTTTGATGAAACATTTGCTCTGTAGCAAGATTGGAAGCAATAAGGATGTTTCTTGCCTACGCATGACTCACAAGAATTTCATTGTATATCGGATGGATGTAAAAAGTGCATTCTAAATGGTTTATTGGAAGAAGAAGTGTATGTTGAACAACCTCCAGGATTTGAGCGAGAAGACTCTTGGAGATAAGGTATACAAACTCAAGAAAGCTCTATATGGATTGAAACAGGCACCCAGAGCATGGTATGATACTTTGTCACAATTCTAAGCGAGAATGGATTCACAAAAGGAAAAGTAGATAGAACACTTTTTCAGAATTCGAGGCAAGAAAAGCATCATGCTTGTTCAAATATATGTGGATGACATCATTTTTGGATCCACAAACAAAGAGTTGTGTGAAAAATTTTCAAACCTCATGCAAAGCAAATTTGAAATGAGCATGATGGGAGAGTGACATTCTTCCTTGGACTCCAAGTGAAACAATGAAGGATGGAACCTTCATAAGTCAAACAAAATACACGAGAGATTTAATGAAGAAATTTGGTATGGAGGAGAAGTCTTACGTGAAAATACCAATGAATACATCGATCAAAATGGACATGGATGCGGATGGCAAGCTGTAGATCAAACAAGATATAGAGCACTTATTGGATCATTGCTCTATCTCACATCAAGCGAGGCGGACATCACCTTTCTTTGTAGGTGTATGTGGGAGATTTCAATCTGCTCAAAAGAGAGTCATATGACAGCGGCTAAAAAGAATCTTGAGATACTTGAAAGGAAGCCAAGAAGTTGGCTTATGGTATCAAAGGAAGGTGGATTCAAGCTAATTGGCTATTGGACTCGACTATCTTTGGATGCGAGTTGAGAGGAAAAGCACCTCAGGCACATGTCAAATGCTTGGAAACGGTGATTTCTGGTTTAGCAAGCAAAATTCAATAGCCACCTCTCTCTGGTGAGCGAGAATACATAGGCTGCGGGCATTCTTTGTGCCCAAATCCTATGGATGAGGCGGCGGTGAGACTATGAAGTTGAAGAAAAGAAATTCCAATCATGTGTGATAACACAAGTGCAATTGCAATCACTCGAGAATCTGTGTTGCACTCAAGAACAAAGCATATCGATGTCGAGATATCACTTCATAAGAGATCATGTTGAAAAGAAGGACATCATATTGGAATATATCTCAAGCGATAAACAAGGTTGGCTGACATATTCACAAAACCATTATGTGAGTCAAGATTTGAAGAACTCAAGCATGAGTTAGGGTTAATTGGTGAGCTAACACTCGGAAGACTCAAAGAAAAGAAATGAAACACAAAAAAAAACAAAAAAAGAAAAAAATTTGAATTCTCAAAATCACTAAATGAATCAACCATATCGGAAAAGACTACTACTATAACGAATTAGGTGACGGTGAGTCACTTAAGAGAAGCGTGACGGAGAAGAGTTAAATCGGCTAAGGGATAAGTTGAGTTATTTATGAGCAAAGTGACAAAAACATGATCGTTTTTACTAAGCGGGAATGTTTTTAAGAATAGCGTCATCATAATGATGATGTGTACAGGACAAAAAGCTGCATACCAAGCTTATGATTGGATATAAATCTTTGCCGCATTAAATTCGAGACATTAAATGCTAATCGGCGTGCAAAATCTAAGCCGTTGATTTCGATCACATTTCAAAAACCACCCCATACGTCCTTTCGGAAACCATACTTACCCCATTTTCGTCTGTTTTCTCTCACATATCACCAAAAACGGTTTATTTCTAAAAGGCAAAACTCTCTCAAACCCTATCGTATTCAAATCAATTTCTAAGTTTCTTTTAGGTGAAATTCTAAAAAATGGCATCAACCTATGATTTTGTCAAGTTAGGAAAACAAATCCACACAGGGTCCATAGTAGATTTTGAGGGCATGGTCAAACAAAGGGTCCGATGACGCCCTTATAAAGAAAATCGCTGAAAAGATCGAAAAATCCGGCTGAAACCATTTCGACAATGGAGTTCTCAATGACCTATGTGGAAGAGGTCGCACGAGTTCTACGTGAGCGCCGAGATTCACGATGAAGGGATAAAATCATCTGTTCATGGAAAGAAGTTCACCATCTCTGCGAGGATTTGGTGAACAACTGAACTGCTCACTACCACAGAAGCGGAAGGAGCATCAAAAATCAACGAAGCTGATGTAAACCTGGTTCTTTGCTTGGAAGGAAGTAGCCAAGCCCGACTATCTTTGATAAAATAGTTTACACAACAAACAAGAGGCTGCTTGAAGGGCGATTACCACAAAATGTTGGACATAGTTGCCAAATGTATAGACATCAAATTTGGCGGCTTTGACCAATATCAAAGCAAAGTTGATCGTAATGGCTGCGATCATTTAAGAAAAAGAAAATAAAGCTGAAATTTGAGTTTGTCTACAATGCAGACTCTGCGGAATGTAGAGAACAAATCCTTGAGGAAGATGGTGCATTTGGAGGATCCCTTGGATATGGCACAGTGATTGGCGGTGATGGAGGTGAAAGGAGTCCCTCTTAGACATGGAAAGGCGTTCCATGTAAACAAGAGGATGTTGAGATCAAACCTCTGGGCGCCTGAAGAAGAGCCTATGCGAGAGAGGCGACAGTGAGGGAATCGGTGATCTGAAGATACTGATTGTTTCTCTCCACCAAAAAAGAAAGCTGCCCTGCGGCTAAGCTAAGCTCTTTGCCCCTGCGGTGCTAAGAAAGATGCTTTGCTCTGCGGCCTGAGAAAACCAAACTGCTCCTGCCCCTGCCGGTGAGTCACCTGCCCCGCGGCCGTGTCTCTCCCGCCCGGCGGTGATCGAGAAGGACTCTCAACTACCTTCTCCGATCGTCAAAGAGAGGAGAATCAAAAGCCACGACGGCTGCTCCTCGGAAGAAAACACGGCAGGCCCCCCGCCCCAAAGACTCGAGAATAAACTCTCTCGAACGAGAAGTCCCTGCAGTACGAACTAAGAGACGACGAAGAATCATCAAGCGATCCGAGCTTGAGAAACCATTGAGTCGACCACTCATTTGGAGCAAATACGGAAAATCTTTGAAGAAGTAGAGTCCCCGGATATAATTGATGAAACAGCTAAGTCTCTTTGAAGGCGTCGTGAGAGCAAGCGAAGACACATTTTTGTAGTCGCTTGTTGAGACCTGAAGAAGAAGTGATAGAGATGATAGTGATGTGATGATCCTATCCCCACTTTACCCGGACATCCAAAATCGTCTGCGAGAGTGGAGGAAGTGGAAATTGAGTCGATCCAGGGAGCAGTTCCAACGGGCGAGTTTATCGAAGAAGAAAGGAAGCTCTTGAAATTCCTTGGACTAACTCTGTGATCCCGGCCTTTGGATGAAGAAAAGCGCACGAGATATCCTGCGGATCTTCAGGATAAGGAGAAGGAGAGAGGCGCGGCGAGAGGAAGGCGAGGCACGAGAGAAGGCCGACATCTGTCCTCTCATTGGAACCCACAGAACATACACATCCTCACTTCGACATTCTATCGAGAAAGTGATGAGGATCGGGACCCTGCTTCTTTGCCCACGAGAAAAGTTGCAAATGCAGCAAGTAATGCATGAATCCCGAATTCTTCATGAGAAAAGCATGATGGAGGGACCGGAGAGTCCTCCAAAACATAGCCGGGAAATCGATCCAATGGGAGTAGTGCGACCAAATCACCACCGTTGTTGTTGCCATTACTTCCCAGACTCACTCGGAAGAATGAATTAAGGGCTGGCGATGAAAGCTGGGTTAGTGGGGACCCCGATTGAGCCAACCCCTAATGAAGGTGTCTTACCACTGCCCCGATGGTGAACACTCGGTAAAAGCAGTAGGAAGTTTGGAGACGAGTGACCCCATTCCAAGTCATTCGGTGATGCGCCGGTGAGGGGGAAACTCTCTCCACTCGGCAAGGTCGGAGGATCTTTGCGGATGACTCCACAACGAATCTAGGAGGCGAAGTGGAGAAAGTACAAACACAAAATGAGCGACAAGTTGCCATCATGAAGCTCAGGGCGAAGCTCGAGTGCCAAGACTCTCTCGAAGGCTTGCGTTGTTGATCTCGAGGCACGGAGAACAGCCACAGGAGTTAACACTGCGAAAGGCGATGAAAGTGCAATCCATGGGGTTGAGACTCAATGGATGCATGCGAAAGGGAGGTCGAGTTGAGGCTGCGAGGAGGTAATGAAGGCCACGAGAGGTTGAGAGTCGGGGTAAAGAAGGCTGAGGCGAGAGAACAGTGCTATCATTGATCCATCGAAAAAGGAGATGTTTAAAGGATAATCATGATGTAACCTTTGGACGAAGAAGAAGGCGAGTCATCCCCGTGAGATCAAAAGACTCGTGAGGATGTTCCCGGAGCGAGGAAGAAACACTACTCGTCAAACTTTCAATTTTGATGGTGAGCCACCAATGGAAATCTCATCATCGGAGGTGTTTAAAGCATTACTCAATTGGAGAAATGAGACCAACGGATGGAGAGGGTGAGAGGCTCTATGGACCCGGTGAAATGAGCTCCCCCGAGCGACGGAGTTCGACTCAAAAGGAACTTCACGCCAACCTCTCATCATTGAAAAAATCTGGTTGGCGTGATGATTCCTTTGTAGAATCATTTCCTTTCTCTCTAGAGGTACCCGACCTCCCTGACGAGTCGAGAACGATCTCGCGCGCTCACGAGACGGATCGTTCTTCCATCCAACACCATTAGGGAACTTTGGTGGCAATTCTATGAAGAAACAACGAAGTTCGGAGGGGAGGTGTTTAAAGCATTATTTTTGAAATTGAACGGATGAGGCACAAGGCCTCTATGGACATGAGGCTTTGGATTGAGACATTGTTCAACAAAATCTGGAGTATCGGGGAATGGTGGCAACAACGGCAAACAATGCGTGTGGAACAAGCTAGATATTTGAGAACATTGTTCAACAAGCTGGCAGTATGGAGAGTGAGAATCTTTGATTGAAATTGAGAGAACACATTGAGCACATGCATGAAGCTCACACTTTGCCGAGATAAAGGCTGCTGCGTGAGCAAAATAAGAGTGATCTCCAGCGTATGGAAGAAAACATGGATAGAAAATTCAGCCTTCTCATGGGTGAGATGAAGCTAATTTCGAGTCGAGTCCAACGCTACTCGCTCGAATTCCGTGCCGCATACACCGCAAAGACTCAAGCGCGAACTCGGCTATCGGCGAGGCTCGACTTCCGCTTGCGATATGTTTCAGGTGTTCCTCTCTCCTTTGATGATGCGAAAAATGGGGAAGAGGAATACTTTAAAGCGCTAAAGAGATCACGAAGGTTTGAAAAAGAGGAAGCTTGTTTGTGAAGGGAAAGACAGGTGAGGAAGTGTCAAAACAAAAGAAAGGAAAGTCTGTTGAGGGGAAGGATCGAAAGATGTGACCTTGATGATTGCACAAACCCCCAACAAGGTCTTGTCACGGTGATATTATCGGCTGACAAACTCCAGTGACTCTGCCACTCCAACACTCTGCTATATCTATGGGTGAAAAGAGAAAGACAATTGAAGCGGGGATGGAGGAAGTGGAAGGAAGAATGGATGCCCAGGTTATGAACATCTTGAAACAACATGGAGGCATTCCGGTGAAGCAGAGACACTTATGCCATCTCGGATGTTGGGACCGAGCCACGATCAGTTGATGAATTTAAAACGCTCGCATCCCGAAGGATACTTTGCAAATATGTCTATGGCTCAAGCTTGGGACTTATCTTGGGAAAAGGGTCTCACGTTATGTGAAGAAGCCGACACGCACCTTGACCAGGCCACCGGCGATCGCTCTGCTTGGTCACTCCGCTGGTCACTCATTTTGGAAAGAAGAAGACTCGAGACAATACACGCCCGAGGTAGAGGAAGAAGCGTGGTGGAGGAAGAGGTTTGGACTCCAGGCCTCGCCCAAAAACATTAGTCACGTAGATCCAGGCAAGAAAGGAGGGATCTCGGGTGGTCTTGACCAAGTAGCCAATTTGCAAGTGGCTAAAAGCAATCTTGAGTATGCGAAAAGAATAGAAGAAGAAAATAAGAAACAAACTCAGCTATGGGAGGAAAGACAAGAGAGATTAAGAAGAGATGAAGTGCCGGAAAGCATATGAAAAGAAAGAAGAAGAAGCGGTGGAGATGAGAAAAAAGAAGAAGACCGAGAAGATGACGAAGAAGCGAGGAAGATGAAAGAAGAGAGCGGAAAGGAGATGAAGTGTTCTTTGTCCACCCCTTCATGTATTTTACTATGTAAATACATACTATGTAAGTCTTACGCAATAAAAAGTTTGTAAATTTTTTGTAGACAAATGTTTGCTCGATACACCTTGTATGTGATTGTGTAAAAGAGCAAGAATGTTATGATCAATAAAAGGATTGATTCTACGCATACATTCTATATGAATGCACTATTATCTGTATGTATCTTTACTATTTACATTTTGAATGTTTTAAGTTTTGGCATCATCAAAAGGGGAAATTGTTGGGAAATTTATTGTTTAGATTTTGATGAATGCCATGTAAAACTTAGAATAGGAAGTTGGCACCCCAATTTTGTTGTAAGCGCATTGTAATAAATAAAGGGTGGTCAAGTGAGTTAAGTCGACTATGCCCAAAAATGCAAGAAGACAACTGGAGACTAGAAGGAAGACTCCTTTGCAAGACAGTGAGTATGGCAAAAGAGAGAAGACGGGGAACTGTTTGAAGGAGCGACTAAGATGCGGTTTGAGAGGAGTATCAGTCAAATCAACTCTAGATAAGCCAATTCTCAAGTTGAAGTGACGGAAGAGTCATCCAATGATTGGAAGCGACTCTAAGTCACCTGGGGAAAACAAGGAAATGCGTCAAGTCGAGATAAGCGAAAAAGATCCGTTGCGAGAAATCAAGAGAATTACTTAAACAAGTAATATCTCCATGCTACCTTTCTCGAAGTGCTCGATCCCGAAGCGTGCAAAAGGAATAAACCAATGGGAAGCACTACACCGTGTCGAGAACTACGAAAAGTGAAGAACAATTCATACGAGGAAATGGCAATTCCAAGGATTTGCAACAAGACAAAGCCAACGACCACAAGTGAATTTCAAAAAATAAGCCTATCTCTTCAACGGGCGGATTTTTTGAAAGATCACTATAAAAGTGAGGAATAACTACGAGAAAAGGTTACGCGGAGCTACGCGAGTTACCTTGACCATACAAGCAAGAAAGAAACATTTTTGTAACCCGAAATATTCTCAAGTTATTAAACGCTCAATCCTCAAGCCTACACTACGAAGAACATCAATCCAACACTCACCTGTGAAGGAAAGATAACTTCAATCGGTTGAAGAGGAAATTCTTGAAGAATCAAGGGGTCTACATTCCACGTAGGATTGTAAGAAGGTTCAAGGTTGAACCAAGTCTTGAGCTTTTGGAGGGCTTAGTGATCAAATCCAAAGAGCTTGAGCGGGTGGCTGTAGTAGCAAAAGCGTTTGCCCTGTGAAGGAGGTGAGTCGTACGAGAAGCCGGTGAGTGATCAAGCGTCTCTCATCGAGTCCCAAAGGATCAAGTCGTTTGTGTGATCAAGACTTGTATACGGACTACATTACCACTTTTATATCTTGATCAATACCTAGTGGATTCCTCCGGGAGTTGGAGAAGAGAGGAGTAGAAGAATTACCCCATCTTGAACCTCTATAAAAACTTATCGTGTCTTTTACATTTAAGCACTTTAATTCTGCATCTTAATTGTTTAATTCTCGACATATTTGCTATCCAAGCGATAATCTCTAAGTACTAAATCAAGCTTTATATCTCTCGCTTAACCATAATTAAGGGTGTTAAGTCTTCGGTGAAAACAAACCACGAGTTGAGCTAATTGGTCTTAGCAGTGAGTTATTCTATCAACAACTCGATCGTCAGTACGTTGAGTGACTAACTCTTGATTAACTAAATTAGTTGTCCTCAGGGACACATTTGTGTAGTATCAACTACGAACTTTTAGAAGGACTAAATCGAAAAATTTGGTAAGGTTTATTCAACCCCCCCTTCTAAACCTTACACTTACACCCCTTGGGACCTACACGAGCCTAGGTCCCTTGGCCCCTAGGTTTCTTCACGAGGCTAAGTCCACTGGGCGTGCTTAGGTCCTCTGCGAGCAGGTCCCTTGCTTGGGACCATTGTAGGCTTTACTGCTAGGCAATTTCTTAGCCTATGTTCATTTGCGAGCCTAGGTCTCTGGGCCAGCCTAGGTCCCTTGGGACCATTGTAGGCTTTGCCAGTCTAGGCAATTTCTTAGCCTAGGTTCATTTGCGAGCCTAGGTCTCTGGGCGAGCCTAGGTCCATGGGCGAGCCTAGGTCTCTTGCTTGGGACCATTGTAGGCTTTGCCTGCCTAGGCAATTTTTTAGCCTAGGTTTATTTGCGAGCCTAGGTCCTTGGGCGAGCCTAGGTCCCTTGCTTGGGACCATTGTAGGCTTTGCCTACCTAGGCAATTTCTTAGCCTAGGTTCATTTGCGAGCCTAGGTCTCTGGGGCGAGCCTAGGTTCCTTGGGATCATTGTAGGCTTTGTCAGCCTAAAAGGGAGTTTATGGCCTAGATCCCTATTGGGATCGTCTTTTGCCTGCTAGCCTTTTAGGAGGCTTATCTTGGGAGCCTAGGTCCCTTTGTTAGGACCATTGTGGGATTTGCAAGCCTAAAAGGGAGCTTATGGCCTAGATCCCTTTTAGGATCGTCTTGTGGCTGCTAGCCTTTTAGGGGGCTTATCTTGGTAGCCTAGGTCCTTTTGCTTGGGACCATTGTAGGCTTTACCAACCTAAAAGGGAGCTTATGGCCTAAATCCCTCTTGGGATTGTCTTGGGCTGCTAACCTTTAGGGGGCTTATCTTGGGAGCCTAGATCCCTTTGTTGGGACCATTGTGGGCTTTGCTAGCCTAAAAGGGAGCTTATCGCCTAGATCTCTCTTGGGATTGTCTTGGGCTTACTAGCCTTTTTAGGCGCATATCTTGGGAGCCTAGGTCCCTTTGTTGGGACCATTGTGGGCTGCCCGAGCCTAAAAGCGAGCTTATGCCTAGATCCTCTTGGGATCATCTTTGTCTGCTATCCTTTTAGGGGGCTTATCTTGGGAGCCTACGAATCTTGAATGGTTCATTTTTGCCCACTGAAATCTTGAGCAAATGTGTTTGCGAAAAAGGTAGACATTGCAAATGATATCTCACGTTCTTTCATTGAAGATAGTTTTTAACATAAGTCTTGAGTGATCTCAAAATTAAGCTAAGTACATTGAATAGACTAGGTATGCAACATCAAGTATAGAACCTCCTTAAGTTGTGAAGGTGTTGTAGCTATTTCCTTGCATGTTTGCATGTATGTTCCCTCGATCTGCCCACTTTAAAAGGTCTTTCCCAATTCGGGTTCCCAACATGCTTGGAAACTTCCACTTTTTGAGCACCATATCCCCCCACGAAAGCTTCGCTCTTGAACTCTTTTGTTGTATGCATTTTTCATCCTTCCCTTCTTGGATCACCTTGTCTCTTTCAATGAGCTCGAGCTCGAGTTCTCTAGCTTCACCATTGTTCTCGGGATCGTAGCAAGCGAAGCGAAGTTTCTCCAATTTCAACGGCCACAATCGCTTCCGACCCATACACTAAGCTAAAGGGCATCATTTTGGGGTCATTCGGTATGCCCAAAGAACTTGATCTCATCCACCCAATATGATTTTTTCTCACAAAAGTATAATCATTTGCAACCTCGCCCATTTGCTTGAGGGTTCCCAACAAGCTGTGAAATTTTGCTTGACTTTATATTCTTCACACCATTCCGACCTTCTTTCCTTGGAATTGAGTGCCATTAAAATTAAAATTTTGGGCGCCAGTATCACATGTGATATTTTTCCACAAAAATTTTAAGTTATCCTAGCTATGCCTGGAAATTCAATCCACTTAGAAAAGTACTATTCCACAATGATGAATTTCTTTTAAGCTCTAGCTATTGGAAATGGACCCAAGATATCGATTCTATTGATCAAAAGGACAAATGATGGGGATCGTTTCCAGCTGGGTTGGTGATGAGTTAGGTTCGCATGGGCCCGACACCGTGCACTTTTTGACAAATCCCATTGCATCCTTTGCTAAAGTCGGCCAAAAGTAACCTTGACGTATCACCTTCTGGGCAAGCGCCTTGCCTCCCGAATGGTTACCACAGTTGCCTCATGAATTTCCCTCATTACATACATTGCCCTTTCCGGCCCAAGGCACTTTAATAATGACCCTTCTATTGATCTTTTATATATCTCATTGTCTATCATCTGGAATCGGGATGCTCTAACCTGGACCCTTCTAGCTTTTATCGGATCTAATAGTTAAGTTCCCTTTTCTAAGAAATTCTTTAGTTCTTCCATCCAATCGATCGGGGTGTCGATTAGACACACTAGTGCCTCACTTGGATATCGCTCGATGGGACCTTCCTCCGCTAGAAAGTCTGACTGAGCTGCCACTAACATGATCACTTTCCTCGAGCTGCTCTCAGTTACTGCACTCGCGAAGCGAGCTAAAGCATCGGCTCGCTCATTTTCATTCCTTGGGATCTGTTGTAGTTGAAAAAATTCGAACTTTTCCATCAATCGCTTTGCTTTCTCCAAATAATTAGCCATGGATCGGTCCTTAGCTTCAAACGAACCTTCAACTTGCATTGCCACAAACTGTGAGTCGGTGTAGGCTACCAGTCTCTTCACATTACATTTCTGCGCCATTTTTAATCCTGCCAATAGAGCTTCGTACTCAGCCTCATTGTTTGTCACCTCAAATTCTAAGCGAAGTGCCACCTCGACCTCGAAAGAATTAGGTTTCTGCAACAAGATCCCATCTTCACCTCCTGTAGCCACCGCCAACCCATCCATGTGCAGCAACCATGTCACTTCCTCTTTTTTATTCTCAATTTCCGACCCATTTGCCTCGTTAACGAAGTCGGCTAACACTTGGGCCTTCACTGCCGCTTTGCTTTGGTACTTAATATCAAGTTCTCCCAATTCAACGGACTATTTTACTAAGGGACAGCTCCGATTTTGCTAACACTTGTCTCAACGGTTGATTTGTGAGAACAATAATTTGATGAGACTGAAAGTAAGGTCGCAACTTCCTAGCTGATACTACTAAGGCTAGAGCTAGCTTTTCAGTCTCTAGGTATCTCTCTTCGGCTCCTTGTAACAACTTGCTCACGTAGTAAACTGGGCGATGAACCCTTCTTAACCCCGTCTCTTGCCAATACCGAGCTCACGGCTCGCTTTGAAAGCTAGGTATAAAAATAGAGCGTCTCCTTTTCTGGGTTTGGACAATAAAGGTGGAGACATAAGGTAACTTTTCAAATCTTCGAATGCCTTCTCAGATTCCTCCGTCCAGTGAAAATTCTTCATGTTTCTCAAAGTGTTGAAAAAAGGGAGGTTGCAATCAACTGACCTCGAAATGAACCTATTTAACGAGGCGATCTTTCCGGTAAGTTGATGTACTTCATTAACTGTTCTAGGCGAACTCATCTCCATTATAGCTTTTATTTTCTCTGGGTTCGCTTCGATCCCCCTCTCATGCACCATAAAGCCTAAAATTTCCCACCTCGCACTCCGAAGGTGCACTTCGCCGGATTCAGTTTCATAACATAGGCTCGCACTATTTTGAAAGCCTGCCTCAAGTGCTCAAGATGATCCTCTTCCTTCACACTTTTTACCAACATGTCGTCAACATACACCTCCATTGATTTGCCAATTTTTTTCTCTAAACATGAGGTTGACTAACCTCTGATAAGTAGGTCCCGCATTCTTTAACCCAAAAGGCATTACCATGTAACAATAAACTCTGTTCTCCATCACAAACGAGGTCTTATCCCTGTTTTCCTCCGCCTTAAAAATTTGGTGGTACCCTTGGTGTAACGGCCCGCCTTCCAGATTGACGACTATCCCCACAAACCAACACAAGTCTTTCCAGCGCGCAATATCCTAACTCACGCGCACCCTGAGAGCAGCTTCCCAGGGGGTCACCCATCATATAATTGCTTTGGGCCAAGCACGCTTAACTTTGGAGTTTTTATATGATGAGCACCAGAAAAGAAGATGCATCTTGTTGATATGAGTAGTACCTATCAAATCTTTTAAGCTCTCCTCAACTGTATAGTCCCATACCTACACAGTCTCAGAATCTCTTCTTATTCGGGTGTGGGATCAGTTCATTCATGTTCCCCTCCGCCTAGAAGCCTGCCAGGAGCCGCTCCTTGTCCGTGCCATCTTACATAATGAGTTTTTACATGATGAGCACCAGAAAAGAAGATGCATCTTGTTGATATGAGTAGTACTTATCAAATCTTTTAAGCTCTCCTTAACTGTATAGTCCCATACCTACACAGTCTCAGAATCTCCTCTTATTCGGGTGTAGGATCAGTTCATTCATGTTCACCTCCGCCTAGAAGCCTACCAGGAGCCGCTCCTTGTCCGTGCCATCTTGCACCGGCGATCACTCCCGCCCTCTTCGGCCCGGGCGTCACAAGCCCACCGGCTTCCGCTTGGTTCGTCCCGAACCCACCTTACTAGGAGAGGTCCGCTCGATACCATTTGTAACGGCCCGCCTTCCCGGATCGACATTGTCCCCACAAACCAACACAAGTCTTTCCGGTGTTTTGTGACGCTCGGGGGCCGAAGAGGGCGGGAGTGATTGCGGTGCAAGATGGCATGGACAAGGAGCGGCTCTGGCGAGCTTCTAGGCGGAGGGGAACATGAATGAACCGATCCCACACCCGAATAAGAGGAGATTTCGAGCTGTGTAGGTATGAGACTATACTGATTAAGAAGAGCTTAAAAGATTTGATAGGTACTACTCATATCAACAAGATGCATCTACTTTTTCAGTGCTCATCATATAAAAACTCGAGTTAAGCGCGCTTGGCCCGAGCAATTATATGATGGGTGACCCCCTTGGAAGCTCTCTCGTGGTGCGCGTGAGTGAGGACAAAGCATTTGGAAAGACTTATGTTGGTTTGTGGGGATAGTCGTCGATCTGGAAGGCGGGCCGTTACACTGGTAAGTATCCATCATGTAAGCAAAGCACATCCTGTCATGGAATCTACCAAAAGGTCGATGCGGCGGAGGTAAGGGTCCTTGGCACATGCCTTATTCGGATACGTGAAGTCTCGTGCACATCCTCCATTTTCATTAGCCTTGGGAACTACAACCACATTTGACAACCATTCTCGAACTGAATCTCACAACATATCCCACTTCCAATAGTTTATTGACCTCGTTTTCTATAATTTTGTTCCTTTCACTTCCAAAGCTTCACTTTTTTCGCTTATTTGGCCTCGCTAACGGGTCCATGTTGATCGGTGAACCATCACTTGGGGTCTATGCCTTGGAAATCGAAGGTTTCGGCAAAGATATCCACGTTCTCCTTAAGAAATTGAATCATCATTACTTCTAGCTTGAGTCCATTTGGGACCCTATTTTAGTGAACTTATTGGTCGCTTTGACTCAAGCTCAATCACTTTGTATTGCTCCATTGGCTCGACCCTATACTCCGCCATTGTCCTTACTTTCTTGACCTTCTCTTTTTCTTTTTTACTCAGTCCAACTTCTTCCTCACGCGTTATTTGCCTTATGGTTTCACTTCTCTCCCTTCCTTTTTCTTTTTTAGGGAGACATTATAACATTCTCTAGCCATCTTCTGATCACCTCGCACTTCGCCTATTCCTCCTGCTGTAGGGAACTTCATCTTCAAGTGGTAGGTGGATACCACAGCTTGGAACTAATTTAGCCCGGGTCGCCCCATGATCACATTATAAGCAAATGGGGCATCTACCACCAGGTACTTGATCATGATTGTCTTTCAGCACGGCACTTCGCCTAACGAGGTGGGGAGATCAATGGTTCCTAGAAGGACCACTTCGCTTCCCCCAAACCCTGTCAGCGGAGTGTCAACTGGATGTCAGGCAGTTACATCTAATTCCATCTTCCTCAACACATGCATAAATAATACGTCTGTTGAGCTCCCATTGTCCACCAAGACTTTTTGTACAGCAAAGTTGGCGATATCCATAGTGATCACCATCGGGTCGTTCTGACCTGCCTCGACCCCTACGAGGTCACGACCATCAAACGCAATAGGGCTAGAGTTTTGGACACTCATGACCTTCAGCTTTCTTTTAGAATCATAGGTGAGGTTACACGTATGCTTCCTCCTCGCGGTCTGCGAGTCACCTCCACTAGGACCTCCTGCTATCATGTGTATAACTCCCCTACGAGGCAAGTTATCTCCCTCTTGATTTTGCGCCCTAGAACGTTCCTTGGGCGTTCTTGCTTATGTCCGACCTCATGGCGACCTCTCGACCGGCCGCAACTTGCGAGCCGGTGATCTTCACCTAGGGTCCCGGCTAGGTCCTCCACCTCCACCTCGTGCTTCTTTCAAAACAAAATTTTGTAGGTAACCTCTTTGAATGAGCCTTTCAATCTCATCTCACAATTGGATACAATCCCTAGTATCGTGGCCATGGTCTTTGTGAAAGCGATAATATTTGTCCATGTTTCTTCGACCGAGGTTGTCTTCATCTTTTTGGCCACCTTAGCATATCGGTTCGCTCTATGGCCATTAGGGCATGACTTGGGCGTATTCAACGAGTATATTTATTGTGCCTCGCTATCCTAGGCGATCTTGATCCGGACCTCGATCAGACCTCTCTCGGTCCTAAAGCCTCTCTCTAAGATCCCTCCCTTCCCGTGGAGCCTGGGCCATTTGGGACCACTCACGATCTTTCAAGGATAAAGATCCAAGGATAAAGATATTAGGCATCATATCGATTCTCATATCTTGCACCTCCAAAGCTTCATCATTAAACCAATTTATAAACTCCCTGAGTGATTCTCTCACACCTTGCCTTATAGTGAACAAATGTGAAGCCGACCTTCGAGTTCGCTTTTGGCTTGCGAACTGATACAAGAACTTTCGAGCCAGCTGTTCATAAGAAACCACAGTTCCCCTAGGTAATCCCATGAACCATTCATGCACCTTTCCCGTCAGCGTGGTAATGAATATTCTAGCATTCATGGCATCAAATTGCCCATACAATTGCATCACGTGGTCGAAAGCAGTGAGATGTTCCTGAGGGTCCCTATTCCCATCATATTTTGAGAGATCAGGAAGCTTGAAGTTCGGCGTGACCACCTCGGCTAGGATCTCGGGAGAAAATGGAGATCCTCTTTTCTGCAAAGCGGATGTTACAGCTCCCCTCCGCTTCAAATCATCTAGCTATCGAGTAACATGTCCGATTTGCTCACTTAGTTCATTTATGTCCGCTGGGTTGTTAACTGGTTCACCTACGACCTCCACTGGTCGCCTCGCTGGTGGCCTAACTGCTTGGCTAGCCACCTCTTCCAAGTCATCTGGTACTTCGTTTCGCTTCTCCACATTTCCTCCTTTCAGTGGGGAATCTTGAGGAGGTGCCTCCATAGCCTTCTTGCCATTTCTCTCCCTATCCTCCAACATCTTTTCCAGCATTTTCTCAAAGTCGCTAGCTTTCATGTGAATCATCTGCTCCTCCTCCCGAACCAAAGAAGGTTCTGCGAAGTGAAGTGAATCAATGGGGGATCCTCCTCGGGGAGGTTCCTCCATGACTCTCTGAGGTGTCTTTGATGCGTGCTTAGGTATTTCCAATGTCTTTCCTGGTATTTCCTCCATCTTTAGCTAGACCTCGTTCCCACATATGGCACCAACTGATTTAGGAAGGTAAATTAGATGTTCATGACCTAGGGGCCCACGAAGCGAGGTGAGGTACTATCCACGAGGTGACCTGACCTAGGGTCCCAAAAAAGCGAGGTGAGGTACTTTGTTCGAGGGTACCTGAAACAGAACGCACGTTAGGCTAGCTGGAATGGCTCCCAACTAAGGCCCTCCGATGCCTAAGTCAGAATCAGGTAGTTGAGGTACTTAGAAAGCTAAAGAGCGAGGTAATTTAGAATAATGACAAGTTGCCCTTTTACCTTGATTTTCGTGCCGTATTTATAGTACTGTTCACCGTGCAATGCGGATCATCGTACACGTAGCACCCTATCCACGGTGTGTAGCTCGCAGGCGACCTGACCCAAACTTTTGGGTCGGGTCGTGACCCATATAAAAAAGTTGCGGATCCTGGGGGTATCTTGGTAATTTCCAGCGAGGCGAGGTCAATATAGTAATTTTGACTTAGGCAAGGCTAATATGGTATATCAAGTGTCATTGTTGATTTAACGATGAAATCAAAAATTTAGTTTTAAGCAATCTAAATGATTTAACGATGAAATCAAAAATTTAGTTTTAAGCAATCTAATTATGACCATCTCCTTACAATTATGAACTCATGTAAGCTAATTTACAAATCTAAACATAAAACCAATCAAAATAGTCGACCCGATTTTGAATGGTGCGTGGCATGCCACTTTTCAACCTCAAGTTCTCACAAAACTTTAACCAAGAACTAAATATTTGTTAGAAGACAAAAACTTATATAAGATTGTCTACTGGGTTGAAATCCGTTAGACGAACCCCAATTCGACTTGGTAACAATAGTCGGTGGCATTTTTGTGAATTTGAATGCGGTGGCATTTTTGTAATATTCTGGGGGTGATATAATATAAGCTGGACCGGTGGCATTTTTGTAATATAAGCGATGGCGAAATCTTGTTAAAAGTATTAGCTTTTTCTCTAAAAAGTTTTAGTAATGTATTTGAAATGTAATAGTGATCCGCTTGAGCAGGTTTTTGATAATCATTACGAATTTTTTTTTCATCAAGAGTATTAGTATTTCTACTAAAACGTATTAGTAGTCTTATTTAAAAGTATTATGTTTTCGGTTAAGCTGTATTTTATTATTCCTCCTGAAAAGTAATAGTTTTTCTCATAAAAAGTATTAGTAGTTTCTATAAAAGTATTAGTTCTTCTTCCCCAAAAGTATGAGTTGTCATTCGAAAAATATTTGGTAATTTGCTAAAAATATTAGTTTTCCTCGAAATGTATTAGTAGTCCTCCTAAAATTTATTAGCAGCGGCAAGCGGATGTAGTGTTGGTACTTGTGCGGGCTGTTGGTGGGCTAGCGGGTCGTATGACAGGAGACTAACCCTTGTTAGAAATACTGAAATTTGAAATAACAGTTGTGGTAACTGGTAAGAGAGGCAAGGCATACAATATTGGTAACATAAATAATTTTTTTTGTGGATAATTTTTTTTCTTGAACAGATCCCCTTCGCTAATACACACAGAATTTTTAGATCTTTTTGTGTTGATACCCACAATTACATGCTTGTAAACCTTGCATTTATTTCCATTAATTCGACTATGAATTATTTTCCAACACAGCAACTTCAGATCCTCTGTTTCATATTGTGTCCATGTCATATCTTCTCTCCAAAAGCGGCAAAAACAGGAATTAATTCTTCTCGACGCCACTGGTAATAACTAAAGATATCAGCCTTGGATGGCAAGTAATCACCCTTAATCACAGGATGATTGATAAAATTATCCGTCCAGGCAGTGATAGCTGGGAATTTCAAAGGGTCAAGGATATTCACAGAGGCAACGTCTTCCCAAATAGGCAATATATAGGAAACAAATCCAATCACGATGTCCAAATATCCAATTGTATCCCCTCCAAAGAAACTCTTCCCTTTAAGCTTTTCTTCAATTTTTTCCAGGTCCTCAATGGCTAATTTCACAGCTTTCTCTTGCTTCTCACCTTCTAAACAAAGAGCAAGCCATGCTGATTCAAGAACCTGACCAACAATGATAATGTGAACATAAAAAGGTTTCTCCATCTATCAAAGGGAAATAAATTACAAATATCAACACTGAAGTTTGGGGTAATCATAACGAAACCCACAGAAGTTTCAAAATTAAAAAAACAAAACCCATGAGGTTTGCTTCTCTTACATTTTTAACCCAATCCTTAGCTGAACTAAAAGAATTAGCTCACTTTGTCAAATATTTTATAATTACATCCCTTAGCTTTTCTGCATATTACAAAAAGTCCCAACTTTCACTTTATATTTTAGAATTAAATCCCTCAATTTTTTAGATATTACAAATAAGTAGACAAAAAGTTTGAGCTATTTGTAACATTTAGAAAAATTGAGGGATGTAATTGTGGACTATTTAATGACCTCGGTAATTCCATCAGCTAACTCCAGATTGGATAAAATGTAAAACGGAATCAAATCTTAAAGGATTTTCTATAATTTTGAAATTTCTTGATTTTTTTTTATAACTATCACAATCCTCATGGATAGTTTTTGTAATTGTCCCTATTTCAAATTGGGATAAATTTACCCAGGACCAACCTGTTAATTCAACTACATATATAATCTTAATCTATAATTCAAATACATGTAAATTTATTAAATTTTAAATTTTGCTTAAAGTAAAACATCTCTTTGCCATTATATATTTTTTTTTAAAAAATAGAGAAGAAAAATTACCTTTGAAATTTAATCTAATTGCCAAAAAACTCTATTATCTTTCAAAAATACAAATACTCCAGTCACAAATATTTTTCCTCCTTCATAAACGAACAAAATATTTCAAAATCCCCCTCATAGTTATAAAAGCAAACTTGAGGGGGCTTTTTATAATTTTGAAACATGTGAGGATTTTTTTGTAACTAGCCCAAACCTCAGGGAGTTTTTTGTAATCATTCCTAGTTTTTATTATCATGTACCTTTTCATCTGCAAATCTAGCCCAGAACCGAGCTTGGGCCCTTTGGTAAGGATCCTGAGGCAACAAGGGGTTGTTCTTCCATATCTGATCGATGTATTCGAGAATAATTGAGGACTCTGGTAAAGGATTTTCATCATGAATGAGAACTGGCACTTTCCCATAAACAGGATTCACCTCAGAAAGCAGAGGGCTCTTGTTGAATATATCTTCTTCTATGTATTCATTCGTAGTCTACGCCCTTTAGTTTCAAGGCCCATCTCACCCTCTCAGCAAATATGCTAACCCAAAATCCTACAAGTTTCACACTACCCTCCTTACTCTTCTCCATTTCGGTGGGATTTACATCCTTTTAGCTCTTTGTTATTATATAGTTTCAAGATTTTGTTTGCTTTCAGATATATGGCTTATTTGTCAATCTTGGAAACATCATGTGAGCTCACATGGGACAGTTGTTTTCAAGTTTCATCCGGTGAACAACGAACCCAATGCAAATGGTAATTTTAAATTTTTTATTTTTGTTATTTTCATTAATATAAAAAATGTTAAATTTTATTTTTTATTTTATTCTCATTATTGCAAAAACAAATGAAATGAAATTATATTTTTGAATGGTTTATTACTTTTAGAGTAAAACACAAGTAAAAAGAAAATCTGAATAAAAAAAAAAGTAAAAACAGGAATTAAAAAGCAGAAAAATAAAAAGAAAGTATAAAAACGGGAATTAAAAACGATTTTAAAAGAAAGTGAAAAATCGGTTTTAAAACATAAAATGACAAACAGAAATAAAAAAAATTAAAAAGCAGAAAAATAAAAAGAAAGTATAAAAAGATTTTAAAAAACAATTTTAAAAGAAAGTAAAAATGATTTTAAAACAAAAAATGAAAAACAGAATTAAAAAATAGAAAATAAAAAACGAATTTAAAAGGCAGAAATAAAAATAGAGATTAAATCATTAAAAGAATAAGAGATTAAATAAGAAACAGAAACTGGACAACAGAAATTAAAAAACAAACATTAAAAAAGAAAATGAAAAACAGAATAAAAAGATTTTAAAAAACAATTTTAAAAGAAAGTAAAAAACAATTTTAAAAAAGAAAATGAAAAACAGAATTAAAAAAAAACAGAAAGTATAAAAACGAATTTAAAAAGCAGTTTAGAAAAAAACAGAAAATTAAAAGTAGATTAGAAAAAAAAAAACAGAAAATAAAAAACAGCCATTAAAAATTTAGTTATTAAAAATAACTAATACTCTTTTATTTAATGATTGTACAAATCTTATAAATTTCAACAAGGTGGTGGATATGGAACATTGAAGAAGTATGTTTGAAAAAAGCATCTAGTGGATTATGGAATATCTCCTAATCAAATTCAAATGCACAGGTACGTCTCATCTGTGCAACCAGATATGCCAAACCAACCCGGTTTATTTAAATATGAAGATAAACGATGGAGAGAGAATTTAGCTAAATTTGTAGCTATGGAACATTTATCATTTAGTTTTGGTGAGAAAGCTACTTTAGAAAAACTTCTTCAAACATCATTAAATCCCGTTAGTAGACATGTTCATCGATCCTCACTTACGCGTGAACTTAAGAATTTAGTTACGAATAATAAAAGAAATTGAATTAGGGAATTTGGAAATTCACCTCAAAAAGTTTATATTTGTGCTGATATTTGGAGTGATCATTGACAAACTCATAGTTACATTGATGTTACATGTTATTGGATAGATAGTTCGTGGAACATTCAAAAACGATTACTTGTCTATCGTTTTTTGATGCAAATCACACGATAGATAATATATTTAGAATGCTTTATTTGATTTTGCAAGAATATAATTTGGTAGATAGAATATTTTCTATTTCTTTTGATAATGCTAGTTCTACTAATGCTACCATTGGAGAACTTACATTGCTATGCAAACCATCTTTAGGAGGTAGATATTTTTAGATAAGATGCATATGTCATGTAATGAATTTATGTGTTCAAGATGGGCTAAAATTATTAAAAAAACATTTTGCACCTATTAGGGAAGCATTGTGTTATTTATGGTCACATCCATCTGTTATGAAAAAATGGGGTAAATTTTGTAAACAACATAATGTGCATCCTAAAAGATTTTCCCGGGATGTACCAACTCGTTGGAATTCAACATATGCATTATTACAGGCCTCATTTGATTATAAAGATTTATTATATGCATTTTTCAACACTTTGCAAACTGATGGTATTCATATATATACTCATCAATCGAATCAATGTACTTACTTATGTGATATGTTAAGAATATTTTCCAAATCTACAAATTTATTATCGGAGGCTTATTATCCAACTTCAAATTTAGTTTTAAATACATGTATTAGTATTGCTAGCGCTTTTAATGAATGCATGAATGATGCAACTTTAGCCGAATATGTTTTATCTATGAAATCAAAATGGTTAAAGTATTTTCGTGAAATTCCAAAACTTTATTTACTTGCTTTTGTTTTAGATCCTAAATGTAAATTTGATATGTTAGAAGGAATGCTAAATGTTTATTATGATGTATTGTATTCGCAACCTTATGAGACACATCTAAGACCAAACTTATATCGATGTTATTTGAACTTAGACAAAATATAAATGATATTTATTGAGAATATAGTGTAAAATTCAAAGGAGAAGTTAGTCAAATCGAAACACAACAATCTATTAGTTCCAGTACATCATCCGTTTCAACTGTTGCGGTAGAGCAAGCGTATAGCTCCGGTGGAAATATTTTGGATGCGACCTGTCCGACTGTTCAATGAGTTTGACACGGAGACAAATACAACCAGAACGGGAGGAGAAAATAGGAGTGATTGATCAACGCCACGCCTAAAAGGTAACGAGGGTAAAAAAAAGATAAACGAACTACGTGGACTTTGATTCCTCGATACTTAAGAGGATACATAAGCAACTTAATATTATTATTAATATTAAGCTCAAAACTTAATATTATTATTAATATTAAGTTCACATCCTTTTCTTTTTTTCTTTTTTTCTTTTTATTTTAAACTAAATTGCTAAAATCAAAAACAAAGGTTCCGGTTTTAACTGGAACTGGAACCGTATAGGAACCTGGTTCGGGTTTGGAACCAGAACCGTGAAAATAAGGTTCCGATTCCAGTTATTCGATTTGAAGGAACCGAAACCGATGGAACCAAAACCGGAAGCGACAGTTCTAGAACTGTGGCCAAGTCTATATATCAGTGTTGATTATGTCCTTATGGGTGGAACATCAATCAAAAAATGGGCATAGGCGGCCAAATATATGTTAAAATACAAACAAAACTAAAAAAAAAATATTTTTTTATTAATTGTTTTCTTAGTACAATGAGATATAGTAGGGAATGAGATACACACATTTAGGTGGGATCGAATCGGAATCAATCACCCTGACAGAGCACAAGACTGATGCGTTGTTTTATTCCTAATGTATACCAATAGCTAAACTTTGAAGCAAACCTTGTTGTTATTCCAATTATTGCGACTATGCTTTATTCTCTAACACATCTCCAAATTCTGTATTCCGCGATCATGCTTACATAATCTAGTAATGCAAAGAAGATGCATATTTAGGCATTAATTCTCTACTACGCCACTGGAAATAAGAAATCATATCAGCCCTGGAAGGCAAATATTCACCCTTGATCACGTCATGATTGATGAAATTATTTTTCCAGGCAGCAATAGATGGGAATTTCAAGGGATCAAAGATTTTCACCGAGGCAACTTCCTCCCAAACAGGCAACATATAGGAAACAAATCCAATTATTAAATCCAGAAATCCAATTTTATCCCCTCCAAAAAACCTTTTCCCTTTTAGCATTTCTTCGATTTTTTCGAGGGTCTGAATGGCCACTTTCACTGCTCTCCCCTGTTTCTCACCTTCTAAGCAAACAGCATGCCATCCTGGGTAAAGAAGCTGCAGGAAGAATGATATGTAACTGTTTAGCACAAATGGTGCCTACGCGTAAGTTTTAGGGATAATTACAAAAACTACCGAGAATTTTGGGGTAATAACAAAAAAAATCTAGAGAAGTCTTAAAAATCAAAAATCCCTTTGAAATTCGATTTCTGTTAGTCGTTTGTATCCTACAATTACATCCCTCAATTTTTTTTAAGTGTTACAAATAGTTAGATGTAAAATGTAAAGAGTTTGGGTCATTTTTAATATTTAAAAAAGTTAAGGGATAATAACTATAAAATATTTGATGAAGACACCAAATCTCGTCGATTAGTTGAAGTAAAAATATAAGACCAAGCAGACCTTGAGGGGTTATTGTAATTTTGAAATTCTTTGGGTTTTATTGTAGTTACCCCAAACTTCAGGGGTGTTTTTTGTAATCATCCATAATTATTATACCGTGATCCGTGTGTGATAGAATGAAACATAAGAATATGTTCATCGTTCAATTATTCAAATAAAATAATACAAACTAAATTATAAAAACTACTCCTAAAGTTCAGCATAATTTTTGAAGATAATTTTGTAATTAAACTAAATTTCAGAGATAGTTTATGTACCTTTTCTTCGACAACTTTAGCCCAAAACCGAGCTTGGGCTCTTTGGTAAGGATCCCGAGGCAACAAGGGGTTGTTCTTCCATATCTGATCGATGTATTCGAGTATAATGGAGGACTCTGATAATGGATTTCCATGATGAATGAGAACTGGCACTTTTCCATAAACAGGGTTCACTTCAAAAGCAGAGGGCTCTTGTTGAATATATCTTCTTCTATGTATTCATACTCAACGCCTTTCAGTTTCAGGGCCCATTTCACCCTCTGAACAAATGGGCTAACCCAAAACCCTACAAGTTTCACACTACCCTCCTTACTCTTCTCCATTTTGGTGGAATTACATTCTTTTACCTCTTTGTTTATAATATGGCGTCAAGATTGTTTTTGTATTAAGATATTTGACTCATTTGTCAAGCTGGAAACATCCTGGAAATGTTCCCATGGGAAAATTGTTTCAACACTATATAATTCTGAATAATAATTATAATAGCTGAAATCGTTCGTTTGAATTTTCTACTATTATATATGCTGAATCTTATTTAAACATAAATACATATTAATAGACTAAATTAAAGTATCTGAAAAAATGATCATAATACAAGTCCTAGCATTGTGGTATTGGTATTCATTTTCAACACGTAATTGACTAACAACCCCAATATTAGTTATTAATTAATTTGCATAAAGATTAGTATTGGTATTCAAATTTACAACGTAATTCACTAAGAAGTTCGATTAATTAGTTATTAATTAATTTGGATAAAGATGTGTTGTAGTGATGTGGCATCCCCTCTCTCCGTTACAAATAGATTCGTCAATGGGTCGGACCCGTTTGGATCCGAGACTCGTCCCATAAAGGTCGGAAAGGACCCATAATCGTCTCAAACCCACCAACCCAAACCCATATCTAGCGGGCAAGACCTATCAAACCCATTAAACCCGCCTATGTCATATATTTATAGGGAAATTGATACAAATTGATACAAATGTCCGTCTTTTATGCTTTCCGGTACTATTTTACCTAAATTTACGCTCCCGCCCTTTTTTCACACAACAATATTCTCCAGCAAAAATTCCCGAACTTTTTTACGCTTTGTTTCGACATTGTTTCTAACATGTTTCTTTTAATAAATTTTCCGTGAAAAAATAAATTTTTCCATCGTTAAATAATCCATTTTATACTCGAAGTCTTTAAAAATCAAGAAATATACACATAAAACAACACATATTAAAACCAAATAAATTAAAAATATTGTAGAAGCAACATGAATAAAAAAATCACAATTCAATTTTTGATCCAATGCATGAAAAAAAATGGAAACAACTAGGAGGCAATATAGAAACAAACCAGAAACAATATAGAAAACACCATGTGAGTAAAAAGAGTTAAAAATAGGTAAAAATTGTATTTAAACATCGAAAACTTCACGGAAACAACAAAGAAACATCGGAACAACAATAAAAGGGTGTGGAAATAACCCAGGAACAACGTAAAAAATATTAAAAACACCACATGAATAAAATGAGCTTAAAAATAGGTAAAAACTGTATTGACACATTGAACACTTCATAAAAACAACAACAAAAATTATTAGAACAACATTAAAAATATTATAGAACAACACAGAAACTGTACAAAATAATATATGAATAAAAAATAGCATAAAAAATAGGTTAAAGTTATTTTGAAACATCGAAACAACAAAGAAACAACATAGAAACAATAAATAAACAAATTTAAACGACATCGAAACAACATATATAACATATAAATCAATGCTTGAACCAAAAAAAAAAAGAAAAAAAATAAAAATAATCAAAAAATATGCAGGAGCGTAAAAGAAATAGCTACAAAAGGAAAAAAAAATAGGTACAAAAGAAAAAAGAAATAGGTACAAAAGTAATAGGAGCATATTGTGTGGTATGTAGAGCTGTCAAAAGACCGGGCTGGGTCGGCCCAATCCGAGCCCACCGGGCTTCTCGAAAAGTTGGGCCGAGCCAAACAGTGCCCGGGCCGCAAAAATGGGGAACCCAGCCCGACCTAAAAACAAAAATTGCACTAAAAAAGTCGGGCTTTCCGGGCTTGCCCGCCGGGCCGGGCTTTTGAGGCCCGACTTTTTTCGGGCCTTGAAAAATAGAGCCCAGCCTATTAGAAAACCGGGCTGGTTCGGGTCGACCCATCGGTAGGAATTGACAAATGACTCTAGGTATGTGTACCAAAATCAGCTTAATCCATATAATTTCCCCTATATTTATACTTATTTTTATGATTTTTTTCATGATATTACTACCAAAAATTATTTGGAATGGGATATTTATACAAGGGAATTGGTTGTAGCTCAAATGGTTGATTATTTTCAATCTAAGCTATGACCTAGGATCAATTTTCCAACCAATCTCACGTTATAGTCCATGCGCACCCAAGTGGGTGGATCCACCCTTGGATCCACACACACCCATGTGGGTATGTGTGTGTGTATGTGTGATCCAATGGTGGATCCACCCACTTGGGTGCCACCCAAGTGGGTGGCATGAACCAAACTCAATCTCACATCTTCCAGGACTTTGTACTTAAAAAATGAGATATTTATATAATCTGTAGATATATTAATTATCAACATAAACATGATAAATAAACTAAAAAAAAATCTACTTCTTAATAAAAGAAACAAGAAAATCCTAATATACATTATATACATTACTTGTATGGGTGAGGTCCTACTAAATCTTTACGGCTTTACCCATACCAGATTCGTCGGATCTAAAATTGTTTACTCATTGCCCGTCCCAGACCTATTTACTTGTCTAAAATCAGTCCCAATTTAGGCGGGTTTAGATATTACTCAAACCCATTAACATCCCTAGTTACAGATCTAAAACATGGTATAACTGTACGAAAGAGGAAGTGATCTTTTAAAGGGTGAAAAGGTGGAGGTTTCGACATGAGTTGAACTAGCTCTAGTTGACCTGTCAAAGCCATATATCAAGACCTATTATAAATACTACCCACAAACTCAACATTTAACACACCTATATGGCTATATGTAGTGGTGGATGCATGTGTGTAGCACACAATTTTATGTCTGTAAAGGTCTTGTCCATGCCACCCACTTGGGTGGCACCCAAGTGGGTGGATCCACCCTTGATTTACACACATACACACACACACCACATTGGTGTGTGTGGATTAGGTGGATCCACCACAGGTGGTAAGTGACAAACAATTGACAAACAAGAAAAAGTAATACAAATAATTTTTATTAAATTAAAAGAAATAAATGTGGGTTACAATTCTCAGGTTTCTCTTAATTTTTCTATTCAAGAATAATATTTACTTAATTTGGAACTACAAAGTTAAATTTCCTAGTTGGATCTCCTTCAAGCTTGATTTTGTCCTTTAAGAACATTAATTCGAGGGTCGAATGACTTATCCTCGAATTGAACGTTGGAACTTAAAGAATGCTTGAATTTAGATTTGAGAATTTCTTTGTGGAATTGACTCTTGAATCTACTCCAAGGTGGATTTAGACTTCAATAACTTTAATTCGAGGGTTTAACACTTTGGTGTCGAATTAAATGTTATCATTGGATGGACTAGGCGATGAACGCCTTGAATGCTACTGTGGGCCTTCTTGAATTTGAACATCTTAAGTTTAGAGAATTTCACCGCGTTCCTTGCTTGGAATTCTTCTCCATAACTTATGTGTTTTATTTTTAGTGTGAATAAATTATGAGGAGTCCTTTTTATACGTGTATGGTGTGAATTTTTGCCTTAATTACCAGATGAAATAGTGTGATTTGTCTTGCATATATTGCCATAATCAAAAGATTGTGATTTGATTGGACTTAACTCTTTACCAAAACATCGTAACTCACTTTCTTATTTGCAAGATCTTATCTTTATTGCTAAGATTGAAGATTTTGTGATTTGGTACTCCCCGTCCCAATTGTATAGTCTAGTTTGATTTTTACAAAGATTAAGAAACGTATTGAAAATTATAAATATACAAAATATTTACTTGTTTTGCCATTATTTAATAAATAGTGTAAATTACAAAATGCATATTAAATAAGGTTATAATAGTAAAAAAAATGGAAAAATTACTATTAAATATAGAAAGTGAACTATATATTTGGGACATTCCCAAAAAGAATATTGGATTATATATTTGGGATGAATGGAGTGTTAAATTTTGAGGGGGGGAGGAATTAAAATTTAAACATATAGGCACAAAAATTCTTTTTAGAAAATTCTATATATTTGGGCTTTGAGAAAAAATACAGCTAATAGTGGTTCAGCGTGCTACCTATACCTCTGCCTATATGTGACGTGAGAGTTCCCAAGCTTTGAGTATCTTAGTCACCGGTTTCAAGTTCGAGTTCCTATACACCAATTAAGGTTTAGTTCGTATTATCGGACACACTGACTATGTAAATCTAGGGATGACAAAATCCCCGAGGGGAACCATATCCGTTGGTACCCGAATAAATTGGGATGGGAAATCTCCGATTAATTCGGGAATGGGAGCGGAGATGGGGATTCCCCGCTTTTCTGAAACCGGGGATGGTATTTATATCCCCCGTCCCATCCTCGTCCCTGTCCCCGCCCTCGATTAGATGAAATGGGGATTCCCCGTCCCCGTCCCCACTCGATATATATATATATATATATATATATATATATATATATTTATATATATGCATATATATTATTAATATTAATTATGTTTATATTTTTATTTTATTAAATTGTAAAATTAAACCCTAAAAATTATATGTTTTATACTATAATGATTTTTAATTTTTAAAATTACAAGATTTTGTATTTCGAAAATTATTGTATTTAACTCAATTTGTTAAAGTATTTTACATTGTAGAGTTATTATAAGATTAGCTAGTGATTCATGATATTTTATCTATTTTATTATTAACTATTTTAAGTAAACAAAATATTTTTTTATTAAAAAATACAAAACGGGGACCCCGAATCCCCGCGGGGACCCCATTCTCCGAACGGGGAATCCCCATTCCCATACCAGATGCTCAAAACGGGAAATGGTATGGGGATGATATTTGAAATGGGATTCGAGGACGGGGATGGTATGTGCCATACCAGTCCCGTCCCCGCCCATTGCCATCCTATGTAAATCCGGTTAATCACACACTATCTATATCGTGGATCACCAAAAACTTAATTAACCAGGTGGGTTAGCCCAACTGGCCACCACATGAGACTCAATGGCCTTGTTTGTTTATGTTTCCAACAACATATTTCCAATTTCCAACTATTTATAAAACTGGAATCATGTTTGTTTATAAATTTTCCAATGGAAATCATATCATTTTCATATTCCATTTTTCACATAAAACTACATCTCAAACCTATAATTTTAATTCTCAACCCTATACACTATCATACATCACTCATCAATCACTATTATCATATTTTCATCCAATTATACATATGGGACCCATCATTACCAACTCTATCCACTTAAAATATTATTATTTTTTAATTATTTATAACTAATGGGGCCTACCACCCTACAATCTTACAAATATAATATTATATATCCAATTAAAATATCCAATCACTATCAACTTTTCAAATCATTATATACATAAAATAATACTTCAAAACTACTCAACCAAACAAAATCTCATTTCCAAACCTACATAAAACTCATTTTCATTCACTCATCCAAACATATTTCCAATTTTCACACAAAAACCAATAAATTCTCAAAATTCAATTTCCAACACTAGAAATTAGAAATGGTCCATGGAAACATAACCATACAAGGCCAATGTCTCTTGTGGGGTGGAGGTCAGGGGTTCAAGGTCTTGCTCCATCAAATTGCTTCCCGGGGCATATGCGAACTGGTAAAGATGTGGTGGAACTCATACTGAAGAATAGCATCTCTATGGGTTTGACTCGGGGAGAGATCAACTATTATTAGATTTGGGGGGTCGAACATTAAATGAATTAAAATAATAATAATAATAATAATAATAATAATAATAATAATAATAATAATATTTACCTACGGTTTTTTTTGGTTATTATGATGGAATTAATTACCTCCGTAAAAATTAAAAAAAGACTTTATAAAAAACAAAAATTCAATATAAAAAAACAAAGTATATGGCGTCTACAATTTGTTATGTTTAGTGTCTGCTTTTGTCTTCACCTATTTTGTCATATCAATTGATTAAATAAATCATTGTAATTATTTAATGCAAGCGATATAATTTTGTGTTACCAAAATGTAGCCAAAAAAATAACAATTAACAAAATATATTGTTACCTAGAGTGTTGTTTAGTTAAAGAGATACCTATTCATGTTACAAAAGAAATAACAAAAAAATGTGATGCTTAATAAGTGTTACTTATTTAAAATCAGTTACATATAAGCATTACATATTGATAAAGTGTTACAATAGTGTTACATAAATATTGTAATAAAAAAATGTTAGAAACACGTGTTACATAAAGTGCATTATGTAAAAAGTGCTACAATTTTGTGTTAGCTCATGTCATTTATGTTGTAGTGTTCTAAATTCATTTCTTGATACCCGCATACTACTGCACCAAAACATGTTTATTTTATATAAAGACTTATAATTATATGAATATTTAAATGACAACGAGTACCCTATCAAAATCTAATTAAATAATTACACCATCTTATTTTATCCAAACACTTCTACAACTTGTTTTTAAAATAAGATCTAACATCTTATAAACTCTAATAACATTTTATAAATGTAGGAACTTATAAGATCTTTTTTATAAGCTTAGCCAAACACCCAATAAGTAGTTATGAGATACTTGTGGTGGTTGCACTGTATCATATTTATAGAGTTGACTTTGAGGTACAGACGAGCTTTCCATGTGGCAAGATCGCGTAGACCTCTCTATCACATCAAAAGACACGATCAATGGTGGTAGCTCGTGGTGACCCAAATTGGGACTTCAGGTCGGACCTGAATAAAAAAGACACGGATCCTAGGGCATCTTCGCTATTTTCATGACTAGCAAGGGTAAAATGGTCATTTCGACCTTCGTACTTATCAAATAGAAGCACTAAGTTGTAAAGAAATCAAAGTCAAAGAATGGCCATTTATTTTAGGCCATTCTGGTTGGCTGCCTTTGAACTTTACAACTTGGAAAGTCACGAAGCTAGCCTGCTTGTCCACACATAGTGCGCAGCCACTGGACTACAGAGAAATATCAAACAGAAAATTATTTAATCAACGGTCGGGCCATATACCTTAATCATCTCTATCGTTACTAATTTACCAATTTTCTATATTTTAAAAAGAATTTGTTAATCATTTGCAAAAAAAATAAAAAAAATTGTTAATTAAAATTGTAAAAATCTAATTGTAACGATATAAAATACTATAATAGATGTGGTGGTTAATCAATGCAGAACCTTAATAATCATGATTTAAATCATTTGATTCAATAGAGGTGCCTAGCCTCATCCCTTTAATAAAATGAGGTTAGCCATTTCAAATTTTGTCCCTCCTTGTGTGTAAAGATCTGATTTTTATAAAAATGTAAATGAAATAAATAAATTAATATTGAGTTTAATTAATAATTAAAGAGTTCAGAACGGAACTCTTTCTTTTTATCAAGCTATTTTCATGAAAAATATCATCAATGAAGTAATTATTAGACCCGTTGAGACTTAAGTCCCATTCAAGAGTATAATGTAGCGATTAGATAGGAAATATTTTCAATTTTCATCCCGCTAGAAATTTTTTTCAACCCAACATGAAATTGGTTATGAAAATTTAAAAAAAAAACAGTATTCACCCACTTTCATGTTATCTTTTATCAATCATATCTACACATTTTTTCACAAACAACTAATCATTATTACACATCCTCCCGCAAATTCAACTATTCACTCACTCACTCAGTTTTAACTACCAATCATAATTTTACTATTTTTATATCAAATCAACTTTCATCATTACTTTTTCATTTCATATTTAATCATACTCTCAAAATTCATCTTTTTTTTTTCAAAATTCTTTTTACCATTATTCTATAACAAAAAGAATTTTTTAAAATAAAAACATATCCAATCGCCCGTAGTAAACGAATCTATTTTTTTTTTTGTTTAAGACTTTGGTTCATATTCTTCACTTGCATGTTCTTTTAAATGCGTGGCCCTTTTCCTTAAGAATACACCATAGAACCAAAATAAAAAATACCATAAAATTAAAATAAAAAAAATTCATAAAACATTAAATAATTTTTTCAAAAAATCCATAATATTTTTCATAAATTTTGGGAGGAGCGTAATCTGCCCATTGGCTTCTTTTTCTTAACCGTATCAAAAAGTTTTGGTACTATTCGTTAAACAAGAAAAGAATGAGACGACACCAAATACTTTCCAAGAGAATCAATCCTCCAGCCTGGAATTTGACCTACTTTTCTAAATCCATATCCTCTCTCATCTCCTAATTTTAATGAAATTAATACACGCAATATAAGATGATATCATCAAATGTACACTTAATATATATTAAAATAAAAGTATTAAAATAAGAAATAAAATCCATTTTAAAAATGAAAGATCTGTACAAATTAGAATACTAATGGCAATTGGCGTGTGTTTTTTCATAGATAAAATGAAGTACATATATAAGAGTATAAAATCTTAAAAATATATGTTTCGTATTGTAGTCCAATTATCCAAGTCTATTATTTACAAATATTTTCTAACCCAATCAGTCAAATATTCTAAATCCAAATAAATCATATAATCAAGGCAAGTATAATAAACCAAATAATTACATAATCAATCAAATAATTAATTAACTAAATAAATAAAATGTTCCTTTTATAATAGAATCAACTTGTGCTTTTTCCACCTCTTAACTTCATCACAAAGGTGCGAATAAATATAATCTCCGATCCCATTCTCTCATTTCCCTCAAACCAAAGCAATCGATCAATCAATCAATATCCTCTTCAAAACACTATCCAAAACAAAACTTGTATATAATGTCCACCTTCTATTTGGCCAAAAAGCTCCAACCCGCTACAAAAGCGTGGAAGAGCTTCAAAAATCATCTCCAATCAAAATTACGCCATAATCCAAAATTTTCCAACGCAATCATAACAATACGACGGGGTTGCACGGCTGCTTGGAGATCCATCTTCCTTTTTATTCATCAAAAAGTTATCTCTCTAACTAGACGTTCTCCGCCTAATTCCCGCCGCCATCTCCACCACCACCAGAGCAACTCCGCCGTTTACGTGGATGAGCTATTTCCAGGGCCTGTTTCATTAGCAGAACCAAGAAAAAACAAAGAAAACATGGATGAATCAAGTAGGGGTATGTCTTTCAATAAATCCAGGCCTGGATCGGCCACGGAAACTCAGAATGCTGGAAAGACTCAAACACGGAAAGTTGAAAAAGTAATTTCCAGAATTCCTGAAAATTTGGAAAAAGGAAAAGCAAAAGCTGGTGAGAGTAGCAAAAGTTCTGCTCAATCAGCAGATAAATGGAAAATACCTTCTCTCCCACAATTTCGAGGGATTGATGAAAGAGCTGAGGAATTTATAGCTAAGTTTCGTCAGGACATGAAGCTTGAAAGAGAACAATCATTACTTGATTTTGAGGAGATGCTCAAACGAAGTGCTTAAATTTCGTTACAGAGAATAATGGTTTTTTTTTTTTTTTTTTTTTTTTGGCTTTTTGGATGCCCGAATTTTTGAAGGGTGGATAAGTTTCTTTGATTTGAAATACGTGTGGATTTGCAATGGTACATGATGTATAGATTAAAGATTGTTTGGGTTTTTCCAAGTGTTAATTCTTTTTAGGTCTCAGTTTTTTCAAGTGTGCACATAAAAATTCAGATACTGGAATGTTTGGATTTTTTTTTTAAGTGAGTTGATGAAATGTGGAATTTGTGTTGTGGATTGATTAAAGTCCTAATTCAAGATATCTTGCTTTCTCATTTTTTTTTATTTTCTTAGGAATTTTATAAATAGTTACAATTAATTAGAGGTTAAAAATTAAAATCCAAGATGATCTTCCCGGACGCGGCTTACTATTTTCTTCACTAATTGTATGGTAGAAAACTAGAAATGATCAGAGCAATGATTAAGAAATTGTTTACAAACACTAAAAAAAGAAGTGACTCTACCGTCTCACAGATCCCAACACCCAAACACATCCATACCCAACCCAACACAACCCACCATAAACAACAAAAAAGAATATGATGAACATATCTCTACACTCTCTCCCTCCCCCTTCTCTCCTCGTTCCTTTCTCTCTCTCCCTCTTCTCAGTACCCCCAAACTCCAAGAGAAGGGTAATAAAACTAGAAAGGAGGAGGTCATTACCAGGGGTACACCATCAATGTCCATAAACACCTTGAAAAAGGCTCCAAAAGCTATCAAGAAAATCAGAAAATTGTTAGCAAAAATTTCGTAGTACAGTTTATAATCGAAAACTGAAAATACAGAATCAGAATTATAATTTGCATAAATTAAAAATTACAGAATCAGACTTATAATTTGCATAAACTGAAATTACATAAGCAGAATGTAAAATTGGCCCAAATCGTGTGTTTGACACACTATCCTTAAAAGCATTCGCCCCTATTCGGACGCCCATTTCCCAGGATAAGACGGGAAAACCGGATTACCTTATACCCGGCGAACTGAAGATTATGCTTGGAAATCACCACCAAAATACAATTGGAAGCCAAGGGAACACAAGAGCAATATGCAAGGACTTTTGTTATGCAAGTGTAGGAGTTGAGTTGTGTAGATTGTGGAAACCATGAACCTCCTTTTTATAGGCTTCAAGATCAAGCCACATTAACTCCCCACTACCCCATGACTTGGGGCATTCACTTCCCACTCCTCCATGACTTGGGAGTTTCAAGTGTCATCACTCTCCCACTACTCCATGAGTTGGGAGTTTTAGATGTTACAAAATTAAACACTATTGGAGTTAAATATTGTCCAAGAAAATTATGCCAAAAGCACAATTTCCATTCAAGTTTTCCAACAAAAGTTTGGGCAGAAGATCTTGGGGAAGAATTATTTATTTTCTATTTTAAGCACATGCTAGATCCAATATTGCTGAACCTCAAGGTTTGTTATGTTTAGAAAAGTTGATTTGATGGATTATTATGTGATTGAATGCAAATCGACATAGTTTTATTTATCCTCCCCACTAGGTCATGTAATTCAGATAGTGAAATTAATATTACGGGTTCTTGGAATAGTTTAATTTATGTATTTTTTGGACAACTCTACTATTGTTTTGTTGAATCGAGCGACTAGATAATCAAAAAAAAGTTATGATATAATCAACTAGATGAAACCCTCATGCAATGCACAGACAATATATGTGATGCCTCTATTTTCTAATGTGACATGTGCATTTTCCTGATCATTTTATTAATTCTATCTCCCTTCACTATAATAATTTTATAATAGCATCAGAAATATATGCGAGAAATACTATTTAATATGTTTTATTATGAAGAAAAAAAATCATATTTCAGAATAATGAAAAATGCATTTGAGAAATACTATTTAATATGATTAACGAATAATTAATTGTACATCATTGTGAATAAATCACAATTGAATGAAAAAGGGGAACAATCGTAAAATCACCCATAAAAATCGTTGGGATTGAATGATGTACAATTAGTTATACAATGATGCACTGTTAGATATAAAATGGTGTACATTCAGTTATTAAATGGTGTACAATTCCACTATTAAAATGGTGCATAATTTCAGTTATGGAAATGTGATATTAATCAATCCCTTGATTGTAGGGGCGTGATTTATGGCATTTTGCCAGTTACTATTATGACCTTTCCACCTATTAATTAACTGATAAATCAGTTATTTTTAACAGCAATCTGGACCATTAAATAAAAGGTGTGGATGGATGGGATCAATCCACACTGCCACATGGTAAGAGACTGCCACACGAGATCTCATCCCCTATATATATATATATATATATATATATATATATATATATATATATATTTTAATTAAATAATGAATTACCAAATTTAATGTTACATGTTGTAATTATATTTTACTATTTCGGGAGAGTTTTTAAGGCAGGTAAATATTATGGCTATTATTTACAAAGTGACTCACTTTATATATATATTATGATTGCTAAAACTGTTTCAAAAAAAATCTGATTATTAATACTTTTGAGAGGAAAAACTAATACTTTACAAGAAAACTACTAATATTTCTGAAGAAAAAACTAATATTTTTCAGGACTACTAATGTCAAATTTGTTATTTTGAAAACATATACTTTTTAGAGTAAAAGTAAAACTTTTTTTAAATAAAAAAGTGATACTTTTAAATAAAGATGTTACTTTTTAAGTAAATAATAATCAATTTTGGTACTTTGAAAATGTATACATTTTTGAGTAAAAATAATATGATTTTTAATATAAAAAAATAATATTTTTCGATTCTAAAAGTGATACTATGCCACCATTCCCCCCAAGAACTAATTTAAAAAATTATACTTTCCAGAGTAAAAGTGATACTTTTTGAGAAAGAAATAATACTTTTCAATTATCATCACACTCGCCTATTACCATATTACTTAAAAAAATGCCACCGGTTTTTTCGGTTGGAGCACTGGTCATGTGGGGTCCGTCTCACAAATTATAACTCGTGAGACGGTCCTATATGAGCTTTTGCCAAAAAAAAGTGATTCTTTGTTTTTAGCTCGAAAAAAAAATCAATTTTTAATGTTTTCAAATGTTAGCTTTTTGTTCTGCTTCATTTAATCAAAATCTAAAAATTATGAGTGAGGTGTTTCTGATTTTGAAAAAGCGTTTTTTTTTTATATTTTTAAATAATTTTTTTTATTTGATATTTTTATCACAATCGAAAATTGCCCTTTTTCTTCCTTAATAGTAAATACCATATCATTCATGTATTGGTGTTTTTGTCTTTCTATCTAAAAGCTAAAGTGTGTTTTTTTTTCTCAAATACTTCAACTTTGATTTTCCCAACTTTTAGATTCAATTTTGCATACACTAGCGATTTTTTATTTTCAAGTGCTTTTCCTTCTAAAGAAAACTAGTTTTTGACCCGTGCGATGCACGGGATGCGAATTTGTATTTTGTCGTTAAAAATTGGCTTCTCATAAAGTTGCACACGGCTTAGTTTCACATTTGGCCTACTGTATATTTATCATGTTCAAGTCTTTGATTAGCATCAACATGGAGCCAACCCTTTTTTTTTTTTTGAGTTTGAAAGCTAATTGCTCATAAAATGATTTCTGATATAGAAGTGAATTGTGTAAGAATGAATATGAACAATGTTAGCACATATATATAACACAACCATAAGGAATATTTACGGAAATAATTTTTTAAACCAATTGAATGCTTATAATTTATGTTATTTCGTTTTGATATATATCTATATTTGAATAATAGTATTTTTATCACTATATCAGTTCTAGTTTAACCACGATTTTGAAGATTATATATTTTAATTTTAGATTTTTTGTATTTAACCGTGCTTGTTATTGTATTAAGTTTTATATTAATTAATCATTATTCAATATTAATTTATATTAACAAAAAAGTCTACAATGTTTATTCAGTATTTTTTTTAAGAACCTTTCGATATTAAAACACAAATTAAATATGTTCATGCATTTTTTGATACCTTCCGACATTAGAACGAAGATCTTGGTGGAGGAATATTTGGATTCTGCAATCATTATCTATATAGTTCTCTAAAAATCTATTTTTTTGTCAAGTAGTAATTAATGTAATTTCCTATAAATTAATAATAGATATTTAAATTACAAAAGTGTTTCAATATTAGAATTATTGTATTTTTAATATTGTATCAGTTTTAATTTTTTAATTAATTTAAACATAATTTTGAAAACTGTTTGTCAATTTTAATATCCATGTTTTTTGTGGTATCAGCTAATTGATATGTCAATACTATATTATTTAAAATGCAGTGTATGTAATCATAAAATAAAAATTATAGCGCAAAATGTATTTTTTTCCAAAACAATCTGACATTAGAACGAAAATCGTGTTTTATGGATATATAGATATTAAGTAATCATAATTCATAGGTATGATTCATTTACAATATAAAAAAAAATTGGCAAGTGATAATTATTTTAATTTCCTACAAATCAACAATATATAATTTAAATTAGAAAATATGAAAAACACATGAAATCAAAATTGTATAAATTAAAGCAATTATGGGCCTTTAATGATTATTAACATATACTATTTTGAAAACGATCAGTATTTATTTGTTGTACAGATGTAAAAAGCACATAAAATCAAAATTACAGAAATTAAAGAGTGATTGTTTGGCAATATTGACTATTAATACTTGCCTTTGTAAAACCGATCAACATTTATTTATTTTACAAAAATAATTACTCTTCATAGTAACTGGAAATGGATAGGAAAATCTTAAGCTTCTATTTTGAAAGACTTCTCTCTCTTGCTCTTTTTCAATATATATATATATATATATATATATATATATATATATATAGGGGTTGGTTCTTGTGAGACCATCTCCTGCGGTGAGACCGTAGGGACTGATCTGGACCGCTATAATAAATCAATAGATGGTTGAGATTAAAACATTAAAAATAATAGAATTATTTGAATAGTGACATACCAAGGGTAAAATCGGCAATAACTATATTAATAAATAGGGTAATTGGCGTGTAATATGCTACAAAATAGGGAGAGATTATTTGACCATAATTTCTTCTTTAAAAAATGGTAATATATATCCTTATCTCATAAATCACGTTCTAATCAATGTGGTATGTTTTTCATTAATTTTTTTTTTTAGAAAAAAGTTTTCATTAATTCTATATTAATTTGCTTATAAAATAAATGTCAGGAGGTTCATGAATAATACTATATTGGGTATTGTTTAATATGATATTTTGCATAAAAAGAGTGTATGCAATGTATATATAGTTTTTTTTTACTGTTTAACCAACTATGTGTCTGTTCATAGGTATATATGCATCAAAAATTGGTTAGATTTGTGTGTTGTATATATAACTTATTTTCATGTTCGAAATTTTATTGGTTAGATTAGTGTGTTTGTTTAATCGATCATGCGTCTCTCAATCAATATATATATATGCAAAATTCTGCATTTATTTATATGTTAAAATTGTACAAAAGTTTGTAATATGCATCACTATTTTATGCATCACTAATTTAACTTATGCATCAACAATTACCTATTTATGCATCACTAATTTAACTTATTACGTAGCCAAAAACTTGTCTCACTAATTTAACTTATGCATCAATAATTACCTATTTATACAGCAACAATTACCTATTTATGCATCCCTAATTTAACTTATTACATAGCCAAAAAAAATGCATCGTTAATTTAACTTATGCAACAACAACTATATATTTATGCACGAAATGACCATTACATAAGCAGACAGAAAAAACCAGCGCCATTCAATACTAAATAAGTGCCTTTCAAAATTATATTATATAAAAAACGGTCAATGCCAAACATCAACTAGATGTATTGCATCAGTACCAAAACCAACCAGAAAAATAAAAAACATCAACCCATTCAACTTTATCGGGAAAAAAAAGGAATTTAGTCCAACAAATTCAAGTTCCAAATCCAAAAAACATAAAATCCCAACTACACAATATTCTTCCCAGTCACAAACTTCCTTGCCAACCAACAGGTCCATGCTTTTGGATAACTCAACCCATTTGATCACATCCCCTTGAAGTCGAAAATTGCGAAGAAAAAATCGGATCTGTAAATCACCATATAGTAAAGAAAAATAGAAATTAAAAACCTTCTTCAACATCATATTATATATAAATATGCAACATGAAATTTCTATGTATATATGAATTAGATGTAAATATGCTACGAATTACATGTAAATATGCTACGAATTAGACTAAAATATGTTATATGACTACCAGAAAAATACATTACAAAAATGATGCCCCTGCCACTTTCCATGCAACTTATGCAGTATAACCTACTTAACTATGCAGGAAACTATACCTAACTATGCAATAGAAAACATAACATTGCAATATAATATGCGGTATAAGAGAGATAACTATGCAATGTCAGTAAGCTAACTATACAATAAAAATGAACTAATTAAGCATTAAGTCCCTGTTATAATTGAGCTCATTATGTGTTGACTGTAAACTTAGTATGCATTATATCTTATTTAAATATGCAACAAAATACATCTAAATATGTAACAAGATAAAAATAATTATCAGTTTAATAAAGCGAAATATGTGGTATAAGAGAGATAGCTATGCAATGTCAATAAGCTAACTATACAGTAGAAGAAGCTAAATATGCAATATAATTAAACTAATTATACAGTACAAATTATCGAACTATGAATTATAATATAACTAAATGTGCAGTATAATATAACTAATTATGCAATACATATAATAAATTATGCATTATAATCAATTGGATATTTTTTTTCCTCATCCCCCCTTCCGATTTATGCCTTTCACCTCATCTTCTAAAAAAACAACACCACATTTAACTTATACTACCTTCTCAAAAACACATTGAACAACTAACTCCATCTCCCTAACCTTCTCAAAAACACATTGAACAACTAACTCCATCTCCCTAAAAAAAGTGGACTGAGTTCGATTCCCTTCCCCCATTACAAATGAATGACCCCAAAATCAGTAACTCTAGTATGCAGTGTTTTAATTCATTTACGATATGATCGTGGAATCGGATTTGCAGTGCATATGAATTATTTACGCGCCATCGACATCGATATAAAAAAATAACATAGTGTTTTGAATACAATTACCTTGTTAATTGTCCTTTGTGTCGAATGCTTGTGCAACATTACACATGATTGTATTTTTGTAAAACCTGTTCCAGGTCGGGTACGTCGGGTTTAATGGCGTTGCAATTCGAACCTCTGGGTTTAATGCTCTTTTTTCTCTATTCTACTAATGGCGGTGCAAAAATTTTTGATGGTGGGGCTATGGCAAGATGAATCTGCGTGCGTTTTTAGGGGAGAAGATTAGAATGAATTACGTGATATTAAAGATATGATTTCCTATTTTTTTAGCTATTGATATGGCAGTTTTGGATTTATTTTTTGTTGTGTCCATTATACCCTTAATTAATTTTTAAATTTTAATATTAGTTTTAATGTTTTAATCTCAACCATTCATTAAATTATCACAACGGTCTAGATGAGTCCCCACGGTCTCACCCAGACAAATTGGTCTCATTTGAACCAAACCCTATATATATATATATATATATATCCAAACTAAATTATATATAATGGTAATATGATTGTAATTTAGTTTTTTATAAACTATTTTCTAAAATATTGAAAACAACATTAATCTGAATTATAGAAAAAAAGTTCGCAATTTAATAACAAAATTTATGTTTTGGATTAAAAAATTGACTAAATTATAAAAATCTGGCCAAATTTTTATAAATTTGAATGTATGGATTGAAAAGAAGAAAAATTTTATTTTGTTATTAATTTCCTAAAATCCAAAAATAATATTTATGGTAGAAAAAAATTGCTAGAATTATATATAATCTACAAATTTAAAGACTCAACATTAAATATTGAATTTATACACCAACGTTAACCAAATTTGAATCATTAATATAGACCGAAATTATGATATGAGTCTTAAATAGATTTTACTATTTTTATCAAAATATTTAGGCGAGAAAATATTTTTAGAATAGGTTTGTTATTATATAGAGAGATATAGATATATAAATATTGAATATTGTAATATAATTATTATTCTAAATATGAACGGGTAGAATGAGAAGTACGAAAGAACAACTTATAAAATTATTTCAAAGAATTATAATTTTACTTATAGATTTTGATTTTATAATTTAAGATACAAATATGCAACGCGAGTCTGCGATGGTGGCTTTTGTTCATTAAGATAAGTTAAAGAATTATTCATAAAAAACACTATATAATCTATATTGTATTAAATAAGAGTTTTTACTCAAAAAAAAAGTATTTCGTGTTCCTGGTCTACTACCAAATCAAAATTTTGTTTAACGCAACTAAATATTGAATATCAAAAAATGAGGTTGCACGAATCCAATATGGATATAATATTTTATTAATAATTTAAAAATAATAGTGACTTGTGAACTAAAGACATTAAATTCCTACTACTCATTATTAGTGTTACATATTTGACGCTCAAAGTCAAAAGGTAAATTACCATTACTTAGGAAGCCTAATTAAAGCTCGATTTTCTCTCCTTCATTACTAAATAAATTAGGCTAATAGGGCAAAAATCTTGGATTATGTCAGTTTGAGTCCATAAAAATACTCGATTATGAAATCTAATCATTATGTTTTGTATCAGACTCGCAAGCCTAATCATATAATTATTATTTTGGTTGTAATCTTATATTTATTTATTTGGTTTGCCACAATAAAAGTTTTCAGAGCAATAGACAGGACACTTTTTTAATATTTTTCTGAAATTATCAATTTGAAATTTCCTTATAGTAATATGAATTCGGTCACCCTGACATAAAATATTAAAATAAATAACATGTTAATAAGTACGAAAGCTTATAAAAAATGCACGATATGACAAAAAATTATTACCTCACTGTCGTGAAAAGCACACTCCAAACTCAACACTTGGTTTTTGTCAGCGTATGAAGGATTTTCGTACATTCTCATGAGTCTAAGTTTGACAGCCCACTGAGTTTTAGTCATGTTTAAGTCGCGTATTAGATTAATAAATGGAGTCATTGTAATTTTTTCTTTTGATTATGATTCGAGAAAGAGAAAGATACAATTTTGATTTACAGTCTTGAGTGCACAAAATTAAAATGAATCGACCAACACATATTTATAGTGATCAAGGCATAACTTTTTAGGAAACAAATCATCAGCAGATTGAAACACACTTAAATTATGTGTATCCGAATGTTAGGTTATTTATATATGGTAGTAGTTTGATACGATATTAAGTTATTCTTATGATTCGATAGTGCCACATTTTGTAATATTTTTGAAAATTACCCAGTGTAATCTAACTGTCGATTCTATCCATGTTTTTATTTTATTATAATCATTTTTTTGTGATTAAGAATTTTTTTCAGCGTAATCATTTTATTTTTATGATCTTACACACATTTTTATAATAGAATTGTTAAATCATAGAAAGAGCCGTAATTATAATTGGATCATTTTTGGAAATGAGGAATTGGCTTACAAAAATTGAATAGACGTTTTATTTATTTTTGGTACTATTTCTTTTACAACTGCTCACAGTTTCTCATGGATATTTCATAGCAATAAAAATTGATCTTATATTTTTAATTAATTACTGGAATCAAATTGACGATATTAGCCATTATTATGAGGAATTACTAAATTTTAAAATATCAGCATTAAAGTGTGATTACCAGTTTTTTGGGAATGACCAAAATTAAATATGCGATTCAATAAGTGTGAAAATTTAAATTAGGATTTTTGGTAATAGATGTATATCGGGAACTTTACTGAAAATGATTGTCTTATTAATATACAACTGGATATTTCAATCAAAATTTAAATATACATCATACTAGAAAAACACCCGTGTGTTACACGGAATTTGTCCAAATAATAAAATTTAATGTCTCAAATTTTTTTGTAATAGTTAGAAGAGACCTAAATTACTGATTATAAAAAAAACAAATTTGAAAGTTACATACATAATATATAAATATATTGAATATCTTTTCTTAAAACAACATTTATAAAATATACGATCTGCCGATTAAATATTGATTGGATTAAACTTGTCGGATATACATACATATTATATGAATATATTAAATATCTTTTTTCAAAACTCGTATATATATGGTTAGGCATTAAATATTCATTAGATTAAATATTTGATTGGATTAAATAGTGAGTGGATTAAACTTGCCGGATACACATACATATATTATATATATGATTGGATTAAAAATTACTTTTGCTGATTAATTTGCATGTGGTCAAAATTAATACAATTTTTTGGTTGTCTATGGTCTTTTAGAAAAGAAAATCAACTCATAATTAAAAGCCACAAAAATCAATTTATCCAATAAATCAATTTATCCAAATATACGGAAAATCAATTGAGTCAATAGTTATATACGAAAAATTAATTAATACGTTATACAGAAAATCAATTAAGTCAATTATTATATATGGCAATATAAAAATTTAATTAATACATCGATATTTGATTGGATTAAATTTTGATAAAATCAATTGAGTCAATAGTTATATACGAAAAATTAATTAATACATTATCAATAGTTATATACGAAAATACAGAAATTTAATTAATAAGTTGATGATAAATTGATAGTAAACCAATTTATAATTGGAAGAATAAGGTGGTGACATGGTTTGCCACGTGGCTAAATATGAAGGTGACACTTGGATTTGGAAGATTAAGGTGTTGACACGTGTACCAAATTGTAGAGGTAATGACATGTGGCATATTGTTTTTTCTTTTAGTATATAGGATTGATACATGACTAAATTAAAACGATACCATTCTTAAAAGTGGCAAATAACATTAATGATTTGAAGACAATGATTATATTATTCTATTTCTATTAAATTAAAAAACATCGGATTTTTTTAGTCAATTTAAACCATATTTAACTAAATTGAATATGATATATTATTGAATTGGATACCGAAATTAATCTTCTCTATATGTTTTCTCCTTAATTTCAGTATACATACCAAATTTAAAAGTCAACCATATTAATTTGGATTTCAAAATCCTTAAAAAAAAATAAGAAAAAGTTTTCAGAAAGTGTCATTTAAGCGGGAAAACAGAAATATAAACCATTTTGCTTTTATATATATATATATATAATTGTTTGGAAACTCAATTTTGACCATATTTACACTTTACAACTTAATTATTATTTTTTTTCAACAAACAACCTAAACTATGTGAGTTTTTCACATTGCAACCTTTGACCAGCCGGATTTGGAATGTCCACAAGCCCATGTGACTTGGAATAATTCGACTCTCGTTGGCCGAAGGTTGCAAAGTGGAACACTCACACAGTTTATGTTGATAGTTATAAAAAAAAATAGTTTAAGTTGCAAAGTATGAAAATGGTCAAAATTCAGGTTGCAAAAAAGTATTCTCTCTTTCTTCTAATATCAGATAACACTTCTTAAAAATCAAAAGGTTTGCAAGCATTGTTTTTGTACTTTTAAAAATATTATAGAAATATTTTTTGGAAATTGCATCTATAAAATATTTTAGAAAATATAATATTATATAAGTACATATATATTGAAATAATATATAAATAAAAAATATTAAGTCAGGTAGAATTTAAAAGGAAATAAAATTCGCCCCAAACCCCTTTGTAATTAGAATTTTCATGAATGACATTTTGAAAGGTTCAAAATACTCTTGAGGCCTTACTTATTCAAAATAAACTTTTACGGCATCTTTATTGTATAAATACCTCTAGATACAATAGTTTAAACGACAGAGCTTGTAGTGTAAACAACAAATACATATATAAACCATTATATACAATACATATGATGCTTGCATACCCACAGAAAATACACACAATTTCCAAGCGCGCATACACATACATACACATACACACCCATAAACACACACATGGAGAAAAACATACACTAACACACACACACAAAAAAAAAGACAGAAAGAAGGAAGGGAGAAGAGAAGAGATACCATACAGTAGAGAGATGTTTTTTGAATTGGATAATGGAGGGAATTGTTGAAATTTATTTTTTGACTATGAATTGTTGAAATTTAGAGTAATGAAAAATCTCAGCAATTTGAAAAGGAGAATTAAAAAGCATAAGGGGTATTTGTGGAAGTTTACAAAAAGTTGAAGTCAAATGCCAAAAAAGAGAACTTACCGATTCAAAAGGCATACTTGATGCATATCACAAAACCCACCCTACATGAAGAGCATCTGAATCTGACCTTCCCTCATATCATTTCTAACATTGGGAAACTACTGTAGGGTTGTAAACGAACAAAGCTTTCGACAAGCAGCTCGTGAACGAGCTCGGTTATTAGGGTTTGTTTATTAAGCTTAATGAACATAAACTAACAAGAAAATTTGTTCGTTTATGTTCATAAACTCATCACGAACATGTTCATTTAGTGTCCGTTTAATGTTTGTTTATTATTCATTTTTTAATTATTAATTATACAGTACTGCTTAATATTCATTACTTTATTATGGATAATAAGCTTATTTTAATTTAATATTATAACCTATTTACATTTGCAATCATTATAATGTTCAATTGTTTTGAGTTGAGTATTCATGAACAAGGCCGTCTATTTAACTTTTTTTTATACACATGTTCATATAATTGTTCATGAACAATTAATGAGCATGTTCGTGAATCGTTCGTGAATATGTTCGGTTATTAAACAAACGAACACGAACAACCTTTTAAAATAAACGATCGAACACAAAATAATTCTCGTTCGTTCAATTCGAGCTCAGTTCGTTTACAACCCTTAAAACTAGTCAACTACTGTGCATCTGTGGATACTGGACCTACTGGGTACAATGGAATTATTCGAGTGATGGGAATGATGGGCTTATCCAATTGCATAGATCGGCTAATTGGACAATCTTGTACTGGCTTAGTGGGCCAACTGTTTATGGCCCAGTGACTAGATTTTTGTGAAATTTATTGTATTGAAAATACATTTCCAAGGGCACAAAGATCCAAACTATCAAGTATCAACAAATCAATCTCAACCATCTTACCTAAATTGGTGTGCCAACAATTTATATGTATTTCAGTATTTGTTTAATTTCTTTCTTTCAATTACGACTGATCCTATATTTTAAAAATATGGTCTAGACCCAGTGGCGGACGCAAGATTCGGGACTTGGAGGGACGAAACCTATTTTAAAGACCTATAGAATGAATTTTTCTTCAAAATTTTGGGGGGAAATGTAATTTTTCATTAGTATAGATACAATTTTAAAATAAATAACAAGTAAAAAAAATTAAATTTTAAAAACATTTTGGGGGGCAGTAGCCCCCACTTGCCCCCTAGTTTCGCAACTGTCTAGACCGCATTGTATTGCTATGTGAATAATTCATCTGTCTCAATTATATAAACTATCAGAGCCTGACCTGGCAATCCTCAACGTGCGAAGGATGTATGCTGGGCGATTAAAAAAAAGTAACAAAAATTACAAATATGCAAAATATTTAAAATTATTTAATAATGTAAATTATAAAATGCATATTAAATAGGGTTATAACAGTAAAAGAATGGAAAAGGTACTATTAAGTATAAAAAGTTGATAATATATTTGCAGGGATGTGAGTAGGACGGGTAAAGCGGGTACCCACCCGTCTAAACCCTAATGGAACAAATATGGATGAGTCTTTGGGGGTTTGGGACAGGTATCAGGTATGAGAAGAAAACCTAATACCCATTAATAAATGGGTATGGTACGAATTTACTCTCTAGGGCACCCACTATTCGAATTCATTAATAAAATTCATGAATATTGGTGTATTTATATATAGGGATAATTACAAAAACACCCTTGAGGTTTGGGCTAATTACCAAAAAAAAATCAGAGTTCTTTGAAAAATACATAAAACCCCTTCAGGTTTGATTCCGTCTTATATTTTTCCCGATGATTTTCAAAAATATTTCAAAAAACCCATCATATTTATAAAAAATATTACATTTACCCCCTTAAATTTAAGACAAAATGAGATCTTAAGGGTTTTTTGTAATTTTGAAATATTTTTAGGTTTTTTTGCAATTAACCCAAACCTCATGGGTGTTTTTGTAATTATCCCTTATATATATAAGTAACATTCACCTATTTCACTTGGCATGATATTCTTCTTGTAATCTCAACATGGTTTTTCATTTGTATTTTTTTTATTTAGTTGATAAACGATGGTAGTTAGTACATGCTTGATAAATTTAACATGATAAATTAATATTATTATTATTATTATTATTATTATTATTATTATTATTAAGAACTTAACAATATTAGGCATTTTCTTATATAATAACTATGTTTTGTTAGGGTGCCTATTTAAACAGTCATTTTGAGATTCACATAATTATAATCTTTTTACAAAATAAATGAATTTTGGACAGGTATAAGTAATATGGGGGTGGTAAAAAAAAAATTCGGATGAGTATGGACAATAGGTATAATTTCTTAGATGAATTTGGGACGGCTATGGATAGTATCAATATTATATGGTTCGGGTATATATATATATATAAGGTTAGGATAAAATATGGCAGGGGACTTACCGTGTGGCAGTGTGGATTAATCCAATCCATCCACACCTTTTATTCAATGGTCCAGATGGTTATTAAAAATAACTTATATCAATTAATTAATAGCAAAATGCCATAAATCACGCCCCTATAATCAAGGGACTAATTAACATCACATTTCCAATAATGAATTGTGCACCATTTTAATAGTTGAACTGTACACCATACACAATTTTATATCTAACAGTGGATCATTGTATAACTAATTGTGCACCATTCAATCCCAGCGATTTTTATGGGATTTGATTTTGCGATTGTTCCCGCTTTTTCATTCAATTGTGGTTTACTCATAATGATGTACAATTAATTATATAATAATGCACTGATAGATATAAAATGGTGCACAGTCGGTTATTAAATGTTGCACAATTCAGCTATTAAAATGGTGCATAATTCAGTTATGGAAACGTGATCTTTATCATATCCATGATTGTAGGGCATCATTATGGGAAAATGGTTACACCATTTTGTCTTTTATAGTTCTTTTAGATGATGTACAATTAGTTATACAATGATCCACTATTAGATGTAAAATAGTGCACAGTCAGTTATTAAATGGCGCACAATTCAGCTATTAAAATGATGCATAATTCAGTTATGAAAACGTGATTTTTATCACATCCATGATTATAGGGCGTCCTTATGGAAGGTGGTTACACCATTTTGTCTTTATATGGTGTTTTAGTTATATAATGATGCACTATTAGATATAAAATTGTGCACTATTAAATTATTAAGTCGGAAAATGTTTACACCATTTTGTTTTAATAGTTCCTTTAGATGATGTACAATTAGTTATACAATGATGCACTATTAGATATAAAATGGTGTACAGTCAGTTATTAAATGGTGTACAATTCAACTATTAAAATGGTGCACAATTTCAGTTATGGAAATGTGATATTATTCAATCATTTGATTGTAGTGGCGTGATTTTTGACATTTTGTTAGTTACTATTATGCCCTTTCCACTTATAAATTAATTGATAAATCAATTATTTTTAATAGCAATCTGGACCATTGAATAAAAGATGTGAATGGATGGGATGGATTATATATATAGGGATATGATCTCGTGTGGTAGCTTTTTACCGTGTGGCAGTGTGGATTTATCCCATCCATCCACACTTTTTATTCAATGGTCCAGATTGCTATTAAAAATAACTGATTTATCAATTAATTAATAGGTGGAAAGGGCATAATAGTAACTAGCAAAATTGTGTACCATTTTAATAGCTGAACTGTACACCATTTAATAACTAATAGTGCATCATTGTATAACTAATTGTACATCATCTAAAGGAACTATAAAGACAAAATGGTGTAACCATATTCCGATTTAATAACTGAACTGTGCACCATTTTATATCTAACAGTGCATCATTGTATAACTAATTGTACATCATCTAAAGGAACCATATAGACAAAATGGTATAACCATCTTCCCATTTGATAACTGAACTGTACACTATTTTACATCTAATAGTGGATCATTGTATAACTAATTGTACATCATCTAAAAGAACTATAAAAGACAAAATGGTGTAACCATTTTCCCATAATGATGCCCTACAATCATGGATGTGATAAATATCACGTTTCCATAACTGAATTATGCACCATTTTAATAGTTGAACTATGCACCATTTAATAACTGATTGTGCACCATATTATATCTAACAATGCATCATTGTATAACAAATTGTACATCATTGTGAGTAAACCTCAATTGAATGAAAAGCGGGAACAATTATAAAATCAAATCCTATAAAAATTTACCAAAAGTAACTGCTTTATTTTACAAATAAAATGATAATTATGCCCTTAATTGGGTGAAAACTAAATAAATAAATAAAAAATTTCGAAAAAAAAACTGAACCTTTGGATTTGTTGAAATAATGGATTGGATTAATCCACACTGCTACACGGTAAGCCCCTTGCCACATTCAATCCCAATCATATATATATTCACACTTAAATGGGTGGACACCCTACTCATTGCCATCCATATATATTTGTGACGGCAAAAACTCATATAGGACCGTCTTACGGGTCTAAATCCGTAAGACGGATCCTATTGACCCGCAGATTCTGTTGACTAGGTCCGCGGGTCAAAGCTACCTGCTCCCTTTTTTTTTCCTATTTTTCTTTCTCAGTTAAAGTAACAATTTTATGAGAAAAAGTATCGGTTTTTTTAGATAAAATATCATATTTTTTAATATAACCACAGATTATGATTACCTTACAGTGAAGGAAAAATAAATATATCAGAGTTAAAGTAACACCTTTATGAGTAAATATATATATTTTTTTGAGACAAAATATCATGTTTTAAGAGTAAAAGCATATGTTTTTTTAAATAAAGTATCACATTTTTTTAATATAGTCACATATTATGAATTCAATACAAAGAAAGATGAATAATAAATATGATAGAGTTGAAGTAATACTTTTATAAGTAAAAGTATTTATTTTTTGAGATAAAGTAACATCTTTTTTTTAATATAGTCACAAATTATGAATATATTACAATATATATATATATGTAACATATTTAAAGTAACACTTTTATACGCCAAAGTATCTATTTTTTGAGATAAAGTATCATGTTTTTTAATATAGTCACAAATTAGGAATGAAGGAAAGAAGGAAAAATAAAAAATAAATATGATATATTTAAAATAATACTTTTATAAGTAAAAGTATCCGTTTTTTGAGATAAAGTATCATGTTCTTTAATACAGTCACATATTAGGAATTCAGTACATCTAAGAAGGAAACATATATTTGACAAGAGTTAAAATAATATTTTTATGAGATAAATTATCAGTTTTTGAGATAAAATATCATGTTCTTTAGTAAAGTGAAGAAGGAAAATAAATATGACGAGCTTTGGGAATTTGTAATAATTTATAAATGAGTTATATTCATTTTTTTTTGTGTGTGAAAGGAATGAGTTATATTCATAGTTATACTGAAATTGCATAATAAGCACCAGTGGTCAAGTGGCAGAATAATACTTTGTCATGGTGTAGACCCGGGTTTGATTTCCGGCTAGCACATTTAGCGCGCGCTAAAGCAATTTTTTTTTATTTTTTTTAAAAAATAAACTAGTGGTTATGGATCCATATCCGGATTGTAGCATTCGTCTTACGAATTCTGATAAGACGTATCTTGATCTGTAAGACGGTCCCCTACCAGAGACCTTCTCATTTGGGACATCCCAGAAAGGAATAACACACTATATATATGTGAGGGAATTTTTTTTAGTACAATATGAAAAAGTAGGGAAGGGACACACACTTGTATGAGATCGAATCCGGGCCAATCACTCTGACAACGCAAGTCTCCACGAGTGGAGCACAAGGTTGATCCACTAGACGGAGTATTGATTTCCGATAAAAACCTTAATTTGAAATTTTAAATAAACCATTATATTTTCTAAAAAAAAAGTAAAACATGATATCGCTCTATCTTTGTATAAGTAGATATTTAAAATTATTTTGTTATATAATATTATTAGTTATTCAGTATATATACTGACGATTAACTCCACTCAAGGTCCAAATCTTACATCTCTACTTAATATTAATGATTATATTAGTTATTTTGTATAATAATGTGATTTTAAATTAGAAAAAATCAAACAACACTCTACTCGTTTTTACTTCCAAATATTAGAAGTGAAATCAAAGTGCTGTAAATTTATATTACAATTTAATACTATATCAGAGAGAGATTAATGTTCAAGTTCATAGATTTGCGCAGTACGTAGAGTGTTTTTTTTTTCAAAAAAACTTATTGAATTACTTTTCTTTTATTCCTCCCTAATAAGGATATTCTAGGATATTCTATTGAATGTAGGGATAGAAGAAAGGGGAGAAAATTGAATTAGTTTTTCTTTTCTTTATAAAAGTGTCCAATCGAAATGGGACAAATATAACAAGTTGAAAATTAAAACCAAATATTTTTCTCTTTTCCTTTTGTCAAACTTCTGAAGGTCTTGTAGATGCTACTTCTGAAGGAATACACCAGAAGTAGTATCTACTGTAAATTTGTATACAATACACGCCGGATTATGTTATTATATGTGAATTTACACACATCTATAATAAATCTACGGTTATTATGTACCTGAAATACTCTTTCAGGTGTAGAATGAAATTAATCCTTCACGAGCATTAAAACAATCAATTTGACTTAGAGAAAAAGAAGAGGCTACTTTAATGGTGAACCACACATGAAGATCGCCTTTCACCAACCGCCAGAGGCATTTGAATGTGAGGTTTACATTATTACATATGCTTACGACTGAAACCACACTTGAAAAATTAATATTTTGTTTTCATCAAATATCAAACTCTTTGTGGTTGATCTCATCACACATTTATATCCCAACCGTTAGGTATGAGCATAAATATTAATAAACAATTCGAACCGTATGAAATATGAACCGTACCCTATCTGGACAATGATTTAAAATAGAACATAATTTAAAACACTATACAAAAATCGCATCATCTTGTTGGTACGGTAGTAGTTTTCCATATTTTCTCCAAACAAAAAAAAATAGTAGTTTTCTATAATCGCATCGGCCCTTTACAATTGGACAAAACCTAAATTGAAAACTTACCTAATGCAGGATACATTCAAATTCATCAAAATGCACTTGCATTTTGTTTTTAATACTGCAAAAACTAAATTTTATTTTTCATCCAAGACAAGATACGCCATTAAATTGAACCAAACAATTTTTTGTTTTTTTTTGCTTTGGCACTTTCTAATACCCTTGAAATATGTATTATTAATTTTTATTGACATGATCCTTTTGTTTAGTAAAACCCACAAACCACGAACTACCATCTTAAATCACATCCTTGTTAAAACCACAATTTGACACTAACCGTATAAGATAATTCGGTATAAAATTAGAAAAAACACATTAAACCACACCATAATCAAGTATAACCGCTACGGGCTATACTATCATCCGTGGAAAAAGAAAAAACCATACAGTAGTCTCTAGGTCAAATTTGCATTTATATGAGCCTCGCTTACTAAATAAATTCAAGGGTGTTTGAAAACTTATTCCAAACAGACTTTTAGATATTAAAGTAAAAAGAAAATAAATAATTTGTTAAGTATTTATGAATAAAATTTAAAATAAATGACTTTTTCTAAAATATATATTATGTAGAAATCCAAAATTGTGATTTTTGAGTTTCTTTTCGTACATTTCTACTGAAGCTTTAAAATTTTACCATATATACACCTTTCTCAAAATGTTACTTTCTAATTGGAAGTCCAACTTTTTCCCCCTTAAATTTATTTCAATTTGGTTTTGTTAATAACTGGCAAACACCCATTAAAGGGTAGTATTCCGTGATATTTTGTTTTTTGAAACCTGGTAGTATTCCGTGATTGAAGAAGAAGAAAAAAAAGAACAAGAAGATGATGATGATCTAAGTGCAAGTGATAAAAAGAATATGATGATCTAAGTGCAAGTGATAAAAGTTTGATCTTAAATTTATATAGTTGTTCAAATTTAGAAAGAAAATATGTGGTAGTTTAATTCCATATACAAGAATCAAGGGGTTTGAATTTGATCATAATTGTTAATTGTTCTAAATTTATAAATAATCATTGAAAAGATTTGATATTCAAAATTATAGATGCAGACTATGCAGTACAATTTATATTGAGAGCAATATATTCATTCCGCTTAAATAAAATTATATTTTAATTTTAAGAATAATAATATTTGCTTGGTCAAATTAGTGGATAATAAATGAAATTAGTTTTCAGATTCGCAAATTATAACTTGGGAAAGAAAAATCAATTCTTAATAGTTAAGTCAACTCTTTTTATTCTACTCAGAGAATCAAATTATAAGAAATTAAGAATTTCACTGAAACTAAATTAATTTAAGCTAATAAGGTTTACCTCATATTAATTTTTTTCTGGCGACCACGTCACAACTCACAAGTACGTAACAAGCCAAACGACATCGCATCGCGTCCCTGGAATACCAAAATTATCCTTGGCAAAAGCAAAAGCTTCACTGATAAATATCATCACTCCCAGCTTGACTGAGAGCCTCAATTTCTTCACTGCTTTCTCGAAACCGTCAAAACCCTCTTAGTTTTCATCGATTTTTCAGATCACAGATCTCTTACCCACCAATGGCCAAAGAACCAGTCCGCGTTCTCGTTACCGGCGCCGCAGGTACGAAATCGTTGGCAATCCTTTTCCAGATCTGCTTTGTCGATTGTTTTTCTCTTTTGATTATTTGATATGCCTATAATTGGATCACTGTTTACTGTCGATTAATTGTTGGATCGTGGATATCTGGTTTTGATTTTGGTTTATCTGCACTGAATATTTTGGATGGTGATTATTTAGATTGTATTTAAATATTTGCTAAAGAGTAGCATTTTTCTGATTTATTTTTTCTTTGTAATGATAATTGATGTTAACTGGAGATATGGCAATAGTAGTTTGAAATAGATTTTTAAGGATGGAGGATGAAGTTTCAGTGGTCGTTTGTGTTACCCGGATGATTTTTGTTTTTCGAAAATTTTGAGTCATTTTCTTGACCAACTGAATTCACACCTGAGTGTCGGGGGTTAGTGTGGACTTAACATACTTGCTTTTCTTGGATAAGTGCTATTCATATTTGATTTACAAGGAAAAATGGAGTATAAACGCCGCTGAAAGTTCAGTTCACATTCACGTTCCACACTATCCTAGAATCTGGATCTGCTTCGTTGAATTTCAAGATCCTTTAATTGCAAATGATCTTTAAATTGTTATCTCAGTTACAAGATTCCTGTTTTCTTCTATTCTACTTACTGCCTAGTGAAGCGATTTGAGGCAGTAATACAATGTTGAATGCGGAATTTTATTTATGATTGGAAATGAGCTGGGTTTTATTATGAGATTATAGTTTTATGCTTATTTAATTACTGTTCTTAGTTCGATGCGTCCTTTTTTTTATTTTAATATTGATTAGTTAACCTTTTATGCAATATCTATTTTGAAAATTGAACTGAGAATGAAAGAAGATTCAGAAGTTGGTGGTTTTCTTTCTTCTTCTTTGCTCAAACTGCTATTAATCTTTTCGGTTGGGGGTTGGAGTTGGGGGCACGTGCACAGGAGGGATACGGTATATACTTTGGTTTATAAGTCAGTGCTTGGTCAATAATGATTGCTTGAGCCAAGTTCAGGGTAAAAAACCATCACACTAAGTTGTTGGTGCACCAAATTTATATAATGACATCCTGATTAGTACTTTCACTTTTGGGAACTGAGTCTGTGTAATGGCATTGAACCTTTGTTCTGGGAAAGGAATCCCAATCTATAAATTGTACTAGTTTTTTTTTTTTTCCCAGGATATTTTTCTTGGATTTCATGTGGAGCATTTTAATAACAATGGTATGATGGTTTTACAGGGCAAATTGGATATGCTCTAGTTCCTATGATTGCTAGGGGGATTATGTTGGGTGCGGACCAGCCTGTGATCCTCCACATGCTGGATATTCCACCTGCTGCCGAGGCACTTAATGGAGTTAAAATGGAATTGGTGGATGCAGCATTTCCTCTTCTTAAAGGTTGATACTCTAGATTGCCGTTCTTTTTTGTAGTCAAAAGTTACATTTCACTACACTGCTTTTATGCTATATGAGATTTAGTCAAAAGGCAATGTATCCTTTGTGATGTTTGGATCAGTTGTTGCTGCAGTTGATGTTGTTGATGTCAAAGGGGATTGCTAACTTACATAGTCATTGTGATGTTTGATCAGGTGTTGTTGCTACAACTGATGTTGTTGAAGCTTGCACTGGTGTCAATGTTGCTGTGATGGTTGGTGGATTCCCAAGGAAAGAGGGTATGGAAAGGAAAGATGTGATGTCCAAGAATGTCTCCATCTACAAGTCCCAAGCTTCTGCTCTTGAGAAGCATGCTGCTGCTAACTGTAAGGTGAGTATTCATTAATTTCATGGCCTTTAAATTTTTGTTAATGACGGCCATTTAACATGTCAAGGAACCATAAAAAAAAACTTGACCACTGAGAATCTTTATCCTAACGCGTAACTGCGAAATGAAGTGTGATTATTAATACTTATGAAAGCTTTTGCTGCCCAGAAAAGCTCTTCTAGTAACATCTTCGCAATTTTAAAATAATATTTTACCGGATGTCGTGACTCTTTTTTTGGGATTTCCAGTTTTCATTGTTGTTGTATCTTTCACCTCAGGTTTTGGTTGTTGCTAATCCTGCCAACACCAATGCATTGATTTTGAAAGAATTTGCGCCATCTATCCCAGAGAAGAACATCACTTGCTTGACTAGATTGGACCATAACAGGGCCCTTGGACAGATTTCAGAGAGATTGAATGTTCAAGTATCAGATGTTAAAAATGTTATTATTTGGGGAAATCACTCCTCAACACAGTATCCTGATGTCAACCATGCTACTGTCAAAACTCCAGCTGGGGAGAAGCCTGTCCGTGAGCTAGTTGCTGATGACAAATGGTATAAAAGTTTGGTCGAATTTCGATTTTCGGCATTACATACCCTTAATACCCCTAGAATTCTGCTTTATTGACACCTCTTAAATTTTTCTCCCCAATTTTGTTAGGTTGAATTCAGAATTCATCACTACCGTCCAACAGCGTGGTGCTGCTATTATCAAAGCTAGAAAGTTTTCTAGTGCACTCTCTGCTGCTAGTTCTGCTTGTGACCACATTCGTGATTGGGTCCTCGGAACTCCAGAGGTAGTCTTTTTCGTAGCGTGCTCTATTGTGGGTGTTTTAAATTGTTTGTGGTTGATGGACCTATCACGTGTTCTTGTTTTTCCTAATCTCGTTTGTACTATTCCAGGGTACTTGGGTTTCTATGGGTGTATACTCTGATGGCTCATACAATGTTCCATCTGGATTGATCTATTCCTTCCCAGTTACTTGCAAAAATGGTGAATGGTCCATTGTTCAAGGTGAGTATATGAATGAAAACATCATTTCAGTCTACATTTAAGTTGTCTACTTAAAAACCCACATACAAATACCACTTGTTTCTGTTATAAGCATCTGATCATTCCATAAATGGTTAATTACAGAAAATGCCCTTGAGGTTTAGTCTAATTACAAAAACCCAACTATCTTTCAAAATTGCAAATTCCCCCATGATATTTGTTTCTATATTATACATTGCACCCTCAATAGTGAGATACTTGTTATACACATGTACTTTAATGACGGGAATATTAGCAACTTAACTTATTTATTTACTATATTCCAGGACTTTCTATTGACGAGCTTTCACGGAAGAAGTTGGATTTGACTGCCCAAGAGCTCAGTGAGGAGAAAGATCTCGCATATTCTTGCCTGTCGTAATTCTATCAGTCTTTTTCTGTGTGGCAATAGAAGTAGCTGCAGATTTTAATAATGCCATTGTTATTTCTTGTCCAATCTCAAATGGTGAAAGCTACTCCTATGGATTTTATCGAAGTACTTTGTTTTGTGTGCGTGTTTGTCTATTTAACAGACTTTATGACCTCGGATATGTCGTCATTTTGATGAGAGGATATCATTGAGAATTATATGGAGAAATTGCTTTCCTTGGCTTGATAATAACATTAATGTTGAGTTCGTAGGTTTATGGTTATGTTCTGAATTATGGAAGCTCCTATCAATACAGTGTTGTCTTGTTAATTCGAATTGGTTCGATTATTTAGAATTTCTGCTCTGGGAATTATGGATGTGATTGGATTAAACGATTCGTGTTAACAAATGGAGCAAATTTAAAAAATAATGTGGCTAGATTATTTTAAGATTCGGATACTATTATGTTTAATTATATAAATAATTAATCGTTTTTCCAGTTTAGTTATATGAATATGGGTCTTTATATTATTCTAAAATTAGACACAATTATATTCTTTTGCTAAAAAAATAGTGTACGCTTTTTTCTTTCGAGACATTTTATATTATAAAGGTCCAATACTTAACGAATATATTTTCAATTTTTTATAGAATTCATTTGTTGTTGTTATTATTATTTTACTCTTTTGTCATAGGTAGATCAGGACTTGCTAAGCTCGATCCAAATTCAATCAGATTACACAAGTCATATATGTATGAGTTGCTGATTATTTGTTAATGTGATTGTATTTGGGCCCTTATTGAGTCGTATAAAATCTGAAGCTATTCTTAGGGAAAGCCCACTTTCCAAAGAGTAGATTAAAATCACTAGGGCTCGTTTGCTTTTTACGATGAACTTGGATAAACTTTAGGATTGCTTTGGATTACACTGTTTATAAATTATATAATTTAGGGTTTGGAATGTAGGATTACGGTATTTTATTTCTGAGTTTGATTACATTTTATTGTTTGGCATTAAGGATCATGTGAGATAATATTGCATATGTCTAAAATGCTCTTCTCATTTAAAACAAAACTCCGCTCAAATTGGAGCAAGCCCCATTGACGCAACACAAGCGTAGAACAACGAAGAAACACACAACTTTTATTAAAATTCAACTCAAGTGCTTTGTTAAACAATGAAAACCCTATTTATCTTAGGGCTTAAAAGACTCCTATCACAACCTGACTTCTAACAAAACCAAACTAACAAAACTCTTAAATCCTCATACGAGAAGACTCTAACTAAATAGAAATAATAATAAAAGTCCTACGCAATAAAACAACTAACTGCATGCATGAAAACAAATACTCAGACAATATTTCATTTGTGTTTTGCTGGGAATACTGAAGCAACTTTAGCTAGAAATGCTAGCGTGGTCTCATCGCCATCATTCTCTTCGGCTACGGGACGATTCGCCCTCGAATCAGTTTGGGTCTCATCGCTAGAAGAAGAATCACCATAAAAAGGAACCAAATGCTTGACATTAAACACGTCGGAGGTTCGAATATGGCTCGGGAGGGGCAGACGATAGGCATTAGGATTAATTTTCTCAACGATCTCAACCGGACCAATTTTACGTGAAGCAAGCTTATGAAACTCATGAGCAGGATAGCGATCTTTTGTGAGGATTGCCCAAACATAGTCACCAACTTCAAACTCGACATGACGTCGTTTAACATCCGTTGCTGTCTTATAACGTGCATTACTCTCCAACAAATGGGCATGAGTCGCTGCATGTATCTGCTGTAGCGTATCCAGGAAGTCCACAGCACGACCTTCCACACCTGCACTCGACGGAAGAGCCAACAGGTCAACTGGACCACGTGGAACACACCCGTAAACTACCTGAAGCGGGCAAAACCATGTACTACGGTTGAGAGCGGAGTTGTGTGCAAACTCGGCTTGACTTAATTTGGTATCCCAAGACTTGATGTGTTCGCCCACTAAACAACGCAGTAGATTACCCAACGAGCGGTTAACCACCTCCGTTTGACCATCAGTTTGCGGATGGTAGGCACTACTAAAGTGAAGCTCCGTGTTAGCAAAACGCCATAGACTACGCCAAAATTGCATGGCTGAGAAATCTCGTGTTGCGATCAGAAACAATTGATGAAGGGAGGCCATGAAGGCGATATACCTCCCGGAAAAAGAGCTGCGCTACGTGTAAAGCATCTGAAGTCCATTTGCACGGAATGAAGTGCGTCATTTTTGAGAACCGGTCAACAACAACAAATATAGAATCATGGCCCCGTTGCGTGCGCGGAAATCCCAAGACAAAATCCATGCTCACCGCGACCCAAGGTGTGGATGGAACAGGAAGGGGACGATACAGGCCCGCGTTAGATGCAGTTCCTTTGGCCATGTGACAGACCCGACAACGCTGTACGAATTTACCCACGTCGCGGCGTAAGGATGGCCAATAAAAATGTCGCTGCACTAATTCACACGTACGATCACGACCAACATGGTCAACCCCATGTAATTCAGAAATCAATCGTCCCTGTAAACTGCAGTCCGGAATACATAATTGAGTCCCGCGAAATAATAAGCCGTCCGATATCAGAAAGCTGGAAACCACACCCTGTTGAACAGAGGCAAATATTTTACCAAAAAAAGGGTCAGACGAATAGAGCTCCCGAAATGTGTCAAACCCCTTCACTGAAATGCGCATATCAGTGAGCAAAGAATGGCGCCGGCTCAAGGCATCGGCTACACGATTAGAGGCTCCTGACTTCTGCTGCAAGACGAACGCAAATTGTTGTAATAACGCGGCCCAAGAAGCATGACGAGCTGAGACATTTGCCTGACTAGAAATATACTTAAGGGAATCATGGTCTGTGAACAAAACAAATTCCCTGTGAAATAAATAGTGGCGCCAATGGCGCACCGCGCGAACCACTGCATAAAATTCCACATCATAAGTGCTATAACGGGACCAAGGGCCAGTTAATTTTTTGCTAAAATAAACGACGGGACGATTATCTTGACTGAGAACATCCCCTATGCCAACCTTGGAGGCGTCACAATGTAGTTCAAAAGGGATGGAGAAGTCGGGCAAAATAAGAACGGGAGCCAACATCAATTTTTGCTTAATCAAGACAAAAGCAGCCTGAGCCTCCACAGTCTAGATGAATGTCGAGCCTCGCATACAATCCGTGATCAGAGCCATAATGGAGTGAAGTGGGGAATGAACCGAGCGATAAAAAGATCTAAAGCCGTGAAAAAATGCGAATTCTTTGTGATGGACGTGGGCGTCGGCCATTGACGAATAACTTCCACTTTACTTTCATCCACACTAATACCTGCTGAGGAAATTACATATCCCAAAAAAAGTACACTAGTCGTGAAAAAGACGCACTTACGTGGGGCAACAAAAAATTGTTTGGCGCGAAGGATTGAAAGAACATCGCGGAGATGTTGCAAGTGTTCGGACTCCGTGCGGCTGTAGATGAGTATGTCATTGAAATAAACGACAACACACGTTCCAATTAATGCCCATAAGGCCTGGTTCATGACGCGCATGAATGTGCTCGGGGCTTTAGAAAGCCCAAACGGCATGACCAACCACTCAAATAATCCCTCCCGTGTTTTGAACACTGTTTTCCATTCATCTCCGGGATGTATACGAATCTGATGATACCCACTACGTAAATCCAATTTTGAAAATACAGAAGCCCCACTGAGTTGGTCCAGCAAATCATCTAGGCGAGGGATAGGAAAACGATATCGAACAGTGATCTTATTGATGGCGCGGCTATCCACACACATCCGCCAAGTATTATCCTTTTTAGGGATAAGCAGGGCGGGTACAACACATGGGCTGAGACTTTCCCGGACCAAGCCGCGCTTCAATAAATCCTCAACTTGGCGGTTGTAGGTCCCAAGGGGTGTGAGTAAGGTTTAGAAGGGGGGGTTGAATAAACCTTACCAACTTTTTGATTTTAGTCCTTTTAAAATATTTCAGAGTTAAATACGGCGGCTAAGTCCTTGGTGATGACTAAGTTAGTTAACCAATAGAGTTAGCCACTCAACGGACTCGATTGGGGTGTTGATAGAATAACTCATTGTTTAGTCTAAACCTTAACTTTTTGTCTTTGAGATTTTTATTGGAAGACTTAACACCCTTGAATTTGGTTTAAGTTTGTTTTAACACTTGATTTTAGCACTTGTTAATTATCGGTTGGAATGCAAATTATCGTGAGATATAATGTAATATGCGAAATGAAATGTTGAAATGTAAATGACACAATAAATTTTATAGAGGTTCGAAGATGGGGTAATTCTTCTCTCTCTCTTCTCCAACTCTGGAGGAATCCACTAAGTATTGATCGAGTACAAAGTGGTTAACGGTACCCGGATACAAGTCTTGATCACACACGGTGACTTGATCCTTTGGGACTCGATCGGAGATGTCTTGGTCACACAGTGGCTTCTCGTCCGCTCAGAACTTCTTCACGGGCTGTTTGCGCTTGCTACTTGACTCACTTGCTCAAGCTTCTTGGATTTGACCACGAAGCCCTCCAATAACTTGAGACCGGTTCGACCTTGAACCTTTCTACAATCCTCCTTGGAATGTAGACCCCTTTTGATTCTTCAAAAATTTCCTCTTCAACAGTTTGAAGTTGTCTTTCCTTCATGACTTGGTGTTGGATCGATTTCCTTCAAGTTTAGGCTTGAGGATTTGCTTGAATAACTTGAGAATATTTTGCTTGGTTACAACTCGAATGTTAGCTTGAATGTTCGTAGTTCGGTATGCAAGGTCACCTCTTCTCAAATTGATTCCTCGGCCTTTTATAGTTTCTTTCAAAAATCGCGCCCGTTGAAGAGATAGGTGATTTTCAAAAGACACTAGTGGTCGTTGGTTTTGTCTTGTTGCGATCCTTGAAATTGACATTTCCTCGCATTAAATGAACCTTGACTTTTCGAGCGACACAGTGCGAGTGCTTCCCATTGGTTTATTCCTTTTGCACTTAGGGGATCGAGCACTTTAGAATATTGCGGCATGGAAGTATTACTTATTTAAGTAATTTCCTTGACTTAGGTAAACGGATCCTTTTCGATTGCGCTCGACTTGATTGCGATTCCTTAACTTCCCGGATGACTTGAGTCGGCTCCCAATCATGGATGACTCATCCGTCACTTCAACTTGAGACTTGGCTATCTTGAGTTGACTTGATCGACACTTCACACACAGACTACATCTCGGTGATACTTCTCGTCGAGTTCTGTCTTCTCTTACTTGCCATACTCAGTGCCTCACAATGTGAGTCTTCATTCTAGTCTCCAGTTGACTTCTTGCATATTTTAGGCATACCGACTTGACTCGGCTCGAATGTACCTATCTATTACAATGCAAATTACAAAGAAAATGGGGTGCCAACTTTCTAGTCTAAGTTTTACATGGCATTCATCAAAATCTAAACAATAAATTCCCAACAATTTCCCCCTTTTTGATGATGCCAAAACTTAAAGCATACATACAAAATGTAAATATCAAAGATACATACGGGTAGTGCGATGAAGAGAATGTATGCATAGAATCAATCTTTTTATTGATCATAACATTCTTGTCTTTGACACAGCTGTTTACAAAGTGTATCAGAGCAAACAGATATGTCTACGCAAAAATAGAGAAATTACAAATTTCTTATTCAATGTACAGAAGACTTACATACTTATGCATTTACAAAAGTAAATTACATGAAGGGGTGGACAACAACACTTCATCTCTTTCGCTGCCTCCTTCTTTCTTCATCACTCGTCGTCTTTCTCGACCTTTTTCTCTTCTTCTCTTCTTCATTTGCTTTCTTTTTCTCATAGGCTTTTAAAGCGCTTCATCTCTTCTTTTTCTTTCTTGTCTCTCTTCCCACATTTGAGTTTGTCTTTTATTTTCTTCTTCGATTCTCTTTACATACTCAGCATTATTCTTGGCCACTTGCAAGTTGGCTACTTCATCAAAACCAGCCCAATAGATCCCTCCTTTCTTCCCTGGATCTATATATTCAATGTTTTTGGGTAGAGGTCTAGGTTTGAAACCTCTTCCTCCTCGCTTCTACCTCTTCTCTTCACGGGTGTGTATTGTATCTTGGGGCCTTCTTCTTTCCAAGAGAGTGAGTGACCAGAGAGTTGCTAGGGAGTCTTTGCTGTCGGCTTCTTCTTCTGACTTGAAGCCTTTTTCCCAATACAAGTCCCTGGTTTGGGCCATGGTCATGTTCTCAAGTATCCCTCGGATGCGAGTGTCTTGAATTCATCAACGGATCTCGGCTCGGTTCCGGCGTACGAAATGGCATCGAGTGTCTCTTCCCAGGAATGCCTCCGTATTGTTTGATATGTCCATCGCACGGGCATCCATTTTTCTTTCAATCTCCGTCATCTCTGCTTCTACTATCATCCTCTTCTCGGACATGGGCACGGCAGTGTTGGAGCGGCAGAAATCACCGGAAGTTTTGATTATGTCATCTCGTGACAAGTCCTTGTTGAGGGTTCTAGCAACCATTAAAGTCATGTCTTTCGAACCTTCCCCCTCAACAGATTTTCCTTCTTTTCTTTTCTCTGTTCTTCACTGTCTTTTCCTTCCACCGTGCATCCTTCTTCTCAGCTGTGGATCTTTCCAACGTCTTTAGGTATTCCTCTTCCCCTTTTTGGCATCATCAAATGAGAGAGGAACCCCTGGAAACATGCCACAAGCATGAAATCTAGGCGACTAATAGTTTGAAGTTCTGTTTGGATTCTAACTGCGGAGTATCTTTTCGAAATTCGAAAGCGAGTGGCGTTAGATTCATTTGTCACCAACTTCATTTCAGCCATAAGAATGCTCAATTTTTCATTCATGTTCTCCTCTCACGTGAAGTTCTTTTCGATGAAATTCAGTGTGGCAAGAAGACTCCATTTACGTGGTATGAGAGGTATGCATTCTATCAATGTTTTCTTGCATCCTCTTCTTCATGTCAACATTGTCAGCGCTCTAGATTAGCATCTTATTGTACAATGCTTTGAAATATCGAACTTGTTCAACGCGCATTGTCTGCTGCTGTTGCCACCATTCCTGGATCCTGACTATGATTCCACGCAGATCGGCAGTAAGATTAGCATCTCGGTTATCCAGTCGCATGTCTAATGAGGCCTGGTGCCTTTCCATCTTCTCTATCTCCGCAAATATAATCTTGAAAACTTCTCGAACCTCATCTGTTACCTCCGTCTCAGCTGGCGGCCAAACAACATCAAAGTCAAAGTTTGCTGGAACGATGGTATCTGTTGGAATGACTGGATCAGGTCTATGGAAACGTTGTTGATCTCTAGTTGATTCTTCATCAAGATCAGGCAGCTCTAGTGAGAAAGGGAAAGTTTGTTCAAACGCATCATCACGAACATAGGGAATTTGTTCAACTGTAACTTGCGGCTGTGATGTGCCCGGTGGAGTCGATTCTGCTGCAGCTTTGGGAGCCTGCGCAGTTGGCTGTGATTCAGCTGGGGTCTGTTGTGGTATGGAGCCAGCTGGCTGAGCCTCACCTGTCTCAACAGCTTCGTCGGTCTCAGCTAGTTTTTCCATATGAGTTGTCTGGTCCTCGGCCGTATTAGTAGCGTCATTGGACGATGATGAGACTTGTAGGGGTGGATCATCATCAAAATTGAACTTTTGACGAGCATCCTTAAATTCGGCTTACTCGTCTTTGGGAAGAACATCCTCAGCTGAGTCGTTTGGACTTGCAACGGGGGATGACTCGCCTCATCTCCACCTTCGGATCCCGAAATGTTACATCGGGGTTGTCTTGGGAATCATGAAGGGCACTTATCTCCTTCTCGGATGCATCGATGATAAGCTGGAGGGATGTTACGTATAGCCGCTTTTTACCTCGGGAAGTCTCAACCTCCCGTAGGCCTTGATACCTCGAAGTCTCAACTGCAGCGAGGCCTTGGACATTCCCTTTTGCGGACTCAATCGCTTGGGGTCTCGACGGTGGCATCCCATGAGTCTCAACTCGTGGATTGCACTTTCATTGCCAGTGTTAACTCCCAAGGCAGATCCATCCGTGCCTCGATCGGTCGGTGTCCTGTCTGAGAGCGGTTGGCACTTCCAGTGAGGCAGATTTAAGCGTCGGCGTCGTGAGTGACAACTTGTTGTGTTTCTTTTTCTTGTTCCTTCTCCACTTCGCCTCCTAGATTCATTGTGGGAGTCAGCTGCAACCTTCTCCGACCTAGCTGTAGTTGAGGGAGTTTCCCCCTCAGACACCACCGGTGAGTGACTTGGAATGGGGTCACTCTTCTCCGGACTCATTTGTTTTCTCGTGAGTTGTCGGTAGTTGGGGCGGTGGTAAGACATCTTGATGAGGGGTTGGCTCGACTTGGGTCCCCAAGTTCCCGGTTCATCGCCAATTCCCTTAATGCCTTCATCAGAGTGAGCTGGGGAAGTGGTCGCAGCAACAATAGTTGCAATCTGCTGCACCACTCCCATAGGGTCAATTTCCAGCAGTGATTTGGAAGACTCTCTAGGTCCTTCCATCAGTTGTTGCTCATGCATTACTCTGGATTCCCACATGGCTTGCTGCATTTCCAACTCTTCTGTAGCAGCAGCAGGGTCCAGATCCTCATCACTTCCTGAGAGAACATCTAGGTGAGGATGAGTGTGATCGGTGGTTCCGGTGAAGGGACAGATATTGGCCTTCTCTCTAGGGCTTCGGCTTATCCGCAATCGCTCCTTCTCCTTTTCTTTGAAGATGTATAAAATATCTATGCAGTTCTCCTCATCCAATGCCTGGACCACTGTGGTCAAACCGAGGAAATCCATCAGTTATTCTTCTTCTTCAATAAACTCAGATCTTTGGAACTGTTCCCTCGATCGACTCAACTTCCACTTCCTCCATTCTCGCAGACGATTTTGAATGTCTCGATATGGTGGAGATAGCATGATCACATCATCATCATCATCTTCCTGGTGAACTCCTTTCTCAGGAATGGAGGGTTGTAGAGCTTGCCGCTCTTCACCCTCGGCGTCTGTCATCGCGGCGGAGATGCGATCTGTCGGCAGGAGATTCAAATTGTCTCACCGCTTTTTCCTCGGTTGTTCGTCACATGGTTGGTCTTCGACTTGCCTCTGCTGATCGGTCGCAGTGAGACTTGGTAGTTTCATCAATAATCTCTCGGAGACTCTACTTCTCCGGCTATTTCTTTGATCTGTTCGGTGAGTGGTGCGGACTGTTTGTTTTCTCAAGCTCGATCGCTTGAAGAGTCTTCTCCTTTTGGTCCTTACCGGAGGAATTTCTGGTTTTGGATGCGTTTCTTCGAGTCTGGGGCGGCGGGGCGTGCTTCTTTTTTTCTCGAGGAGTTGGCTTTCTAGCTTGCATCGGTCCTCCTTTTCTTGACAATCGGAGAAGGTATTTGAGGTTCCTTCTCATTGCGGTGCGGGCGGGAGACATCGCTGCAGGGCAGTGACTCACCGGGCGGGCAGTGCATCTTTCGTCTTCTTCGCTCATGGGGGCGATCTTCTTTCGTGCAGGGCAAACTTTTCTTCTTTGGGAGGAGGAGGAGAGGATGTATCTACGAGTTGGTGATTCCCCTCACTTGTATCCGCTCTCTTGGCGTAAGCTCTCTTCTAAGCTCCGGAAAGATTCGATCGGAACATCTTCTTGTTGACATGGAATGCCTTTCCATGTCGAAGTGGAACTCCCTTCACCTCCATCAGCCGTCCAATCACAAGGCCATACCCCAAGGATCCTCCGAACGATCCATCTTCCTTGAAAGACTTATTTCCAACATTTTGGCAGAGTCTGCTATATACAAACTCAACCCAATTTATCTTCTTCTCCTGCATGATCGCAGCCATCACGATCAGCTTAGTTTTGGATAGCTGATTAAAGCTTCCAAATTTGATGTCTACGCCTTGGCAACAATATCCATCAACTTGTGGTAATCTTCTTTCAGTAGCTTCTTATCATCTGTGTAAACCACCTTCGCAGCATAGTCAGGTTTGGCCACTTCCTTCCATGCAGCAGCCAAGTTTACATCAGCCTCCAATATCTCCGGCTTTTCTTCCGATGGAAGCAAACAATGCTTCGCTAGATCCTCAGCAGTGATCGTAAACTCTTTTCCATGAACAGAGGACTTGATGCCCTCATCGTGAACTTCAGCATTCACGTAGAACTGAGCGACTTTTTCGACATAAGTCATCTGAAACTCCATAGTGAGAAATGGTTTCAGCCAAGATTTCTCCACTTTCTCAGCAATTTTCTTCACAAGGGTTTCATCCAACCCCTGTTTGATCATACCTTCAAAATCCACAGTAGAGCCAGTGTGGATTTGCTTTCCCAACTTAACAAAATTGTAAGTGGATGCCATTTCTTGAAGTTTTACCGAACGAAACGTTTGAAAATTACTCCGGAGATCTGTAGGGTTTGAGAGAAAAGTTGCTTTCTTTGCTTTTTTGAGAGATGAAGTTTGTGTAAAGTGAGAGAAACGGACAAAATGGTATATATGTGGGTTATGAAAGGACGTGCACACGGTTTTTGAAATTTGATCGAGATCAACGGCTCAGATTTAGCACGCCGATTAGCATTTAATTGCTCGCATTTAATGCGACAGCATTTATATCCAATCATAGGCTTAGTCGTGCAGCTTTTGACTGTACTTGTCATTATTATGCTGACGTCATCCTTAAAACATTCCCGCTCATTAAAAACGACTGCGTTTTTGTCACTTAGCTCATAAATAATTGAAACCATACGCCCTAGCTGATTCAACTCTTCTTCTCTCTTTTCACATGGGTACTCAGCTGTCAGCTAACTTGATGCAGCTGACTTTTCGATACGGCTGATTTACTTAGCTGAGTTACAAACTTAGCTCCATTTTCATATTTTCTCGTTTTATTTCTTCTCCTTTAGTCTTCTGATTGTTAACTCAGCTCAATTAACCCTAGCTCATGCTTGAGTTCTTCAAATCTTGATTCACATAATGACTTTGTAAATATGTCAGCCAATTGTTTATCAGTGGAGATATATTCCAAGGTGATGTCCTTCTTTTCAACATGATCTCTTATAAAATGATACCTGATATCAATGTGCTTTGTTCTTGAGTGCAACACCGGATTTTGAGTGATTGCAATAGCACTTGTGTTATCACACATAATTGGAATTTCTTTTTCCTCAACATCATAATCTCTCATTTGTTGTCTCATCCATAAGACTTGGGCACAACAATTTGCCCAGCCTATGTACTAAACTTGTTGTGGATGTGGCTATTGAATTTTGCTTCTTGATGAACCAGGAAACCAATCTGTTTCAAGCATCGACATGTACACGAAGTACTCTTCCTGTCAACTCTACATCCAAAGATAGTGAGTCCGAGTAACCAATAAGCTTGAATCCTCCTTCCTTTGGATACCATAAGCCGACTTCCTGGCATCCTTTTAAGTATCTTAGGATTCTCTTGCGCTTTATCATATGACTTTCTTTTGAGTGCGATTGAAATCTTGCACATACACCTACAACAAAGGTGATGTCGGCCTCTTCTTTGTGAGATAGAGCGGTGATCCAATAAGTGCTCAGTATCTTGTTTGATCCACAGGCTTGCCATCTGCATCCATATCCATCTTGACCGATGTATTCATTGGTATTTTCTGAAGACTTCTCTTCCATACCAAATTTCTTCATTAAGTCTCGGTATACTTTGTTTGACTTATGAAGGTTCCATCCTTCATTGTTTAACTTGAAGTCCTAGAAAGAATGTCGACTCTCCCATCATGCTCATCTCAAATTTGCCTTGCATGAGGTTTGAGAACTTATCACACACTCTTTGTTTGTGGATCCAAATATAATGTCATCTACATATATTTGAACAAGCAATATGCTCTCTCCATCTTGAATTCGAAGAGTGTTCGTCACTTTGCCTTTTGGTGAATCCATTATCGCATCGAAATTGAGATAATGTATCATACCATGCTCTAGGTTCTGTTTCAATCCATATAGAGCTTTCTTGAGCTTGTACACCTTATCTCCAAGAGTCTTCTGCTCAAATCCTGGAGGTTGTTCAACATAGACTTCTTCTTCTAACAGTCCATTTAAAAATGCATTCTTCACATCCATCTGATATACAGTGAACTTCTTGTGTGCAGCATAGGCAAGAAACATCCTTATTGCTTCTAATCTTGCAACAGGAGCAAATGTTTCATCAAAATATATTCCTTCATCTTGGCAATACCCTTTGGCTACCAATCTTGCTTTGTTTCTTACCACAGAACCTTCTTCATTCATCTTGTTTCTGAAAACCCATTTTGTGCCAATGACATTTTGATGGGTTGGTCTTTGAACCAATTCCCATACTTTGTTTCTTTCAAACTGATTCAGCTCTTCTTGCATGGCCTGAATCCAATGTGTATCATCCAATGCTTGGGACACATCTTTTGGCTCTATTTGGGAAATGAAACAAGTGAACATGGCTTCTTGCTGAGCTCTGGATCTGGTTCTTACACCATCTCTTACATCTCCAATGACTAGCTCGGTGGATGGTCTCTCGGCCCATCTCACATCGAGGTTGGAGTAAGTCAGTTGGGTTGATCGTCTTCTTGTTTGTGTTATCTTGAGCGACTCTCTCATCATCACTTAGCAGATTTTCCATTTTGTCTTTGAGATTCAACTATCTCATCTTCACCTTGATTAATTTCTCGACTTGGCTTCAACATAGGGACTCTTCTGCATGGTTGGCTGATTTAGCTTATCAGCTAACTCTTCAATGTCTTCTCCATTTACATTAGGTTCATAAAAAACCACATGGATAGATTCTTCTGTGACCATAGTCCTTTTGTTCAGCACTCTATAGGCTTTGCTTTCAGATGAGTATCCCAGGAAGATACCTTCATCATCTTTAGCATCAAAAGCCTTTAGATTATTCTTGCCATTGTTGTGGATGAAGCGTTTAGATCCAAAGATTCTAAAATATGCAACATTTGGCTTTCTTCCTGTCCAAATCTCATAGGGAGTCTTTGTCAGCTATCTATTTATCATGCAACTATTTTGAGTATAGCTGTGTTTATTGCTTCAGCCCAAAATCTTTTAGGCAGCCCCGCTTTAGCTAACATGGTCCTTGCAGCTTCCTTGAGAGTTCTGTTCCTTCTTTCTGCAACTCCATTCTGCTGTGGAGTCCTTGCTGCAGATAATTCGTGAGTAATACCATTTTCAACACAATACTCAGTTATTATTCCATTGACAAACTCAGTTCCTCTATCAGATCTTATCTTTGTAATGGTTTGACTCTTCTCATTTTGAACTCTTTTCATCAGCTGTGGTAACTTCTGCAAAGTTTCCTTCTTTTTACACATGAAGATTGTCCATGTATATCTTGAATAATCATCCACCACTACTAGAGTGTATTTCTTCCCACTTATACTGGCTGGCTCAATAGGACCAAATAGATCCATGTGTAACAGATGCAATATTCTTGTTGAAGATGGATTTGACTTCTCTTTAAATGATGATTTAATCTACTTTCCCATCTGGCATGCATCACAAACACTTTCCTTCTTGTATACTGAGTCTGGGAGTCCTTCTACAAGACCACTTCTTGCAAGCTTGTTAATTGTCTTGAAATTCAGGTGACTCAGCTTCTTGTGCCACAACCAACTTGATTCGGCTGTACTCTTTGCTAATAAACAAGTGCTTGGTGTGGCAGTCGACCAATCTACCACGTACATGTTCTTTTGTCTGGATCCTTGCAACACTACTTCATTTGATTCAGTGTCTTTGATTTGGCATACTCCCATATTGAATCCAACATTATAGCCCTTGTCACAGAGTTGACTGATGCTTAGTAAGTTGAAGTTGAGGCCTTCAACATATGCAACATCTGTGATTTCTAATCCATTTTTCTTGATAGATCCAGCGCCTCTTATCTCCCCTGGAGCTTCATTTCCTCCAAATATGACTTTTGCACCTCTAATTTCCTTGAATCTTGACAGAGTTTTCTTGTTTCCTTTCATGTGTCTGGAACAGCCACTATCCATGCACCAGGTTCCTTGGCACTCAGCTGTTCCTTGAACCTGCAATCAAGGAAATCGATTTTTAGGTACCCATACTTGTCCGGGTCCGAGGGGTTAGTCTTTGTAAGATGATCCAACCAACCTATAGCCAAAATGATTTGACTCTAAGAGGTTGCCATCTATCTGTGCCATAATCATAATTCACTTTGGCAAACTGCTTGGGGGCTTTAGGTTCATACATCTGTCTCTTTTGTCTGTATGCCTGTGTGTGTGTTTTAGAAATTGTCTTCTTTGGGTAATTATGATATTTCTGAGTGTAGTGCTTGGGTGTGTTAGATAAATGTTTTTATCAAGATTTTGATGATTTTGTTTTAATAAGATTTTATACCAAAACAATGTTCTTATATGTTGTCCAAATACTCCTAAATGATTTAAAATGTTTTTACTAATTTTTGAGTATTTCTTAGAGTTTTTAATTTGATAAAAATTGGACAACACTTTTGATGGTTTTATTTAACTTGGTTTTTACACCAAAACTATGTTTATAAATGTTGTCTAAATACTCCCAAATGATTTAAAATGTTTTTACTAATTTTTTGGAGTATTTCTTGAAATTTATTTTTGAAAAAAATCGGACAACATTTCAAAGGGGAGGTCGGCCGGTCGCCCAAATGGTCGATTGCACGAAGGAAAGAAAACACGAAAGCAGAACTTACAGGTCTTGAAAAAGAGGGGAGGGGGACCGGTCAAGGGTGAGGTCGACCGGTCGCACTTGCGCCCTAGGGCCGCACGAGTCCCACCTCGACTCGGCCGTCGCAACCCCTGCAACCCGGATCGCACTATTTTTTAAAAAACGGTGAAATCTTCAACATGGCAACCGGTCGCCCTATGTTATTTTTTTGACAAACAAAATTCCAACCGTTGCAATTTGTGACAAGATTTGCTTTTCAATTTTGTACAATATTTCTACATCTTGTGATCTTCTTTTTGTAGACAAAAGTGAAGATAGAGGAGCCTATGTTGGGAGCCTATGTTGGTGAAGCTTCCTATAAATAGAGGATGAATTGAAGACACAAGACACAACACATACAAGCAAAATACACAACAAGAAATCGCAAATTGTTCAAGCTTTCATTTTTACATTCTTTTGTAATAGCTTCAAGTACTTTCACTTGCACATCTTTGAGGTCTAGGCTTTTTGATTCTTGATTACACTTGCACTCAATCTTTGTATTGGTTTCATAGAGTTGTAATCTTGAATTTTGTCCATCATTCAACACAAGACATCCTTGTGAGTATTCTTGTGGTAAGAATACGATTGGGTGATTTAGGTGATAGGTGTTTGAAGAGTGTGGTACTCTTCAAAGGTGGTGAAGGAAGATTGTGGTAATCTCCTTGAAGGTGTTGTAAGAGGATTGTGGTGATCCTCAAGGTGTTGTATTAATTGTGGTAATTAATAAAAAAAAAAATTTCTTTTTGAAATCCATCCCGGAGATAGTGGGGTGGTAGAGGATTAGGCCCTAGGTGGGTTGAACCTCTTTAAATCAACGAGTGTTGTTTAATTTCCGCATTTACATTCTTGTCATTTACTTGTTGATTCGAAAAAGAGGGTGATTTGCAAAAAATCGGCATAATCTATTCACCCCCCCTCTAGATTATCGTAGCCACTTGGACTAACAAGTGGTATCGAGCCAAACTCTTTGGCTAAGCTCGTTCGAGTAAAGAGGAAAGATCCATGGCTACGAATGAAGCTTATCTCACCACCGCGCCTCCACCAACAAGCCACCACTATTCGCGCCAACAACTACGCATTTTGGAAAGACCGCATGGAGTGCTTTCTACAAGGATGCGGATTTGATATTTGGAATGTGGTCATTGAAGGAGTTGCTCAACCAACAACAAAATTGGAGGATGGTACCACTACTCCCAAGCCATTCAAGGAGTGCGATGAAAATGACAAGAAGGCTTTCTCTCTAAATGGTAAGGCCTTAAATATTTTACATTGCTCTCTTTACCGCCACCGAATATAATTGCATAAGAGGCATACGGTCAAAGACATGAAGTTTGGGAAAAATAGAAACCATCTATGAGGGCACAAAGAAAGTAAAGCAAGCAAGAAAAACAATGCTTGTGAAAGACTTTGAAAATTTCAATATGCATGATGGTGAAAGCATATCAAAAATGGTGGAAAAGGCTTGACAACATTGTCAATCCTCTTGTGGCTCTTGGAAAGGTCATCTCCGAAGAAGACAAGGTGACCAAGGTATTAAACGCCCTTCCCGGCTCATGGTCCGAAAAAGTGACGGCAATCACGGAAGCTCAAAATCTTGAGACACTCAAGTTTGATGAGCTCATTGGAAATCACCTCATTTATGAAGTATATTTCAAGGAGAGGAAAAATTCTCAACCATCCACCTCTAAATCGGGCACGCAAAATATTATTAAAGGCTTATCATCTTCTTCTAATAATGTTTATTATGCTAGTGATGAGGATGATGAAGAAACGGCGGCTCTTGTTAGAAAATTTGCAAAATTTGTAAACAAAAATAAAGCAAGAAAGCCAAGAGACAATTCTTGCTTCAAATGCGGAAAATCCGGGCACTACATAGCCGATTGCCCAAAATTAGCGGAAGAGGAACAAAAGAAGAAAAAGCCTTTTAGAAAAAGAAAGCGTTAAATGCGGACGTCAAAACTTGGGATGAATTACTTGAAACAACCGATGAGGAAGGAGAATCCGAACATGATCTTATGGCTATAGGCGATGAAAATACCGCAGTGCGCTCTAATGCTTCATCTTCTTCCCTAGTTGATGAATTACAATGTGATTTTGATGAATTGCAAAATGAGTTTCAAAATTTGATTGTTAAATACAAGAATTTGAAAAAGGAGCATAAAGAGCTTAAACTAGAAAAGGATAAATTATTTACTTCTTATGACTCTCTTGATAAAGCTCATGCTATTACTCTTACTATGGTCCGTACTCTTGAAACCGAAAAACAAACGCTCACAAATGATATTGAAAATTTGAAAAAGGATGTGCATCGATTCAATTTAAGTACGGATAAAGTCACAAAAATTTTAGATGCACAAAGAGGTGAGCATTCTAAATTAGGACTTGGTTATAAACCTTTTCAAAATGCTTTTAAGAAAAAGACCAAGGTCCAACCTTTTGTACGTCTAGTAGTCCTCGTATTATTACTTGTTTTTATTGTGGTAAGAATGGACACTATGCTAGCAATTGTAAATTGAAGAATAATTTTAGCTATTATTGGAGACCTAAAGGTCTCAAAGGCTAACCCCATGGACCCCAAAATTATAGGGTACCTAAAAATAATTCCTTTGTAGGTTATAGGGGCTATAACAACAATGGAAGATTCAAAATGGCTCGTGGACAGCGGATGTTCACGCCATATGACCGAGGAAAGAGAGAACTTTTTACCAACATCAAGCTCAAGAAGAGGGTATGGTCATGTTCGGCAATGGCAAAGGAAGAATTCTTGGAAATGGAGAAATTGGTAACTCTTCTTTCTCTCTTAGTAATGTTCTTTTAGTAGAAGGGCTTAAGTTCAATTTGATAAGTGTTAGCCAACTTTGTGACTCAAATTATAATGTTGTTTTTAATAAAGAAAAATGCCTTATTTCCAAAAATGATAAAATTATTTGTGAATGTAGGTCCCAAGGGGTGTAAGTGTAAGGTTTAGAAGGGGGGTTGAATAAACCTTACCAAATTTTCGATTTAGTCCTTTTAAATCTCGAGTTAATTCTACTGCAATTTTTGTGTCCTTGATGGACGATCGAATTAGTCACTTTCAAGTAGAGTTAATCTCTCAACGAGACTCAATTGAGTTTTGTTGATGGAGTAACTGTTGGCTACAATTTAACTTTGTGGTTTTATTTTTCAGCGGAAGACTTAACACCCTTAAGTTTGATTAAGCAAAATATTAGAGCTTGATTTAGTACTTGTAAATTATCAATTGGATAGCAAATTTATCGTGAGATATAAGCGATTAAAAGCGAGGAATTTAAATCTTTGAAATGTAAATGACACGATAAAGTTTTTATAGAGGTTCGAAGATAGGGTAATTCTTCTACTCCTCTCTTCTCCAACTCCTGGAGGAATCCACTAAGTAATGATCGGTTTACAAAGTGGTAACAGTCCGGATACAAGTCTTGATCACAACGGCCGACTTGATCCTTTGGGACTCGATGCTGAGACGCCTTGATCACTCGGTGGCTTCTGCGACTCGAACTTCTTCACAGGGAATTTTGCGCTTTACTACTGACTCACTTGCTCAAGCTCTTTGGATTTGATCACGAAGCCCTCCAAATGCTTAAGACTTAGTTCAACCTTGAACTTTTCTACAATCCTTCTGGAAAGTAGACCCCTTGTTTTCAAAGGTTTCCTCTTCAATCTGGTTGAAGTTCTCTTTCCTTCACGGGCTAGTGTTGGATTGATGTACTTCGAAATGTAGGCTTGAGGATTGAGATTGTTTGATTTTTCTAATGTGCTTGTCTATCTCACGTATGTGTCATTCATGCATCCTCTTTTTTCAAACAAACTCCTCAGCCTTTTATAGTGAACTTTCAAAAATTTGCCCGTTGAAGAGATAGGCTTATTTTTGAAAGTCACTTTGCAGTCATTGGCTTGCAGTTCTTGGAATTGCCATTTCCTCATATGAATTGTTCTTTCACCTTTTCAGAGTTCTGACACAGTTTGGTGCTTCCCATTGGTTCATTCCAATTGCACGCTCTGGGGTGAGCACTCGAGAAAGGTGGTATGGAGATATTACTTGTTTAAGTAAATCTCTTGATTTGCGGCAACGGTTCTTTTCTGATTATCTCGACTTGATTTGCATTTCCTTGCTTTCCCCAGGTGACTTAGAGTCACTTCCAATCATTGGATGACTCTTCCGTCACTTCAACTTGAGACTTGGCTTTTCTTGAGTTGACTTGGTGATGCTCCACTCTGTGCATCTCGGTTGCTTCTCCGATAGAGTTCCTATCTACTCTTCTTGCCATACTCGGTTGTCTCGCGTGAGTCTTCCTTCAGTCTTGATCTTCTTGCATGTTGGGACGTAGGCGATTTAACTCGGCTTGGCCGCTCTATTCATTACAATGCATTTTACAACAAAAATTGGGGTGCCAACTTTCTATTCTAAGTTTTACATGGCATTCATCAAAATCTAAACAATAAAATTCCTAACAATTTCCCCCTTTTTGATGATGCCAAAACTTAAATCATTTAAAAAAATGCAAACAACAAGGATACATGAGATAGTGTATTGACATAGAATGTATGCATAGAATAGATCTGTTTTATTGATCATATCATTCATGTTCTTTTACAATTGTTTACAAGGTGTATCGAGCACATTTTGTCTATCTTTGAAAATAAAGAATTTTTAGCTTTATTACGGAAGACTTACATTGTATGTATTTACATGATAAAATACACGAAGGGTTGGACAGCAACACTTCATCTCCTTATTTGTCTCCTTCTTTCATCTTGATCAAGATCTTCTTCTCTTCTCCTCTTTTCTCGTAAATCATTTTGCCTTCTTTTTCTTCTCATATGCCTTCCTGGCGACTTCATCTTTCCTTATTCTTTCTGTCTCTCTCTGCCATAGCCGAGTTTGTCTTTTGTTTTCTTCTTCTATTCTCTTTGCATACTCGGCGTTAGTTTTAGCCACTCGCAAATTTGCCACTTGGTCAAGCCCAGCCCAGTAGATCCCTCCTTTCTTTCCGGGATCTCGTATTCGATATTCTTGGGCGGAGGCCTAGGTGCAAGCTTCTTCCTCCATCGCTGCTTCTTCCTCTACCTGCCGGGCGTATTTATCTTTGGGTCTTCTTCTTCCCATCGATTGACTAGAGAGTGACCCAGAGTGATTCGCTAGGAAGTCTGCATTGTCATGCCTTCTTCACATAATGTGAGACCCTTTTCCCAAGATACAAGTCCCAAGCTTGAGCCATGGACATATTTGCAAAATATCCTTGATTCGAGCGTTTTGAATTCGTCAAGCGATCTTGGCTCTGTCCCGACATACGAAATGGCATACGTGTCTCTGTCAACCGGAATGCCTCCATGTTCTTTCAAGATGTTCATCACCCTGGCATCCATTCTTCCTTCCACTTCCTTCATCCACGCTTCAATTACTTTTCTCTTCTCGGCCATAGATACAAACAGAGTGTTGGAGTGGCGAGTCACTGGGAGTTTCTTTGCTTATAATGTCATTTTGTGGCATGAGGACCTGTTGGGGGTTTGTGCAATCATCAAGGTCATTTCTTTTGATCCTTCCCCCTCGAGCAGATTTTCCTTTCTTGATTTCAAAATTTCCTCGGTGATTTTCCCTTCTCATTTGCTCCTTTCTTTTCGGCTTGATTTTTTCTTTGCTTTAAGGTATTCCTCTTCCCCCTTTTTGGCATCATCAAAGGATAGATGAACCCGGGAACATCTTTGGCAAGCATGAAGTCGAAGTCTTCGATGGTGGAATTTCGCTTCAAGTCTGCTGCGTTGTATGCAACTCGAATTGAGCAGTAGCGTTGGATTCTCTTGAAATCGCTTCATCTCGGCCATGAGAAGGTGAATTTTCTTGTCATGTGTTCTTCCAATTTGTATATCATTTGCATTACGCTCACGGCAGACTTGATCTCGCGGTGTGAGCTTCATGCATATGCTCAATGTGTTCCTCGGCCGTTTCGCATCAACATTTTGACTCTCCACCGCCGACTTGTTGAACAAGGTTAAGTATCTCACTGTTCCACACGCATTGATTCTTCTTTGTTGCCACCATTCCCTTATCATTGTGATGCCTCTCAAGTCGGTGTAAGGTTGGCATCTCTGTTGTCCAGCGCATGTCCAAAGAGACACGATGCCTCTCCATCCGTTCAACCTCGGCAAAGAGTGCCTTGAACACTTCTCGAACTTGGTGATTCTTACATTGCGGTGATGGCCATACGTCGAAATCAAAATCAAAATTTGGAACAATGGTGCCTGAGTGAAAAAGCAGGAGGTGGTGCGTGATAGCGTGCTTGCTCATTTCGACTCTTCGTGGAGTTCGTATCTCAGTGGTGAAAGGGAAAGATTCTACAAAAGATTCATCACCGCCAACCAGGATGCATTCGATGATGAGCGGTGCGCGTGAAGTTCTTTTGGGAATCGATCTGCTGTAGCTTGAGGAGCGGAGCGGTGGTTTTGGTTGTTTGGGTTTGGTTGTGAAATAGACCGGCTTGAGCTCATTTGTCTTATGACAACCGTTGGTCTCGGTGATTTTCCTTTTGATAGACTTGTCCTCGGCCTTATCGGCGTCATCGGACGATGATGAGATTTCTAGTGGTGGCTCATCATCAAAGTTAAAAGTTTGACGAGTAGTCTTGGGATCGAACTTGCTCGTGCCTGGAACATCCCATGGTGAGTCGTTTGGATTTGTCAGGGGTTGACTCGACAACTTCTTTCGCCCGATCCCCGAGGAAAAGTGACATCGGGGTTGTCCTGGGAATCATGAAGTGCGGCGATCTCCTTCTCGGATGGGTCGATGATTGCGGGAGGGATGTTCTCTACTTGGCCCTCTTTACCAGGAAGTCTCAACCTCCCGTGGCCTTCATTTCCTCCGGCGAGTCTCTCTGCTGCGAGGCCTTTAGTCCTCCCTTTCGACGAGGTGTCGGTGTCTTAGGGTCTTTCTGATGGCATCCATTGGAGTCTCAACCCCATGGATTGCACTTTCATCGCCAGTGTTAACTCCCGGTACATTCCTTCGTGCCTCGGCTCGCATCGGCGGCGTCATTAACGCCGGAGCGAGCGATTTGGCACCTCGGTGAGCAGTCTCAAGTATGCGAGCTTCGTTGATGGCAACTTGCTATTCTTCTTGTGATTGTAATTTCTCTTCTTCGCCTCCTTGCTTCTTTGTGGAGTCATCACGGCATCCTCCGACCTTGCGGTGGAGGAGTTCCCCCTCACCCGGCGCACCGGTGAGTGACTTGGAGTGGGGTCACTCGTCTCGGACTCCCATTATTGCAATTGATGGTTCGGCCGTTGGGGCGGTGGTAGCACACCTTCAATAGGGGTTGGCTCGGATTGGGGTCCCCACAGCCCGGATTTCATTGCCATTTCCCTTATTGCCTTCTTCCGAGTGGTACAGGGGAAGTGGTAGCAAAGCAACATCGGTGGTTATTTCTTTGAACCACTCCCATTGGATCGATTTCAGTGTGTTACGGAGGACTCTCCTGGTCCCTCCATCGAGTCTTTGCTCGTGAAGGATTCTTGATTCATGCAATGCTTTTGCATTTGTAACTCTTTCCGCGGCGGCATTCTGCAGTTCCTCGTCACTTTCGGAGAAGACATCAAGGAGAGGATGTGTGTGTTACGTGGTGCGGGAGATAGAGGCGGATCTTGCCTTCTCACGTGCTTGGCTTCTTGACTTGCTTTGCTCTCCCTGTCCTTGTAGATTTGCGGGATGTCTAAGCGATTGTCCTCATCAAGTCTTTGGGAGCACGATAGTTAGTCGAGGAAATTTAGCGGTTCCTCTTCTTCTTCTATGAACTCGGCCGTTGGAACTGTTCCCTTGACTTGCTCAACTTCCATTTTCTCCACTCATTGACGATTTTGGATGTGCGGGTAAGGTGGAGTTAGGATCATTACATCACTATCCGCTTGGGGTTCTTCTTGAGTTTAGTTTTGTGTGAGCTACTGTTGTGTCCTCGGGTTGCCTCTGTGAGTCGCCTCCGATGAGACATTACATTTCATCAACTATATCGGAGACTCTACTTCTCCGGTAGTCTCTGTATTTGTGCTAGGCCGAGTGGTGACTCGGTGGTTTCTCTGTTCGAGGCCTTTGACGAGTCTTCTTCGTCTCTGGTTTGTACCGGGGAATTTACAGTTCGGAGGCGGTGTCCTCACGAGTCTTGGAAGCGGGGCGTCTTTGGTGTTTGTTTCGAGGAGCTGGCCGTCAGGGCATCGGTTCTCCTCCTTTTGTGATCGGAGAAGGTATTTGTGAGTCCTTCTCGACCCGCTGCGAGGGGCGGGTGACACTTCGCCGGGGCGGGTGACTCTGCTGCGGGGCGGGAGCATGTTTGGTTTTCTTTCTTTGCGGGCGGCGATCTTCTTATGGCGGTGCGGCGGCTTTCTTCTTATTTGGAGAGGAAGCATTTGTATCTTGGTCGGTGATTCCCCTCTTGGTGTCGACTCTCTTGGCATAAGCTCGCACGAGCACCAGGAGAGGTTAGCTCGAACATCCTCTTGTTAACATGGAAGGCCTTCCCATGTCTAAGAGGGACTCCTTTCACCTCGATAGCGGCCAATCACCAGGCCATATCCGAGGATCCTCCAAATGTGCCATCTTCTTTGAAGGACTTGTTCCCCACGTTTTGGCAGTCTGCTTTGTAGATAAACTCGGCCAGTTTATCTTCTTTTCTTCGATGATTGCAGCCATCACAACCAGACTTTGCCTTTGATAGTTGGTCAAAGTCGCCAAATTTGATGTCGATACATTTGGCAACTATGTCCAACAATTTGTGATAATCCTCCTTGGTGATCTCTTGTTTCTTTGTGTATATAATTTTATCGGCAAAGGTCGGACTTGGCTATTTCTTTCCATCGTCGCCCAAGTTTACATCAGCTTCCTTAATCTCGGTTGCTCTTACTGCGGGTAGTGAGCAATATTGACCAAATCTTGGCGGTGATAGTCATTGCTTCCGTGAGCAGGATGACTTGATTCCTTCGTCGTGAATCTCGGCATTCACGTAGAATTGTGCGACCTCCTCCACATAGGTCATAGGATATTCGGCGTTAGAAAGCGGTTTTAGTGGGGCGTTTCCAACTTTTCGGCGATTTTCTTCACCAGGGTGTCGTCGGACCCCTGCTTCACCATTCCGTCGAAATCCACCGTCGAGCCGGTGTGGATTTGCTTTCTAACTTGGTAAAGTCATAAGTTGGTGCCATTTCTCGGGATTATATCAAGAAAAATCTCGAGAAATTGATTTGAAGGTTGATAGGGTTTCGAGAGTATTTGCCTTTGCCTTTTGAGAGAAAGATATGAGCAGTTTTTAGAAGTGTGAGAGAGAAACGGGCGAAAATGGTTTAAATATGGTTTATGAAAGGGCGTGCGAGGCGGTTTTGAATTGTGATCGAAATCAACGGCTTGGATTTATGCGCCTATTGAGCATTTCACGTCTCGTATTTAATGCGGCAGCATTTATATCAATCATAAGCTTAGTGTGCGGCTTTATGTCCTGTACACATCATCATTATCTTTGACGTGTTCCTTAAAACATTCGCTAAGTCAAAGCATTTGCGTTTTTGTCACTTTGCTCATAAGTTATTCAACTTATCTCTTAGGCCGATTTAACTCTACTCCTCATGATTCTCTTGGTGACTCGGCTATCGGTGACTCGGTGTGTGTCTTGTCTTTCCGTCTGGTGATTCTTGGTGATTTGTTTCGACTCTTTTTCACTCCTTTTGTTCTAATTCTCTTCTTTGATTAATGCAGTGTCGCTCAGCTCAATTAACCCCAACTCATGCTTGAGTTCTTCAAATATTGACTCACATAATGGTTTTGTGAAGATGTCGGCTAGTTGTTTATCGGTTGAGATGTATTCAAGATAATGTCCTTCTTTTCAACATGATCTCTTATGAAATGATATCGACATCTATATGTTTTGTTCTTGAGTGCAACACAGGATTTTGAGTGATTGCAATGGCACTTGTGTTATCACACATGATTGGAATTTCTTTTTCTTCAACTTCATAGTCTCTCTTTGTTGTCTCATCCATAGGACTTGGGCACAATTTTGCCTTGACTATGTATTCTGCGCCTCATTTGTAGAGGTGGCTATTGAGTTTTGCTTCTTGCTAAACCAGGAAATTAGTCTGTTTCCTAGCATTTGACAGTGCACGAAGTGCTCTTCTTGTCACTCTGCATCCGGCGTAGTCGAGTCGAATAGCCAATTAGTCGAATCCACCTTCCTTTGGATACCATAGGCCTCTTCTTGGCTTCCTTTCAAGTATCTCAAGTATTCTTTTTCTTTGTCATATGGCTCTCTTTTGGAGCAGATTGAAATCTTGCACATACACCTCTGACAAAGGTGATATACGGCTGCTAATTTGTGAGATAGAGCGATGATCGATAAGTGCTCACGTATCTTGTTTGATCTACTGGGCTTGCCATCTGCATCCATGTCCATTTTTTGATGTGTTCATTGGTATTTTTCGAGAAGACTTCTCTTCCATACCAAACTTCTTCATTAAATCTCGGTATATTTTGTTTGACTTATGAAGGTTCCATCCTTCATTTGTTTCACTTGAAGTCGAGGAAAAATGTCGGCTCTCCCATCATGCTCATTTCAAATTTACTTTGCATGAGGTTTGAAAATTTTTCACATAGCTCTTGGTTAGTGGATCCAAAAATGATGTCATCCACATATATTTGAACAAGCGTATACTCTTCTTGTCTTGAATTACGAAAAGTGTTCTATCTACTTTTCCTTTTGTGAATCCATTTTCGATTAGGAATTGTGACGGGGTATCATACCATGCTGCGGGTGCTGTTTCAATCCATACAAGGCTTTCTTGAGTTTGTATACCTTGTCTCCAAGAGTCTTACTGCTCAAATCCTGGAGGTTGTTCAACATACACTTCTTCTTCCAATAAACCATTTAGGAATGCACTTTTTACATCCATCGATATACAATGAAATTCTTGTGAGTGCATAGGCAAGAAACATCCTTATAGCTTCCAATCTTGCTACGAGGGCAAATGTTTCATCAAAATCTATCCCTTCTTCTTGGCAATATCCTTTGGCTACTAGTCTTGCTTTATTTCTTACCACAGAGCCTTCCTCGTTCATCTTATTTACGAATACCCATTTGGTTCCAATAACATTTTGATGTATGGGTCTTTGCACTAGTTCCCATACTTTATTTCTCTCAAAGCTGATTGACTCTTCTTGCATAGCTCGAATCCAATGTGTGTCGTCAATGCTTGTGACACATCTTTTGGCTCTATTTGCGAAATGAAGCATGTGAACATAGCTTCTTGTTGAGTTAACGGATCTTGTTTTGACACCTTCTCTCATATCTCCAATGACAAGTTACGGTGGATGGTCTCTCGGCCATCTTACATCGAGGTTGGAGTAAGTTAATTTGGATTGATCGACTTGCGGTGTGTTCTTTGTGGTCGGCTCTCTCGTGGTCACTTAGCTGCAAATTTTCAGTTTGCTTTTGAGATTCAACTATCTCATCTTCTTACGAATTGATAATTCCGGCTTGACTTGAGCATAGGGACTCTTACGTATGGTTGGATGATTGACTTATCGATTTGACTCTTCAATGTCTTCTCCATTTACATTTGGCTCATCGAATACTACATGAATGGATTCTTACGTAACCATAGTTCTTTTGTTGAGTATTACGTAGGCTTTGCTTTTCGGTGAGTATCTGAAGATACCTCATCGCCTTTAGCATCAAAAGCCTTTATGTTGTCTTTGCCATTGTTGTGAATGAAGCATTTACATCCAAATATTCTCGAAATATGCAACATTTGGTTTTCTTCAGTCCATATCTCATAGGAGTCTTTGTCATTGTCTATTTATCATACATCTGTTTTGGGTGTAGCAAATTTGTGTTGATTGCTTGACCCAAAATCTTTTTGGTAACCTGCTTGACTATCATGGTCCTTTTCTGCTTCTTTGAGGTTTTCCTTCTTTCGCAACTCCATTCTCTTTGTGGAGTCCTTGCGGTGATAGTTCATGACCAATACCATTCTCAATACGATCTTGAGTTATTATTCCATTGACAAACTCGGTTCCTCTATCGATCTTATTTTGATAATGGTTTGACTCTTCTCATTTTGAATCCTCTTCATCATTTGTGGTAGTTTTTGTAGAGTTTCTTTCTTCTTGCACATGAATATTGTCCATGTATATCTTGAGTAGTCATCTACTACCACCAAGGTGTATTTCTTTCCACTTATCTTTGTTTGGTTCCCTTTGGGCCAAATAGATCCATATGAAGCGGATCTGATATTCTTGTTGAGGATGGGCATGTCTTTTCTTTGAAGCACGACTTGATTTGTTTTCCTTCGACATGCATCACATGTACTCTCCTTCTTGTATCTTTGAGTGCGGAAGTCCTTCTACAAGATGACTTCTTGCTAGCTTGTTAATTGTTTTGAAATTGGGTGACTCGGCTTTTTGTGCCACGACTAACTTGATTAATTTGTGCTCTTTGCTAGAGAGCAGTCTTTGGGTGTTGCGGTTGACCAATCCACTACATACATATTTTTACATCTCTTCCTTGCGGACAACTTCATTTGATTCAATATCCTTGATTTGGCATACATCCATGTTGAATCCAACATTGTAGCCCTTGTCCGCAGTGGCCGATACTCGATCGAGTTGAAGTTGAGTCCTTCAACATATGCAACATCTGTGATTTCTAATCCATTCCTCTTGATGGATCGATGCCTCTTATTTCACCAGGAGCTTCATTTCCTCCAAATAAGACTTTGGCTCCTTTGACTTCCTTGAATTTTGTGATTTCTCTTATTTCTGTCATATGCGGAACAACCGCTATCCATGTACCAGGTTCCTTGGCACTTTCATTTGTTCCTTGAACTGCAATCAAGGAAATTAAGTTTTAGGTACCCATACTTATGCGGGTCTGAGGGGTTAAATTGTAAGATGATCCAACCAACCTATAGCCAAATGATTTGACTACAGGGGTTGCCATCTATCGATGCCATAATCATAATTAATCCTGGCAAATTGCTTGGGATTCTAGGTTCATACAAATTTTGTCTCTTTTGTCGTATGCTGCATATGTGTTTTAGCAATTGCCTTCCTTGGGTAATTGTGGTGTTTTTGAGTGTAGTGCTAGGTACATATGTGTCTTTGATGAAAGCTCTTGTGCTTTTGGAATGGCCTTTCTTGAGTTCTAGGCCTTTGCCATCCGGGCTTATATTCCATAAGTCTATCTTTGATAGTTCACATTGTTCAATCGGCTTGGCTTGGATATTTTCTACCATTCCCATCATATGTATTTCTTTTATGGATTTTCCGGAATTTTTGGTAGCTCTGTTTCTTCTTTGAGAGTATTTTTACATTTGGAGTTTCTTTGAGGACTTGGTGAATTCTTCTCGGTGTCCTTCCAAAGACACTCAGTGGCTATTGTTTTCCTTTTCCTTTGTAACCAAGGCCAGTTTGCTTAGTATTGTGCTTTGGAGTGAAAGTGTGTGCAATATTTAGAGTTTTGGATTTTCGGACTCTTCATGACTTGAAGATCCTTTTCCAAAATTACTCTTGAGGTTTGACATGGCACAAAGGAATTAAATCCTAAGCTGTCTTGTCTCCACATTCTCTTTGACTCATAATAAGATCATCGATGATTTAGATGCTTAGTGAATGAGGCAATAACATTTTGAGGTCATTCTCCCTCTTTTCTATAGCAGCAATTTCTGCTACTAATTTAGCATTTTCGACCTTTAAACTTTCATTTTCATGACTATTTGACTTAGAGTACTCGGCTCCTTAGTCGACTTTGAGTTTTGACCTTTAAGTAGGTTTGTTTTCCTCATTGATAGTGTGTGTGAGGATTTAATGTGCTCAAAATCTTTCATCATTTTGCACTAATGAATCATAAAGATCAGTAGGTGATGACGTGTGTGTGTCACGGTCACTATCACTAGTGTCGAGCTTGTTGAATTAGATTGTACCTCATCTTCTTGATCTTGTTCTTTGGCCATTAAGCGGATCAAGGCTTTTCTTCGAGTCGCTCGAGTAGTCGGCTTCCTTTGCTCTCGAATCATTTTGTCTCTCTTGACATTTGTTTCGTTAGATCTCTGCACCATCATTGCCTTTTTCCTTTCTTGTCTTCTTTCTTGAAGATCTTTCTTTCTTCTTCATTCTGTACTTGTTGACTACGAGGATATGAGCGATCAATGGCATAGTGACCTGGTTGTCTACAGTTCCAACATAGATATTGACTTTTTGATCGACTCTTTCCATTCTTGAGTTATCGGCCCTTTGATACTCAACTTTTTGATGATCATTCTCTTGGTTGGCCTATCATCCCTTGATTTGGAGGATTTGAGTGTCTTACGGAAGATTCACCCTTTCTCTCTTGTAGTTCTTGTTAAAGAACTTGTTAAATCTTTTAACCATCGGGGCTATTTCTTACGGGTCAATTGCCTCTTTGATCTCGGCTCTCTTCCCTTCTTTGACAATTAGATTTGTTTTGGGTACAATTTGTCTCTTCCTGGTCTTTTCTTCTCGGCTCAAACTCATAGGCTTTGAGGTGCGAGAATAGTTCATGGTTGGATGTCTTTGATAGGTCCATGGAATGTCTCGTGCCATGACCTTCATTTCCCATTAATTTTTGGAAGACTTTTTAGGATCTTCATACACATTTCATTCTGTGTATATTCCTTTCCAAGTGTAAACTGACTCATTTGTGATTTACGTAAACCGGCGTCTAGTTGATCAGTTCTCTCTGAGATCATTTTGAAATTTTCAAACTTGTACGACCCCATTTTGATAATTTGTTTTCTTTGATTTGCTCGAGCCTTCACAAATCAATGTCGGCTTATCCCATTTCTTTTAGCATTTTGCATGATTTGACTTTGTTGAACATGGCTTTGTCGAGGTTTTGTAGAGGATGTCTTTGGCTACATTATCCAGGTTGTATCTTTTTCTGTCATCATTTGTCCACTCGTTCTTGGTTTTCAACCATGGTGGTCTAGGAACAACATCTTCTTCTCCTTGTTGCAACTCTTAAATGCAATTTGTGTTCTTTAATATTTGTAGAGGCCCATCTTCTATTACTATCCACATCTCATCATGTAATCTTTGATAGATGAGCACATCACGAATTTTCCAATCATCAAATTCTTCAATAGTGAACATAGGGATGCGTGTCAAATTTGCTTCCATGATAATGACTTTTTAAAAGAGTTTTGAAAGTTTAAGTACTAAGCGGACTTTGAAAAGTTTGGAGATCTAGTTCGAGTAACCGGTGCGGAGGGTTCAATGAACCAACCGCTCGATACCACTTGTAGGTCCCAAGGGGTGTAAGTGTAAGGTTTAGAAGGGGGGTTGAATAAACCTTACCAAATTTTCGATTTAGTCCTTTTAAATCTCTGAGTTAATTCTACACTGTTTGTGTCCTTGATGGACAGTCGAATTAGTCACTCGGTAGAGTTAATCTCTCCATGACTGTTGAAGTTTGTTGATGGAGTAACTTTCATTTGTTGGCTACAATTTAACTCATTTTGTGGTTTTTATTTTTATTGGAAGACTTAACACCCTTAAGTTTGATTAAGCAAAATATTAGAGCTTGATTTAGTACTTGTAAATTATCAATTGGATAGCAAATTTATCGTGAGATATAAGCGAGTTAAAAGTGCGGGAATTTAAATCTTTGAAATGTAAATGACACCTGATAAAGTTTTTATAGAGGTTCGAAGATAGGGTAATTCTTCTACTCCTCTCTTCTCCAACTCCTGGAGGAATCCACTAAGTAATGATCGGTTTACAAAGTGGTAGCAGTCCGGATACAAGTCTGATCACATCGGCCGACTTGATCTTTGGGACTCGATGTCACGGAGCGCTTGATCACTCGGTGGCTTCTCGTGCGACTCGAACTTCTTCCGCAGGCGTTTGCCTTGCTACTCTGACTCACTTGCTCAAGCTCTTTGGATTTGATCACGAAGCCCTCCAAATGCTTAAGACTTAGTTCAACCTTGAACTTTTCTACAATCCTTCCTGGAAAGTAGACCCCTTGTTTTCAAAGGTTTCCTCTTCAAGCTGGTTGAAGTTCTCTTTCCTTCACGAGGTTAGTGTTGGATTGATGTACTTGAAATGTAGGCTTGAGGATTGAGATTGTTTGATTTTCTAATGTGCTTGTCTATCTCACGTATGTGTCATTCATGCATCTCTTTTCTCAAACAAACTCCTCGGCCTTTTTTATAGTGAACTTTCAAAAATTTGCCCGTTGAAGAGATAGGCTTATTTTTGAAAGTCACTTTGCGATCATTGGCTTGCGATTCTTGGAATTGCCATTTCCTCGTATGAATTGTTCTTTCACCTTTTGAGTTCGACACGGTTTGGTGCTTCCCATTGGTTCATTCAATTGCACGCACGGGATGAGCACTCGAGAAAGGTGGTATGGAGATATTACTTGTTTAAGTAAATCTCTTGATTTACGTGCAGCGGTTCTTTTCTGATTATCTCGAAACATTGCATTTCCTTGCTTTCCCCAGGTGACTTAGAGTCGACTTCCAATCATTGGATGACTCTTTGTCACTTCAACTTGAGACTTGGCTTTTCTTGAGTTGACTTGATCGATGCTCCACTCATTTGCATCTCATTTGCTTCTCGAGAGAGTTCTATCTACTCTTCTTGCCATACTCGGTATCTCTCGGCGAGTCTTCCTTCAGTCTTGATTGTCTTCTTGCATGTTGGGGCGTGGCGACTTAACTCGGCTTAGCGGCTCTATTCATTACAATGCATTTTACAAAAAAAATTGGGGTGCCAACTTTCTATTCTAAGTTTTACATGGCATTCATCAAAATCTAAACAATAAAATTCCTAACAAAGTGAAGCAATTAGAAAAGGCAATCTTTACAAAATTTGTACAAGTGATTTGGTTAGTCAAAATGTTTCTTGTCTTGTTGCCAATAATGATTTAACTAGCTTATGGCATAGGCGACTTGGACATGTTGGATACAAAAAATTGCAAACTATTTACAAAAGCCAACATGTAAAAGGACTACCCCAAATTGAATTTTGAAAATCTTGGCTTATGTGACACTTGTCAAAAGAACAAATTAGTTAAGAGTAGTTTTAAGCCCAAAATGAAATTTTCACTGCAAACCCCTACAAATGCTTCATCTTGATTTGTATGGGGATATTGGTCTGAGCAAGTCTAAGTGGAAAACATTACACTTTTGTTATAGTTGATGATTTTTCTAGATATACTTGGGCTCTATTTCTTACAAATAAAAGCGTCCGTTAATGAGTTTGTTAAGTTGTGTAGACTCATTGAAAATGAAAAGGAAGATCTTATTAAGTCCATTCAAAGTGATCGAGGTGGAGAATTTTGGCGAATTTAGAGTCTTTTGTGAAACCAAGGGATATAGTCATAATTTTTCGGCTCGAGGGACACCTCAACAAAATGGAGTAGCCGAAAGGAAGAATCGGACACTTCAAGAAATGAGTCGGTCCATTCTCAATTAATTTTCACTTCAAAATATTTTTGGGCGAAGCCGTAAGTCTACGCTTGCTATGTCATTAATCGAGTTTATATTCGTCTAAAATGAATAAAACTCCATATGAGCTTTGGAAAGGAAGAACTCCAAATATTAGTTATTTCAAAATATTTGGATGTAAATGTTTTATTTTGAATACTAAGGATCAATTAGACAAACTTGATCCTAAGGCGATGAAGGAATATTTATGGGGTATTCAATCAAGAGCAAAGCATATCGGGTTTATTATAAGACTAGTGGGGTTGTTGAAGAATCTATCCATGTCAAATTCAATGAAGCTTGGTGTTGAAAGGATACCCGATGATGAAAGTGATGAAGAGGATATCGTTGAAACCATTGTTCAAGATGAAACTCAAAATGATCAACCTTCAAGCTCAAGTGTTCCTCAAGAAGATAAAGGTGATACTTGAATCTTCGTAGCATTGAAATTTAAGGAGATCACCCAAAAAGATCTTATTATTGGTGATCCCCTTGATAAAGTAATGACTCGAGGAAAATTTGCGAAAGCTCTTTATATCTCAAAAGAGCCTAAAAATGCTAAGGAAGCCATTGAAGATGAGGATTGGTTTTTAGAAATGCAAGAGGAGTTGAATCAATTTGAAAGGAATGATGTATGGGAATTAGTACCTTGTCCTCCATCTCAAACCATTATTGGTACAAAATGGGTATTTGGAACAAGCTCGATGACAAGCAATATTGTTCGAAACAAAGCAAGGTTAGTAGCTCAAGGTTATTGTCAAGAAGAAGGTATTGATTATAATGAAACATTTGCACCCGTAGCACGTTTAGAAGCTATTCGTATTTTACTTGCCTATTCTTGTTTTAAAATTTCAAGCTTTACCAAATGGATGTAAAACCCGCATTTTTAAATAGTATTATTCAAGAAGAAGTCTATGTAAAACAACCTCCGGGGTTTGAAAATTTTCTAGGCCTAATGATGTTTATAGACTTTAAAAGGCCTTATATGGTTTTGAAACAAGCACCCGTGCATGGTATGATAGACTTAGCTCTTTTCTTTTGCAAAATGGTTTTACAAGAGGTAAAGTTGACACTACTCTCTTTGTTTTTGAAAAAGGGCAAGATTGCTTATTAGTGCAAATTTATGTTGATGATATTATTTTTGGTGCTACTAATGAATCCTTGTGCAAGAAATTTTCTAAGTTAATGCAAGGTGAATTTGAAATGAGCATGATGGGGAGCTCAACTTCTTCCTTGGACTTCAAATTAAGCAATGCCAGAAGGAATTTATATTTCTCAATCAAAATATACAAAGGAGCTTTTGAAGAAATTTGGCATTGAAGAAGGAAGAATCCGTCTCTACCCCAATGGCAACAAATGTCAAGATTGACAAAGATGAAAAAGGCAAGTCGGTTGATGAATCCAAATATAGAGGTATGATTGGTAGTTTTACTTTATTTTTAAAGTAAACCGGACATTCTTCATGCCGTATGCTATGTGCTCGTTTTCAAAGCAATCCCAAAAATCTCATATGAGTCTTTGTTAAAAGGATTTTTCGATATTTGAAAGACACTATTCAATATGGTTTATTCTATCAAAGAATGAAAATTTTTCTCTTAAAGGTTATAGTGATTCGGACTATGCGGGAAATATTGATGATCGGAAAAGTACTTAGGATCATGTCAATTTTTAGGCGATTGCCTAGTATCTTGGTTTTCAAAGAAACAAAATTGTGTTTCACTTTCAACGGCGGCCGAATATATTTCCGCGGCATTTTGTTGTACACAACTTCTTTGGATGAAACAAACTTTAGCGGATTATAAATGTTCTTTTGAAAATGTTCCTATCTTTTGTGATAACATATCCGCTATAAATATTGCGCAAAATCCGGTTCATCATAACGTCTTAAACATATTGAGATTCGACATCATTTTCTAAGGGATTGTGTCTCAAAGCGAAAAATTGAGATATCTTTTGTACCATCTCAAGATCAATTAGCGGACATTTTTACAAAACCGCTATCTTGAGGACTTTTGCATCGTCGAGCTCGGTTAGGCATAATGCATATTGAATGAGGCTTACGTTTGCATTTTGCACGTTTTTAAAACTTAGAAGGCGAAAAATCGGATTTTGGTTGAAAATTTGGATTTTGGAAAAAGCTTGAGGTAATTTGAAAGGGTTGAGAAGCAACCAGGTCGCCCTCAACCTCGGCCAGGTGCCACTAGGCTATAATTTGGATTAAAATGGATTCTGTCTTGGCATTCGTCACTTTAACACATTTTGGCCATTTTTCGTCCCCTTTGCCAAAATCACTAAAATTTCACTTCAAATGTATTTTCTTGTATATGTTTCATCTTTTGGACTTCATTAAGCTCGATTATCATCATCATTGCTCATCTTTACCGAATAAATGGTAAGAATTCTACTCCATTTGCTCAATTGGGTTGAACCCTTGAGATTTTGACTTATTTGCAAAATTATTGATGCTAGTTTCATATGAATGTGATGAGCTTAATATTTATGATGTATTGAATGTTGTTTGAACTGAATTGGTGATGAAAATTTTTGGATTAAATGAATTTCAAAGGCGTTATATCTTAGTTTTATTCAATGCCGCCAAGTGTTCGACAAAATATTTCAATGAAAAAATTCATCATCTACATGATTCTCTCGATTTGAAAAGTCTTATAAGTATATAGAGATCATATTTTATCAATCAAATGAGCATTTGCAAGACAATTGATCAACTTTTCCTTTTATTTGGAATTTAAGCTTCAATTTTCAATAAGCTCGATAAATCGATAAATTTGCGCACTTTGATATGAATATATGATGTTTTTATCGTGCTAACATTCTTTTTGATGATTCCAAAGGGGAGAAAGCAGGGAAAAATGCTCATACGCTCAAAGAAGCGAAAATAAGCTTGCAAGAAAAAGCTATAAGCTAGGACTCTTGAAAGCCATAAGTATGAACAATGCTTAGTCCATTTGATGTATTGTGGACTTTTATGCTTGACTAATGATGTTTTGTGACAGGGGGCTTATAAGCTCATGGAATTCAAGCTTAAGTTGTGAAAGCTAAGCTTTTAGCTTTTTTAGTTGTTGCTTGTATACTTGTTCTTTATATGCATGTTGATAGGGGGAGCTTGTGCAAAAATGATTTTGAAAAATCTTTGCTCTATCCTTGTGTGCTTGTACTTATGATGTATCTTGTTTGCAATTGATTGTTGTTTTAAGATAGGAAAATTTGTTTTGTTTTAAAATCGACCTTTAAATTGTTTTGGTTTGTAATCATCAAAAAGGGGAGTTTGTTAGATAAATGTTTTATCAAGATTTTGATGATTTTGTTTTAATAAGATTTTATACCAAAACAATATTTTTATATGTTGTCAAATACTCTAAATGATTTAAAATGTTTTTACTAATTTTTGGAGTATTTCTTAGAGTTTTTAATTTGATAAAAATTGGATAACACTTTTGATGGTTTTGTTTAACTTGGTTTTTACACCAAAACTATGTTTATAAATGTTGTCTAAATACTCCCAAATGATTTAAAATGTTTTTACTATTTTTTTGGAGTATTTCTTGAAATTTATTTTTGAAAAAATCGGACAACATTTCAAAGGGGAGGTCGGCCAGTGTCGCCCAAATGAGTCGACACTGTGCACGAAGGAAAGAAAACCGAAGCAGAACTTACAGGTCTTGAAAAAGAGGGAGGGGGCCGGTCGAGGTGAGGTCGGCCAGGCCGCACTCCAGAGGCGCCAGTCGCGCCCCCCTGCCAACCCCTACGGATCGCCTTATTTTTAAAAGCGGTGAAATCTTCAACAGGCAACCGGCCCTATGTTATTTTTTTTGACAAAAATTCCAACCGTTGTCTGTGACAGCAAGATTTGCTTTTCAATTTTTGTACAATATTTCTACATCTTGTGATCTTCTTTTTTGTAGACAAAAGTGAAGATAGATGAGCTATGTTGGGAGCTATGTTGGTGAAGCTTACTATAAATAGAGGATGAATTGAAGACCTGAAGACCACAACACATACAAGCAAAATACACAACAAGAAATGCAAATTGTTCAAGCTTTCATTTTTACATTCTTGTTGTAATAGCTAAAAGTACTTTCACTTGCACATCTTTGAGGTCTAGGCTTTTTGATTCTTGATTACACTTGCACTCAATCTTTGTATTGGTTTCATAGAGTTGTAATCTTGAATTTTGTCCATCATTCAACACAAGACATCCTTGTGAGTATTCTTGTGGTAAGAATACACCCAAGGTGATTTAGGTGATAGGTGTTTGAAGAGTGTGGTACTCTTCAAAGGTGGTGAAGGAAGATTGTGGTAATCTCCTTGAAGGTGTTGTAAGAGGATTGTGGTGATCCTCAAGGTGTTGTATTAATTGTGGTAATTAATAATTTTTTTTTCTTTTGAAATCCATCAGGAATCTTTGGGGTGGTAGAGGATTAAGCCACAGGTGGGTTGAACCTCTTTAAATCAATGAGTGTTGTTTAATTTCCGCATTTACATTCTTGTCATTTACTTGTTGATTCGAAAAAGAGAGTGATTTGCAAAAATCGGCATAATCTATTCACCCCCTCTAGATTATCGTAGCACTTGGACTAACGAGTGCATGTGTGTCTTGATAATAGCTCTTTGGCCTTTGGAATGACCTTTCTTGAGTTTAGGCCTTTGCCATTTAAGGAACTTTGTATTCCATAGGTCTTTCTTTGATATTTCACATTATTCGATCGGCTTGGCTTGGGTAGTTTCTACCATTCCCATCATATTTGTTCCTTTGATAGAACTTTTGGGTGTTTTGATAGCTCTGTTTCTTCTTCCAGTCTTCTGTTTGGAGTTCTTTGAGGAACTCTGTTTTGGATTTCTTTCTGTTGTCTCTCGGCATACTCATTGGTTGTTTTCCTTTTCCTTTATAACCAAGGCCAGTTTGTTTGTGATTGTGCTTAGGAATGAATGTGTGTGCAACATTTGGAGTTTTGGATTTTTGAAATGCTTCATTACTTGAAGATCCTTTTTCCAAAATCACTTTGGGAGAGCTTGATTTAGCATAGAGGAATTAAATCTAGCTGTCTTGTCTCCACATCTTTTTTGGCTCATGATAAGGTCATCCAATGATTTAGATGCCTTAGTGAATGAAGCTAATCACATTTTGAGGTCATTTTCCCTCCTCTCTATAGCACTATCTCTGTTTATTAGTTTTGCATTTTCAGCCTTGATTCTTTGTTCTCATCGGCTATGTGACTTAGAGCACTCGGCTCCTTAGTAATTTTGTGAGGTTTCGCTTTTAATTTGTTTGTTTTCCTCATTTAACAGTGAGTGTGAGGATTTAATGTGCTCAAAGTCTTTCATCATTTTGCCTAATGAATCATAAAGATCGGTGGGTGATGAAGTGTGTGTGTCAATCACTATCACTAGATTAAGAATGAGATGAGTTAGAGTGTACCTCATCTTCTTGAGTCGAGTTGGTCTTGTTCTTTGGCCATTAAACAAATCAAGGCTTCTTCTTGAGTCACTTGAGGTAGTAAGCTTCACTACTTTAAAGTCTTGTGTCCTTTAGCTTGTCTCGGCTCTGCTCAGCCAACATTGTCTTTTCTTTTCTTGTCTTCTTTCCTGAAGACTTTTCTTTTCTTCTTCATTAGGTATTTATTGACTACGAGGATATGGGCCGGTCAATAGCGAAGTGTCTGGTTGTCTGCAATTCCAGCACAAGTTTTGACTTTTGATGACTCTCTCATTTCTTGGGTCACGATTTCTTTGATATTCGACCTTTTGATACTCGGCTCTCTTTGGTGGCCTATCTTCCCTTGACTTGGATGGAGTGAGTGCCTTACTGGAGGATTCACCTTTATTTCTTTTGTAGTTCTTGTTGAAGAACTTGTTGAATCTTTTAACCATCAAGGCAATTTCCTCCAGTCAATTCTTCTTTGGTCTCGACTCTCTTCCCTTCCTTGACTATGAGACTTTTGTTTTGGTCTGACTATCTCCTCTTGATCCTTTCTTCTTAGCTCAAACTCATAAGCTTTGAGAGTGCGAGAATAGTTCATGATTGGGCGTTTTTGATAGGTCCATCCAGTGCCTTGAGCCGTGGTCTTCATTTCCCACTCGGTTGGGAGGCTCTTAGTATCTTCATACATCTCCTTGTGTGTATTCTTTCCCAAGTCTTTGAGAGCTCATTTGTAATTTCGGTGAATCTAGCATCCATTTGGTCCATTGTTTCACTGCCAAGCATTTTAAAGTTCTCAAATTTTTGAACAACAACAGATAATTTATTTTCCTTGATTTGCTCGGATCCTTACAAATTAAGGTTAGTTTATCTGATTTCTTTCATTTGTTTTGCAAGATTTGACTTTGTTGAACTTGGCTTTGTCAAAGTTTTGTAGAGTATGTCCTTGGCCACATTGTCCAAATTGTATCTTTTTTTGTCATCATTTGTCCATTCGGCTCTAGGTTTTCAACCATGGCTGGTCTAGGAGGGCTTGACCTCCTCTCTTGGCCAGCAGACTCTCCTTCTTTGTGTTCACCTTCATTATTTGCGGTGGCCCATCATCTATCACTATCCACATCTCATCATGTAAAGGTGATAGATGAGCTCATACGTATTTTCAATCATCAAATTCCTCAATGGTGAACATAGGGATGCGTGTCAAATTTGCTTCCATGATAATAACTTTGTTACTTTAAAAAAATGGCGTTTGAAAGAACAAGTGTTAGAAAAAAATTCTTTGAAAGATTGGAGATCTAGTTCGAGTAACCGGTCACGGAAGGCTCGATGAACCAACCGCTACGATACCACTTTGTAGGTCCCAAGGGGTGTGAGTAAGGTTTAGAAGGGGGGTTGAATAAAGCTTACCAACTTTTCGATTTTAGTCCTTTTTAAAATATTTGAGTTAAATACGGCTAAGTCTTGGTGGACTGACTAAGTTAGTTAACCAGATGAGTTAGCCACTCAATAGACTCGATTGAGCTGTTGATAGAATAACTCAGTTGTTTAGTCTAAACCTTAACTTGGTTGTGATGAGATTTTATTGGAAGACTTAACACCCTTGAATTTGGTTTAAGTTTGTTTTAACAATGATTTTTAGCACTTTGTTAATTATCGGTTGGAATGCAAAGTTATCAGTGGAGATATAATGTAATATGCAGAAATGAAATGTTGAAATGTAAATGACACAATAAATATTATAGAGGTTCGAAGATGGGGTAATTCTTCTACTCCTCTCTTCTCCAACTCTGGAGGAATCCACTAAGTATTGATCAGTACAAAGTGGTTGCGGTCCAGATCTAAAGTCTTGATCACCACGGTAACTTGATCCTTTGGGACTCGATGCGGAGATGCCTTGGTCACCAAACAGGCTTCTCGTCCCGACTCGGCAGCTTCTTGCAGGCGGCTGCCTTGCTACTTCAGTTCACTTGCTCAAGCTTCTTGGATTTGATCACGAAGCCCTCAATAACTTGAGGCCAGTTCGACGCTTGAACCTTTCTACAATCCTCCTTGGAATGTAGACCCCTTTGATTCTTCAAAAGTTTCCTCTTCTATGATTTGAAGTTGTCTTTCCTTCACGACTTGGTGTTGGATCGATTTCCTTGAAGTTTAGGCTTGAGGATTTTGCTTGAATAACTTGAGAATATTTTGCAGGTTACGACTCGAATGTTAGCTTGAATGTTCGTAGTTGAATATCAAGAGTCACCTCTTCTCAAATTGATTCCTCGGCCTTTTATAGTGCTCTTTCAAAAAACGCCCATTGAAGAGATGGTGATTTTCAAAAGACACTAGTAGTGAATTAGTTTGTCTTGTTGCGATCCTTGAAATTGACATTTCCTCGTATTAAATGAACGCCCGACTTTTGAGAATTTGACGACGGGTGCATTGCTTTCCATTAGTTTTATTCCTTTTGCACGCTTCGGGTGAGCACTTTAGAATATTGCGGCATGGAAGTATTACTTATTTAAGTAACTTCCTTGACTTACGTAACGGATCCTTTGATTGCCGACTTTGCGGTTCTTAACCTTCCCGGATGACTTGAGCCGACTCCCAATCGTTGGATGACTCACTTTGTCCTTCCAACTTGAGACTTGGCTATCTTGAGTTGACTTGACCGCTTCACACAACTACATCTCGCTAATACTTCTCAAATGAGTTCGCATCGTCTTCTTACTTGCCATATCTGGTAGCCTCCGCAGTGGGTCTTTATTTTAATCTCCAGTTGACTTTGCAGGTATTTTAGGCATAGGCGGCTTGACTAGCTCGGTATTTTATCTATTACAATGCAAATTACAAAGAAAATGGGGTGCCAACTTTTAGTCTAAGTTTTACATAGCATTCATCAAAATCTAAACAATAAATTTCCCCAGCCGGCGCGAAGCTCTGCGTGTTCGGCCCCTGGGCTCATGCGATAATGTGGTCGATTAGGCAAAGCGCCGGTGGCACGAATCGGTTTGATGTTGAATATCACGAAGGGGTGGAAGACCATTGGGAGCTCCTCGGGAATAAATCACGAAAATTCTGGAGTAAGGGTTGCACCACCATTTTGGGCGTCGATCCATGAGAAAATTCATGTTCAACAAGGCGTATGCGTGTACGCATGCGGACAATTCACGTTGAAATGGGCATGATAAAAAAGATAGATTTATCAATGTGAGAGCCTCAAAGTGCGGGGCGAAAGGATGTAGAATGATTTTGGAGCCTCCAAAATGAATGTGTACGCATTGTCATGGCCATCATGGAAAACACGGCCCAGTGCCAAGGGCGTCCTAAGAGAATGTGACACGCATCCAGCGGAAGGACCCGCGCGACCAAATGGTATCGAATATTTACCCCCAACGGAAAAGGGTGAGAAAAACACGATTTGTAACTGAAACCCGAGTTCTCCACGTTGTAGCCAGGCTAATTGATATGGATAGGGGTGGTCGTGGAAATGGAAAGTGCAAGTTTGAGATGACGACATCCTGCCAGGATGACATTCTCACAAGAACGAATCAATAATGTACTTACCTAAACGCATTGTGAAAGTACTTATATGTTTGAATAGTTTGATGGTAGCCAAAGGCATCTATTATCCAGGTACCACGAGGCGCGCCATAAAAGAATGATGAAGCACTAACACTTAGAACCAATGTCTGTCCGTTAAGTGCTCTCGGACAAAACAACTAGAAGGTTCCTCATCAAAAATAAGAGGACTGTCATATCCTTATTTCAACATCATGTAAAGGTACGGTCTCCAGCGGTTTTGGACACGATGAAAGACGGTGTCGAATCAACCGCAATGTAGC